>CM052552.1:28287718-28318584 GCA_028533065.1 Trachops cirrhosus
ACAAGTAACACTCCCTTTTTATTATAAAATTTTTTATTATAAAATCATAAGCATGGAATTCTGTAACATAACAATATCACATGCAAGCACACCATATGACATTTTAGGTGAAATGTTCAAATTAAAACTATAAGTTATTATACCCATATTATTACTCTACCAACCACACACAAGCAGGCCTTCTTCTGCCGGACCCTGTATATTTCTATTTCCCATTTCCCCTCTCACAGAAATGGAAGTACTATGTACGCACTGCTCCTGTTCTTTTTAATAGTGGCACAATATTCCATTGTATGAATGCATCAAATTTTATTTTACTAGTCTTTTATTGATGACATTTGGGTTCCTTCTAATCAGCTCTATTATTCACAATGATGCAAAAACTATTCTTGAGCATACATAATTTGGCATGTGTGTGGGTATATCTTACTACCCTTGAATCAGATTTTAAACCCAACTGTGAGGCTGTAGGAAGGACTGCTCTGGAACATCACAGGTTAATTTTGCCTCCCTTTACCACTTTGCTTCTTTCCTTGATCTTCAAGCTAGTGCAACTAAGTGCCACTCTGGGACATTAGAAGAAGTGGAGCAAAAGCCTGGTAGGGGTTTAACCCACATTGGCTAACAATATCCCCATTGGCTATCAATTTCTACTCAGTCACATTTTTTGTCCCTTGAACCATTTAGGCAGCAGTCGGATGACAGACTGGTTTTAAAAACCAGATAGACAACAGAAACCCATAAAGCAAGCTGCATGTAATATGATAAAAGGTACCTGACACCTACCTTCAGTGTCAGGGAGCAAATGGGGAGTCGTGGTGCTGGGGCTGACCACGAGAGAGCACACTCCATCCTCAGAGGGCATATTCAGTTCCGGCTGACCATGGGGGCCCAGTACTGTCAGGTCTTCTGAATTGTTAAGAAGCTAGAAATATGGATTATATGTGAATCCTCCTCAATTTATATAATAATAATAATAATAATAATAATAGCAAATACCCATACAGCACTTACTATGTGTCAGGCACCATTCTAAGTGGTTTAGATCTCATAACTTAATATTCATTGTACTGTATGAGGTAGAGTATTATTGTTTATCTCCATTTTACAGATGAGCAAATCGAGGCAGAGAGAGTTTAAGTAACCTTCCCAGAATCACACAGAACAAGTAGCTGAGTCAGAATGCAAATCCAGGCCAAGCTCTTAATAACTACATTCTTATTGAACTTTTATTAAACTTAAATGTCTCGGCCCTGGCTGGGTAGCTCAGTTGGTTACAGTGTCATCCTGATACGCTAAAGTTTAGGTTCAATCCCTGGTCAGGACACATACAAGAAGCAACCAATCCATGCATCAATTAGCGGAACAACAAATTGATGTTTTTCTCTCTTTCTCTCAAATCAATAAATTTTAAAAAAACCTAACTGCCTCACTGAGGAAATGTCAGTCAAATTTAAGCACTGCACTGACCAACACTGCCAAGCCAAACACTAGGCTTCCAAAGGCCTCTCATTGGAGACCTCAGCTCTAGCAGGAGTCTGGCTTGAGGCTGGCTGTTGCTCTGCAGGGCCTAAAAACCTCCTCTGAGTCGCCCTGCTCTCATACCGCCCCAGGCCAGGTGGCAGCCAGGAGAAAACCCTTTCTGCCGCCTCAGCCACATTGCTTGTGTTTATATCTGCTCTTGAGCACAGAGTGAGGGTATAGTGCTGGGGCCAGTTGGCTTCACTTTGACTCCTCAACAGGTCATGAAACTGTGGGAGAGAAGATGCTGGCAGTGGTCTTGGAGTTGGAATTCTTGGCTTCTAGTCCTGGCCTTCTGTTCTGAGGGTTTTTTTTTTAATGGTTTTCTTTTTTAGCGGGGGTCACAGTGTGGGGAAGGAGGGTGGGTCTTTTTGCCTCACTGAGCCTCAGTTTCTTCATCTTGCAACCCAAACTCATTATCCACACTGTACATGGTTATTGTGAGGAGCAGGGTGACACTGTGTCCCATATGTAGTGAATGTAGAAGAGGACAGTATTAGCAATAGAGGTTGTTTGGGGGACAGGAAGCTGTCATTTCCCAGGAGAAGCTTCCCTGAGAGGGAGTCAGGGAAGGTGAGCTGTCTCATCTAAGTCCACCTTTCTCATGGTTATGTTTTTGATCCCAAGCTCTTTCCTACACCAGGTTGCTTCTATTACCATGAATGAGCCATATCTAATTCTGGGCACTGATTTCTGGAGTCCAAGGGCACAGGGCAGCCCGAAATCAACCACTGGTGCTTTGTTTGCTGATAAATCTGTCTTTACCAATTTTCCTGTTCACTTGTGTGCTTTTCCATGTTCATTGACATAGTTGTATGCTGGGTTTCAACAGGGCTAAATTCAATACAAGTGCCTCCAACCTTTCCTCACGAAGAGTCTTAGATCTGTAGTCTTAGCATCAGTGAATATTAGGCTCCTCGAGAAAAAAAAAAAACAAAATGAAATGAAACTGCTGAAACTGAGACTCAGCGTTATGGAGAAACCTGGTCATGCATGTCATCAACCACTTAGTGCGATACTGGTGTTGAGAAAAAGCCTCCTGTACCAGCAGGAGGGTCAGAGGTGAGTGGGCAACACAGATGGGAAAGGGAACAGAGAGATTGCCGAAGAGCAGAACAGATCCAGATCAGGGCAGGACAGGAGACAAAGGGAGGGTGGCAAAGGAATAAGCATGGCTGAGTTCCTGGACCCCAGGAGAGGCAGGCCCTGTGTTCTCTGCATCTCTGCAGTCTTGTGACAGTGCCATCATGAGTGAGAGCTGTCCCAGTAGATGCCCCATTGAGCCTCTCACTGTGTTCAGTTCCTATTCTAGGTCCTCTTTTATTCAAGGCAACTTACGAGGGGGTAGAGGTGAAGCTAAAATGGGGAGGTCAGGGTGTGGATGGTTCTGAAGGCCAGCTTTTGATTTTTCCAAGCAGTTGGAGCCATTTACTAGGATAGGATGCCAGGCCCATGTTCCAGGAGGCTCCTGGCACTGGCACTGCAAGCTGAAGTCTGGGGCTGGAGGCTGGAGGCTGGAGGCTGGAGGCTGGAGGCGGGGAGACCAGTTGGGGTGTAATGAGGCTCTGGACAGACAACAGCAGTGAGGCTGGAGGGATTCGTTTAGGATATAGAATATGCATTGAGAGAGACATAGGATATTTGGGACAGAGCGTAGGAGAGTGGAAGGGACCAGAGGAGTCCCAGATGAGTGGCTTCTTACTCCAGAAGCCAAGAAGAAAGGCAGGGCTATTAACATAAACGGTGAGTTGGCCCTTAATGGCTCTTGCCCCTTTTCCTCAAAAGGCTGCCCCTGCAGCCCTGACCTCCCTTTAGTTCAGGCCTGGCTGGACCCGCCGGCTGGTTGCTCAGGGTGGCGGCTGAGGGAGCTCTGTATGGTTCTTAGGACCCTGGAAAGGCTGAGGCCTGGATGGACTGCAAAGAGAGGGAGCCACGCGGCCCCAGCTGCTCCAGCATCCCGCCAGGCCCCCGCGCCTGTGGCCCCACTTTGGCCTGCAGGGTCGGAAAGCCAAGGGACGCCAGAGAGAGAGGAAAACAGGCAAAGGAGGTCTAGGATGCGGGTGGGGGCGGGAAGGGGTCTGGACGCTGGGCAGTGAGGAAGTGGGAGAAAGAGGCGGACAAAAAAAGAGCCCGCTAGGCTGGCGGCGCCGGACCTCCGCGCCAGGTCCGGTTCGGTGGCCGCGCCTCCGCCTGCGTGGCGCCTCCAGCCCGGGTAAAAGGAGCCACAGCGCCACCCAGCGTCCGGTGGAGGGGTAAGGCAGTCAGGGGACTTGTGTGGCCCCAGAAGGGTGGTGGAGCTAATGGCATGGAGCCTCAGGGGAAGCCCTGGAGGTAAGCGAATGGAGGTACAGGTGGGGCTCATAGTGGTTGGCGAACTCTTAAACCAGACCGGTCATTCATTTCACCCACCAATTCACCCGGCACATGACATTAGATGAATCTTACCCCAGGTCAACTGAGAATATTCCTCTTAAGCTCAACAATCTTCCATGGCTCCCAATGGGTCTCTGCATAAAGCTCAAATTCGCTAGTTTGACTTTAAAGAGCTTCCCAAAGCCATCTTCCAAGCTTCATCTCTCACCATCCACTCCTCACATCCTGCCACTGATAACTCTGCCTGTATAAACCACTACTGCCCTGCATCCCCATCCATTTACTGGGTGAACCTTTACTAAGGCACTGGGGAAACAGGAGACACACAGATCCTTTTCCATTCAGAGCTTCCATTCAAATAAAGAGAAAGGCAATGACCAGAAAGCCCATGTATAAACCAAATCATTTCAAATAGTTACCAGCACTAGATTGTATAAAAAGCTGAGCAATTTGATTGAGTGTCTGGGGCAAGAAGGGCACTACCATAACTAGGAGTAGTCAGGAAAGGCCTTTCTGAGAAAATGACATGTGAGCTGAGATCTGATCATGAGAAGGAGCCATGCTTGTAAAAACCTGGGGAAACATTTCAGATTGAAGAAGGTCACATACACAGGTCCTGAGACAGCAATAAACCTCCTACATCAGAGGAAGAGTAATAAGACACGGTGGCTGGAGAATAGTGAAAAGAGTATACTGACTGAGATAAGAGAGGTAGGCAAGTGACAGGTTGTGCAGGGCTGTGTGGGCCAGGAATTTTATTCCAGTTGAGATTGAAAGATTTTGGAGAATGTTAGCAGGGGAGAGACATGATCTGATCTGCATTTTTAGAAGATCAGTCTGGGTGGAATGTAGTGGGGGTGGCAGGGAGTGCTGATGGCAAGATTGGAAGCAGGGAAACCAACCAATCAGTAGGCCATTGCAGTGGGCCAGGAGTGAGTTGATGGTGGCCTGGTCTATGGACAATGGAGTTGGAAAAAATTGTCAGATGCTAGAGGTATTTTGAACAATTTCTGTTCATCTGTTTTTTTCCCAACCAACCCAGGACCTTGGTGAGGGCAGATGGCCTGTCTGATCTTAGGATTCTACACCCCTATGCAGTTAGTCTAATAGGTGCTCCGTGCTTAGTGCCCCTCCACAGAGAATATGACAAGAGGAAATGGCAATGAGACTGAAACTTTAGCCTGGGGCAGAAGTTCTGGGTCTTCTTTCTAGTTACTCTGATGTACCTCTTTCCTTTTCCTTCTTTGTCCTTAGTGTCTTCTAAAAGAATCTAAAAATGTTTTGGGAGAAAAGTAAGAGCAGGAATTGTGAGTTCCCATTCTGTGTTAGGAACTGTGCATAACACTTTCACATATATTATTTCATTGAAGTTAATTTAACCTTTATAACAACATTTAATCCCGTCCCTTCATTGTAGAGATAAGCAGATTAAAAACCCCCAAAAAGAAAGGGGACTTTGTGAAAGGCAAAGTGGTCATACCACAAAATATTCACTATTTGAAGTCCTACACAAGTCCCTCCCTTCACTTCGCACCCTGATACTGTTTATCTATGCCCACTACTAAGGTCTTTTTCAGACTCTTGTTAACGGTTAGCATTGCACAATGCAACAAATTTCAGAATGAAACCACAGGTCTTGAGAAAGATTTAGAGTTTCATGTAGTCAATGCAAGTGATGTTGAAGACCAGCTCTAATGCCATGTAATGTCCTTGATGGATGGGGATTTGGCAGAGATAGACCAGTTACCACTGTCAGAAGGGAAAATTAACCTGCATAATGACTGGATCAAGGCTTCAAAGAGCACAATTCAACTTTTAAAGGATAACAAGAGGTCCCTGCAATAATGGAAGAGACTCTCTAATTTTGGGAACACAAAACAAGACTGTTTATTATTGAGTTATAACCGACAGCACAGAAATACAAGGAATCATTAAAGAATACTATGAATAATTATATGCCAACAAATTTGACAATCTAAAAGAAATGGACAAACTTCTAGAAGCAGAAAACCTTCCAAGGAACCAGAAAGAAACAGAAAAATCTAAAGAGATGGATTACTAGCAATGAAATTGAAGCAGTAATCAAAAATACTGATTATGTGATTATGATTGTGTGGCAAAAGTCAATGTGCTCTCATGCACTTTGGTCAGGAAAATTATGTTATTTCCACAGTGCTTGATTCATTTTTGGTTCATTCTAAGAATTAGTGCATAGTTGCGATTATTTACACATTTTATTTTTTTAAGATTTTTAAAATATTTTATTTATTCATTTTAGAGAGGAAGGGGGAGACAGAGAGAGACAGACATTGATTTGTTGTTTCACTTATTTATGCATCCATTGGTTGTTTCTTTTATGTGCCCTGAATGAGGATTGAACCCACAACTTTGGTGTATCGAGATGATGCTCTAGCTGACTGAGCTGCAAGGCTAAGGCTATTTATACATTTTAAATTGAAACAAAAATATTTTCCACATTTTTTATTTTATTCCTCAAGGCAAAATCTCAGTCAAACCCTTTCCTCCTTTTTCCCCTACTCTGCTGTGAAATGTTGGTCTCTGCTTCAAGTGGATTCAGGGTAAGTGGCCTTTTTCTAGCACCACTTATCCTCAAATAACAAGAACTTTGTGTAGTTCCAGCCTTCTCTTCATTGCATGATTGCCAAGCCTGGCTGCACATTAGAATCACTGTGGAGTTTGTTAAACAATGCTGAAGCTGAGACTCCAACCCAGATTAATTAAACCCATATCTCTGCTGGTGGAACCAGAGTGAAAACTCTCCAGGTGACTCTGTTGCACTTCCAGGGTTGTGAGCCATTGCCACCGCCACCACCACCCCTCCCCTCCCCCATCCCCTGCCTTGCAATGCTGAGGCTGGAACAGACTGAGGCTATCTGCTGTTGGACTGAACTGAAGGGAGAACACCAGAGCCTGGGCCCGGGTTGAACGGGTCACTCAGAGGGATGACTGCAATGGTCAAAGGACAATGTGTGGCAGGTAGGACTACTTCCCTGGCACAGCGATTGGGCCCTTTACTGCTGTAGCACTATGAGTGTGTAGCTTTCTCCAGTCCCCTACGATTCTTTTCTATGCCCAAGACCAAGAGTGCCTGACTCTCCTCATAGGCATGTGGTGAAATAAAAACTTGAGCATATTATGGTTTTTGAATGTATGACATCATATCATCTTGTGGATCCATAATGTATGGATCACTGCCGCATTCTGACCCCTCAGCACAGTGCGTCACATATAGTAACTATTCAATAGGTACAGTTTTATTTATCATTATAATTTTTTTAGCAAGAGAGTTAGGGGGAGAAAGAGTGAGAGAGTGACAGAGAGAGAGAGAGAGAGAGACATCCATGTAAGAGAGAGACATCAATGTGAGAAACATAGATTGCTTGCCTCCTTTACATGCATAGGCGCTCCAACTGGGGATTGAAACCACAACCTAGGCATATGCTCTGACTGGGAATTGAACCAGTGACCTTTCAGTTTATGAGACAACAATCCAACCAACTGAAGCACACTAGCCAGGGCTCAATAGGTATGTTTTAAATGAATGAATGAATGAATAAGTTCAATACAGATAGTGTGTAATAAGTACCACAATTAAGGTACAAAGAGCCATAGGAATACAAAACATGATGAGATTGTTTTCAGCTTGGGAGAGGGGGAATGTGGAAGTCTTCACAGAAGAGGGAGCATCTGAGTTGGACTTTGACAGCTGGGTAAGGCAGTGATAGGCAGCAATGCAGGGAGGGCGTTTCAGGCAGAAGAAACAATGTAAGCAAAGGGCAGATGAAAAGGTACAGAGCTCATTTTGTGACTGAGCAGCAGTGAGATGGGGCTGGGACACACATGTGATATGACAGCCCATGGTGGAAGAACAGACTGGAAGGATAGGGTCAGAACAGAAAGAGCCTTGAAAGTCATGCTAAGAAGTTGAGACTTGATTTTACAGGCCACATGGAGCCATCTGATGTTCTTGATCATGGGTGTAATGCGTTTGCTTTAGGAGGATGAGTTGTACACATTAAGGCAGCAGTTCTTTCGACAAAGTATTTCTGGAGGGTCCCCTAAGCACCTGAGCACACTGTGCTAGGGGAGGTTGGATTGGAACTGGGGGGAATGAGTAAGAGATTACTTGGTAAGCCATCTCAATAGTCCAGGCAAGAGCTACTGAGGGCCTGAACTGGCCGAGTGACAGTGGGGGTGGAAAGGGGAAAGACTTGACATATATTACAGAGATGGAATTGACAGAACTTGGTGACCATTTTAGGTGGAAGTGAAGGAAAGAGAAGATACATTATTACAGCAATAATAAATATCAGCATTTGAACAGCTCCTTTGTGCCACTGTTGTGCAAAGTGTTTTGTGCACATCATCTAATTCTCACAATAACCCTTTTGATAGATGAGGATATGGAGGCTCCAAGAAGTCAAGGAACTTGTACAAAGTCAGACAAGTGGCAGATGGTGGTACTAGGCTTTGAACTCATACACTCTGGTTCTGGACACCACTCCCTAACCTCCGTGCTATGCTGACTTCTGAGGAGTTTGGGGACTTGTTTTTTCTTGGCAAAGGTACTCAGCAGTTCAGTGAGGACAGGTCCCCTTCTAACTCCTGCTCTCTCTTCCGTTTATATGGAGGACTTTGCCTGCCGCCCCACCCCAGCAGTTCTTCCTGAATGCCTTTCCCTCCCAGAGTGGGAAGGTAGGCCTGGGGTAGGAGCTGAGGCTGGTACACTAGAACCAAAAGCTGTGACAAACATGCAAAACTGCTCATCCCCAGGCTCCATGAGGCCTGCTGACATGTTTAGTCCACACAGAGGTTTGTTTATGTATTTGTTTAGTTTTGACTCGAGCCAACAGAGGGCTTTGTGTAAAAATCCTGTGTCCTGACATTCCCCCCAAAATGAGAAGATCGGGTAATGCTGGGCCCACATTCCCAAAGACAACCTGGGGCTTGAGCAGACCCCCTGTAGCCTGCATGCACCCTGTGCTCCTCACCACATGCAACACCAGAGTCTGCACTTGACCCCTACGTGGGTGACTTTACTCCCACCTGATCCCTGCAGGAGGTTGAGTTTGTGATTCCCTGTCTAGAATGGCCTACTACAGAGTCCCCACCCCTATTTATTTTTCCAACACTTAAGCCATCAAGGGCTGGTCAGGCACAGGGTCAGCATCCTCTGGTCCCTCCTCCCCCCACCCCACCACCATCAGCCATAGACTATGTCCTTGGCAGCAGTGCTTGACGCTACAGAACACAACCACGAAGGGAGGGTTATCATCAAGTCTTACCATTTATTTCTTTATGGGGTTAAACAAGAGTAGAGAGGCCTCTACCCCACAATGCAACAAAACAGAAAGCAGTACACATACAAAGACTCTCACTGAAACACAGAGGCAGGGGAGGGGGACAACTGAATCATAGCTGGGTGAGGGAGGAAGGGACAGGGGACTACTAGGAATCCAGCTTGGAGACTCAGTCATAGAAACTAGTGCAAGAAAGTCCTACGCATGAAGCACAGTGTAGAAAATGGCATAAGAAAACTGCCCAGCTCTGCTACCTATGGCGGAGGGCAGGGCAGCTTGAGGGGTGGTGTAAGATCTGGGTGGTGGGGTGGGTAGGGAAAGTCAAATGACTTCAAGGTGGAGTGAGGTGCCCCTTTTCCCCTGCCACTGGGCAAGGGCCTGGGCTGGTCTGAGCCAGGGGTCTCCTGGGCACTTGGTGAGGGGGAAGAGGGGATGGGAGTCTCCAAGGGTCCGTTCCCTATAGGGCCCTAAGGTCCCCCTCTCCTTCCCAGTCCCCTTTTCCCCTCCTGAGGATGCAGGAGTTAGAAGGCAGTACCTAGGGTCTTTCACATCTACATAAGCATCTCTTATGGAAAGGAGCCAGCACCTCTTTCCTTCCCCAACTGAAAAGAGCACTCTAGGGATTGGGTATGTGGCCAGGCCCAAAGTGCTGAGGGCCAAACAGGAGTGTGTGCGCAGGGCACGTGGGTCGGGGGAATGGGCACGTTGTGAGAAATGAGGAAACTGGCAGGGGAGGACTCCGCGGTCTCATGAAGTCTGCTTGGGACCCAGCTGAGGCCCTTGAATGATTCGCTCTCTATAAGGGAAGTCTCCCCTTTGTCCCCTAAGCCAATCGATTCCAGCTGTCCTCTCCTGATGCCGTTCTTGGTTTTACTAATGTGGCTCCCAGCCCACCCTTCCCCTTCACATCCTAGAGCAGAGGCTCTTCTGGCACCGAAGCCCCTTGGTCTGTGCCAGGAACACCATTCTGACTCCCTATTGCCTTTGAGACATCCCAGGCAATGTGTCCTCCCACTCTCAAGAGATCAGCACAAGGCTAATGGCCCCCAGAAGGCTCTTGATGCCTCTTTTCTTGCTCAACCCTCTAACCTGGCTAAAGAGTTCAAGTCTGTCAGGCAATGATGACTACAGCACACTCTTTGTATTCAGTGGGTCCGTTTGCCAGTTTCTGGATGTTCTCCAGCAAGGAGGAGGGGTGACTAGATCAGGGGACCCACTACAGGGTGAAAAGGGGGTCTGGCTGTTCCACAATTGGGATAGTAACCCATGGGGTCGGGGTGGGAAGGAACGAATATTCTTTGGTAGGCTGGGGATGGGGACAGGGTGGGGACAGGGGAGGCTCATCTCTGGAAAGCCCTGGGGCAGTGCCACCAGGTTCTCCTTCATGGAGGCCTGGGCTAGGACGAGACAGGGGAGTAGGGGGACCCAGGCCAGGCCTGAACCACTTGGGCTTAAGTCCCTCCTCCCCATGGAGATCAGAAATGGAAATGTCTTTGGCCCCAAGGCCAAGATCTCCAGGGCAAGAGCGGCCCTTGGGAGTGTGTGCACCTTCTGTAAGATATGGCCCTTCGGACAGTGGCAGTCTGACATGTGCCCTCAGCCCTCTGTGCTGAGGCCGCACTCTTTCCCTAGAGGGCTCCTTATCCCACCCTTTTGGATTTGGGAAGCAGTCCTTGAGCCTGCCTCAACCCTAATCAGCCACCTCCCCAAAGCCAGGTAGCAATAACCTGTTTAGCTATCTCTCTGAGCCCTCTGTCCATAGCTCTCTTCTCCCTCTTCCCTATCCCACTCTCTCAGCACTCAGTCCATCCCCCATTCCTACTCCTCACTGCTTGGGCAGGTGGTGCACAGTTGAACTGGGGTCCTGACCCAGCTGTGCCTGTGCATACCTCACCTTCCAGTCTGGCACTTCCCACTGGAGGAGGGCCACTGCACCATCTGCCGTCGCCTGTAGGGGTGTGGGCAGAAGGGAATTAAGGATCTTGGCAACAAAAGGAATGCAGAGGGGGGGAAGAGCTTCTCCCCTCTGGGTCCCCCAACATTTCCTGCAGGGCCAAGGCTGGATGAGCAGCCTCCTTCCCTGGGGTCAGGGCTCTTAGCAGGGGTGGGCATGTCCAGCCCCCGCTCTCCCCCTTTTTGTTTGCTAAGCCCCGTGGATGGGGGCCTAGGAGGGGGTGCCTGCTGCTCTGGCCTTTTTCTCCTGGATGAGCTTTTCAGCTCCTGGGGCCCTCTGGCCCTTCTGTTGGAGCTGCTTTTGGGGTGGGGATAGGTTGGGGACAATGTGTAGTCCCCCATTTCCCAGGCCCCCCATCTGGTTCTGTATCTCCCATGGGAGGTGCCCCCTCCTCTTCCCCCTGGGGGAACTGGAGCTGATGGCGGTGTGTGGTGGAGGTCTGTCCTCCCTCCCTGCCATCACTCTTCCAGAGTCAGGCCCTCATCTAGGGCAGGCAGTGCCTCCAGCCCCAGTCCTCCACCACTCTGGCTGCTGGAGAAGGACACCATGGTATGGAGGAGCATGAGAACAAGGACATAGAACCGGATCCTGCTGGGGCTGAGGCGGGAGCCCCCAGAGACCGACAGCAGGGAGGGCTTGTGGCCAATGTGGCCTGGGGGGTCATGGCGGGGGTGGTAGTGGCGGTACTGTTGGTGGTAGTGGTGGAAATAGGAGTGGTGGAACTGCTGGTGGTGAGTTTTGGGGGCCTCAGACTCCTTGAACTTCTTCTTCTCCGACTCACAGGAGACCCACTGCACGTCACAGCACTTGCTTTCCGGCCGCTTGGGTGAAGTATCCAGCAACCCTGCCAAGGGATAAGGAAGGTGTGGTGGGGAGCTCAGGGGGCTGAGGCCTGTGCCTCTTCTAGCTTTTCAACACTGGCACCAACTGCTGTGGGAGCCGTGTCCAGACTCCCTTCCCCCTACCCCTCACTGAACTCTTCTCTACCAGGGCCGCAGACGGTTGCTCTGGGATGACTCCCCAGATAGCCATGTTTTAGATAGAAAGGGCCATTCCACTCATTGTCCCTATTCCACTTGCTGTTATCCCAACCCAGGGACCTCACTGCCCACTTCTCCTCCAGACACTAACCTTCTTCAAACCTGACTTCCCTGTTATCCTCCCTGCTACCACACCCCAGACCTGCTGCATGCTCTGGGCCCCGGCCTCCTCCCTCCTCCCTAGGGCCCTGCCTTTACCTGTACAGATAAAGCCTGGGAGCCCTCCATACACCATTTCCTCATTGTCGGGGAGTATAAAGGGGCACCGGGTCTGCACCTCCAGGCAGTACTGCTTGCAGGGCACCCAGCGCTCACATTCCTGCTGGGTCACGCTGAAGTATTCTGAGCACAGCCAGGCCTTGTAGACAGCCTGTGGGAAAAGGAAAGAGTATCAGCCCAGGCATCAGCCCCTTCCCACCTCAGAGGGAAGGGATGAGGAGGGGTGGACTTGTAGTCTATGAAGGTGGGGATGGGCTCACCAACCTGACCCCAGGATCCAGGAGGAGAGGAGAAGAAGGGTTTGGGTCACAACTACTCCATTCTACCTTAAGATCCCCCATCTCGTAGCCAGGACTCCCGAGTCCCCAAGCCTGCAATCATCCAAGACTTAGAATGTGTTCACTGGCAAAAATCACAAAATTATTCCTATGTCTGAGCTGGAAGGTGCCTTACCAATTATCCCATGCAACCCTACCATTTTACAGTTGGCCCAGAGAGGTGTCCTGACTTGTCCGAGGTCACCTATAATGTGGCCAATTTTAGTTTTATTCAATTCAACAAATATTTCTTTGGCTGATGATGATAATTCAAGAAAGAGATAAAATAATCCTTGCTGTACCTCACTAGGGTGTTGTGTGGATCAAATACTATGATGCATAGGTAAATGTTTGGTAAACTCCAAAGTGCAGTACAAACGTGAGAGGTTATTTTTAATAAAAACAGGAATCTGCCTTACTGGGCACCACACATACCTTTAAGCTCTACTTAATTCATGCTCATTCCTGGCAGGGCAGGGATGATATTTCCTGTCCCTTATCTAGCCCACTGCTGTCAGGCGCTGGGTCCTGGTTAAGAAAGGTTCTTTGCTCTATACTCTTTGGCTATCATCAAGCCTTGAGTTTCTCAACAGTGACACTACTGATATTTTAGACTGGATAACTCTTTGTAGTAGGGACTGCCCTGCCCTCTGTAGGATATTGAGCAGCATCCTTTGCCTCTACCTAGTAGCTGCCTGTTGCAACCCCACACCCTGACTGTCTCAAAAATGTCTCCAGCCATTGTTGAATGTCCCCTGGGGGGACAAAGTCATCTCCTACTGAGAACCACTGACTTAGCTCCTTGCTACTGAAAGGGTGGACCTGGGCCAGCAGCAATAACCACCTACCTAAAAGCTCGTGAGAAGCACAGAATCAATCCCAGGCCCTACCCCAGACCCAAGTCAGCACCTGAATTTTTAAAAGATTTTATTTATTTATTTTTAGAGAGAGGAGAAGGGAGGGAGGAGAGGGAGACAAACATCGATGTATGAGAGAAACATTGATTGGTTGCCTCTTGTACAGCTCTCATGGGGGACCTAGCCCTCAACCCAGGCATGTGCCCTGACTGGGAATGGAACCGGTGACCTTTTGGTTTGCAGGCCCGTGCTCAGTCCACTGAGCCACACCAGCCAGGGAAGCACCTGCATTTTAACAGGATGCCCAGGCAACTCTCACAGTTGGGGTTAGAGCCCTGCCAACACCCAGTTACCATCTCTTCAGGGGCACCTTCTCATAGTTGCTCCTCACAGCAATGGTTTTCAGACTTCCGCGTGCCTCAGAATCCCCTGGGGGACCTGTTAAATATGCAGCAGTCCCCCAATTCAGCTTCAAGAGGACTGAGATGGGCTCAGATATCTGTATTTTGAACAAGGGTCCAGGTCATTCTGCTGCCAAAGGCCTTTCAACCACACTCTGAGCAACATGGTCAGAGCATCTCACACCGACTTCAAACATTTACACTAAAATACAAGTAACTGAACTGTGAACATGAAGTCTGGCAATGTAATTCCATATTGGCCTTTTGCAGAGCCATCGGTGATGGGTGGTAATGGGTTGTGGTGCAAATCAACCCTGCAAAAAACAAAGCATTGCTTGGGACTTTGATATCTCACTGCTGTCTGAAATTTAACATGCTCTAAATCTTAAAATGAAGTTCTTGATTGTTTTATTAACTCTAAATCATTGCTCTCATCTCCAAGTCTTGACCATTTCAGGCCACGCCCACCGACTCAGGTGTCCAAGCTGGAATCCTAGGTGTAAGCCTTCATTCTTCGTTTTCCCTGCATCCCCACACACAGTCCATCCACAAGGCATACCAATTCTTGTTCCACTGCCACAGCTCTGTGCAGGCCACTGGCATTTGTCACTTGGATGACACCTTCTTATCTGGCCTTCCTGCCACCCCTTGGTCTTTCCAACTCACTGTTCACACAGGAGTAAGAGTAACCTCAAAACATGCCTTGTGTCATGTTACTCCCTTGCTTCAAACTCTTCAAAGCATTTAAGTTAAAACCCCAACTTTTGACCACAGACTTCAAGCCCCTACATAACTGGGCCCCTCTGTCTCTCTGGCCTCATTTTCTACCTCTCCCTTCAAGCTCATCATGCTGTGTCCACATGTGGAGTTTTCTTTCTTTTCCTTGAGGATGACCTACTTCTTCCCACCTCGGGGACTTGGCACATAGTGTTCTCTTGGCCAGGAATGCTCTTCCCGCTGCTTTTGGCCTTCTCAGTTCTCATGCCTCAGTTCAAATACCACCTCCTCAGAAAGGGTCTTCCCTGACCACTCTAGCCAGAGGCTGCCCCTCATTATTCTTTTTTTAACTGTTCACCATAAGGATGACTTCGGCTGCATCTTTGCTTTATGTTTCTCTGCATGAAAACAGATATCGGCTTGTCTAATGGACCACTGTGTACTCAGCACAATATACATGAAAACTGTCTGCTGATTGAATGAATAGGATGAATAAATGAGGACAGGTCCCTACTGTCAGAGAAATTCCAGATTCATGGGTAGACACATTGAACTTGAATCTCTGCCATATGTGCCATATGATCCATACCATAGGACAGGTTAAA
The DNA here is from genome assembly GCA_028533065.1 of Trachops cirrhosus. Classification (NCBI taxonomy): domain Eukaryota; kingdom Metazoa; phylum Chordata; class Mammalia; order Chiroptera; family Phyllostomidae; genus Trachops; species Trachops cirrhosus. Next base: position 28,303,044 of record CM052552.1, read on the forward strand.
CCACTGGCCATTGGAGGGGAGCAAATACAAAAGTTGGGGGAGATTTCAGTGAGGGTATAATAGATGAGCAAGGACTCACAGTAGGATTTTAGATGGTTGGGTAGAAATGAGAGAAAACTGCATTCCAGGCTGAGGCAATAGCTTCAACAAAGCTATGGAGGTGAGTGAACTCATGGTGTGCTAAGGGAACAGAGAACGATTTTGTATGAATGGACTGGAAATGGTACCGATCTCCTGTGGATAGACATTTAAGTTATTGCCAAGTTTTCACTATTACAAACAATGCTTCAGGAAATATCTTTTGTACACATGTCTCTTGGATGCCTGCGTTACATTTTATTTATGTGAACTAAAAGTGAAATTACTGGGATAAAAGGCATGTGCAAAAGAATGAGAAGGGAGTGAAAGGAGAGTGGAAAAGGACACATGAAGGTAACAGGCAGGGTAGGAAACTGCTGGAGGGGTCAGAGATGGGGTCAAGAGTAGAAGAGGGTGGCAGTGGGGTAAGGGGGTAGAAGGGAGGAGGTTTGTAAGAAAGAGTAAGGGGTCAGAGGGCAGGAAATGGTGCTGATAACAGGGGTAGAAAAAAGAGGGTTAAGGAGAAAGAGAGGGGGAATAAGAGAAGGAGGGTGTAAGGGAAGTGAAGAGGTGGGGTGTGGGTGAAAGGAGACAAATGTAGGAAAGAGCAGGGGGTGAGGGTTGGGTGCTAACAGGGGGCTGTGAAGATGAGGGCCAAGAAAGAGGGAGTAAGAAAGACGAGGGTAAGAGTGAGCAGGGAGAGAAAGGGGAGTGAGGAGGATGGGAGTAGTATAAGAAAGTAGGGGTGAGAAAGAGGTATGAGGGCAGAAGGAGGGTAGGAGAAAGAAATAAAAGTAAGGCAGGAAAGAAAAGGAAATCCCTACAGCAGAGGGCCTCAGTACCTCAGAGACCCCGGAGTGCCAGGATGAGACTGTCCACAGCCTCACCGCAGTCTCTGCACCCTGGACCTAGAGTCCACCTCAGGCTTTACCCCAAACTGTGTGGAATCATTTCCTCTTCCTCCATAGGGGTTCAGAGGCCCCTAAGGGATTCTTCCTGAGTGCTTCCAGGTCAACGTTTCTGCACCTAGGTGAGAAGGCTCCATTGGAGTTCCAGCCCTCCCTTCAGGCAACTGCAATTAGTCTAATGACAAGCTGTGGTGGCTGCGCACTCCCCTTGTCTGCTCAAGGAAGGTCTGCTCAAGGAAAAAGAGGGAGGAGATCCAAGGAGGGAGAGAGGTCGGCAGAGGGTAAGAGGAGTGGCTTGACAGCGGGAGAGCTGCGACCCTCTCTCAAGCCCCCACCAGCCAGAGTCACCATGGCAACAAGTGGGTGAGCAGATTGCCTGAGGAGGATACCAGGCTTGTGGGTGGTGAGGCAGAACAGGCAAGGAGCTAATAAGGGTAAATGGAGGAAGAAGAGCAACCAGGGGCCAAGGGGTAATCCAATTCCTAGGTCCCACAGACTGCCAGCTGAGGCCATTGCTGGCCCATCTGCTTCAGGTGTGGCCTGGGGTCCTTCTCAGGTGAAAAGTCTGGCTCTCAGTGCTACCACTTGGGCAGTGAGCCCACTTCAGTCTCTGAGGCCCTCTTCCCTGGCTGGGCCTAAGTAGCTTGCCTGTCTCATCAATGTTTGGAGTGAGCCAGAGGGGGCTGGCTTGTTTGTGTAGGCATGGGGGCCCTGGGCACTCATCCACAAGGATGGCAAGAGCCAGGTTAGGAAAGCAGTGGTGCTCTCTGGAGCTGCGGAACGCAGGGAAAAGGCAATGTCTTCAAACCAGACAACAGTCAGTTGAGAGACCCACTGGGCCAAGACTTTCCAAGACTCAGGACTCAGACAGGGCCAGAGGATTGGAGATCTTTTGCTCTAGTTTCTTAACTCTGGCTGCATATTAGAATCACTCAGAGAGTCTTTTATTTTTATTATTATTTTTTAATCCTCAGCTGAGGATATGTTTGTTGATTTTAGAGAGAGAGAGAGAGGAAGGGGCAGGGGAGAGAGAGAAACATGGATGTGGGAGAGAAGCATCAACTGCTTGTCTCCCATAAACACCCCGACTGGAGATCAAACCTACAATCTACTTGTATGCCCTGACTGGAAATCAAACCCACAACCTTTTGGTGTATGGGACAATGCTCCAATCAACTGAGCCACCTGGCCAGGGCATAGAGTCTTTTAAAAATGCTCCTACTTGTCCTGACCAGTGTGGCTCAGTTGGTTGGCATTGTCCCACAAAGAGAAAGGTTGCTGGTTTGATTCCCGGCCAGGCCACATATGGGAGGCAACCAAATGATGTTTCTCTCTCACACTGATGTTTCTCTCCCTTTCTTTCTCCCTCTCTTCCTCTCTCTCTAAAAATAAATAAATAACAAATCCAAAAAAAATAGCTCCTGCCTGGTTCACACCACATTCCAGACCAACGAAGTCAGAATCTTTGTGGGTAGAGCCCATACATCTGTAGTTTCTTAAAACAGCTCAGGTAATTTTAATATGCAGAGAACAACAGCTTAGCTGTACCACATTATTTTACAGGTGAGGAAACTGAAGCCTAGGAAAGGGAGTGGACTTGCCTACAGTCACGTGAAATAGTGGCAGAGGCAGGAAATTAAAACATGGTTTCTTGACTCCAACTTGACTTCTGGGCTTCTTCTAACTGAGTAATCCTACCACTAACTTTGAAGTCCAAATTCAGGGAGCAGGCAGGACACAAGGGCGTCAGTAAGGGAGGAGAGCGAAGAACCAGGCCTGTTATGGGCTTTCAGGCTCTTACAACTCCAGCTGTGGCAGAAAAGGCTTCTTCATCATGCCCTGTCCTCTGAGCTTACCAGTCCTGGGCCCCCAAGGTAGTGGTAGAGGACGGGTGGGGTGGGAAGCCTTGGCCTGGCAGTGCCATCCTTTTCCCATAGAACCCCCTTTCCCACTTCAGTCAGGCCACCGCTGGGCTCAATCAAGTTCTAGCTGCTACAGCCAAGTTGCTATGGGAACCGGGAGGGGAAGGAAGCAGGGAGTAACTAGAGGGAACACCAATTAACCCAAAAAGGAAGCTGGAAAGGCTGTCCCACCCCTCCTCCCAGCTGGGCTGCTAAGCCACTCTTGAAATGCCAGCAGGCAAGATGAAGGGGATCCCCACCGTCCTGGGCACTCTGCAGCTGCCAGTTCAGGGCAGAGAGGGAGGACATGAAGAGCCTCATCTTCCTGCTCCCTGGCTGGAACCCCTGGCCAGGGCATCCTCATCCCTATGCTCCTCTGGAAAGAAGCACCTGACTTCTTGCCCCCAGGCTGCTGCCTGAATGCACTCAAGTGCCACTTAAGTGCATGCATACACACACAGCCCAAAGCCAAGAGTCTGGGCTAGAGGGTTTAGGAAGAGGAGGCTGCTCTGGACTCCTTGGTTTGGGGACTGGAGAACCCTCGAGAGAGGAGAGCTTCAGTTCTTGCCCAGGAAGTCGGCAGTTTCTTTCTTGAGTTCCAACGGGGCTCCTCTCCTTAGGATGTGCTTCCCCATCCAAATCCTCCCTATGGACCTTCTCTTCACGGCTGCTTGTTTTCTTAATGTACCCCTGGGACCCTTGGCCAGGAGCTGCAGCTGCAGAGCCTGTGGAGGCAGAGCGGCAATCTGGGCTGGGCTTGGGAATGAAAGCTACTATCCACAGCACAGAAATAACCACCTTACCCTCAGATTTTACCTAGGGGGAAACTGAGGTCCAGAAAAGCCAAGATGAGAAGGGAGGTGCTCTGATGAATAGTCTGATGTCTCTTTGCACTGCATCCATTAGCAGACATAGAATTAGGCTCCAATTCCTGATTCTGGGCTTTCAAAAAGTTGGATCAGAACAGAATAAGGTCAAAGTCAGTGTCTCTAGTCTGGGGAAAGGAGACCATGGACATAACTCTGGTGACAGCAGTAGTTCACAGGGATGGGCAGAGTCATCCTGGGATTACAGGCCTTATGGGGCAAATCCAGGTGGATGGCACAGCTTTACTTAAGTGGCTATAAAAATCAGCAACAGCTTTCCTGCTTCTGAGAATTAGCAGTCATGAGTCAAAAGTGGTCTGGCGTGGCTTGGAGGAAAGGTGTGGGAGATGGCTGGACAGGTGAGTGAGAACCTAGGGCACGTGCATTTCCAGAGGGTCCTGGTGCCTCCAAGCCTCTTAGGACATCTGCTCATAGGGCAGGGGATGGATGGGCCTGGCCTGGCCAGGGCCAGCCTGGTGAGTGGAGAAGCAGTATCCTGAATGCAGGGACAGCCCTTATGGGGCCTAGGTGATCCATATCAATCAGGTGAGCAGAGAAAGCAGCTTGATGACCACTTCAGAATGGAAGGGGCTGTGACAGGCACTTGCCTATCTGCTGCTGGAATTTCCACACCCAACATCACTACCAACTTCTATGCAGCTACTAATAATTGTGACCCTCTTGTCACTATCTCCTTGGGCAGCTCATACCTTCAGACAACTGTGGCAGTTAAAGAAATTCTTTCTTCTTCTGGGCTGACAGAATGCCTCTGCAGTTTTACTCATGGTTCCTACTAGCTCTTCTGGGACCATGCAGAATAGTCAGCTTCCTGTTCCCCGTAGCAGCCCTGCAGGTATTTGTAAACTTCCCTGATTCAGGTTTCCCCACCTATTTGTCTGTGCAATAATCACTTCCTGAACACCTTCCAAGTACCTGGCACTGTGCCAGGGAGCTACCAATCATAGAGATGCATAAGACAAGACTACCACGTCTTCAAGGAGGAAATATGATCCTGTGAAGCAATCACTGTAAGTCACAGTGATAAGCAGAGGAAGGCCATGCCCATATGATGATATGCTCTGGATACTGAGAAGGAGCTGGGTCCTCCCCTATAGGCAAGGGGGAGCCTTTAACAAGTTTTAAATAATTGTGTTTTTTAAAGATTGCTTATCACTTCTGTGACTAACTTTTCAGACTATATGGGGAGTGTAGGCATCAAGACTGGAGGTAAGAGACCAGTTAGGAGACTACTGCGACAATCTGAGGGAGAGATGATGGGGACCTCAACAAAGGCAGTAGGAGCATACTTAAGAAATGTAGACAAGGGGGTGGATGGGAGAAGAGATGTCAAGGAGGTAGAATCAATAGGATAACTTTATGGATGTGGGGAAGGAGTGAGGAGGAGGGGTCCAGGCTTCTGGCTTGAGTGGCAGGATGAATAGTAGCTTTATGCATTAACCCTGTGGACGTTGCAGTCAAAAAAATCACAGTGTAGGTCATGTGTATCCAAGAGATACATTCATTACTAGTGTGTGCTGAAATGCAAAAAAAATTAAAAACACTGCAAATTTGCACTTATTATATGTATGTAATAAAATACATGACTTTTATTTTCAGTTACAATCTAGAAATTATTAAACAAAGAAATATAAAAACATAAAGGATACATTTTTTCTTTTCAAATAACAGAAACATGGATATTGCTAAAAATACAACTGAGAAATGTCTTTAACTTAATTAATCAGAATCAATAGTTGGCTTTGCAAAACATTTGTAACAGTCATTGCAAACAATATTGCTATGCTTATGGCATAAATACTTTTCACAACACTTGTAAAAATATTTTGATAAGCGACTCATTTTGGATGCACAGCACCTAACACATCTTTTTATTTTTCTGCTTGTCAAGGGAGTCATATCTATGTTGTTATGGCTTAACATTAGTCACATGCAAACATGTAGCTAGTCATGACCTTGAACCTATGCACCCAATATATGTAACAATATTTAATAAAGGAGAAAAGAGTTTGTTTGTATCTCTCAGATCAGCTGCAACCTCTGCAGGGTTAAGGAAAGGAAGCCAGGAGGAGGAACAGATATTGATAGTGAAGAAGATGAATTCAGTTTTGGTCATGTTGACTTTGAAGTAATGTGGGTCAGCAAGGTAGAAATGTCAAAGGGGCAGTTTGACACAATGATGTGAGTTCAGAGGGAGGGTCTGGGCAAACTCTCATCAAGGTTTGGGAGTCATCAAGAGTTAAGGGGTTAGCTTAGGCTGGTGTGGCTCAGTGGATTAAGCACTGGCCTGTAAGCCAAAGGATCACTGGTTTGCCAATTTGAGTCCCAGTTGGAGTACATACCTGGGTTGTGGCCCAGGTCCCCAAATGGGAGTGTGCAAGAGGCAACCAATTGATGTATCTCTCACATATTGCAGTTTCTCTCCCTCTCTCTCTAAAAATGAATAAAATCTTTAAAAGAAAGAGTTAAGGGGTTAATCATCAGGAACACAACAGGACTATGCTTTTCCACACTCTTTGAAGTTAGGCATGGGCAATGAAATGTGAATTGAAGGGACATGGATCTCTACTTGGAAAAGCTTTAAGAGCTGGTATATGATTTGCCACCTTCTCCTCCCTCAGCTGCTGACTGTGGAAGGAAGCAGTACTGAGCTGAAATGAATCCTTTACTAGCCTGGGTCTCTGGGTGTCTATCATGAGCACCTGATCCCTGCTGACCTGTTTTGGACATGTATTGTGAGCAAGCAATAACCATTTGTTGTGTGTTAAGCCTCTGCTATTTGGGAGTTGTTTGTCATCAGAGCATAAACTAGCTCCCCCTGACTGATAAAGCAACAGTGGAAGCCAAGGAAGTGGGCGATATTGCCTAGGGAGAGTGAGCACAGAGAGAAAAAGGATCAACAGTGGATCCCTGGGAAACACTTAACATTTAAGGGGCAGATGGAGGAAGGAAGTCTGATGAAGATGGAGGAGTGGTTTAAGAGACTGGAAGAGAAACAGAAGAGGGTGACATTCTGTAAATTAGGGAAGGAGAGACTTTCAAAGAATAGGGAGTGTTCCGCAGATAAGGGCTCTCACCATAGTGAGAGCAGTTTCAGTGGAGAAGTGGGGTAAGAAACCAGACTGTGGCCAATTTAAAAGGGAGCATGAGGAAAGAAACATGGAGATACCTATGTGTAGAGTACTCTTTCATAAAGCCAAAGATTCCCAGTTTTCTCAACTATTTCATGGAATGTGGTTTCCAGTTCTGTCTTTTCTCCTGGTTGTTCATAGTCAGATGAGTTCCTATTTCTCTGGGTCCCTTGCAACCAGACACAATCTCCAGAGAGATTTTATCAACACAGGGTCAAGTGGAAGTATCAACCCTCCTGTCTTAGAAGCTCTGTTTCTGTTCATGAAGACCAAGACCACATTTGCTCTCTGGGGGACAGAACCATATGCTTCTCGGATTCATTGGGGATGGAGAGGGGAAGGCCTCCCTAGAGTGTGGGAACAAAGACAACTTAGGTAAAAGTCCCTGCAAGGAGCACGAGCGTTCTGGTGAGATATCTGTATAAATTAAACATCCTTAAGACTGTAGGCTCCCTGGAGACAGAGATTATACCTTATTTATCTGTGCATTGTCTTCAGGGTTTCACATGGAGCTGGATATAACGAAGAGGCATTTGCTAAGTACTTGAAAACTAAGTCTCCAGCATCTAGCCCACATCGGAGCAAGGTGAAGAGCTCCAGAGAATGGTGGAAATAATGGGTTGTTTAATGTGTTTGCTGGATTTTTATAGCTCTGATGGAGAAATTGGGGATGCACTAGCAAAAAGTCATAGAAAACAAACAGAAAAGCAAGTATTAACTCCAGGAAAACGAGTTGACCAAGGAAGAAAATGTAATCACAGTACTCTACATGACTCAGCTGTGAATGAACAGTAGTCATAACCTTAATAATGTAAACATGGCCTACTGTTAAAACCCTAACTTGTGATATGTCCACATTGGACGTCTGAGGGGAGGGGAAGTATGTTTGCACACATGGTGCTGCTTGTAGTAAGACAGCTAAATCCTTCAATAAAATAAAAAGTCAGTAGATATTTAAAGCAGAAAAAAATTAAAAATAGCAGTATTGACATGCCACTTAGAGATGTGGAGATAAATATCAAAAGAAACAGCTAAGATATTTGCAAGTATTTAATTCTGAAGAGTGAGGCTCAGGGGTTAGAGCAGAGGGCTTTTGTTTTAATTATAAGCATTGAGATCTATATTTATTACATAAAAGACAAGTACTAGCTACAGCATATATGTCACATATATTAGCACGTACATATGCTAACAAGAATAGATATAAGATACACACATGTATATGTATGTATATGTGTGTACACACCCACACATATACACACAGATATTTAAAACAGAAAAGTCAAGAAATAGCAGTATTGGTATATCATTAGAAATGTGGGGATAGATAGGCCTGTCCAGGTGGCTCAGTTGGTGGGGGCATCGTCCCATGCACAAAAAGGTTGGGGGTTTGATGCTGGTCAGGGCACAAACCTAGGTTGTGGGTTCGATCCCTGGATGGGGCCCATATGGGAGGCAAAAAATCGATGTTTCTCTCTCTTCCCCCTCTTCCTCTCTCTCTCAAACCAATAAACATATTTTAAAATAAAGAAATGTAGAGATAAATATCAAAAGAAATAGCTAACTCTGAAGAGTGGGTATATTTATACATATCTTTTAAAATTAGGGAAGTATATTGCTCTGATAAAATAAGATAAAAATATAAACTGATTTACAGCCATGAACCTCAAAAACAATAAAGCAAAATTGCTAAGACTTGACCTGACCAACCTCACCAGACTCAGCTCCAAAGCCCTGAAATGCCAAAGCCCTGCACTGCCTGGTCCTGGATCACTACTCAATCACCACTGTCCTGGCCACAGGCATGGGTCAGGTCAGCTTAACACACCAAGAAAATGAATGAGTGGTTCCACAGCCAAAGAGAGGAATTAATATGATAGGAGGTGAGCTTTGAGGGTTTTTGTACCCAATGGCTGTACAGGTCACCACAGGAATGGTGCCAGTGTGATAGTGATAACCATCACTTCCTTTGAGCTGCACATATATGTGTGTGGCATACAATCCCATCACTCCTCCCAGGCACACCTATCTGCCTAGTGTTGCTAGTCCCAAGCCAAATTCCTGGAAGCAATCTCTAGTCTTCTGCAGAGATCATTGTGAAACCAGCTTCCTGCCCCTGCCTTACCTCTTTCCCCAAATGCAGTGTCTTGCTAGTCAGATGAGAGGCTGGGGAAAACAAAGACCTGATAAAAGGACCTGTCAGCTGTGCTTGGTTGCTGGGGGTTAGATAAGTCAAGGCATTGGCCCACCTCAGCATGTAAATCTTGTCAGTTGCCTTCTGGCTCCTGACTTCTGACCCCCACAATCAGACACTTTACCTCCTGCTCCCAAATTACCTTTCCTTTTTCCAAAGCATTCCACCCCAGTGTTGTCAATCTCAATTGGGTATTAAGCTGTCATTTGGATTAAACAGATCTAATTAGGGTGAGAATAGGTGCCATTTATTAAGTGCGTACTATATGCTAGACTTTGTTCAAAGCAACTGACATTTATTAACACACTGAGTCCTCACAACCACCCCCTGAGGTGGAGACATATTTACAAGTGAGGACAGGAGGGACAAGAGAGTTTAAATAAACTTGCCAACGGCCACACAACCGATAATAATAATGGTGGCTATCATTTCTTGAACACTTTGATTTCAGACACTGTGATCTTAAGAGATTAGCATATTGTATGTCATTTAAGCCTCCTAAGGACCCTATTTCTTAGATTCAAACACAAAGAAAGGGAGGTTTCAAGAGAGATGAAAGAATATATTTCAGGTCTCAACCACTATTTTATGGAGAAGACAGGTGTCAAACTGAAATTGGAAGCCAGGATTACCTGGACTTCAGTGCCCAAACTTTAGGGGCCACATTGGTCCTTGGATGGTTCCTCCAATTTCACTATCACTATGGAAATAATGAACTTATTACTTCAACAAATCTTTCTGATGGAATTTCAGGTCAAGTTGGGGAGAAATTTCTAGGACTTGATGGGAAGGTACTTTTCTAAAAATCAGTGTATGCAACCCATTCACTCTATGAGTAAGGTTTTCTTTGTAAGGGTGTGTGTGTGCGGGGGAGAACATTTGGGTAGTAGGGGCTACAGAGGATCATTTCCCCCATCAAAGCACTCCCTTCCTTCCATTCTCCAAACACACACACACACACACACACACACACACACACACACATACACACCTGGGAGATAGAGGTGTTGAAAAGAGGTAACTGCTGTTTTGTTCCTTTCAAACCCACCAGCTTCCTATTTAGAGCCCCAGGCTCACTATTCCTGCTATAATCTTTGGCAACTGGTGAAGAGAGAGCAGCTGTTTCCTTGGGGAAAGGTTTTCTTGCCTTTGGACATGAGTTCTGTCCCATCAACTAGGGGCCTTTGGAACTGCCTTTTTCTGGAAGACTCTAGTGCCAGAGTCTGTTCATTCAGAAAGATCTCGGGGCATCTGCACACTCTACCTAATAGCTCCTTCTGCTCATCTTGCCCCATAAATGTTCTTCACTGCAAATCCTTTGCTCCAGTTAAGATGGAGTGTTAGCCAGAGCTGGGCTCAGATTCTGGGCCTGCCACTAACTGGCTGTGTGGTTTTGGACAAATCACCTATAAAGAGGCAGCAAATCAGCCACTAATTTGCTGTGTGACTGTGAGCAAAGTACTTTCCCTCTCTGGGCCTCAATTTGGATCCTAAATGAAGGTCGCTAGGGTGGCAGCATGTATGGGGGAGAAGACAGTGTCAAACATTTTAAAACTCAAACAGTCCTGCAGGCAAATCTCAGATCTGCTCTTACCAGTTACGAAACCTCAAGCAAGTTATTTAAACATCCTGATCTATTCTTTCCTCATCTGCCAAAATGGAGATAACAAAAGCACCTACCTATCCTTACCTTTCTGTAAGTGGTCAGTAAAAGCACAAAGCTTTGCCTATAGTATAATTACACTGACACAGATTGGGCAGTACCATTTATTGCCTTCTGGAATCAAATCCCTGGATTTGACCTGGATTCAAATCCCAGCTCCAAGTCTTACTAGCAGAATGACCTTGAGCTAGTTACTTAACCTCTCTGAGCCTGTCTTCTCCTATGTCAGGTGGAGATAAATACATATGCACCTCACAAGGCAGATGTAAGAATTAAGTGAGATAAAGTATATAAAAAGTGGCTGGCATAGTTCCCTTTTCCCCATTTCCTCTTTCATCTCTAAGATTCAAATAACAAATGAAAATAAACTGCCACAAATGTGATCAGAAAAAGTTAAAACCATTAATACATATTATAGAGTACATACAAATCAATAAGAAAAACATAAGACACGAACAGACAATTCACAAAACACACTATACAAATTGACTATAAACAAGAAAAATGAATGTTTGACTTAAGGAATGTGGATTAAAAAACAACGCAATACCGTTTTCAACTCCAAATTAGTGAAGCTTCAAAAATATAATAATACTGAGAAAGAGTGGTAAATTAGTCCCACATTTCTGGCAATCGTATAGATTGGAATAATTCTTCTGGAAAGAAATTTGGTAAGAAAGAAATCTGCATGCCAAAAGCCTTAAAAAGGTTAATGCTCTGATCCTGTAAAACTAATCTCAAATGTTCACAATGCAGAATTCATGTTTACACTCCTATTTGTATGCAAAACCAAGGGAAGAAAAATGCATGCAGATGTTTCTGTAGCTCTGAGAGAGGGGCTCTACAAATGGTTAACATTAGTGACCTCAGGGCAGTGGGACTGGGAAGGTTACTAATGTTTTCTTTACAAGCATCTGTATTGTTAGATTTGATACAATGAGTATGCATTATTTTGTGATTTAAGAAACTCATACAAGTAGAAAAATAAGAAAAAATTGAGATAGTTTTTATTTAAAAGAAGGGAAACATGGGTCTGACAAAGATTCATGAACAAAGATACTCATGACAGCATTATTTATAATAGTACAAATTGGCAGTAAAAATATCTTAACAACAGAGGACTATATTGCACTATATAAAAATAGCACTATACTCATGTGATGAACTATTGCACACTCATTAAGAATGATGTTTACAAATATTTAATTACATGGAAATATGCTCGGTATAACTTTTAATAAAATGTTAAAAAGAGCAGGGTAAAAAACTATATGTTTTCTATTATGTAAAACTATATAGTCACACCTATTAGGATGGCTGTTATAAAAAATGAAAAATAACAAGTGCTGCTGAGGATGTGGACACATTGGTACCCTCATGCATTGCTGGTAAGAATGTACTGGTATAATGGTATAGCCACTGTGGAAAACAGTATGGCAGGCTCTCAAAGAGTGAAACACAGAATTACCATGTGATCCAGCAAGTCCACATCTAGATATATACCTTGAAGAATTTGAAAGCAGGGATTCAAACAAATACTTGTATACCAATGTTCATAACATCATTCACAAGAGACAAAAGGTGGAACAAAATGAAACATATGTCCACATAAAAACTTGTTCATGAATGTTCATAGTATCTTATTCATAATTGCCCAAACGTGGAAACAACCCAAGTGTCCATACATATGAATAGATAAGGAAAATGTGGTATATACAGATAATGTGATGTTAATCAACCATAAAAATGAATGAAGTCCTGATCAAATACTGATCCATGCTACAGCACAGATGCACCTTGAAAACATGTTAAGTGAAAGAAGCCAGACACAAAATGACAAATAGTGTGTGATTCCACTTATATGGGGTACCTAGAATAGTCAACTTTATAGAAATGGAAAGTAGCATAGAGGTTACCAGTGGCTGGGGGGAGAGAGGGGAGTTACTGCTTAATGGGCACAGAGTTTCTGTTTAGGAGAATAAAAATGTTTTAGAAATGGATAATGATGATGGTTGTACAACACTGCAAATGTACTTAACGCCACTGGATTTGCACACTTAGAAGTGGATAAAATGGTAAATTTTATATGTATATTTTACTACATTAAAAAACTAAAAAGATTATATATCTATTTCTATATCTATCATCCATCCATCCATCTATCTATCCATCTACCGCAAAAAACCATGTCAGGAGGAAATACACTATAACATTAAGAGTGTTTCTGAGAACTTCTTCCTGTTATACTTTTATGTTGCAAAGTTTCTTAAAGATCCCTTTTTTTTGTAATTGGAAAAAAAGGTATTTTTAAAAGATTCTGAGTCTGTAATAATTCTGAAGGAGTAGGATGTTTGAAAGCTTTAGCTGAGTTCAATACTAAGCAGATAGGCTCACCTTTCACAATCAGCCAGATAGCCATACTGTCTACTGAAAATCAAACAAAAAGACAGGAAATGCTACCCCCACCACTACCAAGTGTTTCTCTCGAGGCAAGACTTGGTGAGTTGGCACTTGGTGAGTTCTACCCCCAAGAGAAGCCTAGCCATCGCAGGCCAGAGCTCACCTAAACCCCCCTGGCATGGGAACTACTGTATTTTGCCATGTATAATGCACACCCATGTCTTTGTGCTCATTATACATGGGATTATTGTGCTCATCATTATACCCTTGTATAATGCACATCTTTATTTTTCCCCTCAAAAATTTGGGCAAAAAAGTGCTCATTATACATGGCAAAATACGGCAAAGCCCAGGCCAGGCCTAAGTGGGCTCTGGGGTTACAAGGTATCACTGTTTCCCCTTTCAGCCCTCCCAGCAGGTGCTAGACCAGGCTTGGGCCTGCACTAGGGTTGCCTAGGGGAACTTTTCTCCTGCCCCAACCGATCCTCCCAGCAGATGGAAGCTCAGACTATAACAGATACCTTCTCTCCAGGCAAGAGGATCCTGGCTCCTCCCATCTCATTTGCAGAGCTTGCAGAAAAAAGGAGGGAGTACACATCTCCCTTCTTATGCCTTCTTCCTTCACTGTCCCAAGAGAATACTGGTGATTGGCACTGGGTCTCAAGGACATGAGACTAAGGTATTGAACAAAGAGGATGTTGGTAGGTCTCCACTCTGGATCTGAGATGCTCTAGGGGGCCCCTACAAGCTACCAAAGGCTCTGCTGGACTTCACCTGCCACCAGTCTAGCTTCCCACACCAGTATCTCAGCAGCCAGCTGGGCATGGATTGCCTCAGGCAGCTGGATATTATTAACATTTTTATACATGCATGCACTAGGGAAAGGACAGACATTCCTAAGTTAATATTACAATCCTCCTACATTTTAGCTATGTGGTCTAGGTAGGGCACTTTTCCTCATTGAGCCTCAGTTTTCTCACTTGTAAAATGGGGATGACTATAGTACCTGCCTGCTAGGACGATTGTCAGAATAAAATGGGTTTGTGGACACATACAAAGACCTTGGCATCTCCCAAACATTCCAAAGCTCACCGTTTCCTTTTCCCCTTTCCCTTTCTTAGCCCTTTCGTCTTTGGTGCCAGCCTGCCTGGCCTTCTGGCCCCAGGACTTGTGGTTTAGATTCCAATTCCTCTCTCCAGAATCCACTCAAGCAGGTGCTTTGGCCCTGGCAGCCCATTACTCCATATTAACTTCTTCCCTTTCTAGGGCCAGCTGCATCTCACCTGGTGCCCTTGCTCTCTCTTCTAAGCACCTGTCTGGCTCAAGGTGTCAAAATTCAGGCTTTTCTGAATCTCCTCTTATACTCATAGAAAAAAGTCTAGTCCAGCATCTCTGCTCTGCATGGCCACAGGAACACAACTCGTGAGTCTCCCAGAGATCTCCCAGGTCAGCAGCATTGGAGCTGGAGCATGGTGCTTCTGAAAGCCTATATTTGTCTAGACCCCTCACAGGATGCCCCTGGCTGTCTAGCAAACACCTGCAGCTAGAATCCACATGTGCCTCAGGCATGAGCTGAGGACAGGCAGGTCTGATGCCCAGTGTGCATGGGCGCACAGCAGGTAAACAGCCTCAGATGGTGGGAACATAAAGGAACTGCCCCCAAGGGAGAAGTTGTTCTGGCACAGACTCTCACCCTTGAGCCTGCTGTGCTGTCCTCCACACCCAACCACATACCCAGAAAGGCTGTGGGTGCCCTTTCCCTGAGGTCCTGATACCTGGAGAGGAGACCAACATGTACCTACATGGCTCAGAAGCACCCTCTTATGCTTGTGATGTGTTTGGAGACCCTTGAACCTCCTTTAATCTCAGACCCACCCACTGTTTTTTTCCTTTCCTCACCCCCTACACCTCCACTGTGTTCAGCAGACTCTTTCAGCCAGTCCATGAGATTGTGTGGGAGACTGCTAGGTTCCCTTCCTCCATTTAACTCCCCTTACCCCTCACCTTCAGGAGACACCAGTGTATGCCTCTTGGAGGTTCCAGTTGCTATGGTGACTATAGTAGTCAGGAACCATCCACAAAGAAGGTTGTGTGTCTGTGTGGCTCTGTGTGTCTAAGTGTGTGCATGGGTACACATGCACTTGTCTACCCTGAGCGTGGAGGAGAGAAGGGAGGGAGGAGAAAAAGAGCATCGAGGGAAGGGGAGGGATAAAGGGGACAGGAAAAGAGGGGATCAGAGAAGGCATGGGGAAAAGTGAGGTGAAGTGTGAGTGGGGTGGGAGGGGTATGAGGGTGAGGAGGTGTGGAGGTGTCAAGGGCAAGAGGTGCAGTGCCAGGAGAGTTGGGGGTAAGGACTGGGGGTAATGGTTGGGAGGGCTGTGA
>CM052552.1:28319084-28343373 GCA_028533065.1 Trachops cirrhosus
CTCCTGTAGTGAGGGGCGGGGCCTTAGGAGTTCACCAGGGCGGGGCACCCCAGTTACTGTGTTGTGATGTTGTATGTGGGGGCGGGGTCCGAGAAGGAACAATGGCGCTTGCTCTGCTCTCTGTAGGACCCCAGACCCTTCCGCCACTTTCTGCAAGGCAACTGGGCCCCTCTGGCACCAATTCCGGTGTGGGTGGGCCTGTGCACCCCGTGGGACCTTCCTTTTCAGTCAGTGACCCAAAGCTCTATTTCCTGGTGCTGGGACCCTGAGTTGCGTGCAGTGCCTTGCTTCACAATGTCCACCTCGCTGGGTCTGCTGGTCGCCACCCCCTGGCTGGGGCCCACCAGCCACTGAGGCTTGTGCGCCCAGGGTCTGCCTGCTGCGGGCCTGCGCGCTGCCCTGGGTGATCAGCTCTCCGCTCTGTGTCCCTCGCATGGCTGCCCGACTCCACCCCTCCTACCGGTCTGGATGAAAGTGTCTATTTTTAAATCCTTGGGTGTCTGACTTCCATATACTTCAATTTTCTGTCAGTTCTGGTTGTTATTTTGTTTCTATATTGTTGTTGTCCCTATCTTGGTTGTGCGAGGAGGCACAGTGCATCTACCTATGCCTCCATCTTGGCCGGAAGTCAGATTTATACTTTTAGAAGATTCATTTGGCTGCAGGATGGAGGCTGGATTGGAGTGGTGACTTGAAGCAGGGAAACTGGTTGGGAGACTGGTCCAGATGAAAGGTGTTAAGGGCTGAACAAAGAATGCAGCATTCCAGTAGGGAGAAGGAAGGGAAATAACAGAGGTAAAACTGAAGGGACCTAGGACAAGCCTAAATGGGAGGAATAAACTAGGGACAGGGCCTGAAGAAAGAGGATGAAACCAAAGGGTTTGAGTTAGTGGCACTGGCATGATTGCTCCTGCCCACCTAGCAACTGTTTTCTTTCCAGAGCCATTCTTCGTTCAGTCCTTGGAGGGTTCAGTGTTCTGTTTAACAAAGACTAATCGCATACAGATAACTAGTTCAGAGCTGATTGGCATGGCTGCAGTGATTGACATTCCCGAGTTCCAATGAAAGAGCAGCCTGCCACGCCTAGGCTATCAGCGCTAAGCACCTCTGAAGTTTTCTGTGAGAAGTCACTCAGGCAAGACCTCTCCCTCTCCCCCAGCATGCACAGGGTGAAAGTGTCTCATAAAGGTCCATTTATCCCAGGAGCACAACATAATAGTAACTTACCCACACAGTACCCACTGGACACAAAAGAGAAGAGGTAGCACACCAGTGTCCAGAAGCAGTTCTCGTTCCCTTGCTGTAAATGACACAAGAAATTGGGATTGGGGGAGGGAAGACATTGCCATCTAATCAAGCCCCTGGAGCAAAATACCCCTGTGGGAAAGGGGTTGTTGCTTTCCAGAACTGGTGCATCCCTGCCAGCCTTCTTCACAGCCCTTTCTCTCTATCTACTTGCAGGTCTGAAGAGGCCAAAGACAGGATAAAGGTGGATTACTTCTAAGGGCCCACAGAGTGTCCAGGAAGAGTGATAGGATGCTCTCAAACTGGGGAGGGCGCAGACCCCTTGGAGTAGAGGGATGAGGGGAAGGTTTTCCCATGGTGAAATTCTGACGATTAGGGAGAAGAAAAAGTGGGAGCCATTTAAAGAAATCAGTGTGGTTATACACTTGTTAACTTTCTGTTAAGCTCAGATCTTAAAAAGTCATGGGCAAAAGATGGAAGTAAGAAGTTAAGGGTGAATCTAAGAACTTGTGAGAAGAACGTCAGGATGCCTAATGCATAGCTTCAGCTGAAGCTGCTCGGACTCTGCCTGGATTCCACCTTCTGGTTCCCTCCTCCCTGCATAGTTGGGGTAATTTCTCTTCACCTGCAGGCTACTACACCTGTCCCTAGATAGGAAAGTTTGAAGTAGCCCCTTCCTACATGTTGGAACTCAGCATCAAGTATTTTTTTTTTGCCACCAGTCTGTCTGACCTCAAGTTTCCACTTAGCCTCTACCATATTGCTCAGTTCTGATCCCTAGCCATCTGTGTCATGTCCTATGTCTCAGTCCCACAGTCAGAGACCCTGCCTGACCACCAGTCCCCTGTCAAGGCTTAGGCAGTCCTGACTCTGAGCTCCACCAAGTGCCTGAGGCCTGATGGCCTAGTCATGGATCCCTCTGATCTCAACTGCCCACTTGTATTTCTTTTTTAAAAAATTCTAATAGTTATAATTACAGTGCTCATTTGTCAAAATAAAAACTGAAAACAAATATACAAAACATTGTGTATTGAAAGCAATAAGAGCTTCCACAGTAAAGTTTAATAGCTCCAGCTTCTTCAGTGTTTGCCAAAATACAAAAGAAAAAAGTAGAGGTTGTTGTTTTTGACATCACATCTGGCCCTTGCAGGCTGAGGGAGTGAAAGCACACTTGCATGGGGGCTGTAAGATGAACAGCCACCTGTTCACATTCCTACTGGTAACACCCAGACAACCTGGAGCCAGTGAGTGTGCATGGGAATCATGGGGGAGCTTCCACTTTGGCCAGAGTGGTCCCATCAGAGCACCCAAAGGAAAGCTGAGGTCCCTCCAATGGGTCCCTGAGTGGTGGCTGCAGCCCATCCCCTGGGCAGTGGTGTAAGCACAGGTACAAGCACAAACGCTATGGGATGCAGATGATCCAGTGAGACAGCTAATCAGGGACTGAGTGACCATGCAGAATGAACTGTGGTTGGTTCTGCTCACTGAATGCTTCAGATGGGAGACAGACCAAAGGTATACTGGACTCAAGTTGTTATGGCAGAACCTACACCAGGCACATTTCTCCCTTCTGTGTTCATATGTCTCCTTATCTTGTATTTGTAACTGTTTTAAAAATACACTGAGTTTGGCCTTGACTGGTGTGGCTCAGTTGGTTGGTCATTGTTCTGCAAAACAAAAAGTCACTGGTTTGAATCCCAGTCAGGGCACATGCCTGGGTTGTGGGCTAGGTCCCTGGTCAGGGTGCACATGAGAGGCAACTGATCAATGTTTCTTTCTCTCTTTCTCCCTCCCTTCCCCCTCTCTGAAAATAAATAAATGCATTCTTTAAAAAAATGAACTGAGTTTGGGTTAAAAACCAACCATCACAATGTATCTAAACAGAGGTCTAAAGCCCAGAGGGAGGAGTGTTGGGCTAATATGACATCAACTCCTAGAGGTCCTGGGTTCCTAACATTCAGGGAGCTCTCTGTACTAAAGATCTGAGGGGATCTCTCAGTACTAAATTGTGAGTTGATTCTCATTTTACAATTAAAAAAAAAACCTAAGTAATATTGCATAGGAGTACCAGAAATTGCCTTATTGGAAACAAGAACTACAGGATCCAGCACAAATAACACCCCCTTTATATTACAAAATCATAAGCATTGAATTCTGTAACATAATAATATCACACTCAGGCACATCATATGGCATTTTAGGTGAAATGTTCAAGTTTAAACTATACATTATTATACCCATATTACTATGCTACCAACCACACTTAAGCAGGTGTTACTTCTGCTGGACCCTGTATTTATATTAAATAAAATCCCAGTTGCATGCTGCATCTATACATGTACAGCATGGTGAAGCACACTGGGAGCAGCCACGGGGACAGCTTCTGATACTCACACCACAGTGGCACAGCTGCCACATGAAAGGAAAGCGAGGGTGAAGGAGGGAGTGAGGGGGAAGAGAGGAGCATGGCTCACTTCGGGTTCTAGAGCTAGTTGGACAGCCAGTCCAGTCCCTTATAGAGCTTGTCCGCACTGGTGGGAGAGGTGACCTGAATGTATCAGTTCCTGTGGCACAGTAGTGCAGGCCCAGCTTGTCTGTGATCTCCACCGCATTCTTGGCATTAGGGAGGTCCTGCTTGTTTGTGAACATGAGTTGGAGGGCAGAATCCCCAAGCCTGTTCTCTGACAGCAACCATAAGAGCTCCCCTCAGGCCTCATTCATGCACTCTTGGTCATTGCTGTCAACCATAAAGATGAGGCCTTGTGTGTTCTGGAAGTAGAGGCACTACAGAGGCTGGATCTTGTCTTGGCCACCCACATGCCACACGGTGAAGCTGATGTTCTTATATTCCCCAGTCTCCATGTTGATACCTATGGTGCAGATGGTGGTCACTATGTCACCCAGATTCAGTTTGTACAGGATGGTGGTCTTCTTCCCCATAGCATCCAGGCCCACTGTGAGAACATGGGAATGTACATTTCCTTTTTGCCACAAAAGGCTCTTGAAGAGGCTCACAAAGATATTTTCTATGCTGTAGACTGGAGGGAGAGACACTGGCTGGAGAAACCCTCAGGGATGGCATGGTGGTGCTGGTGTTGCTGCTATACCCAGCCAGGCATTGACGTTGCTCCCCCAACTTTTATCTCTTAATGTCTAAATCCCTGTAGTCATGTTTATCCTCCAATTGGATCCCCGGTTTTCTTTGTTGTAACCCTATTTCAGTTAAGTATACTTTTGGCCACAAATAATAGACAACTCTAAAATAGTGACTTAAATAAAGGTTTATTTGTCTTTTGTACCAAAAATTTCCTGGGATGGTCCAGACCTGATGAAGCTATTCAACAATGCCACGAGACCCTGGTTTTTCATCTACACCATGCTTAGGGCAGGCTTCTATCTATTTGCTTTTTGTCTCATGGTCGAAAGACAGCTGCTGCTGCTCCAGACCTCATGTCTGTATTATAGATAAGAAGGGGAAACAGCTACAGACAGGGCAAGAAGGCTAAGGACCAAAGACCTTCTAGAGAGTCTTTGCTTTTTTATTCATAATGGAACACTCTCCCCATTGTCATTCACTTACACCTCTCTGATGAGAATTGTGTCATATGGATACTACTAGATGCAAAGGAAGCTGGGAGATCTAGTGCTTTTAGCTGGGCTCATTTTTGCTCTGAACAAAGGTGGGATTCTGTGAGAAAGGAAGAAGAGGGAAATCCTTATTGGGCAAGCAACCAGTAGCATCTGCCGTGAACTCCAATCATGAACTGCTTGCCTAGACTACCTTTCCTTTATTACTAAACCCCTCAGATACTGTGCTTTGACTGCCAGACTGACTTTCTCCTAGCAACTAGCTGATTTGTTCTTATAGCACAGGATAGAGAGACCTGCCTGGTTTAACAATAGCACATGTGAAAAAGACCTTGATTTGACTGGAAAGTCAGTACAAGCCAACAGAGTAATAATGCTGCCAAAAGAAGTAATTAGATTTTAGGCTGCATTAATAGGAGTATAGAACCAGAACAAGAGAAAAGATGGTTCTGCCCTTCTCTACACTTGTTGCATCCCACCAAGAGAGCACTGTGCTCCATCCTGGACAGCCCATGTAAACAGGGATACAATGACCTAGTGCACAGTGTCCAGACGTGAGTCACTAGGTTGGTACACAAGCAGCCACATCACATCAGGAACAGTTGAAGGACCTGGGCTGATTTGGTCTAGATGTGAGTAGACCCGGGGAAGAGCCCCCACAGGGGAAGGATCAGAAGCAGTTACTTAAGTTAGGGTTCAGAGTCCAGGAGATTTTCAGTGGTTAAGTGGAAGGATGGTGAATTAATAACACTAAAAACAAGCACTAATATGGTTGTTAGTATATACCAGGTACTGTTCTAAGCATTTATATACATTAAGTCACTTAATCCTCCATGACAACAATTCTGGAAGGTAGGAACTGTTATTGTTTCTATTTTCCAGATGAAGAAAGTAAGGGACAGACAGATTAAGTCACTTGTCTAAGGTTACAAAGTTAGCAGTTGACTGAGGCAGAATTTGAACACAAGAATTCATGCTTACCTTACATCCACTCAGAAGAGGTTAGTAATTCTGGATAATTGCCTGGATTTATAGCAGAGAGCATTTGCATCTTGCTTGATTGTTTGGCTGTGGTGGGTGAGTTGGCACAGATAGGGCAGAGAGATAGAGGACCTCATTTTAAGACCTACAACCTAGGGGATTCATCTTAGATATTTCAATACCTATGCAGTCAAAATCAAGAGAAGTGAATGTTCGTAATGGAGTCTGTCTTGAGCTTTCCCTCTCCCTTCCAATTTCTAGTATGAGGAATCCAGCCTCATCCCTGGGTAACTGACACAGTGACCTCGCCCTAGACTCCATCTGACTCTAGGTCACGAAGATATAGTGGTGACCCCTCTGGGGCCATCATTACTCTAGAGCTTGTAGTAGGCAGAGTCTGCATTTCTGGCAGCTGCCACAAACCCAGGCTGACAGAGCAGTTTTCGGACCAAAAGGCTCAGAGACTGATAACTTCTCAAAGATACTAGGACCAAATTCACCTTGCCCCACATCTCCCAAAGCCATTATTCCACCCCCCAACTGGAAGCCTCACGTCTACCTTCACATTAATTCTCATACTGCTCTGCCTTTTTCTTGACCCAATCAATCCCTCCAGTTTTTTTAAAAAAACATTTTATTTATTTCTTTTTAGAGAGAGGGGAGGGGAGAGAGAAAGAGAGGAAGAGAAAAACTGATTGGTTGCCTCTCATACACGCCCCAACTGTAATTGAACCCACAACCCAGGTATGTGCCCTGACCTGGAATCAAACATCAGACCTTTCTCTCTGTGGAACAGCATCCAGCCAACTGAGCCACGCTGGTCAGGACGCCCTCTGCTGCCTTCTTATGTGAGGATATTTGTCTTTTCTAGTACCATAGATTCAGGAGGTGGGATGTGTTTTCTTTGCTCCTCATTACTTTCAGACCATTTGTTTTTCTCCCTCTTGCAAAAACTACAGCTCTTTTGAGAATCACATCATTCTGCTATAACACTCACCCCTTCACATAGTTGTCAAGTACAGACCTCCTAGTCATATCCTCTGTAGTGAGTTGAATTGTATCTCCCCAAAAATATATGTTGAAGTCCCAACCCCCAGTTCCTTTGAAGATGACCTTACTTGAAAATAGAGTCTTCATAGATGTAATCAAGTGAAGATTATGTCATACTGGATTAGGGTGGACTCCTGACTGGTGTCCTTACAAAAAGAGAGAAATTTGGACACAGAGACACACACAGAGGGAAGATGGCCATGTGATGACAGCAGCAGAGACTGGAGAAATGGGTCCACAAGCCAAGCCAAGGAATGTCAAGGATTGTTGACAACCACCAGAAACTTGTAGAAATGCATGAAATAGACCTCCCTCAGAGCCCCTGGAATGAACCGCCCTTTCCAACACCTTGATTTAGGACTTCTGACCTCCAGAACTGTTAGAGAATACACTTCTGTTGCTTGAAGCAACCTGGTTTGTAGTGATTTGTTACAGCAGTTCTAGGAAATGAACACACTCTCTTTCTCAATGAAGATTTTGGTTTCTGTCTCACTGGTGACCCCCCCCCCACCTGTCCACTGCAAGTCCCGCCATCATTCTAGGGGACTTCAATGTCCATGTTGATGATTCAGCCATCACTTGGACCTTGTGGTTCCTAAACATCCTCATCTTTTCCACTTCACCTCAGCCAACCCTTGGGTTGACTGAAGAGTCCAGACAATTTTTTCTGTAATTTGGTTCTAGTAGCGCTCAGCTGTCTTTAATTTAATTCAAAACAATTTTGTTAGATTGTATTGCGACAGCTGTCATATCAGCATGCATTTTAAAAAACTTATCAAAATTGGTGAATATTTGTGTAACCATTTTAATATTGAAGATGGAAGAAAATACACAATGTTTTTGGCATATTATACTTTATTTTTCCAAGAAAGGTAAAAACACAACTGAAATGCAAAAACAGATTTGTGCAGTGTATGGAGAAGGTGCTTTGACAGATCAAATGAGTCAAAAGTGGTTTGTGAAGTTCTGTGCTGGAGATTTCTCACTGGATGATGCTCCATGGTCAGGTAAACCAGTTGAAGTTGATAGCGATCAAACTGAGACATTCATTGAGAACAAGCAACATTCTACCACACGGGAGATAGCTGACATACTCAAAATAGCCAAATCAATAAAGTTACTGGTGAAAATGAAAAATGTATCTTTTATTTTATGGCAAAAACTAAACAGCCTTTTTGGTCAACCCAATACCTACATTGTCCCAAACTGGACCTGCTCCATTATAAATTACCAATCACAATTTTACCCTCAATGCTGCTTCACAATCCTTGTGAAGGTATTAAATTGTTTTAAGACTTTTCACTTTCCAGGATGACTATTTCAAATCTTCTTTGCTCTTTTCTTAAATCTCAAGCCTCCACGTCTACCCTCTCACTCTGTCTCATAACACATAACCTCATCGTTGACTTCACTGGGAAGACCGAAGCATCAGGCAGGGCGTTGGCTTCCCACGTTACCTCATCCCTCTGTAGGACTTTCCTTTTGTCACAGAGCAAGATGTGTCTTTTCTTCTCAGAGGACCATTCCTTGCACTGATGTTTTGTAGTTTATCCCTGCCCACCTTCTCACACTATTGATGATCCCTTTTCTCTCCTATGTAATCAACCTCTTCCTTTCAACTGGACCCTTTTCAGTAGCAGGTAAAAGAGTCTTTTCCATCTTAAAATAATGCCCCCCTCACTTCCACACCCCCCTCCAGTTATTCATTCTTCTGCCCTTCTCAATAAAATGCTCAAGACAGTTATCTATATTCACTCCTCAGCCAACTTCAATCATGCTTCTGCCTTGTCACTACCCTAAAAGTGATTTCACTCTGGTCACTAATGACCTTCATGCCATTAAATGCAAAATATGCTTTCAAGGCATAATCCACTTGACTTCTCAGTGGTATTTGGCATAATTGACCACTTCCTCTATATTAGGACACTTTCTTCTGTTGGCCTCCTTTTCTTTCTTTTTTTTCTCCTACTTCCCTGAGAATTCCTTGGTTTCTTTTGGGGCTCAGTTTTCTCTGACTAGCTTGTAAATGTTGGAGTTCCTCAAAGCTGCCATATGTTCTCACTGTATACTCTCTCACTAGGAAATCTCATCCATGTGCATGGTATGGATCTCATATTTACAAGGGGGGACCCAAAACCCCTCCGAATCTATTCATAAGAAATTGTATTTATTCTTACATGCTTAAACTTCAGTCACCTCCAAAATACTTTCCATTTGATGTAATACACCTAACGAGATGTTTTTTCCACTTCTTAAAACAGTTTTTGAAATCATCAATTTTGATGCCTTTTAGGGCTTCTGCCATTTTTTGTTTCACCTCTTCCACATCAGCAAAATGTTTTCCTTTGAGGACTTTTTATACTGGAAAACAACAACAACAAAAGTTGCTGGGCTGAGATTGGGTGAATTGGGAGGGTAGGGCATGGGGTCATTCCATTTTTGGTCAAAAACTGCTGAACACTCAGCATGGTGTGGGCAGTTGTGCTCGCAAATCACCCATCATGAAATGGGCAAATGTGCTGAAAGAGTCTTCAAAAAAAATTCACTGAAGCCAAACACAGTCTTTCAGAAGCAGGCCAGCTGGTGAACTGATACAGATGGGTTCCTAGAATACTCACCCAGCGGGGTAAGCCAGAACTACATGAGGCCTGCCCTCCAGAAGATAATTCCAGGTTTTTTGGCGGGTCCTTCCACACATATCTCTACTGAGGTGACTGAAAAATGACTCAAAATCATTACACTGAAGACCAAACTCTAGCAGTTCCCACCTTTTCAATGCATGGCACCCTCAACTATTCAGTTATGCAATTCACTGGATTGCATTGGATCACCTAGGACTTATTCTGGCAACACCTCTCCCTCATGTGCAATCATCACCAAGTTCTATCTATTTTACTTTTTAAAACTTGCTTAGTCCATTCACATTTTTTCAATGATGCAGCCAGCCACCACTCTTGTCCACATTACAATCATCTTTCATTTCATCCAGTACAACAGACTGATCTCTACACATCTGCACTGGCTTCTCTCCAACCCATCTTCTATGCAACATCTAGACCGACATTTTCAAAAGTTAAATATGATTGTGTTATTATCTTATATAAAAACCCTCCAATAATTTCCTATAGCCCACAAAAGATAGAATTGTTAATGGGGCCTATAAGGTTCTGTAAGGTCTTGTCCAAACTTACATCTCCAGCTTCAGCTCACACTACTTTCTTCCTCATGCTCTATGCTCCATCCACATCGACTCTCTTCCAGTTCCAAATCCACCATTCATTTGTGGCCACAGGGCCTTTGCACATGTGTTCTCTTCTTCTGTAACATTCTCTCCACATTCCAGCTCCCTATGCTTTGTTTGGCTAATCCTACTTAATACTCAAATGTCAGTTCCAGTATCACTTTCTCAGGGAAGGTTTTCTAGACCAGTCCCCCTAGGCTAGGTCAGTTTCCTTTGTTATATCTCTCAAAGAACTTCTTCCCTTCTTCATGGCAATTATCTCAGTTGCATTTAACCCTTATTTGTGTAATTTTTTGGTTTATTACTGTCTCAACCACTACACTCCAAAGTCCATCAGAGCAGGATTCATGTCTGTTTCTGTTTTTCCCAGTTCCTTAAGCAGCAAGTATAGCACTTAACACATAAATGCTCAGTATTTGTCAAATAAATGGATGAATGAGTGAGTGAGTGGGTGAATAGACACTTCAATGAGACCATCCTCACCCCATCACAGAAGTGTGGCTTTACTCTAACAGATCTGTTAGCATGACTGTTTTAATAAAAACTATGAGCCACAACATGTAGAAACAGAGGGGCTTTCCCTCATAGTTGCTTCTAGAGGCAGTGGATTCCCTGCAGTGATGGTATCTTCAAATAGGTATCTAAGCAGAAGTTGAATGACTGCTCATGGCTAAATAGTCACAAGAGAAATAGATGATATCTAAAGTTTTTGCCATCCAAGGCTTTGCAAGTCTCAAGTTTGATAAGTAATGAGAGGGTGGCTTGAGCAAAGAGGATTCAGACATCCTCTGGGACGGAAAATGGAAAAGACATGGAAGAAATTACTCTAGGATCCTAGCCTCACTGAGATCACCTCCTTCATTTCCTTCCATCCCCAAAAGAGCTGCCTGTTAGTCCATATTTGAGAGGCTCATTATTTTTCTGACATTGAAGATGGCTGTAGGGTGGAAGCTCTTCAACTTCTAAATCTCTTGGTTCCAGCATTTACTGTCAATCTGGCTTCCAATTTTTATCTTTCCCATGTACATTTTAAAAAAGATTTCATTTATTTATTTTTAGAGAGGGGGAAGGGAGGGAGAAAGAGAGGGAGAGATACATCAATGTGTGGTTGCCTTTCAAGTGCCCCCTACTGGGGACCTGGCCTGCAACCCAGGCATGTTCCCTAACTGGGTATTGAACTGGTGGCCCTTTGGTTTGCAGGCCAGTGCTCAATCCACTGGCCACACTAGCCAGGGCTTTCCCATGTACATTTAAAGCTATTTCTTCATGCTTCCCATAGGAAGGTTGGAAGTACACTGCTCTAGCTGTAAGCAAAAAGTTTTTTAAA
The DNA here is from genome assembly GCA_028533065.1 of Trachops cirrhosus. Classification (NCBI taxonomy): domain Eukaryota; kingdom Metazoa; phylum Chordata; class Mammalia; order Chiroptera; family Phyllostomidae; genus Trachops; species Trachops cirrhosus. The sequence continues at coordinate 28,330,517 of CM052552.1, forward strand.
TAAAGGGTATTATTTTGGGCTGAGTGCAAGTCCCCACATTTCACAGTATAGAAAATTGGGATGCCATTTGTTATACTATCTAAGGATTACTCTTTTTTAAAGATTTTATTCACTTATTTCTAGAGAGGGGGAGGGAAGGAGAAAGAGAGGGACAGAAACATTGATGTGAGAGACAAACATTAATTGGTTGCCTCTCACACACCCCCTACTGGGAACCTGGCCTGGAACCAGGCATGTGCCCTGACCAGGAATTGAATTGGCGACCCTTCCATTTGCAGGATGACACCCAACCCACTGAGCCACATCAGTCAGGGCTTATGGGTTATTCTTGCTATTTGGATATTCAGGGTCTTGTAAGGCTGAAGTGTTGTCAGAATGTGGGGCCTGTACAGGTCAAAGCCATGCCTCTCAAAGTCAGGGGTTGGCTCTCAACCTGCACTGTTGGATAATAAATGGTATCAACCCCAACAGAGTCCTGAGGATCACCTGAGAAAGAAATGTGTTTGTCAGAGAGGAAACCAGGGCTGGGGAGGATGCCTCTAGGAAGTCTGAAACTCAGGTTTGTCTGTTTTTTAAATTGTCTTTTAGTATTGGCTGTGGAGGCAACCCAGTCCTCAAATACTGGTTCACTGAGGTTTGAGGTAAGAGGTGCCTGCCCTGTGAACACAGGCCAGGGGCAGAGAAGGAAGGAGCAAAGCCCCTGCCACTCTGGAGCCTGGATGAAGTCTAGACAGAGCCTGTGCATCCCAGAGGACAGTTACCTGTGGCTGGCTCAGAGATGTGTGCTGTGGAACTGGGCTGTTTGGATTTCTGCCATTGCCTTGTACTTTCCTGAGTGTTCCAGGAAGTTCTTTGTGCAAATGGTTTCTGCTATCTCCCCTAGACCCAGGGAAAACCAAAGATGGGCTCTGTGGCCCTCTTAGGCCAGAGTTTTAAAAAGAGAGTGGCACATGCCTGAAGCTGAGTGTGTGGCAGAGGTGGCAATGGGTGAGCAGCGGAGCTCTGCCACAGGGCCCTCTAAGGGGGTCCTGGGACTGAGAGCTTAGCTACTCCATGCCTCCTTCCCAAAGTCTTCTTTGCTCCAATCTGGGAGACTCTGTGTTCTGTTTTACCAAGGGGGTGCTAGTGGCAATGTCAGAGTAGAAGCCGGGGCCCTAAAGGGAGAGGGGAGATTCAGTGGGCCAGAGGTGGTAGACCACTACAGCTTCTTCCCCCATGGAGATTCTCTTTTCAGTGTAATGGGTTTCTCCTAAGAAGGGAAGCAGCTTCTTTATTTACTGAGTACTTTCTCATGGGTCAAGAAGACACCTACCGCCTTGGGTGGTGTGGCTCAGTGGATTGAACACTGGCCTGTGAACCAAAGGGTCTCCAGTTCAATTCCCAATCAGGGCACATGCCTGGGTTGTGGGCCAGGTCCGCAGTAGGGGAGGTGTAAAAGGCAACCGCACATTGCTGTTTCTCTTCTTCTGTTTCTCCTTCCCTCTCCCTCTCTCAAAAAAATTAAGAAATAAAATCTTTTTAGAAAAAGAGACCTACCTGTGAAGACAGAGGTAGACTTTCCAGCTGGCAATGGGCAGTTGTGGCACCTCCAGCACAGCTCTTCAGATCCTCTCTGGAGCCAGCCCCGTTGGCTGGGCAAGGTCTTGGTCAAACGACTCCTGGTCTGGGACCTGGTGCAGATTGCTTGTGAAGGCCAGAAAGCCCCTCTCATCCCCAGAAAGCTTCCTGCCTCATTGTGCCATAGGGAGCTGCCTAGTAAAGGTGGCAAAGTGGTGAAAGGTAGGCCTAGGGGGTAAGGAAGGGTCTCCTTCTCCACCACTCAATACCAAATCATTGTCTCTTCCTCCTCTGCTGATAGAAAAGGGAACATAGTAGACATTTTAAAGCAGCAGAAGTGGACTGAGCACTAGAGTCCGAGTCACCATGGATGAGGGTCCATGCATGACCAGGGACTTTAACCCAAGGAGGGCCAGGGTTGCCTATACTTGAACTTCTCTCTCAGTCCCTCCCATGACCTGCTCCTGCACTGTTTCTGGGTGGTATGTGTGGGGAGGAGGCATACCCTGGCATGTGTATACCCTGCACTTTGGTGCTTAACTATCGTGTCCCCTGAACAGTCTGTGGTTCCCCTTGTAAAGTTTGGGACATGGTACTATGATCTAGAAGTTGCCTCTTTCAGCTGGCCTTTGGGCTCTAGCCTATGGCTCCCACCCTGTTCAGGAAGCAGCACATTGGTAATGGAAAGAGTACAGACTTTGGAGTCAGGCAGGCCTGGGTTTATATCCCAGCCCAGCATTTCCAAGCATAAGCCATTAGAGCCTACCACCTTCCCTATCAGTAAAAGAGGAAAAATAGCTCCTTCATAAGGTTGTTGTCAAGATAAAATGTCATGATGATTTTTAAGTACCTCATACAGGGCCCTCAGTAACTGAGTTCACTGTGAAGTGTTCTTTGTATGACAAAGTACACATTCCCTTTTTTCCCTCTTTAATTCTGTCTTTCTATGCTGTTCTGTTGCTTAAGACACATACACCAATGGATTTTTTTTAATCCTTACCTGAGGACATTTTTTTTTCTATTTTATTTTTTAGAGACAGAGGAAGGGAGAGAGAGAAACATGGATGCAAGAGAGAAGCATTGATTGTTTGCCTCTGTATGCAACCAGAATGGGGATCAGCATTGGGATGACCATCGTATGTGGCCGGACCAGGTGTCACACGCACCTGCACCCCACCAGGGATCAAACCCACACCTAGGTATGTGCCATGACTGGGAATAGAATCCATAAGCTTTCAGTTACAATGCTTCAACCAGCTGAGCTACACCGGCCAAGGCTACACCAGCAGATTATTAAATCTTGTTCTCTGGTGGGAGGAAATGCCCAGAGGGGACAATTTCTGTATATAGCAGAGGCTTGTGTGCTGGGTGCTGGTTTTCACCCTCCAGGGCAAACATCCTCAGAGGTACTGATCACCCATGAAGAGAAAGGGGAACTACATGCACTTGTGTCTCAGGAATGAGTTGGGAGGAACATGTTTGGGGTGTTGGGGGAAGTGATCCCCACACACAGGATAAAGAATACAGAGGGAAAAAAGCCTCACAGAGTGTAAATTGCCATCTCAGAAGGGAGTCAGGAGACAGAGCTCAAACTCTTCAATCTCAGTCTCCTCTGGGGACTCGGGAAGATGGAGCCTTTGCCATTTTATGTTCATTTCACTGCCATAATTCACCTAACCTACTGTGTACAATGTATTGCTTTTGTAACCTTTGTTCTGGATTGACTTGATGGTGGTTGGTAGAGCTCTTTACCTGAGGGCTGTCTTTAGGGGAGTGCCAGATGGACTTTATCTCACTCTATAGCCAGCCTGAAGGAGAGCTGTGCCCCACTCAAAGGGATTAGAGAGGAAAGGAAAAGAGGCTGAATCCCTAGGCCTTCAGAAAGGAAGTCAGTAGAACTCTTGGAGTTGGTCAGAACATGACACATGGTCTAGGAATACAAGCACGTGAGGCTTCCTCAGGGAAGCTCAGCACCTTCACGTTTGGTCTAAACTCATATCTGGGCCTGTTTATTCTATCAGCTATGTGCTCTCCTTAGTAAATGCCATTTTGGGCTTGGATATGTCAGTTAGCAGGCTTTCTCTTCCTGTTCTGAAGTCTGAGCTCACTTCTGGACTCTCCCAGTAAGAACCTATTTTTCAGGAGTGCTTCTGGCGTTGAGCACATTTTCAGGATGTGGATGTTCAATGTCTTCTTTTCTTTTCAAAAAAAGATTTTATTTATTCATTTTCAGAGAGAGGGGAAGGAAGGGAGTTAGAGAGGGAGAGAAACACCAAGAGAAACATCAATTGACTGCCCCCCACACACATCCAACCAGGGATCCAGTCTGCAACCCAGGCATGTGCCCTGACAGGGAATCGAACCAGCGACCTTTTGGTTCACAGGCCAGCACTTAATCCACTGAACCACACCAGCCAGGGCTTCTTTTTCTTCTTTTTAAAAGACTTTAGTTATTTATTTTTAGAGAAAAGCAAAGGGAGACAGAAAGAAAAGGAGAGAAACATTGATCAGTTGCTTCTGAGATCCCCAAGCACCCACCTCAAAGTCCAAAACCGTGTCCTGCGTATGTGCCCTGAGTGGGAATGACAGGGACTATGCTCCAACTGAGCCACACCTGCCAGGGCTAAAGTCAGGATTCTTACAGAATATCACTCTACCATCTTTTTTGTTTTGTTTTGTTTTGTTTTAGGTCCCTTCTTTCTGATCCTTTGTATCCTATCAGATGCCAAAATTATAGGTCCTACCTTAGAAGTAGCTCCTATCTGACCCTCCCCTTTCCATTTCTCTCCCTCCCTCTCTTCTTTCTCCTGTCTCCTATACACTCTCTTAAGTGAAATAGAACTTACATATAGTGAAATGCATCTATCTTAAATGTGAAACTCAGAGTTTTCATGAATGTGTACACTGTATTTCTATAATTCTAAATCAAGATATAAAACATTTCTATCACACTTGAAAGTTCTCTCATTTCCACTTTCTGTTAATCCTTTGCCCCACAGACAACCATGAATATATTTTCTGTTACCAAACATTAGTTTTCCTGTTCTAAGATCTCATATAAATGGAATAACAAAGTATATGCTCTTTTAGGTTCTACTTCCTTTGGTCATAAAATGTTTTTTTATATATTCTACATGTTGTTGAGTATATCAGAAACTTTATTTCTTTTTAGTAAAGCTTTATTGAGACATAATTTGTATACCATCCAATTTACCCATATAAATGTCCAATTCACTGGGTTTTTTAAAAGATTTTATTTATTTTTAGAGAGAGGGGAAGAGAGGGAGAAACAGAGGGAGAGAAAGATCAATCAGTTGCCTCTCACACTCCCTCTACTGGGGACCTGGCTCACAACCCACGCATGTGCCCTGACTGGGAATCAAACCAGCGAGCCTTTGGTTTGCAGACTGGCACTCAATCCACTGACCCACACCAGCCAGGGCTGGTTTTTAGTATATGCGCAGAGTCATGCAACCATCATTAGCCCCAAAAGAAACCCTTCACCCTCCAGATCCCCCTACCTCTGGTCCCAGTCCTAAAATGTCATTAATCTATTTTATGTCTCTATAGGTATAGACATAAATGGAATGATAAAATATATGTTTTTAAAAAATATTTATTTATTTATTTTTAGAGAGAGGGGAAAGGAAGGAGAAAGAGAGGAAGAGAAACATCATGTGTGGTTGCCACATCTCACATGGCACCCTCTAGAGACTTGGCCTGCAACCCAGGCATGTGCCCTGACTGGGAATCAAACTGGTGACCCTTTGGTTGGCAGCCCAAGCTCAATCCACTGAGCTACACCTGCCAGGGCAAAATATATGTTTTTTTTGTGACTTACTTCTTTCACTTAGCATAACGTTTTCAAGGCTCATCCCTGTAGTGGCATGCATCGGTATTTCATTCCTTTTTATGGACAAATAATATTCATTGTATAAATATAAAACATTTTATTTATCCTTTTATCAGTTGATTGACATTGGAGTTGTTCTCACCTTTTGGCTAATATAAATAATGCTGCTATGAATATTCATGTACAAATCTTAGTGTGGACATATATTTTCATTTCTCTTGGGTATATACCTAGGAGTGCAATTGCTGTCTCATATAGTAACTCCACGTTTACATTTAGAGTAACTGCCAAACTGGGAATGTCTCAATTTTTCCTTCATTTTTGAAAAATAGCTTTCTGGATTTGTTTCCAGGTTGGTAATTTTTTTTTCTTTCAGCCCTTTGAATATGTAACCCCATGGCCTTCTGGTCTTTATTAATAATTATTGATTAGAAGTGAGCTGTTAAACTTATTAGGGTTCCTTGCATGGGATGATTGGTTTTTCTCTAGCTGCTTTCAAGATTTTCTCCTTGTCTTTGCCTTTCAACATTTGACTATAATGTGTCTAGGTATGGACCACTTTGCTTTTATCTTACTTGGAGTTGATCAAGCTTCTTGAATGTGTAGGTTAATGTTTTTCATAAAATTTGGGAAGTTTCCTGTCATCTCTTTGAGTATTTTTCTGCTCCTTTCTCTGTGTCCTCTCCTTCTGATATTCCCATTACATTTCTGTTAGCACACTTAATGATATCCCACACTTTTCTGAGGCTCTTCATTTTTTCTTCTTTCTTTTTTCCTATTTTTAATGTTGTACAATCTCTAATGATTTATCTCCCAGTTCACACATCCTTTTATCTACCAGCTCCAATTACACTTGAACTTCTCTAGTGAATTGTTTTTATTTCAGTTATTCTATTTTTTAACCACAGAATTTCCATTTGATTCTTTTAAAAATGTGTATTTCTCTATTGGCCCAGGCTGGTATGGCTCAGTGGATTGAGCACGAGCCTGCAAACCAAAGGGTCACTGGTTCAATTTCTAGTTAGGGCACATGCCTGGGTTGTGGGCCAGGTCCTTGGTGGGAGGCACCTGAGAGGCAACCACACATTGAAGTTTCTCTCCCTCTCTTTCTCCCTCCCTTCCCCTCTCTCTAAAAATAAATAAAATATTTTTTTAAAGATTCTCTTTTTCTCTTTAATCTTTGGCATTTGAATTATGATGTGTCTTGGTATGGGCTTCCTTGGGTTCTTCTTGTTTGGAACTCTGTGTTTCCTGGACTTGTATGTCTATTTACTTCACTAGGTTAGGGAAGTTTTCTGTCATTATTTCTTTAAATAGGTTCTCCATCTCTTGCTCACCCTCTTCTCCTTCAGGCACCTCCATGATGTGAATATTGGTATACTTAAGGTTGACCCAAAGGCTCCTTACACTATCCTTATACTGAGGGGTTCTGATGGGGTGTTTTCTGCTTCCTCAGTTTCCAAATTACTGATTTGATCTTCTGCTTCATCTACTCTACTGCTGATTCCCTGTAATGTATTATTCATTTCAGTAGTGCATTTTTAAAAGATTTTATTTATTTATTTTTAGAGAGGGAAAGGGAGGGAGAAACACAGGGAGGGCAACATCAGTGTGTGACTGCCTCTCACGTGGCCCCCAGTGGGGACCCGGCCTGCAACCCAGGCATGTGCCCTGACTGTGAATCGAACTGGCAACCCTTTGATTTGCAGCCTGCACTCAATCCACTGAGCTATACCAGCCAGGGTTCAGTAGTGTATTTAAAAAAATTTCTCACTTGTTCTTTTTTTATGTTTTTCATGCCCTTTTTTATGTTGTTGAAGTTCTCATTAAGTTCCTTGTGCATCCTTATAACCATTGCTTTGAACTCTTTATGTGGTAGATTGCTTGCCTCCATTTCATTTAGTTTTTTCCTGGAGAATTCTCCTGTTCTTTTATTTGGGACCTGTTCTTTGTCTTCTCATTTTGGCTGCTTGCCTGTGATTGTTTCTATGTATTAAATAGAGCTGTTACATCTCCCAGTCTTGGTAGAGCAGCCTTATGTATTAAGTGCCCTGTAGGTCCTAGTGGCATAGACTACCCAGTCACCTGAGCCGGGGACTCCACATGCACCCCACCATGTGGGCTGTCTACACCATCCTGTTGTAGTCGAACCTTGATTGTTGTTGGCATCAGTGGGAAGAACTGACCTTCAGGTCAATTGGCTGCTAGGATTGGCTGTGATTATAATGGAGGAGCTGCTGTGTAGGGATCAATCCTATGGGGCAGGACTCACTTCAGTGGGGCTTTGATGCCAGCTGAATCTGCCCCTCCGGTGAAGGTGGTTGGGTTGTAATCTGGTGTGGTCTAAAACTGTCCATCAGTGCATTGGCTTTGAGGCCTCCAGGGAGGTGAAGGACAAGGTCAGCCACTGCCTGTGTCCTAACTGGGATCAGTCAGCATGAGTTACAGAGTGATCTGCAAATAGCTGCTACTTGTGCTGGGCTTGGAGGGGCCTGGAAGAGGCCAAGCTGTGAACTGAGACTAGCTGCCACTAGTCTTGGCCTGGAGCCACTTAGCAAGGGGTACAGAGTATGCAGAGGCCAGATGCTGCGTGTTTGAGAGATTTTAGGAAAGTCTGAAGCATGATCCAGGAGAGGCTGTTTGTATGGAAAAACCATTGGAAAGGGCTTTGGGTGGACCCACGAATTGGGTGGGGTGGGGTTTAAGGAAATCACCAGGGTGGGGCAAACAGTGTTAGCCAGGTTGCTGGAGATTCAGATATGGTGCCAGCCTTTGGGCTCTGTCAGGGGAGAGCTCAGCAAGGGAAAAATGGCCTCTGCCAGCACTTCTGTTTGGGAGAAAGCTGCCCCTTCAGCCCTCATCCTAAAGCCAGACAATTTAGTTCCTCCTTATATGTTCCTGGTGCCTTTTAAGCTGCTACCCCTGTGCTATAGCTCAGAGGGAGTGAGTCAGAGTAAGTCCATGCACAGGCACTTTAAGATAATGCCTGAGCTTACAGGAACTCTTTATCTCACTGAACCACAATCCTCACTAGTCTTTATAGACAGAAGTTATAGAGACTTCTCTTCCTGGTTCTGGAACTGCGGGCTAGGGGGCCTGGTGTGAGGTTGGGACTTCATGCTTCTCAGGGGAGGCCTCTGCAGCTGAGATATCTCTCTCAATTTATAACCACCACATGTGGCTGGGGGACCAGCCCATCACCACATTCCCGCCCCTCCTACTAATATCCAGTTGACTTACTTACATCCTTAGTTATAGGACTTCTGTTCAGCTATTTTAGGCAATTCTGAATGATGGTTGTTCTATAGTTTAGTTGTAGTTTTGATGTGGTTGTGGGTGGTTCTGAGTGCCACCTTTACCTATGCCGCCATCTTGACCAGAAGATTGTATGTTAGTTTTTAAAGAAACTGTCCATCCGCTCTCCAGAGGGATTTTACTATTTTACATCCCCAGCAGCAATGAGTGATTCAGTTATTCTGCATCCTTGCCAGTATGTGGTGTAATTATTTTTTAGTTTAGCCTTTCTGATAGGTATGTTTTTATTAGGATTTCCCTAATGACTAATAATGTTGAACATATTTTGATGTGCTTGTTTGCCACTTGTATATAATCTGTAGCAAAATGTGTATTCATATTTTTTTTGCACATTTCTAACTGGATTGTTTGCTTTTTTTCCTGTTGAGTTTTGAGAGTTCTTTACATATTCTAGATACAAATTCTTTGCCAGATATGTGGTTTGCAAATAGTTTTCTCCTTCTTAGTTGGTTTACTTTACCTTCTTAAAAGAGTCTTATACAGAGCAAATGTTTTTTAACTGTGGTGAATTTTAGCTAATCAAAATTTTCATTTATGGATTGTACCTTGGTGTTTACTTATGATTTGACTTGGGTTGGATTTATTTGAGTTTATCCTTTGTGGGTTTCTCTCAGCTTCTTGTGTTTGTAAGTTTTTGTATTTCACCAATTTTAATAAGCGTTGAGACATTACTTCTTCAAATACTCTTTTAGTTTCACTCTCATTATGGGACTCTGTTGAAAAGAATGTTGGATTTTTGTTATTGTCGCTCCAGCATCTGAGACTCCCTTCATTTTTTTTTAAATCCTTTTTATCTCTGTTTTTCAGATATAGTAAATTCTACAGACCAGTCCTCAAAGGGACAGATTTTATCCTCTGTCTTCTCTACTCTACTATTGAGCCTATGTGGCAAGTTTTTCATTTCTTAATTGTATTTTCCCAGCTCTGTAATTTCCATTTTTTCTTCTTTTATAACTTCAATTTCTTTATTGGATTTTCTATTTTTTCATTTGTTTCTAATGAGTTTGTAACTGCTGTTGAAGCATTTTTATGATGGCTGTCTTATGATTCATAACAGATAGTTCCAACATCATGTTTATCTCAGTATTGGTGTTATTTGATTGTTTTCTCATATTCTTGTGATATTCCTGGCTCTGGTTCTCCCTATGAAGAGTCAGACTTTTTTTTTATTGTATCTTGGATATTTTTGCTATTATGTTAAGAGATTCTGAATCCTATTTAGCAGGCAGTCATCTTGTTTAGGTATAGCACACAGGTCCTGGCCTACTTTTGTAGGCTCTGCTTTCAATGATAATTTAATTTTCATAGCTTTCACTATTCTCTTTTCATCTACTTGGTTTATCTGATGCTGCTTGGGTTTCTGCTGACCTCTGAGGGGGCGGAAGTACTTTTCTCAGGCCTGGCTACCTGGTGCATTTATAGGTGGAGAAAGGGATTATCCCCCCACGGGGATGAAGGCTGCTTTCTAGTCCAAGCCCCTTGTTGCCACTGGGGCTGCCTGCCACCTGTTTTGGGGGGAAGTCTCTGGCTCTGCGGGAGAAGAGGATTACTTTCTGATCAGATGCTTCTTGTGGCAGGATCCCCCCATCCATGGGAAACTGAGAGTGCTTTCAGGCCCAGACAACTTGTTGCACTGTGGTTTTCCTTGTTGGTGCCCCTGAGCTACCATGGCCCATGTTTGTGATGGGGGCAGAGGAATCTCAGGGCCATGGGGTAAAAGGTTTCCAAGTCTAGGTCACTTGGTTTTTTTTTTTTTTTTCAGGTCACTTGTTCTGGTAGGGGATCTGCTGCTGATGCTGTCTGGTCACTTATTATTGTCTCTCTTTGGGGGTTGGGAGCCTTGTACCTGGTGTGGAAGGAGAGGCTTGCTCTGGCCATTTATTGTCAAAGGTGATTTCCATTGATACCCCATGCCAGTGTTGCTGTGGTCATCAGGGGTTGTCATTGGGACTCTTGTTCCATCTGGGGGGAGAAATGAGCCTACTTGGGCCACCTGGTGTTTCTAGGTTAGGAAAAAGATAATGTGTCTTAGTGGAACAGATACATTTACATAATGGAATACTATGCAGCAGTAACAAAGAAGGAACTCTTACCTTTTGGGACAGCATGGATGGACCTAGAGAGTATTGTTAAGTGAAATAAACCAGTTAGAGAAAGACAAATACCATATGATTTCACTCATATGTGGAATCTAATGAACAAACTAAACTAAATAGCAAAATAGAAACAGAGGCATGGAAACATGGAACAGACTGACAGCTGTCAGAGGGGCAATGGGAGGGGGGACTGGATGAGACAAGGGGAAGAGATTAGCCAAAGAACATACATGCATGACCCATACACACAGACAACAATGTGGGGATGGACTGAGGGGGGTGCAGGGTAGAGGCAGGCAAAGGGGGAAAAGTGGGAACAAGTATAATAAGACAAACAATAAAATACAATTTTAAAAATGTAAAAAATAACAAAACAAAGAATTTGAAGCCCTCTGAGTTTGTGCCTAGGCCTTTGCCAAGCAATATTGGGTATAGACTTCAGCCTAATGTCTATGATGAATTGTTGGCATGAGCTGCAACCAGCATAACAAAGCCTTAAAACTTTCTGGTCATAGAATTCACCAGGGTGGATGAGTAACATTGCCTCCACAACTCTGGTTTGAGAGAGAGGGCATGTCTCCCCAACCCTTCTCTCCTCCACACCCTCACTCTGTGCTTAGTGGTTCTGGTTGTCTGGTTGCCTAGGAAGACATTATACTTCATCTGGCATGAGCTCATTTTCTCTTTTTGTCTTAGGTATTTTAGATTGCCATGATTTAAAAACTATGTTATATGATTAGCACTCTTTAATGATGTGTCTTGATGGGATGATTGTTTAGAACATAAAAATTGGAAAGGGAGCCACTTAATTCCATTAGTCCTCTTTTAAATAATTTATTAGATGCATTTTATTTCTTCCCTTTCCCCCTTTTAAAAAGTTTTTATTTTATTTTTTCCAGTACCGAATAAGTATTTATTTTACAAAAAAATTCATAGTGCAGAAAGGTTTTTAGGCTAGAGCATTTACGCAATATTTTTATTATAAAAATATCAAAATTTTGAAAGAATAGTACGATGAACACACACATACATGCATCACCTATATTATGCAACAAACATCTTGCTATATTTACTTTATCACATCTCTATTGATCAATATTTCTCATTTTGGATGCATTTCAAAGTAATTACAAACATCACTATACCTCACCCCTAAACACTACAGTGTGCATTTTTAACTAAAGCTCAACATTTGTTTATGTTTCTTTCCTTTAGGTTAAGTTTTATAAAAGATACAATGCACATATCTTAAAAGTACCATTCAGCCCTGGCTGGTGTAGCTCAGTGGATTGAGTGCGGGCTGTGAACCAAAGGGTCGCTGGTTCGATTCCCAGTCAGGGCACATGCCTGGGTTGCAGGCCAGGTCCCCAGTGGGAGCCACGTGAGAAGCAACCACACATTGATGTTTCTCTCCCTTTCTCCCTCCCTGACCTTCTCTCTAAAAATAAATAAATAAAATCTTTAAAAAAAAAGTACCATTTAATGAGCTTCAACAAAAGCATAGACCTGTATAACCCAAATTCCTAACAGGGTGCAGAATATTTTTATCACCCTAGTAAGTTTCCTTGGGTTTCCTGTCCTAGTCAATCCTTTTTTTTTTTTATGTCTAATTTTTATTCTGAAATGTAAAGCTCTTCTAAATTACAGATGACATACAATATTGTATTAGTTTCAGATGTAGAACATTGTGAGATTTAACATTTATATACCTTACAAAGTGATCACCACAAAAAGTCCACTGTCCATCACCACATGAAGTTATTGTGATAGATATTACTATTCCTTACGTTGCACTTTATATCCCCATGACTTATGTACAAGTTTCTACCTCCTAATCCCCTTAGCCTTTCTGCCCATACCCCCACCCTTTCTGCCCATACCCCTATCCCCCAACCCTGACAATTACCAGTTTTTCTGTATCTATGGGTCAGTTTGTCCTGTTTGTTTAGTTTTTTAGATTCCACCCCTAAGTGAAATGATAGAGTATTTGTCTTTCTCTGATTTAATTTCCTTAGCATAATACCCTCTAGGTCAGT
>CM052552.1:28343873-28360831 GCA_028533065.1 Trachops cirrhosus
CTCCCACATTGCCACATATGCTTAACCCAGAGTATAAAATAAAGCACTCACCCCAGCAAGGCAGAGAAATGCCCGGCTGGTGAGCTTAAAAGCACCAAGCCCCCTGTCGTTATTCGCCGACGCCGTTCCTTCCATAGGGATTCCCTGGACCTGCAGGAGCTGGACTCCGGCATTTAGGACTCAGTCAGCCTCTGGCATACTGTTCATAGTGTAGTTGCGCGTTCTCCCCCAAGCCTGTCTGGTGCTTCCTGGAAGGGATCTGTGTGTGGGGGCTGTGTGCAACTATGTGCGTCCTTGGGAATTCACCACCATGTGTTCCGATGTCCCTCGGAGCACCCGCTCCTTTTCCGGGTTCACGGGTGCAAACTCTCTAGGTCCCGAGGGGTGCCCACTTCTCCTACCTTCAGGGCCTGGGCCTCACAGGTCCTGCGGAGTGCCCGTGCCCTCTTCAGGTTCACGGTTGCGCACTCTCTGGGTCCTGAGGGGCGCCCACTTCCCCCAAATTCACAGCCTGGGCCTCATAGGTCCCGGGGAGTGCCCGAGCCTTTTCCTTTTTCAATGCTGTGGTTTCCGAGACTTTCACCAAACCACGCTCTCTCTGCGTGGGGTGCACGGGCGTAGAGGCGGGTGTCTTTGGATGCACCGGGTGGGTTGCACACTTTCACCAGGGCTTTGCATGGGTGCTTATAGACCCTGTGTGGGTGCCTCTTTGTCCTCACTCCTCTCTCTCCTCTCTCTGTGCCCTCCGGTAAACTGGCCTCCCCTGGTGCTGCTCAGTCCTTGTTTGGCTAGGGAGGGAGCGGATGACTCAGCTCTCTCCCGGGAGCCCAGCGGCCGACCCGGCGCGCCAGGCCTGGAGCTGCAACCTCCCTGGTCCCCGCACTGATCCACGTAGTCTCCTTACCGTCGGGTTTTTCAATGTCCGCTACAATTTGCGTTCTCCTATTTTCATTTATGTCATGATAATGTTGGCTCTTTGCTCTGTTCCTACCTAGAATGACTAGGATTTTTTTCCTGGTTGTGGGAGAGCAGAATCTGCTGCGTCCTACCACACCGCCATCTTGGAAATCTCCCTGTTTTTATCATTCTTGCCAAAGGCTTATCACTCTTATTGATCTTTTCAAAGAAGCAACTTGTTCTTTTATTTATTTTTCTCTATTATTTTCCTGTTTTCAATTAATCAGTTTCTGCTCTTTATTGTTTCCTTTCTTCTGCTTGCTTTGGATTTATTTTGATCTTATTTTTCTAGTTTTTTTTTTAAGGTAGGAATTTAGATTATTGCTTTGAGACATTCCCTTTTTCTAATATAAGCATTTAATGCTAAAAATTTTCCTGTCAACACTAGTTTACCTGTAGCTCACATATTTTGATATGTTATCTTATCATTTTCATTCAGTTCTATGTATTTTTAATTGCCTTTGAGATTTCTTTGTTGGCTATGAATTTGAGATATATTGTTTAATTTCTACAAGTTTAGAGGTTTTACTGTTGTCTTTCTGATATTGATTACTAGTTTGATTCCATTATGGCCAGAGAACATATTCTGTATGATTTAAATTATTTAAAATTCTTTAAAATTTAGGGGATTTGTTTAATATCCCAGATATGGTGTATGTTTGTGAATGTTCTGTAGACATTTGAAAAAAAAGTGTATTTTGCTATTGTTGAGTGGAGTGCTCAATATATGTCAATCAGATCCTGTTGGTGATGGTATTGTTCACATTTGTTATATCCCCACTGATTTTCTTTGTAATAGTTCTATCAGTTGCCAAGAAGGTGGTGTTTGAGTCTCCAAATATAATTGTGAATTTTTCCACTTCTCCTTTCAGCTCTATCAGTTTTTGCTTGATGTCTTTCAAGGCTCTGGTGCTTGATGGGTACAAATATGGAATCGCTCTGTCTATTTGGTGCATTGATCCTTTTATGATTATGCAGTATCCTTCTTTGGATCTAGTAGTTTATTTGCTATGAAGTCTACTTTATAAAATATTAATATAGCTCCTCTTTCCTTTTTATGTGTGCATGGTTTATATTTTAAATTTAACTACTTATATCAATGAGTTTAAGTGAGTTTCTTATAAATGGCAAAGAGTCAGGTCACATTTGTTAGTTTGTTTAATTCACTCTGGCAAGCTCTCTTTAAATTAGTATATTTAGACCATTAACATTTAATATAATTATCGATATGTTACACCTCAAGTGTGACATTTTATTGTTTGTTTTTGTTTCCTCTGTTTCCCATTTCTCTGTTTCTCTTTTCTTGCTTCCTATGTGTTACCTGGGCATTTATTTGTCTTTAATGTTTAAGGGTATCAATTTGTGTAATTATCTTATTAGTTCCCATAATTATTACAATATAAATATGTAACTTATTGTAGACTTCTTTCATATTAATAAAAGTTATGGTTTCAACTTTCTATCACTTGAAGTTATTTGAAAATGTACCTGAGCTTTTGATTTATTCAGGTATGTTGAGGTCAACAGATCAGAACATGATTGCTATTGAAAAGATAGCTTCTTACTTACAGTTTCCAAGAGGAGGGACCATGCTGTGTCATGCAGGGCCATGTGGGGAAGTGCCAAGATCAGTCAGGAGGCAGAAAAAGCAAGGGAAAAACATGGGCAAAATGTTTTATTGTGCTTTGAATAGGAAGAAATGGGTGAGGCAAGGTGAGCAAATGATCAGACTTCAGATTGGATAGTTTGAATAATTTGGGCTCTGGGATATAAGGGTGGCCCCTAGTTGTCCAGCACCTGACCCTGGGGTGATTAGGATAGAGGAATATTGTCTCCTTGACTGTAAAAGCCAGATAGAGGAAATGTTTGGGAGTATAGGCTCTGTGTTGATTAGTTCACACATGAAAGGTACACTTCCAGGTGAGTCTATATATAAGAATTAGATATCCCTGGGAGGGGCAGTGTCTCCTCAGTCAGTGAGACCTCAGGTGCCAGAACATCAAGAATACAGAAAATATACATAGACCAATGAAACAGAATAGAAGGGCCAGAAATGGACCCATACATATGTGGTCAATTAATTAGTGGCAAAGCACTAAGAATATATGAAGGTCTATCCAGAAAGTATCCAGCCATGTGCTATGAAAAATAGAGACATTTATGGAAGAAGATACAAGATACAAGAAGCATTGTACACAGGACAATGATACCTCAGTCCCCTTCAAAGTAGGCACCCTGGGACCTCACACAGTTCTCCAAAACACCATCAGCTGCCCCGTCGTATTTTCCTGAATCTCATGGATGGTCTGATATTTCTTCCCTTTCAAAGGTGATTTCAGTTTTGGGAAAAGCCAGAAGTCACAGGGTGCCAAATCTGTGCTGTAGGGGGGCAAAATCACCTGGGTGATTTGATGTTTCACCAAAAAACTTTGCTCAAGACATGATGCATGAGCAGGAGTATTGTTGTGATGAAGCTGCCAATCACCAGTGGCCCATAGCTGTCACCTTCTGAATCATCTGAATAGTTTCTGCAGAGCAATGTTGAAGCTTAATGCAAAATGTAATGCAGATTCATTGTTCTACTCAGTCATTTTGAATGCAACGGCCACACAGTACACATGCTCACTCAATAGTGCCTACCGCCCCTGTCCCTGACTAGTACAGTGAAGTCGTTATTGTTCAGACATGCATATTCTAGTCCACTCTCCTTGGCTACCAGGTTACATCTATGTCATGCAAACCATTCTCATTATATTAACAATAGTTGGACATTTTCTGGACAGACCTCGTAGTTTGTCCCTGTTGTTCAGATTGGGTGAATTCTATTGACCTGTCTTCAGTTTCACTGATTCTATTCTCTGTCATTTTCAACCTACTATTGAACCCATCGGGCAAATATTTAATTTCATTATTATTATTTTTTATTTCTATGATATCTATTTGGTTCTTTTTTATAACTTCTGTTTCTTTGCTGAGATATTCTATTTTTATTTGTTTCCAGATAATTTTCAGTTACTCGTTGAAGCATTTTTATGGTGGCTGCTTTAAAAGCCTTGTTAGGTAATTCCAACATCTGATTCATCTGTTTTGGCATCTGTTGATTATCATTAAAATCATGATTTTCCTAGTTCTTATAGTGGGTGGAGTTTTTTTTTGTTCTTAGGCATTTTGTCTATTATTTTTAAAGACTCTGGATCCTATTTAAATCCTTTATTTAGCAGGCAGTTATGTAGGTTTAGCACACAGGTTATGGCCTTCTTTCTGGACTCTTATTCTAATGACAATTTAATTTTGGAGTCCTTAAGGTGCTTTTTTTATCTGTTTGGTTCATTTGGTGCTGTTGGGGCTCCCATCACCTGCTGGTGATGCTGAGTGGGCAAAAGGAGTTTCCCCACACCATCTAATAAGGATGGAGAGGGCCTCCTGGGCCAGGCCACTTTGGGGTGGCATTCCCCCTTCCCCATGACACCCAGGCTGCCTGGTTTCTCTTGGTGGGGACTGTGAGTACTAGTCCTGACAGGGAAAGATAACACTTCTTCTGGCCTCTAGTTGTCAGTAGTTCTTTCCATTGATCTCCTCTGTTGATGTTGGCAGCTTCACCTGGGGTTGCCATTGGAATTCCCATTCTATTTGGGGGAAGAATGAATCTACCCAGGCTACCTTTTGTTTCTAGGTAGGGGGATTGACGCAGATCCTGGCTTCTGGGGTCCGTGGCATTATGGATGGGATGAGACAAATTCACATGGACAACCGAGTCCTGTGGAGGAAAAGGGACATCGTGGCTTCTCTCTCAAGGGGAGAGCACCTTGGAGCACCTTGGCCACTCTCTCAAGAGGAAAGCGCCTCGACCCTTGCCTTGACAGGCTTTTATTGGGTTCAATTTGCACAGGAATATAGGGTGTATACATAAAGCTCATCAATCATTGTCTGACAGAAATTACACAATAGATAACATTAAAAAAAACCCTGAGGGCTTATTCTGAGTCAGGGTCAGATAGTTAAAGGGCCATAAAACTGGGGAACAAACTCACTTTCTGCTTGGACCCTTATCATTTAAATTGAGGGTATTCTTTAGCAAAGCAGGTTTCATAGGATTTTATGCATTCTTTCTTAGGCCTGATCACCCTAGGGAACCTGCCCTTCCCAGCACAGGCCTGCACCTACCCCCAGCATTTGTTTCAGGCTTAAGGCACTGTTTCAGGCTTAAGTCATTGTTTCAGGCTTAAGTCAGGTGGGAGAAGTAAGGCAGCCAAGAGATTAGGAGACTTCTTGCAGACAGAATGAGGACTCAGGCTATGTCAAGGCCAAGGGGCAAGGGTCCATCACCCCCTTTTTCTATACCCTCCAGTCCTTCCCTGAGGGCCCCTTCATGACTGTACTTGTCTTAGGTCATCCTCTTTTGAGGAATCTTACCCACAATTGGCTAACTAGTCATCTGCCTGGGGCCAAGCAGGGTGAAGAGCAGGGACAGAAGTAGTGCTCCTACAAGGAAGATAAGCTTTGTCTCCTAAGTGTCTTATGGTCCCAAGGTCCTTTACTCAGCCATAGCTATAGGGGATTACAGCTTCTGAAACCAGGCAGGGCAGTTCCCAACAGGGGATCAGCAGATATTAGGTGTAGGTAGCCTTTTTCTTGTGGGTTGGATCATAAAATGTCCTGTTGAGTTTTCCTCCAATACCAGGATCTCTAACTAGTTAACTCTTCACTTTCCACCTTTCAGAACTCTCTTTTGATTGTCTCTTGTATTATTTTCTAGGTTTATATTATCATTGAGTCTACATCATCTTTTCCAAGAGTAACAAGTGTATGCCATTTTAGTTTTTCATTTTTTGGTTGAGATTCTCTATCTGTTCAATAATTGCAGCCCTTTTTTTCCCTTTCTTATTTACAAAAACAATCTTAAAGTTCTTGTTTACCAAATACAACATATAGCTTATCTCATGTTGATTAATACAGACTTCTGTTTCTATTGATCTTAGGTCACGTTTTCTTGTTTCTTCATATGTGTACTATTTTTTATTTTATCTTTGACATTATGAATTATACATTGTAGAGACTATAGATTTGATTTTGGCCTCTGAAGAGTGTTGATTTTTGTTCTAGTGGACAAATAAATAACTGGTTCATAACATTGAACTTATGGGGCATGGTTTTGTACTTTTGTACTTTTCTAGATCTGTTTCAATTTTGCCCTTAGTCTTAGGGTAAGTCCCTTTATTTTTGCACATAGTCTTTACTCCAAAGTCAAGAACCTTCTGGTATTTCAATGGAAAGTTTGGGATATTTACCAAGAGATGTTTACCCTTCTTACCAGGCAGCACTTAGACTCTAAACTCTGTGTTCCCTGTGATGAGCAAGAGCTGAAACCTCTGCTCAAGATTTTTAGCTTTTTGGCTGTTGCTTTCTTCCAGGTCCTTGGGGTAGCCTTATCCATGTGAAGTTCAGATTCAGCCAAGGGTTTTAGGGGCTCGCTCTACAGTTCCCTTTCTGCCAGACTTCCCTATGTAATTTTTAGCTGCTCTGATCATTCCAAACTCTGTTCTGGTACTTCAAGCAAAAATAATATGACTTCCTGCTTAAATTTAAGCCATCCTCTGACACAAAAAACTGGGCATTGTTCTCAGGAAGACAGACACATAATTTTGAATCTAAACCAGTGAGATTCTCTTCTTTTTAAGGGTTGAATCTCTTCCATTTTCTGCCTGGTTTCATTCAACCAATCTTCAATGCATCCTAATATTGGTGGTTTTTCAAATGGTAGTTTTAAAAAATGATTGTCTATAGTTTATAATTGTTATCCGTGGTTAGGTAATCTGATACAGACCATTCTGCCATCATTGGAACCAGGACTCTTCCCCACCCTCTCTTTTAACTCAAAGCCTCATTATCTCTAATCTAGGCTATTATAATAGACTCTACACTGGCTTCTATGCCTCTAGTTGCTCTTTTAATCCATGCTATGCACCACTGCCTGAATGATTTTTAAACATAAAAATCTGATCCTAGCATCCTCTGATTACAATTCTTCAGTGCCTTTCACCCTCCAACATGCACAGAATAGATTCAAAATTCCTCAGCATGACCAGCTTCCTGCTTATCTCTTCAGCTTTATATTTGGACAACTGATCATCCCCCCTGACATCTATGCTCTAACCACACTGAATTACTTGTAGTTTTTCTATTATGCTCTGCTCTCTTGTTTTGGGGCCTTTGTACCCTGCCCTCTCCCTGATATTAAAACAAAACACTGAAGAAAATATATCATGATAATAACAATAACGGACAACGTGTACTCAGCACATTCGATGCGCCAAATGCTGTACTAGGTGCTTCTGAAATTTCTTTTTCATTTAGTGTTTGCAACAACCTTATGAGTTAAGCTCCTTTGTAATCCTCATTTTACAAATGATAACACTGGCTCAGCATGAAAAGTGGTAGGGCAGGATTAATCTAGAATCAGACTATGATCACTGTCTCCCACTCAGGCAATGTGTACTTATAAGACTTGGAAATGAGGGAACGAAGAATCACCCTTGAGAGTTAAACTGTTGAATTAACATAAGATGAATATTAACAGAGATATGCAATGGCATCTTCATAAGACAAGGTTCCTTTGTCAGCAAGGCTTGACTGTAACCTGATGGAATTTGTTGACATATGTAAAGAAATTATGTGTCAGTCAGAAGGGCAGCCAGCCAACTATAGATGCATGTACATAAAAAGCCACAGAGACAAATGTGAGCAGCTCCCTCCAGATACTTTCCAAAGACTATAACATCCTAGCCTGACAACCTAACCCTGACAACCAGCATACTTAATGTGAAGAGGAAGACTTCCAAGTTTCCTGGCCAAATGTTTGTACATATTTAAATCCTAAGACTAGTTCCCTTCACTTTTATTTCATGCTCACTAGTGGATTAAAATTTTGACTTCTTTTATTCCTTGGCTACAGGTAAGAACATGGCACAAGTAAGGTTTACATGTATATCTGGCAACCATGCAGGGACCCAGACTATGGGAACATGCTGAGAACGGTATCATGCCTAGCATGGCAGACAAAAAGGCAGACTTTTCCTGGGTCCTACATGATATTACAGAGTCACTGAATGAAGCAGCCTTCCTTGTCACTAGAGCTCTTGTTGTGGGTGAGAATGTACATGTTCTTTATTGTTTATGTCAGTTCACTCGGCATTTTCTGTTATATGCTGCCAAGTGTAACACAACTTATAGAGTGAGGCAGATGCCAAAGTCTTTAAAGAGGACCGGGAATTACTGGTATGTTGGCAGATGACACTGGTAAGGAGAGGGAGAGGTGATATTGCTGATGGTGTGAGTCTCATGAACAGGGATTTTTATACAAAGATTCTGAATAATTGCTTGTACAGGGAAATGGGGAACAAGAAAGATACCTACTTCACATTCCTGGTGTGTGCAGTATGAAAGAAAAACCACCCATAGGAGAAGTGGTGTGTTAAGGGACCATCTAGATTACAGCCATGATAGGAGACTGATGGAACATTTCAAGAAAAAGTTGAAGGGATTTGGCTTTTCACAAGGTGTGAGTTCCAGAGGGTACCACATAAGGGTTTAGGTTGGATGAAAAGAGAGAAGGAAATCTGGTTAAGGAGAAGCCCAGAGGAATATAGGGTGAGCAGCCTGGTAATAATGATGTGCTGAGTATATTACCCATTCACTCTTAGTTTCACATTCCATACTCTTCTCCTGTAAATGCTATTACTCAATTGTCCTTGCCAACTGGGATTGGCTAATGGGAAACACTGATCAGAGCCTGGAGTATGGAAGAAATTATAAGCCAAAGTATTTCTCCCTCTCTCTCCTTCAGGGGGCATTTTCTGGAAGGGGATCTATCTTCCTCCATAGTTTCAGCTCTGCATTGGATAGCTCCATCACAATCCCACATCCCATGAGCTGACCTTGGCTTTACCTCCTCCCTTGTGTTTCGCCAGCACTGAGGAAGGTAGAGACTTCCTGCTATGACTAACCTGTATTGCTTTGCTACCCTCTGTTTGGCTTCTTAGCTCTCACATGAACTGTGTTACCAATTCCCTATACTAAATTTGCTCTGTTTTATATACCAAGAGTGGTTTTTTTTTTTCTTTGATTCATACCAGGGCCTACACTAGCTTGGCTGTGACTGGTGCTGCACCCTTCCAAAAATCATTCTGGACTTGGCATGCAGCATTTGGGCCAGGAATTCCTCCCACATGTGTTAGTCCTGACCTCTCCAGTCTCCCTCTCATAAGGAGTATGTCTTAAAAGCAAGACTATCTTCCTGGGATGAGGTAATACTGATGGTGTTGTTTTAGCTATCTGTTTAGAAACCTAGTGTGATACTAGTATGACCTCTTGATACCATGAAGGCTCCTTTTCTGGAGGTCTGTTATGGGGGCCACCACGGGATTAAGAAGTTGGAAATGTTCCTGATGTCAAAGAAATCATTGGCTACTTTGACTTTTGGAGGAGTGGTATCTTTCATATCACATGGTACTGTCCAACAAATTTAAATGGTCACTGCTGCCTTTATGTCCCGCTACTCAACATCTTCAGTTTGAACAGTTTTCCTTATCCCACACTTCTTGATCTGTTTCCTATCCTCCTAATCACTGATCTCATCATTGGTCTCCCTCATGGCCTTTAATTGGCCATACTCCAGCTTTCTCTGGCTTCAACATTTTTTATTTTTTCATTGGCCACAACCCAGGCTCTTACTTTAGCTAAGCTGTCTTTAGCTGCTTTATTCAACTCCTCAACTCACCTACCCTTTTGGTCCAATCTGTCCAAGTTACTTGGCCACCTTCCCACAGTTTGCCATGCATGGTACACCACTAAGGTTTTTCAAGCCCTAGGACTTGGATCATAATTAGTGGGAGGAATGCATCTAAGTCACCTGTGGAAAGAGGAAATTCAATGTTGAATATATTGGTCTTTCAGATCAGATATAGGCAACTCAAAAACATTTAGCCTCTGTGATGTACCCAGGGTCTTTCAGAAATCTGTGAATTGTGGTAAGGAGGGCAGAGAGGGGCAGAATGTTGTAATCTGTCTTACCCATTTTTTCATAAGTTCTGTGACTTCACCTAGCATGACCATATCTAAATATCATTGGCCTATGTGCATCAATATGTCCCTAAGTTGAAATGTGAAAAGTAAGAGCTTGTGTACTATAGCCAGGACTCTCTTTGTTGCAAGTGATAGAAACCCACCCTAAAGTGGTATAAGACAAAAGGGGATATATAGGAATACAAGTGGCCTCAGATAGAGCTGGACTGAGGCCTCAAGTGATATCACCAAGTATCAGTGTCTCTCTATGTCTTGGCTCTGCTTCTTTCTTTTGCTGGCTTTTGTCCTTGGATGTGGTGATAAAGATAGTCTCGATCAGCTCCAGGCTCACATGGTCCATTAGTGTCTTTGATCTCTGAGAGCAAGAGTGCATCTTTCCCAATGGTTCCAGCAAAAAATACCAAAGAAGGATTTCATTGGTCTAGGTCATTTTCCCAAACCTGTGATTGTGGCAAATAGGATAGTTTTCCCCATCCAAATCACATTGAACTGAGAATTCAGGAGGGAAGAGATCCCAAAGAGATGCTGGGTTGTGGCGGGGTGGGTGGTGGGGAGAATGTGACCATTATATTCAAGGTTGAAAAATAAAAAATGATTTAAATTTTAAAGCTTTCAAAACTTACTGTGAAAGACACTGTTTAGAGAATCAAAAGATAAGCCACAGAATGGGAGAAAATATTCACAAACCACATATGTGATAAAGGACTTATATCCAAAGTATATGAAGAACAGTGAAAACTCAACAATAAGATAGCAAACAACCCAATTAAGAAATAGGCAGAAGATTTGAACAGACATCTCACCAAATAAGATTAATACAGATGACAAATAAGCATATGAAAAAATGCTCAACATCATGCCTCATTAAGTAACTGCAAATTAAAACAACAATGAGATACCTCTACACACATGTAAAATGACTAAAAATTTTTTCCAATATGAAAATAACCAATCCTGGTGAGAATACAGAGCAACAGGACCTCTCATTCACTGTTGGTGGGAACGAAAAATGGTGCAACCACTTTAGAAGTCAGTTTGGCAGTTTCTCACAAAGCTAAACATGGTCTTATCATATGATCTAGAAATAGCACCCTTAGGTATTTACCCAATTGATTTAAAAACCTATGAAAGAATTAAGTACAAATTGGTAGTGAGCAAACAGTCAAGAGATATAAAGTACAGCGTAGGGAATATAGTCAATAATATTGTAATAGCTATGTATGCTGTCAGATGGGTGCTAGACTGATTGGGAGCATCACATTGTAAAGCATATGATTGTCTAACCATTATGAATTTCAACTGTAATTGAAAAATAAAATAAAATTTTAAAAACCCTATGTGCATCTGGAAAGCACTGTGGTTCTAACGGCATCTAGCTAGTTCTTGCTGGGTCTTGAAAATCCCGGAGAGAAGGTATAAATTTTGTGCCTGGCCAAACCCATATTTGGAGCAGTTCTCCAAAGTGAACAGCCTCTGGCATGTTGGAAAAAAATTAAAATATATTTAAAATAAAAATATAACTAAAACCTATGCTCCCACAAAAACCTGCATAAATGTTTATAGCAGCATTACTAATAATCACCAACAACTGGAAGCAACTAAGGTATCCTTTAATGAGTGAATGGTTGAATAAACTGCAGTACATTCATACTATGGAATATCACTCAATGCTAAAAAATAAATGAGCTATCATTTATAAAGCCATAAAACGTCATGGCAAACCCTGAATGCATATTGCATAGTGAAAGAAGCCAGTCTGGAGGAGCTTCCTACTGTATGATTTGAATTACATGACATTATGGAAAAGGCAAAACTGTAGATACAATGATCAGTGGTCACCAGGGGCTCAGGAGGTAGGGAAATAAAGCACAGGCAATCCTTCACAGGGTGGAAAATTCTTTATTATACAGGGCAGAAAATATCTGTATAATAGTGTAATGGTATATACATGGCATTTATCCAAATATATAGACCCTTACAGCACAAAGTGTGAATCTTAATGTTTGCCATTTTAAATATAATTTAGGAGGCTGTGGATGCCAGGAAGAAAAACAGACTGTGTCAAGAGAATTTAACTGTATCACAAATATATGAGACAACTTTCCTGAAGGGAGTGGGTAGCATAGGTCCTGGCCAAAGTAACTTTGGAAATGAGTTTTCTGTACATACGTATTGTAATCTAGTTGATAATGTTTGTTTCTCATGGGGGGATGGGTTAAGTTCTGATGGGGCTATATATGAATACTGGAACTAAACAAATAAATAGATAGCAGATGGTAGGAAGTAGATTTCTCACTGTTGGCATGGAAATTTACAAATAAGCAAGGAGAAGAGGCTAAAATGATCCATGCGGTAATAGGTTCGAGTTGGAGATGTCACTGTAAACTCACCTTTAACTTAATATAGGTACAGATGGCTATCTATATTACATATAGAAGTGTTTATAATTATGTGTATATGGACAGGTTAATACACACACATGTACTGTTGTTTCTTTGCTCTGTAAGCTAAGAGGGCCTAGAAGCAACGAGACCACAGGAGCAAAGAACATAGCTAGCATCTAGATCTTGGTTTCTAATACCATTCCATAATAAAAGGAATGAAGACTTCTTTCATAAATAGTTGATTCTAGGACTGGAGCAAGAAATACACAAGATGAACCTGCATCTTATAGTGCCAAAAAGTAAATAAGTGATTAAACACACACACGCACAATGATGAGGATATATCCAAAGGAGCACAGAAGCTAACTGAAAGTGCTTCTAGTGGCCAAAGTTAGAACAATTTGAGCAACAAAATTAATTAGTATTGGATTATAAACCAAAGTATAAAATGAATTTCCCTAAGTCCATACTGATATAAATAAATAACTAAATAAATTTATGGGGAGAAGAAGTAAATCTGTCTAGCAGAAAAATTCCAAATAATTTATGTAGACACTCTGCCCTCAAGGGGAGCAAGCAAGTTTACAAGGAGAGAGATCTGATAAATAAACTGCACCTCAGCAAGGTCAACATCAACAGATATAAATCATATCGATAGTATGTATCCTTGATACACTATGATGAACATGGCCCTTAAACTCTGTTTTGTGCTGACTGGTGTGGCTCAGTGGATTGAGCGCTGGCTTGTGAACAGAAAGGTCATTGGTTCATTCCCTGTCAGGGCACATGGCTGGGTTGTGGGCCAGGTCCCCAGTGGAGGGTGTGCAAGAGGCAACCACACATTGATGTTTCTTTCCCTCTCTTTCTCTTTCTCTTCCTGTCTCTCTAAAAATGAATAAATAAAATATTTAAAAAATATGTTCTTCCTCCCAAATGATCCATAATTCCAGTACTATCTTATCACTTCTCTAAGAAAAACATCCGACAAATTCCTAATGGCAGGGCACCCTACAAAACCCCTGACCAGTCCTCCAAATTGTCAAGGAAAGTCTGAGAAACTACCAAAGCCAAGAGAAACCTACAGAGTCATTACAACTATCTGTACTATAGTGTCCTGAATGGCATCCTGGAACAGAAAAAGGACATTAGATTAAACTAAGGGAATATAAAGAAACTATGGACTTTGGTTAATAATAATGTATCACTCTTTGTTCATTAATTGTAAAAAATGTATACCATACTAATGGAATATGTTAATAATAATGGGAACTGGGTGCAGGGTATATGGAAAATCTCAGTAACATCTTCTCAATTTTTCTGTAAATCTAAACCTAAAGGCTACAAAATAAAGTCTATTTTCCATCACCATTTATCGTGGGGTGGTGAACACGCAATACAGTATACAGATGATGTGTTGTAAAATTGTACACCTGAAGCCTATATAATTTGGTTGACCAGTGTCACCCCAATAAGCTCAATAAAAAGAAAATAAATAAAAATGAATAAAGTCTATTTTGAAATAAACCAAAAGGTGACAAAGTCCATCTTACCGTGATTCTTACTCGCATTTCTTTGATTGAAGGTGACATCAAGCAGCTTTTCATAAGTTTATTGTCCATGTAAATTTTTCTTTCATGACTTTCCTGTTCTCATTCTTTGTCCATTTTACTGCTGGAGCACTTTCTTTTTGTTAATAGGTTGTTACATGAAGGAAATTAACCTTTGTCTGTCATATGTGCTCTTTTCCAGGTTGTCATGTGTCTTTCAATCTTGTTTATGGTATTTTCTGCTGTACAGAAAATTTTGGTTTTTATGTAGTCAAATCTGTCAATCTTTTCTTTATGGTTGTGCATTTCAGATGATGCTTGAAAAGGCCTCTGCTACTCTGAGATTATAAAAATGTTCATTCATATTTCCTGCTCTGGTTTTCTGGTTTTATTTTTTCACATTTTATATTGTTATACCAAAAATGTGTATGGCATAAAAAGTAAGGCATTAATCCAGCTCTATTTCTTTTGTCCCAATAGCACCTTTTGAATATTTCTTTCCCTAGTAAATTGCAATGACTCTTTAACAACATAATAAATTCCATATTTGGGTTTATTTCTGGATTTTCTATTTTGATTTTACTAATCTGTCTCTCTACTCCTAGGATAGTTCTACAGTATTTTAATTATTGTAGCTTTGTAATCAATTTTAATATCTGGTAGGGAAAATTCTCTCTTATTAGTTTTAGTTTTCACGATTCCCTTGCTATTCCTTAATATTTATTCTTCAAGAAAACTTTAGAATAATTTTGTAAAGTCCCAAAAAATAAGAACAACCCTCGAAACTCTTGAAATTTTTACTGGGAATTTTTTTAATTTATAAGTTAATCATGTGAGAATGGACAGCTTTTACAATATTGAGTCTTCCTATTGAAGAAAAAGGTATTTTCTCTATTTGTCAGAATCTTCTTTTATGTTCTTTAGTACAGCTTTATACTTTTCTTCATATGAGTCTTATACATTTTTTGTTAAATTTATATTCCTAGGTATTTATAATTTTCTTCAAATGAGTCTTGAACTTCTGTAAAATTTATATTCCTAAGTGTTCTATGCCTGCTATTGTTTTTGGCAATTAAGCATCTTTTTCACCATTATATTTTTAAATATTTACTAATGATATATGAAGCTGTCAAAGCAAGAATAAATAAATGAGTTTGCAAAAAATGTACATATGTATTAATACATACACCCATACACACACAGACACACATATACTTCATTGAAACAGAGACCTCTAAGAGTTGGAGGGGTGCTTTTTCCCTAGGATCAAAGCTCCTGTTTCTGTCTCCTCTGGGCATTTTTCTCCAGCTGAGGGCAATTATCTCAAGTAGGAGGGAGAACTACTAGCAAACAGGAGTACCAGTGTAGTGGTTAAGAGAAAGGTCTCTGTGGTCAGACTGCCTGGAATCTAGGTCAAGCTCCACCACTTCCTAACTGTGTGACATTGGATGAGTAACTTGATATCTCAATGCTACAGTTCTCCCATATATAAAATTACAATGATAATAATAGCACAGGCTTCAGGGGATTGTTCAACATTAGATGAACTGATATAGAGAAAGTATTCAAAAGAGCGACTTGGCATAGTAAATACTACTTATTACTAAAATAACCATGAGCATCCCCTTTCTCAGTCCGCTACCATTCACACCATAAAACATTATTGTTTTTTCTCTAATTTATCATATATAAGGTTTTAATATATTGAATACAATCAATGTGCATTGTAAGTTTATATTGAGTCAATCAATTCTACCTAAAATGTTAGCTGGCCATATAACACAAGAAAATGGAAAACAAATAGATTTACAGTAACTTTGGCTGGTTTGTATTCTGAAAGTGTACACCTACCCTTGTAAACCAAAATGCATCTGAAAAAATGTTTCTAGAATATGTAGTTTAGATTTTACATATAATGTCACCATTTTATTACCACAAATACAATATTAAGTTTTTTAAAAAGGGGGGATTTCTTTTTTCTTTCTGCTGCATAGTATTCCATTGTGTAAATGTACCATTGTTTTTTAATCCACTCATATAATGATAGGTACTTGGGCTGTTTCTAACACTTAGCTAATTATAACTTGTGCTGCTATGAACATTGGGGTGCATAATTTCTCTTGAATTGGTGTTTCAGGATTCTTAGAATATATTCCCAGCAGTGGGATTGCTGGGTCATAAGGCAGTTCCATTTTTAATTTTTTCAGGAAATTCCATACTGTTTTCCCCAGTGGCTGTACCAGTCTGCATTCCCACCAACAGTAAACTAGGGTTCCCTTTTCTCCACAACCTCACCGACACTTGTTGTTTGTTGATCTACCTTTTGCAATAGCATGAATGAAACTGGAGACAATTATGCTAAGGGAAATAAGCCAGTCAGAGAAAGACAAATAACATATGATCTCACTTATAACTGGAATCTAATGAACAAAATAAACTAATGAGAAAAATAGAACCAGAGACATGGAAACATGGGACAGACTGATAGCTGTAGGAGGGAGGAGGGGGGATGGTGGAAGAAAGGAGAAGGGACTAGTTAAAGAACATGTATGAATGACCCATAGACATGGACAACAGAGAGGTCACTGACTGTGGGAGAGAGGGGTGGGCTGGGTGGAGGGGGGCAAAAGGGGAAAAATTGTGAAAACTATAATAGAATAAACAATAAAAAAAAGAAGTTCTAGAATAAGCAAAAGTTAACAGTGGTGTTTCTTGTGGATGAATAAGGATTGACTAGGACAGGGGCAGTGACTCTGGCGGTGCGCTGCGGAGGCACGTTTTCTGCAGGGCCAGTGACCAAGCGCGGGGAGCGGGTTTTCACGGACAAGCTAAATTGACATTCAAGAGCAAGACCCCTGGCTTCAAGTTCAAGATGGCAGAGTAGGAAGATCCTGAGCTCACCTCCTCTCATTGACACCAAAACTGCAACTACATATGGAATGACTGTCTCTGAGAGCACCTGAAGACTTGCAGAAAGATATTCTACAAC
>CM052552.1:28361331-28376493 GCA_028533065.1 Trachops cirrhosus
GATGCTCATCTTCAAAAGTGAACGTACTCATACTCTGACTCAGGAGTCCAGACTCGGGGCCTCCAAATATAAAATGGCAGAGGTTTAGTAAACCTTCAAATTCATTCACTCAGGCACTGGTTCTTTTTGTAAAAGATGGAGAAAGATTTCAGGTGATGGCAGGTGTCCCCTGGTTAAAGCAATGATATTGTGAGAGGATCCTGGGTATTTATAAATCTGGTGGGTAACTACATATAGCCTCATTTGAGTCCAAAGGGTAAAAAATGTCCCTTCAGAACCACTTGGTGGGGGTGGTAATATGAGATGATATTAGTAATATAATTGGTATGAGTGAGCCTTTATTGTTCCATCAGTTAAACAATGGAATATTTTACTCCTGTTGGATCTAGGGCCCTAAATTTATATTAATTTCCTCTTTAAACATCTTTTCTCCCCTCAGTTCTTGGTCTGAGTTACATTTGACTACTACAGCAGCACCACCTGCAGGTCACAACAAAGAAATGCATATTGATAGCTTTGAATTTGAAAATTAGAATTCTGATTAAAAAATCTAGACTACTAGTTTCTTAATCTTCCTTCACTTCAGAATGGCTAAGAAGCAAAAAACAAACAGCCAAACAAAGGAAATATAAAACAAACAAAGAAGTTCTCAGGCTTACCTAACTCAGACCTCCTATATCAGAAATTCTAGGGATGGGGGCTGGGATTAATTTTTTTCAAAATAGTCCTTATGCCATTGACTTTTGGGAACCACTGGTTTAGCTGACAGTGAAAAAGTGCCTGCAGTACTTGAAGAGCAAAGCCCTAAGTGATCAAGGACAGACAGACAAGCTCGGGGCTTACAGGCTGTCACTGCACTTTTCTAACCCATGTTTCAAGCCTAAATCATGACTCTCATCATGGTTTGCTTGAGGAAGCCTGGCATCATTTGGATTATGGGGGCAACTGAGAGTTGTTTTCTTTTAAAATTATGACCTTTGAAATTAACACATAAAACTTCCTGTTTCTGGTCCAGTTTTTAAGGAGCTTAGAAGTCACCACATCATCCTAACAAACTGAAAATTCAATGACTCTTCTCACTTCGGTCAAAGAAGTGAGATCACAGAGCAATCTGCTGTCCCCAAAATTGGACAGACAGACAGGCAGATTAGAGAATCACAGCTTTACCAGAACAGAAACTTATGAGCAGGAACCTCTGTGGGAACAACAGAACTGCATTTGATGAATTTCTGGAGGCCCAGAGTGACAAGTCCAGGAGTTAAAAACACCAAGGGGCCCAGTTATAGTCATGCTTTGGAGAATTTTAGTTCCAGAAGTTGTAACAGGTTCCCACAGTGAATATTGGAGAAAATCCCCTCTGCATACAACAGGGGGAGGGGAAAAGGAGCCATTTTCAAATGTGCTAGACCATTCTGTTCTTCTAAACAAGGTCTGCCTTCAGGACACACTATTAACCAGAGGCTAACCTGCTAGAATATTAGCAGAGCCTAACCTACATGGAGAAGGGAAATATGCAACTTTTGCCCCTTGTAGCCCTCCTTCCCAACCTAAGGGTGGTGGGGGGGATGACTGAGAAGCACTAGTGAAGTTCACATTCCAGAAGCATAGGTTCACCAAAAGCTTGAGACCTAACTACAGGACTACAGAATACTTCCTCTCCCCATATGCCTTACCACTACATTACTAAAGGTCTATTTACAACACTTCCTTTCACCCAGTACATCATGCCCATCTTTCAACCAAAAAAATTATAAGGCATAATGAAAGGCAAAAACACAATCTGAAGAGACCAAGCAAGAATCAGAAGTAGATTCAGATATGGCAGAGATGGTAGAATTATCAGACAGAGAATTTTTTTTCCAAACTGTGATTAATATGCTAAGGGCTTTAATGGGAAAGGTAGACAGCATGCAAGAATAAATGGATAATGTAAGCAGAGGGATGGAAATTCTAAGAAAAAATAAAAAGGAATTCTAGAGATCAAACACACTGTAATAGAAGAGTGCCTTTGATGGGCTCATTAATAGGCTAGACTTGGTTGAGGAAAAAAATTCAATGAGTTTGAGGATATTACAATATAAACTTCCAAAAAGACATGGAAAAATGCAAATACATATTACTCAGAGACCATTTTTTCTTCAGGATCCAGTCCCATTTAGCTGCAGTCCAGAGGCACTCCTGCTCCTAGGAACCTTGCAGAAGGCATGCCTATCTATGGCCCTGGAGACAGGCTTGCAGACCTTTGTCTCTGCTGTGTACCTTGTGACTCAGTTCCAGCCCATCTCAGCTGTAGTCCAGGGCCAATTCTGCTCACCCAGGGAAATGTCCAGTGACTTCTCAGAAGGTCTCCCAGAGACTCAATGGGAGTTGCACTTACTTGCATACCTGATAACAGACCCTCCATCTATGGACCCAGAAGCAGACCCTTCTCCCAGTGCCAGCCCTACTGACCAAGGTCTTTGTGGGAGTCTTGTTCACCCAGGGACCAGTCAGAATCCACATCTGCTTGAGGCTCTGGTAGTAGTCCTGACAACTGAGGACTCTAATGAGGACCCAGCATCATCCACATGACCCAGTTCCAACCTCATTTGATTGCAATACTGGAGACAATACCATTAGCCCAGGTACTTGACAGGAGAAGGTTTTTCATTCCTGTAAAGATTGAAGGAGGCGTTTACTCCCTCAAATGTACTGACATCAATACAAGGCTACATGGATCATGAAGAATCAGGCAAACATGACACCAGCAAAGGAATCTAATAAAGCTCCAATAATGGACCCAAAGAAATGGAGATCTATGAATTGCTATACAAAGAATTCAAAATAATCATATTAAAGAAGTTGAAGGAGATGCAAAAGAACACAGGCAACTACACAGAAAATCAAGAAAATGTGAACATGATCAAAATGAGAAATTAATGAAAGAAATAGAAATAATAAAAAAGAACCAAAAAGAAACTCTGGAGCTGAGAAATATAATGACAGAAATAAAATTTTAACAAAGAGCTTCAACAGTAGACTCAATCTTGCAGAAGACAGAATCATAAAATTCAAAGAGAGGTAATTTGAAATTAGCCAGTTAGAGGAACAAAAAGGAAAAAGAATGAAAAAAGCATATGGGACCTATAGGATACCTTCAAATAAATATATGCATTATGGGAGTCCCAGAAACAGAACAGAGAGGGAGAAAGGGGCAGAAAGCTCATGTAAAGAAATATTGACTGGAAACTTCCCAAATCTTGGGAGGTATATGGACATCCATATTGAATATGGACCTCCATGACCTGAAGCTCAAAGGACCCTAAACAAAATCAACTAAAGGAAAATTATCATGAGACACATTATATTCAAATTATCAAAAATTAAAAACAAAGAGAGGATTTTGAAAGCAGAAAGAGAAAAGTAACTTGGCTAAGTGGGGTTTATCCCACGCATGCAAAGTTGTTCAACATTCAAAAATTAATTAATGTACTCCATAACATCAACAGACTAAATAAGAAAAAGTACATGCTCCTATTAATAGATGCAGAAAGAGCATTTGACAAAATTCAACACTTACTCATGATAAACACTCAGCAAACTAGGAATAGAAGGAAACTTCTGCAACTTGATAAAGAGCATCTACAAAAAAATGACATCTAACATCCTACATAACTGTGAGAAATATAAAACTTTCCCACTAAAATTGGGAACAAGGTAAGGGCATCCCTCTCGCCACTGCCTTTAACATTGTGCTATAAGTTGTACCTAATGCAATAAGACAAGAAAAGGAAATAAAAGGTATACAGATTGGGAAGAAAGACATAAAACACTTTGTTGGCAGAGGAAATGATTAATCTATATAGAAAATCTGAAAGAATCAACAAAATGAAACCCCTTGGAACTAGTAAGCAATCACAGCAAGGCTGCAGTGTACAAGGTTAATACACAAATGTCTATCACTCACCTATATACCAACAATGAACAAGTGGAATTTGAAATAAAAAAAACATTAACATTTTTATTAACACAAAAAATGAAATACTTACTTATAAATAAAAAAATATGTCTGCCCTGGCTGGTGTGGCTCAGTGGATTGAGTGCTGGCCTGTGAACCAAAAGGTTGCTGATTCGATTCTCAGTCAGGGCACATGCCTGGGTTGCAGGCCAAGTCCCCAGTAGGAGGGTGTTTCAGAGGCAACCACACACTGATGTTTCTCTCTCTCTCTTTCTCCATCCCTTCTCCTCTCTGTAAAAAAAAGTAAACAAATAAAATCTAAAAAAAAAAAACCCCATATGTCCATGAGCTAGATAAGGAACAATACATAACTCTAAGAAAGATATTTGTATTGCATGTTTGTAGATCGAAAGACTCAATAATGTTAATATGTCTGTTCTCCCAACTTGATCTGTAGGTCTCCTGTAATCTCAATCAAAACCCCAGCAAGTTATTTTGTGGATATTAACAAAATGATTCTAAAATTTATATGGAGAGGCAAAAGAGCTAGCATAATCAACCTGATATTAAACAAGAACAAAGTTGGAGGACAGACACTATCCAACTTCAAGCATTACTATAAAGCTACAGTAATCAAGACTGTGTGTTATCTGTGAAAAAATAGACAGATTAATGAAACATAATAGACAGACCAGAAATAGACCCACATAAATATAGTCAATAGATTCTTGTCAAAGGAGTAAAGGGGAATACAATGAAGTCAAGATAGAATTTTCAACAAATTGCGATGGAACAACTGGACATCACCATTCCAAAAAAAAAAAAAGAAAAGAAAAGAATTTA
The DNA here is from genome assembly GCA_028533065.1 of Trachops cirrhosus. Classification (NCBI taxonomy): domain Eukaryota; kingdom Metazoa; phylum Chordata; class Mammalia; order Chiroptera; family Phyllostomidae; genus Trachops; species Trachops cirrhosus. The sequence continues at coordinate 28,366,112 of CM052552.1, forward strand.
GAAACAGACCTTACACCCTTTACAAAAATTAAGTTAAAATTAATTATGGACCAAAATATGAAATGCAAACCCATAAAACTCTTAGAAGATGACATAGGAGAAAACCTAAATGACCTTGGGTATGGCCATGACCTTTTAGATACAATACCAAAGGCACAATTCATAAAAGAAACAATTGATAAACTGGATGCCATTTTTTGTTTCACTGATACAGATGGGTTCCTAGAACACTCACCTAGTGGGGGAAGCCTGTACTGCAAAGGGCCCGACCTCCAAAAGATATTTCTGGTTTTTGGGAGTCCCCTTCATGTGTTATTAGGGAATTTCAAATGAAAACAAGAATGAAATATTACTAAACATCTATGAGAATTGTCAGAATCCAAAACACTGACAACACGAAATGCTGGTAAAGATGTGAAGTAACAGGAACTCTCTTTTCTCGCTGTTGGGAATGAGAAATGGCATGGCTACTTGGAAAGACAGTTTGAAAGTTTGTTACAAAACTAAACATACATGTACCATATGATCCACCAAGTATGTGTTTACCCAAAGTAAGTGAAAACTTATGTTCCATGTAAAAACTTACACATAGATATTTACAGCAGCTTTATTTATAATTTCCATAAGTTGGAAGTAACCAAGATATCCTTCAGTAGGTAAATGTATAAATGAGTGGTGGCACATCCAGACAATGGAATATTACTTAGCACTAAAAGGAAATGATTTATCAAGCCATGAAGACATGGAGGAAATACAAATGTATATTAATAAGTAAAAGAGGCCAACTTTTCTTCTTTTTATTGAGATAAGATTAGTTTAGAGTATTGTATGTTTCAGGTGTACAACATTATAATTCAACATCTGTATACACTACAGCATGCTCACCACCAAAGGTCTAGTTTTCATCTGTCACCATATGATAGACTCTCTTTATCTATTTCACCCACCCCCTTCCCTCTGGTAACCATCAATCTGTTGTCTACATTTGTGAGGGTTTTTTTTTTATATTCCACATATGAGTAAAATCATGTGCTATTTGTCTTTCTCCATCTGACATTTCATTTAGCACAATACCTTTAAGGTTCATCCATGATGCAAATGGCAAGATTTCATCTTTTTATGGCTGAGTAGTAGTCCATTGTATATTTGTACCATATCTTCTTTATCCATTCATCCATCAGTGGACACTTAGGTTGTTTCCATATCTTGGCTATTAAAAATAAAGCTGCTATGAACATGGAGTACATATATCTTTTCAAAATAATGTATTTTGTATTATTTGGATAAATACTCAAAAGTGGAATAGCTTGGTCATACGGTAGTTTTATTCTTAACTTTTTTTGAGGAAACTCCATACTGTTTTTCATAGTGGCTGCACCAATTTACATTCCCACCAACAGTGCATGAGAGTTCTTTCCTCCAAATCCTCTCCAACACTTGCTATTTCTTGTCTTTTTGATGAAAGCCATTCTAACAGATGTGAGGTGGTATCTCACTGTAGTTTTGATTTGCATTTCCCTAATAATTAGTGATGTTGAACATCTTTTCATGTGCCTGTTAGCCATCTATATGTCTTCTTTGGTAAAATGTCTTCAGATACTCTACTCATTTTTTAAATCAAGTTGTTTGTTTTTGTTGTATAGTTGTATGAGTTTTGATACATTTTGGATATTAACCCCTATCAGATGTATGATTTACAAATACCTTTTCCCATTTGGTAGGTTGCCTTTTCTTTTTGTTGATGGTTTCCTTTGCTGTGCAGAGGAAAGAAGCCAATTTGAAAGTCTACATACTACAGACTTTTATTTGACATTCTGGAAAAGGAAAAATTATAGGGATAGTAAAAAGGATTAGTTGCCAGGAGTTAGAGGAAGTGAGGGATGGATAGGCAGAGCACAAAGGGTTTTTAGGGTGGTGAAAGCATTCTGTATACTACTATAATGGTGGACATACGTTACTATAGGTTTGTGAAAACTCATAGTATATACACCACCATGAGTGAACACTGATGTAAACTATGGACTTTGGGTGATAGTTTTGCATCAATATAGATTCATTGATTGGAACAAATGTACTACTGTGATGAGGGATGATGATAGTAGGGGAGGTTGTATATGTTGGTACAGGGGATATAGGAGAACAGGGGTTGCAGGTGTCTTTGTGGCTAGGGCTACATGGGTCATAGGCAGTGGCATGGTTCCTGGAGCCTCTGGTCACAGGTGTTGCCACCAAAGCTGGGGGCACTAGGATCTCTGGAACAGTCCCTGCTGTCTGCAGCAGGGTCACAAGCACCGTTACTATTGCTGAGGGAGGGAGGGGCTGGGTTGCAGGTGCCACCACAGTTCCTGGAGCCTCCAGTCTTGGACTTCGCTGCTGCTACTCCTCTGGTTCTGCTGCTTCCATGAAGTTCAATCCATTCACCCTCAGATGTATAAATGTATGGATCTCTCAGGCTTCCTGGTGGGCTGAGCAGAGGATCCTTTTTTGGGCTTTGGATGTTGTACTGGTTGTAACTTAAAGAGGAGAGACAAGGTGAATGAGTCACATCATCATGATGCTGCCTTCACCCACCTGTTGGTATTATTATTTTGAAGAAGCAGTTATCTGATTAAGAAGAAAAATAAAATATTTTATTTTACCATTATTTATTACTCTCTAACACTCTTGCTTTCTTCGTGTAGATACTGGTTTCTGACCTATGTCATTTACTTTCTCTCCAAAGAACTTACAATCTGACAGTGACCAGAGGGAAGGAGGGAGGGAGATAATGGGAGAAAGAAGGGGAAGGGTCATTAAGTAACATGTATGAAGGACCCATGGAGAAGGACGATGGGGAGGGGGGAGGATTGAATGGGGCATTGGCAGGAGAGAGCAATGGGGGAAAATGAGAACTGTAATTGAACAACAATAAAAATATTTAAAAATATATATTTTATTGATTATGCTATTACAGTTGTCCCAATTTCCCCCTTTGCCCCCTTCCACCTGGTACCCCCTTCCCTCCAGCAATCCTCGGCCCTAGTTCATGTCCATGGGTCATGCATATAAGTTGTTCGGCTTCTCCATTTCCTACACTATTCTTAATATCCCACTGTGTAGTTTGTACCTTCCAAATATGTTTCTTAATCACTGCACATTTCCCCCCATTCTCCCTTTTCCAGCTGATAACCCTCCAAATGATCTTCATATCTATGATTTGGTTCCTGTTCTAGTTGTTTGCTTAGTTTGTTTTTTTTTAGATTCAGCTGTTGATAGTTGTAAATTTGTTGTCATTTTAATGTTCATAGTTTTTATCTTCTTTTTCTTAAAACATCCCTTTAACATTTCATGTAATCATGGCTTGGTGATGATGAACTGCTTCAGCTTTACCTTGTCTGGTAAGTAAGCACTTCCATTCTAAATGATAGCTTTGCTGGATATAGTCTAGGTTGTAGGTTCTTGCTTTTCATCACTTTGAATACTTCTTGCTTGTCCCTTCTTGCTTACATAGTTTCTTCTAGGAAATCAGCTAGTAGTCTTATGGGTACTCCTTTGTAGGTAAATTGCTGCTCTTCTCTTGCTGCTTCTAAGAGTCTCTATTTATCTTTAACCATTAGCATTTTAATTATGATGTGTCTTGGTATGGCCCTCTTTAGGGGTCCAATTTGTTTGGGACTTTCTTTGCTTCTTGGATTTGTATGTCTATTTCCTTTGCCAAATGAGGGAAGTTTTCTTTCATCATTTTTTTCAAATAAGTTTTTGATTTCTTGCTCTTCCCCTTCTCCTCTGGCATCCCTATGATTTGGATATTGGTATGTTTGGAGATGTCCCAGAGGCTTCTTACACTATCCTTGTTTTTTTGAATTCTAGTTCTTCTTACTGTTTTGGTTGAATGCTTATTTCTTCCTTATGTTCCAAATTATTGATCTGAATCCCAACTTCCTTCCCTTTACTGCTTACTGTTGGTTCCCTGTGGATTTTTCTTTATTTCACTTAGTGTAACCTTCATTTCTTCCTTTATGTTGTTGCCATACTTAATGAGTTCTTTGAGCATCCTGATCACCAGTGTTTTGAACTCTGCATCTGATAGGTCGATTATCTCCATTTTCTTTACTTCTTTTTCTGTTTTTGTTTTTTTCTGTTCTTTCATTTGAACCATATTTCTTTGTCTCCTCAATTTGGCAGTCTCCCTGTATTTGTTTCTGTGTATTAGGTAGAGCTGCTTTGACTCCCTGTCTTAGTGGTGTGGCCTGTTGTAGAAAAGGCACCTGTAAATTGTGTGGGGTGGAGCCATAGGTAATCACCAGGATGGGGCAACCCACTTCACCACTTTGTGGCTTTGTGTTGAGGGAGGGCTCCAAGTGCCAGGCTTCTGGAGGTTTGCTTGGCACTCACCCTCTTTCCAGTCACTTCACCTACACCGTGTGTGTGACTAGCACCCTTCCGGCTGTAGCCCTGGTGCTGAGTCCCAGAGTGGGTGGGTTTGCATACGTTCTAAGACAGTGCACAACTTTAAGTGGAGTCTCCTGAAAACCCAGCAATTTCTTCCCCTGCTCCATCCCCCACTGATTTTTACAGCCAGACGTTATGGTGATTCATCTTCCTGGTGCTAGAACCCTGGGCTGTGCAGTCTGGCCTGAGGCTGGGATCACTTGCTCCTAAGGTATCCCTCCCAATTCTTTTCTACCACATATAAATGTGGGACCATCTTTCTGCTGCCTCTGTGCCACATCGCACCTCTCTGTGCCACATCACATCTCCTTACCTCTTCACCGGTCTCTGCCACTCCTACCTGTCTGGATGAATGTAGATTCTTTAAATATTGCTTGTCAAACTTCCATACAGTTTGATTTTCTGATAGTTCTAGTTATTTGTTTAGAGATTTAGTTGTAATTCTTTCTGTGGTTGCGCAATGAGGCAAAGCATGTCTACCTATGCTTCCATCTAGACTGGAAGTCTCTTTTAACATTTCCTTCAAGGCAGATCTACAGGTGACAAATTCCCTTGGTTTTTGTTTGCCTGAGAAAGCAAATCATTGAGTATAGAATTCCAGCTTAGTGATTTTTTTCTTTCAATATTTAAAATAGTTCACTGTATTCTCTTCTTGCTTCCATTATTTCTGAAGTGAAATCTGATACAAGGTTTTTTATGACCCAGTATATGATATATCTGTGAATATTCCATGTGAACTTGAAAAGAATGTGTTATGCTGTTGTTGAGTGGAGCATTTTATTAATATCAATTAGGTTTAGTTCATTGTTGTTGGTGTTCAGTCCTGCTATATCCTTGCTAATTTCTGTCTACTAGTTTTATCGGTTAATGATGGAGGAATGTTGGCCTAAAAATATGACTGTGGATTTGTCTATTTCTTCTTTAGCCTTTTAAAATATCAGTTTTTGTTTAATATTTTTTGAGGTTCTGTTGTTAGCTGCATGCACATTTAGGATTGTGTATTCTTGGTGAGTTGACTCTCTAATCATCATGTTATATCCCTATGCTCTGAAGTCTACTTTTTCTAATATTAGCATAGCCATGTCTATTTTTATTACTATTTGTTTGGTGTCTTTGGCATATCATTTAAAATAGTGTTCAGACATGCCCAGTTGAGGGTGGACCCAGGAGTTCATAGACAATATTATGGAATTACTTTCCTGAGCTTCTAACTTTATGAAATCTGTCTAGTAATTTCCAGTTACTGGGGCTCCCCTTGTTGGTCCTCTAGTTGGAAAACTAGGGCTTTATTTACTTTGTTCTGCCATAAACTTCATGGGACTGTTTCTGTATGAAGAACCCAAAGGTAACTTCACAGAGAGGGGAAATAAAAGCATTGTGGGTTCACTCCAACCTCCTGGGGCCACAGTTCCTTTGATTAGGGAGGGAAGTCCTTATCTATCAGTTTGACTGACTATAAGTTTCCACTCTCATGACTATGGCTTCCAGGAGACCCTTTTACGACTCCTGATGCTGGAACTAAAGGACTTTTCCTGGAGATCTCTGTCTGCATTGAAACCAATTTCTGATTTGGGGGCTACCTTTAGTACAAGTAGGGGGATAGCAAAGAAAAAAATGGTAAACTTACCACCACCTCAGTAATGCTTTGAATTCCAGTTTTGTTGCCCCAATTCATCTACTATTCGCTTTTCAGTTTTTAAATATGTGTTCTATATATTCTGTATAGGTTTTATAGCTGTTTCAGTAGGAGAGTAGCAAACACAAGGTGGAATATTTTGATTTCTTTCTTTCTAGAAACAGAACCCCAGGCCTTAGCAATGCAGTGATGTCTTTAATCTTCATCCTGATCCTGAACTTGTCCAAGCTATTTCATTTAGATGTATTATGTGATCAATAATATCCTCTACAAATAATAATGTATATTTTAATTTCTTTTTTATGTCTCAATCATTTTTCTTGTCTTTTGCATTAGCTAGAACTCCTGCAACAATACTAACAGTGATCACAGTGATTTTTGTCTTATTTTAGTATCTGATACATCTTGTCTGAAAGTATATCACACACACCTCCCATAATCACTGGAGGCAGTAAACAGATGCATATTCCATGTTCACTATAGCACACAGTGAGGAAACATCAAGCATTTGAGGGAAATCAATACCATGAAAGAGAGACATCAACCTCAACAGAATTAGCAGCATTGAAACAAATGTAGAGCAAACAGAGTAACACAAAAATAATTAATATTCTCTGAGTGTTAAGGGAGGTTACTGCATTTATAAATCATACATAGGATTTTATGAAAAAGAAAATTTAGAGATTTTGGAAAGTGAATAAATCATTGCAAAAACATCTAAAACTAAGTCAATGGACTTTGTGGCGCAAAAGGCATAAGTGGAGAGTTAATCAGCAGGCTGTAAGATAAGGCCAAACTCTTTCCCTATATAGTGCACCACAAAAAGACAGAGATATGGAAAATGCAAAAGAAGTATTAGAAGATGGAAATGATAGATCCATTACTTTAGATTAACATCTAATACAAATTTCAAAGGAGAATAAAGAACTTGGAGTGAAGAGAACATTTAATGAAATACCAAAGGAAATCTTGTCTTAGCTGAAGAAAGACAAAGTATACAGATTGAAGGGTTATACAGATTGCTAACTGGGATGAATTGAAATGACCCACATTTTGTGCCATTAGATTGTCCTTTTCCGTCTTGTTCTAAAGGACTTTAGAACTGCACCTGGAGGCTGAGCAGTAGTGTTTGCATCATCAAGGATCTCTTTCCATCTGGCTTCTTTTTGGAGTTTGGCCAGTTAGAGGCAGTGGTAAGAGACTGAAGGGCAGAGGGGTCAAGGTGATCAGGATGATTATTCCCCTATCATTTTCCTAGGTGGACTACAGTTTAACAATGACTTCATTATACTACAGCTCCTGGCAGGAAGCATCTTTGACATAGTTACAGCTCTCACCAGTTTCAAAACTTGTAGCTCTCCCTGTGCCCCTTCAGGCCTGTGGTAGATAACATTATCTTGCTGTTTCTAGCCTCTAGGAGCTTCACTACTCCTTGTTGTTACCCTTAAACCAGTCAAATTGACCTTTCATTAAACTCTCTTCAGTTATTCTTTTGAATGTTTCTCCAGTTACTTGTAAATTATTGTCTAAAGCAAATATTATGGTGGTAATTTTAGAATTCAAAGAACTAAGATTACCTTAATATGTTCCAGAGAGAACAAAACAAATTGACTAAAAAGAAGTGAGACTAAGAGTGACACTTGACTTCTCGTTGATGATACTGGATGTGAGAAGACTGTTGAGAAATATCTTCAGTGTTCTGAAATAAACAAACAAAAATACAAAAAAAACAAAGAAAAAATATATATCTGGAAGTTAGAAAACTAAGTAACTCTTGAGTTAAGGATGAAAACTGACAGAAATATGTAAACTACTTAGAAATAAATAATGGCAGCATTGCATTTCAGATGTTTTAATACGTGACTAAAAGCACTACTTGAAAGAAAAATTATAGTCTTTTGAAGAGGTATGTTGATTAAAATTGTATAGAATTGGTGTGGGAATTGCTGAATAGATTAACGTGGGACAGAGTAAATATCCAGCTCTGAGGTATGGTAGCTATAAAAAGCTAGCAGCCTGACAGCCAATGGACAGGGCTGATCTCTTTGCAGCTCCCTTAAAAGCCCCATGCCCAGAGCGTAGTTAATATTTTGACCAAATTAGCAGCTCTCTGGAAAAATCTCCATTCATAAGGTATCATGGCTATTTGATTTGACTCTGAGCATAGGTCTGTGACCAAAGCCCTATCCCCATGGTGTTGCTAAAAAAGGCAATAGCAATTTGCTGGTAATTTTGCAGCTGCCTGGTTAAAATTTTAAAAAGATCTTTTAAACTAGATGAGTATAGGGAACTTTGAAAAAATTCTTGGGGATTTAGAAGACTATGCATATATTCAGAAAAGTATTGGAAAAGTAGAAGTCCCCAATTGCACCATTGTCTGGTCTTGGCAATTAGAAAGTGAAAAGGTAAGGCTGACTTGTAAATTGCCTGAAGTTTAAAGGCATGCTTTCAGACATGGGCTTTCTTGGTAAAGAGTGGAAAACTTATTTGCTCAAGGCATTTAAGGAAATCTTCTGACTGATCATTGGCTGACTATAAACCCATGTGTGATCTCTAGGAAACTAGGTTTAAAATAAATACAAAAACTTTAAAGAAATTTATCAGAGAATTCAGAGTCCCCATAACACAGGGAATACAAAATCTATAGAAATAACTCAGGAATGTCATGAAACAGCAGTCATTACAAACTCTCTGAATGAGCCCCGACATTGGGTTTACTAGACAGACTTTAAATTAGGTATTATAAATATATTCAAAGAACTAAAGGGAACCATACCTAAAGAATTAAAGTGGGAGAATGATGCCTCAGCAAATAATGTCAATAAAGATACATTAATGATTTAAAAATTGCTAAATATAAGTTCTGGAGCTGAAAAATATACTAATTTGAATGAAAAATTCACCAGAGGGGCTCAACAGCAGATTTGAACTGACAGAAGAAAGAATTGGTGAGCTTTAACATAGGTCAGTTGAGATTATTTACTCTATTATCTACAGAAAGATAGCAGAGCAACTAAACATGAGCAAAGCCTAAAGGACCTGAGCAACACCACCAAGGATACCAAAATATGCATAATGGGAATCTCTGAAGGAAGGAAAAAAGAGAAAATAGCAGAAAATATTTGAAGAATAATATCTCAAACCTTCTCAAATTTGATAATAAATGCTAATCTACATATTCAAGAAAGTCAATGATCTCCAAAGATAAAACACACAGAGAGAGCCACACCTAAGCACATCACAATTACATGATGAAAGCCAAAGAAAAAACCTTGAGAGCAGCAAGAGAAAAATGACTAATCACATATTAGGGGTTCCTGGCTTTTCATCAAAAACAAAGGATGCCAGAAGACAGTGTGATGGCATATCTAAAGTGTTGAAAGAAAAAGATTGTCAATCAAGAATTATATATTCTGCAGAATTATTCTTCAGAAATGACAGATAGATCTATTTGCAGATAAACAAAGACTGAGAAGATTCATCACCAGTAGGTATGCACTGCAAAGAATAGGGAGTCCTTCAAGATGAAAAGAGAAAACATCATATGGTAACTTGGACCCAATCAAAGAAATAGAGAGCACCAGTAAAGGTATTACATAAATAAATATAAAAACAGTATAAAATATATAATTTTATTTTTACTAACTAATTAAAAAGTGAATGTATAAAACAATAGCTGCAAAACTGTGTTAGTGGGATTATTGTGAATGAAAAAGAATGACAATAATAGCACAAATAGGGGGTACCTGGGAACTCTATTGGAGTACACAGTTTTTATATTTACTGGAATTTAGTATTAATTTAAAGTAGATTGTTTTAGAACAATGCCCTGCCCTGTCTAGAGTAGCTCAGTGGGTGAGCACGGGCCTGGGAAACAAAGAGTAGCTGGTTCAATTCCCAGTCAGGGCACATGTTTGGATGGGCCAGGTCCCCAGTATGGGGGTGCGTGAGAAGCAACCACAAATTAATGTTTCTCTCCCTCTTTTTATCCTTCCCTTACCCTCTCTCTAAAAAGAAGTAAATAAAAATATTTTAAAAAGTAGATTGTTTTAAATTAAGATGCATATTGTAATTGTTAGAGCAATCATTAAGAAAGTGACTAAAAATAGAATAAAATAATGACAATAAAGAAATTTAAATGGTAGTCTAGAAAACATGTATTTAATACAAAAGGCACTAATGGAAGAACAGAGGAACAAAAAAGATATAAGATAGAAAACAAATAGCAAGATGACAGATATTAATCCTATGATACTAATTATAACATTAAATGAATAGATTAAACATTTCAATCACAAGGCAGAATATATCTCCA
>CM052552.1:28376993-28444540 GCA_028533065.1 Trachops cirrhosus
ATAGACAGGGGGAGGGCAAGAATAGTAGGGGAAATGTAGAAGCTAAAGAACTTATGACACATGGACATGAACTAAAGGGGGGAATGTGGGTGGGAGAGGGTGTGCAGGGTGGAAGGGAATGAAGGGGGGGAATGGGACAACTGTAATAACATAATCAATAAAATAATAAAATAAAATAAAATAAATTAAAAAAGCAAAAGGCTATAATGCAAACTTTTGGAAAGTAGAGGATACCTGTATTTACTCTCAGTGTTATTGTGAGAATTAAATTGGGCGATGCTTAAAGTGATGCCTAGCACATATAGGTGCTCAATAATGAAAGCTATAACTATGGCTGCTATTATTTTTTGGTACCCAGGAGTGGCAAAAGCCAATGAGTAAATGCAAAAAAAAAAAAAGCCCAAGACAAACAAACAAGCAAAACAAAAAACAAAACATCAGGGAAGTCAAGCCCATAGAGTAAGAGCAAGATTGGAAATGGGAGACAAAGTCAGAATATAATAAAATTGGGCAATGTTGAAATGGAGAATATGAGGATTAGAGTGCTATGGACAACCACATGCTCCATAGGTAATTCAAGCTGATTTGAAGGCACAAGGCCCTTAAAGTTAACTGCAAGGTTATTTTCCACTTGGCATCTTCCTATACTCACAAACATTTCCTAGGTCCAGCTTTATGATTAACCCTCTGTGTTGGCTCCAAAAGTTGAGGTTAATCAAAACAGGCAGAGGTTACTTACAGTCACAATGTTGAGGCTAGGTAATTCTACCAAAATCATATTTTCCTATTCTTTTCCTTTACTCAAAGATCTGGGGTCTCAGTGAGGATTTGGGTTATCCTTCAATTGGATACAGAAAGATCCTTCTCAGTATCCTTCAATTCCTGAGGCATATGACTACACCCTGGGCACTTTCTAGATAGCAGACTGAAATGTACTCCCAATCTATCTGAGAAAGAGCCGTATTTGCTTGGGCACGAGCTTTGGCCTGAGGGCTCTATGGAGGGTCTCTTAGGGATGGAGGTCAGTGAATGCAATTGTTGTGCTCTCCCTCGGCCTTATACCAGCTCACCAGTATCTTACAGAAAGGAGCTTATACCCTTCTCTGGCACCCTGACTTTTGAGGTTGCTCCCAGGGGAAACCTCTATATCACCTGGCTTGGGTGATCAGTGGGGCTTATGCTTGCAGCTCCTACAGGACTGTAACCAATGAAGAAAGAGTTCTTAAACAGCTACCACCTCAAGGGCACACCTAGAAGCAACAGGCTCAAGAGATCAGTCTTTTTGGACCAAGGCCTATTAATTTATCATCACAGCTGCAGCCAGAGGGGCAGGCTACTAATTAAATACACACCCAAGGCTAATTGTAATCTTTTCTTGAGATATGGAGGGCAGGCACTATTTTTCTGCTCTCCTACTGCTACACTCCAGAGTGCCAGCTTCTCTAGAAAGGGAACACTTATATATATCTCATGCCCCAGTTTTTACATTTGGTGCCCTGGTTTTCAGAGATGCCACCCAAGGGACACCCCTCAATCACCTGTCTCTGGTGGCCAGGAGTCTTGCAGTTCTGGATCCCATAGGACTATAACAGAGAGACATTTGTTGGCAGGCCACAACCCTCGGGACACTGTTCAGATAGCAGACTTAAACACAACTTTAGTTTTTCTGTGAAAGAGGCTTACTTACTAGTTCTGGAACTTTGGCCTTAGGGGCAAACTTCCAGTTTGGCACCTCTCTAGAGGCTATGGACATGATCTCAAGGAACATAGGCTTGTGGGTGCTGTCTTTGTGCTCTCCCTCTGCCATACCAGTATCCTTCAGAAAGGATCTTGTACTCTCATCTGGAGCCCAAGCTTTTGTGGCTGCTGCCCAGGGAACAGCTCCAAACTGTCTGGCTCTGGGGGCCAGCAGGCTTTATTCTTGCAGTCCTATTGAACTGCATGTATTTGCATTCTTTAAAAGTTGTTGCCTGAGGGTCTGACTTCCAATTAGCCTGAATCTAGAATCTATCTGAAATTCTCACCTTTTGGACACTTCTGGTCTTGGCACACCCTCAACTACTGGTAGCTGTTAAAAAAAATAAAACAAGCTGCTTGGACAATCATGAATGTTTGAGAGACAACCAAGAACTAGGGGAGGTTTGAATAAAAGCTTCATCTCCTATACATGACCAAGACAGGGTGAGGTGGTTGTTTCATCTAATGCATGGAAATCAACACAGAGAGTCAAGCAAAATGAAGAAACACAGGAATATGTTCCAAATAAATGAACAAAATAAAAATCTCAGAAAAAGACTTAATGTAATAGAAATAAGTAATTTCCCTGATTAAGAGTTCAAAGTAATGGTCATAAGGATGCTCACTGAACTTGGGAGGAGAATGAATGAACACAGTGAGAACTTAAACAAAAAGATAGAAAACATAAGAAAACAGAAGTCACAGAACTAAAGACTACAGTAGGTGAACTAAAAAAAAATACACTATAGGGGTTCAACTACAGACTAAATGAAGCAGAAGAATCAGTGAGCTCAAAGACAGGACACCAGACCTCACCCACTCAGAGTAGTAAAAACAAACAAACACATAAAAAGAATTTTTTAAAAATGAAGATAGCTGAAGGGACTTATGGTACAACATTAAGTGGACTAATATTCACATTATAGGACTCTCAGAAGAAGTGTGTGTGGGGGCACAAAATTTATTTAAAGAACTAATACCTGAAAACTTCCCTTACCTGGGGAAAGAAACAGACATCCAGATCCAGGAAATCAATAGAATTCTAAATATGGTGAATGCAAAGAGACCCCTACCATGGCACCACAAGAAAATAAAATTACATGCTACTGTCACTGATGAACATAGATGCAAAAATCCTCAAGAAAATATTAGCAAGCCAAATTCAACAATATGTTAAAAGGATCATATACCATGATAAAGTGAGATTTATTATAGGCATGCAAGGATGGTTCAACATCCACAAATCAATCAATGTTATACATCACATAAACAAAATGAAGGATAAAAATCTTGTGATCATCTCAAATGATGTATAAAAAGCATCTGAAAAAATTCAATGTCCATTTATGATAAAATGTATCAACACAGTGGGTAGAGAGAGACTGTACCTTAACATAATAAAGGCCATATATGATAAGTCCACAGGCAACATTATACTCAATTGTGAAAAGTTGAAAGCTTTTTCTTTAACATCAGTAACAAGATAAGGATGCCCACTCTTGCCACTTTTATTGTACATAGTATTGGAAGTCCTAGCCAGAACAATAAGGCAAGAAAAAAAGGACATTCAGATTGGAAAAGAACAAGTAAAACTCATTATTTGCAGATGATGTGATACTATATCTAGACTGTCCTAAAGACTCCATCAAAAAACTGTTAAATCTAATAAATAAATTCAATAAAGTTGCAGGACACAAAATCAATATACAGAAATCTGTTGTATTTTTATATACTAACTATAAACTATCAGAAAAAGTAAGAAAACAATCCCATTTACAATTCATCAAAAAGAATAAAATGCCCCTTAACTAGGCTTTGTTGGTATGTTAACAACAATCAGCATTATCTCAAAGGGTTATTAACATAATAAATTATTAGGTCTTATTCATTACTTGTTACCTAAATTTCAGTTAATATATCTTATTTAGAGTTAGAAGCATTAATTCAGAGTTGAGAAAATAAACTTTAAATAAAAAACCCAGGAATAAATTTTACCAAAGAAGCAATAAATTGATATCTGTAAGTACACTGAAAGCCATAAGACATTAATGAAAGACATTGAAGAAGATATAACTAAAGGAAAAGCTATTCCATGCTGATGGGTTGGAGGAATTAATCTTGTTAAAATGTCACACTACCTGAAGCAATATACAGATTCAATGTAATCCCCATTAACTCCATTAAGATTTCAAAGGGTTTTTTTTTTTTACAAAATAGAATAAACAGTCCTAACATTTATATGGAACCACAAAAGACTCTGAATAGCAAAAGCTTTCTTGAGAAAGAAGAACAAAGTTGGAGGTAGCACAATCCCTGATTTCAAACTATATCACAAAGCTATAGTAATTAAAGCAGTATGGTATTGGCATAAAAAGAGACACATAGATCAATGAAACAAAATAGAAAGCCTACAAATAAATCCATACATATATGGTCAGTAAATATTACAGAAGAGCCATAAATATCCAATACAGAAAGGACAGTTTTTTCAATAAGTGATGTTGGAAAAACTGGGCAGCAACATGCAAAAGAATAAAACTGAAAAAACTATTTTACAACATATACAAAAATTAACTCAGAATAGGTTAAATGCTTGAATGTAAGACCTGAAACCATAAATAAAACTCCCAGGAGTAAACATAGCTGGCAAGCTCCTTGACATAGCTCCTGGTGATGATTTTTACAAATCTGTCACCAAAAGCAAAGGCAACAAAAACAAAAATAAACAAGTGGTACCATATCAAACTAAAAAAACTTCTACACAGAAAAGGAAATGTTTAACAAAATGGAAAAGCAACTTACTGAATGAAAGGAAATATTTGCAAATCATATATCTGATAAGGGGCTTATATTTAAAAATATATTTTAAAAACCTCATAAAACTTAACAGCAAAAAAATCCCTAAACATCCAAATAAAAAAAGGGCAGAAGATCTGAAGAGTCATTTTCTCCAAAGAAGACATATAAATGTCTTCTTTTACAGATGTCATAATTTATCATTAATAAAATGGAAATCAAAACCACAATAAGATATCACCTCACATCTGTTATAATGGTTATATCAAAAAGAGAAGAGATAACAAGTGTTGATGAGGATCTGGAAAAAAGGGAACCCTTGTTCCCTGTTGCTAGGAATATAAATTGGTGCTGACATTATACAAAATAGTATGATGGTTCCTCAGAATATTAAAAAATAGAACTATCATGTGGTCCTGCAATTCTACTTCTAGGTTTTTATGAAAAGGGGCAAAAACACTATCTTAAAAAGTTATATGTTAACTTAGAGATGGAATGTAACTTTGCTTACAAACATTACTATTAAATTCCTGCTTAAGGGTTTCTAATTTTCTGTGAGCCTACTAAAAGCAAAAAATAAATGTGAATAACACGTACAAAAGAAGATATATGCACCCTCATGTTTTTTGAAGCATTATTTAAAATAGTCAATAAGTGAAAACAACCAAAATGTCCACTGATGGATGAATGAATAAAGAACATTTTTACATATTAATATATAATCATATATATTACATATAATATATATATAATGGAATATTATTCAGCTGTATAAAAGAATGAAATCTTGCCATTTGTGATAACATGGATGGATCTTGAGGGTATTATGCTAAGTGAACTAAATCAGAGAAAGACAATACCATATTACCTCACTTATATGAGGAATTTATATATATACAGGGTCTGGCACAAATAACACCCCTTTTTATTACATAAAAATCTTTTATTACAAAGTCATAAGCATGTAGTTCTGTAGGATAAAATATCAAACTCAAGCATACCATATGACATTTTAGGTGAAATGTTCAAATTGCTATTCATCTCATATGATACATTCACATATCCTACCAACCACTCTCAATGACGTTACTTCTGCTGGACACTGTATATCAAGCTCATAAATAAAAAGAACAGATTGGTTGTTGCCAGAGGTGGGATTGGGGAGTGGGCAAAATGGGTGAAGAGAGTCAAAAGTTACAAATTTCCAGTTATAAAATAAATAAATCATGGAGATGTAATATACTGCATAGTGACTATAATTAATATTGATGTATTGCATATTTAAAAGTTGCTAAGAGTAAATCTTAAAAATTCTCATTACAAGAAAAAACCTTTTTCCATATATGATGATAGCTATTGGATTTATTGCGGTGATCATTTCACAATATATACAAATATCAACTCATTATGTTGTATGCCTGAAACTAACATAATGTATGCAAATTATATCTCAATTTTAAAAAGTTAATACAGCAGATTTTAAGAAAGGAAGTGAATGGTGAGGGTTTAAGTGCTTATCTGCATAAGCTATGCTATAATGTGTGACCACCTGATATATGGAATAAAAAAGTTAAGTTCAGGTCCATATGTTGAATATTGGCAAAGCTTAATTTCCCTCTTTTGGTAAAAATGATTACAAATACTACTATTTTTCCTGCTTTCCACTAAATCATATGTCAGTATTCTCTTGTTCATTCAACCCTCTTTGGAGGCTACAAATCTAGAAGGCAGATTTGGGTGAATTGTGAGATTAATGGTCATTTTCTCAAAATACAGTAGCCTTTGCTAGGGACCATTTAAATACCATTTTTTTCTATGTGTATAGTTTGAGATATAGTATTGATTGCATCTACTTTTTTGTATTTGCCTACAGAAACACACATGCAGAGCTCTTGTCAATAGAAAGAAAAGATATGCATGATGTAGTGGGTGTGTATTTATGTAACATATAATGTGGGTGCTTGATAACTTTTGGATCATGGTCACAATTGATTGTCAATTTAATTACATATTCCCTGAAATGATACCATCTCAACCCTCTTCTTTTCAAGTATGTTTTCAACCTCTTGGGAGAGGAAAAAATAATCTTTGGAAGTTTTAAGTCTGAAGGGAAATGTCAGTTGGATATTCAAGGTTTTTTTTTTTAAAAAAAAGATTTTATTTATTTAGTTTTGAGAAAGGGGAAGGGAGGAAGGAAAAGAGGGAAAGAAGCACCAATGTGTGGTTGCCTTTTACGAACCCCCCATTGGGGACCTGGCCTGCAATCCAGGCATGTGCTGTAGACTGGGAATTGAACCAGTGACCCTTTGATTTGCAGGCCAGCACTTTATTTATTTAGAAATAAATAAAACGTTTTTAAAAATTTCTACCCAGAAATGGACCTATGTCAATTCTACAATATTTCTTTGCCAAAGCAAGTCACATGGCCATGCCTTACCTCAAAGTGATTGTAGAAGTACAATTCTGTGTACCTGAAAGAGGAAAGCCAGAAATAACTGGTAAATAGCATTTATGATTACCATGCTGTTTTATTGAAATATCGGCCCTTGCACATCGATGTATCAGAATCTCAGTGCAGACATAATTCTTCTATCTCTTGTCCTGTGCTGATACATTCTATTGCTCTGGAAGGCTGTGTCTTTGGTCAGTATCTCAGGTACTTTAGAGGCAAATAAATTGGCCCATGTGCCTGCCAAGGTCAGTGAAAGAGCATGTGAAAATATTCTTGGGTTAATAGTAGAAGGTGGATTGTGTACTTCTGATCAAGTTAGTTTGAGAATCTACAGGAAACTTCAGGGTGGAAATGAGAAGTGAAGACTACCAATCACATAGAATGGCTATTCTTATCTACAGCCACACTAACCTCCATGAGAATAGTAATATGGGTGATAGTCCCTCCTAGATTTGTGATGTAGCTATATACTGTTTTACAGTTTGGGATAAAGCTGAAGGATTTCTAGCCTGACAAGAGAGGACAAAATGGGTTTTTCCATGAGCATCATTAAGAAAGCTTCCCTTGCATGGTGGTTCTGCTGGGCTCCTGGAAGAATTGAAGAGAGGGTATACCAATCCCTATCAAAGGTGACCTGCCACTGAGAGCTAAGGTGGGGCCAGTTGGCCTCTGTGCCTTGCAATCCTACAGTCTTGCCTAAGCTCTCTCTAGAATGATGCCACTCACTTGGTGAACACTTGTAGAAGGTTATGACAGGGCTCCTACACAATGAACTGTCAGCCTGAGGTGTTGGGAAGTGGGATATCTCATCAAATGGGTACCCAGTGGATATGGCTAGAATGTGAACCAGATGCCACAACTATTTTCTAGCATGACTGGAACTGTTATTTGGGCCCTTCACACAGTTAAGAGTTCCTGTATTTGGGTGAGCTTACCATCTACTACTCACATCCAAGCATGCATGTTGGGAGAAGCCTCATCAAATCTGTGCTATGGGGGATTTGGATCTGTGGGCCTGCTCTTAACTCCATTCTCCCTTCATGACTGCCCCATTTTCATATTTAGGGCTTGCTTGCCAATTTAAGGCATAGTATATTACAGAATGTCATGCAGTTTTATCTACAGAGATCTAGTCCAGCAGAATTTATCAATTCCCTGCCCCAAACTGGTTATATTATGAATGGACACCTTCTATGGGCAACATAGCAAAGAAGTTAAGAGTTCAGGCTCTGGGATCAGATTACTTGCATTTGAATTTGGGCTCAGTCACTTAATTACTTAAACCTTCAAATTACTTAACTCTTCTGAGTTTTGGTTTCCTTAGTTGTGAAATGAGGATAATAATGATTAAGTGAGAGAATAGATATAAAGCACCTAGGGTAGTGACTGGCACATGATAAGTGCTCAATAAATGGTGAGCAACAAACACATCATCATCATCATCCCTGCCATCACCATCATGAACTCTGCTAAGAGTCCTGTTACATGTGAACTTGTCTGGAGGCCATGAGTAGGCTCAGGATAAGTTGCTGACTTTTGTGGTAACTCATTCCCCATCTTCCGCATTGTAGGGCAATGGCTTTCACCTTGATCTACTGTTGTCAGCACTTAATGTGGGCCTTTTAGGCAGCTGTCCAGCCCACCCTGCCAGTAGCTAAAGTGCTAGCCAACTATGTGGCTTCTGGGGAGATATTCTTGGAAAATAAGCTCAGGAGGCTTCCTCTTCCCTGGAATGGGAGGGACTGGATCATTTCCTTTTTTCCAAGGCCCAGGTCTATATGAAATGGGGATCCTCTATGTCCAAGGCCAGAGGCATGCATGTTCTGAACTGTTATTGACAGAAATCCCTGGGGAAAATAGGGGAGGCTTTACCCACCCTTCAAAATAGTAAGCTAACAGTCGTCTAGGACAATCAAGACCTAGAAATCATGACTGCACAACATTGACTCCACAACTGTTTACACCTTTTCTCCTGGCTAAGTCCAGAGGGGTCTTCGTATTCAGGAAGCTGATGGTCTCAGGAGACATGCACCTTCATCTGTAACCCCAAAAGTGGAAGACGAGTGGAGGAATATCTGCTATTGTTTCATCCTGCCTTATGGGATTCCTAGTATCAGCCAACCCTACCTTCACCCAAACCTAAAACCACATGGCTGGAACTGACTCATTCAGGGGTGTCAGAACCTGAATGATCATCAGCCTACACTCTGAAACATTTTAATTGATGCAGCGTCTGCTCTGCTTCCCAACCTGTTATTGGATTTCTTAGCATCCAACTTGTAATTTGTTTCATATCCTCCTCCCATCTCCCATGCCATTTTATGGCCTTGTCTAATCCCCAGAGAAAAATCTTACAGTCAATTCCACTTTTCCAACTTGTACTTGTCCATTCCCTCTGACCACAGCTAGGACTTTCTGTGGCTAAAGTGCTATGGGCTGGTCTGGCAAGTGGTGATCCAGGGGCAGAGGGAGGGCTTCATCCTGGCTTAGGGTTTCAGGAGCAGTGATTTCAGCAGGTTTCCAGCAGCCTCACAAGTAAGCAGGACCCTGGATGCCCAGGTCAAGTATCATGGTTTGGCTATACTAGCAGTACTAGGAGTGTCCTACTATGTCATGACCAGTATCCTGCATGTACTTTGAAACTATGAAGCTGAGATATATTTGGAAAGTGTGCTTATTTATCCCTCAGTGCAGGTGGTTTGGGTGACCTGCATAGGAGCCACCCTCAGCCACCCCAGAGTTCAGTACACTGAGACCATCCTCTTCAAAGCATTTGGATAATGCTGACAAGGGTGACTGTGGTCTTGGAATAGGAGCTCCCTTAGAATCTTGTAATTACAAGGTTTCTTAGCTTTATGGGCTTCTATCTTCACTATCCTGACTTGTCTCCATCCCCAGTGCTGCTACGGGTCCCAACCATTACCATCTGTGTCCTGGGCCACTGCCGTCGCCTAACCAATCTCTTCACTGCCACCCTTGAGCACCTATAATCTCTTCTCCATAAGTAGCCACAGTAATTTTTAAATGCAAATCATACCACACCGCTCACATGTATAAATTCCTCCAATGTTAGTGGTTGTGTTAAAAAATTAAGAGTCCTCATATTTTGGAGCTATATATAAAGAGTTTATGGATGAAACGATATGATATCTTGATTATGTTTAAAAATTCAGTGTGTATGGGAGGAGTGGAGGGTACAGAGGGAATGAGATTCTTCATGTGCTTATCCTTTATTTTTAAGTCTTCACCCAAGGACATTCTTTTTATTGCTTTTAGTGAGAAAGAGTAAGGGAGAGAGAGAAACATTGATGTGAGAGAGAAGCATCCATTGGTTGCCTTCTATGCCTGGACTGGAGATTGCATACACCTGGACCAGGGGTTGAACCCAAAATCTAGGCTTGTGCCCTGACCAGGAATTGAACCCACAACCTTTCAGTTACAGGAAGACCTTTCAACCAGCTGAGCCACACCAGCCAGGGTAGTCATATGTTAATTTGTGAAGCTGGGTGATAGGTACATGGAGGTTCATTATATGATTCTTCCTCATTTGTTTTATGTTTGAAAATGTTTATGACTGAAAGCAAAATGAAATAAAATAACAACAAAAAGCAACAGCAAAAACAAAGCCCCCCTATGGCTTCCTATCATAATTAGAGCAAAATCAACTCATAACCATGGTCAATGAGGCCATGCTTAACCTTGTCACTAACCACCTTTCTGACCTTATCTCCCACTAGGTTCTCTGCTCATCCACTTTCCTTCAACCACACTGGCATTTTTGCTTCACCTTAAACACACCAAAGTCTACCTCAAGTCCTGTTTCCTCTGCCTGGAATGCTTACTCCCATGGCCACATGGCTTGCTCCTTTTTGTTATTCTTTCTTCAGAGAGGCCTTCTCTGAATACCTCTTACTATAGATGGTGAGAAACATGGATGAACTCTCTATAGCCCTGTGTAGATATGGACAGACCTGTGCCTATAGATAGCTTTATTTGACTATCTTATCTAAAATAGCTGCCACGTTCTGGTCGTTCAAAGTACTCTACTCTATTTTCTTAGATAACTTATCTTTATCTGAAAACTTGATTTTCTTTTTTTTTGTTTTCTTGTTTATTATCTGCCTTCCTCACTAGATTATAAACTCCAAGAGGGCAGAAACTAATGCATAGTAGATAGTAGATGCTCAATGATCGTTGGTTAAATGGAAAAATGAATGATTCCCCAGACAGACATTGGTGGACTACCTCACGAATTTGGGAAGGTGAGTGTTCACCTCAGCTGCTATATCCATGTAGAAGAGGTGGATGCCTCCAATACTGGGCAGGGGGCAGTCTTGCTCAGCATAACTCATAGATATATTGTGCTTCCTTCCTGTTCAAACTGATGACAATGAGATGTACAAAATGGGGAGCCCTTTGAATAGTGCCCGGCACATAGTCAGCTCTCAATAAAAGTTAGTGGTTATTATCTGAATTAGAAAGAGGGCAAATTTTGACTTTATTTATTTATACCCTGCCTCATTCCAGAAAGGATCTGAGACAGTTGACTGAAGTCAATTAGAACTGGGCTTTAATCCTGGTAAAGTCATTTAAAGTCACCAAACCACTAAACTGTCACACTTAAGTATGGGACTTTGAACTAAACACTTCATCTCTCTGAGTCTCCTTCCTTCTTTTCAAGTTTTAAGTTCAAATCATTAGAGAAAATAGTGAGAAAGGAAAATTATTCATCAGTCCAGAAAAAAGAGAAATCAAGGGAAATACAAAACACAAAATAAGGCAGATTTGAGTCCAAACATAATCAGTACTGAAAATACATGTGAAGAGATTAAATTCACCTATTAAATCACAAAGGCTCTACCATGGATACTGAAAAAAAAATAACAGTTCAAATAAAATGACACAGGAGGGTTGACAATATAAAGGGGTGGAAAATGCTATGCCAGGCAACTAACTAACAGAAAGGAAGTAAGTATTGTTACTAGCAGATGATAGAGCATTAAAGGGGACAAAGAGGGGAATTTCATATTGATTAAAAGAGCCATTCACCAGGAACATATAATAGAGGCAGAAAATAATAAATTGCACCTAGATACATACTTTCAAAATATATAAAACAAAAATTACAAAGAGAAGTTGATAATCCCATAATTAAAGTAGGAGACTTTAATATACCACTCCCAGAAATGAAAAGATCACTAGATAAAAAATAATTATGAATAGAGAGGTGCTAAAAACTTTGCACCCAGCAGTTAAAAAATACACATTCTTTTTCAGAACTGTGTGGAATGTTTATAGAATATGACTGTCTTGATAAATTTTTGAAAAAGTCATCTTCTACAGACTATATTTACTGACTACAATGCAATAAAATAAAAAGATTAATAATAAAATACACTTATACATTAAGATGTTTTTAAATCATTCTAAATAATTCATGGGTTAAGGAGAAAATAAAAATGAAAATTGCAAATTATTTGGAAGTCAGTGGTAATGAAAGCATCAAAATCTGTGGGAAGCAGTCAAAGCTGTACTCAGAAATAAGGTCACAGTCATAAAGACATTTATTAGAAAACAAATAGGTTTGAAAATGGATGAACTAAGTTTACAACTCAAGCCACCAGAAAAGCTTGAGTTTTTATCTGGAAGTGAGTGAAATATCATGGATAAATCCTTACCCTTCCAAGTTTAGGTATTGACTAACATGTGTCCGTGACAGTGCTAAATTGGATGCTGCTGGGTGGCTGCCTTAGCATTATTCAATATCAATTGGGTAAGTAACAGAGATGTATGGACTCTTTCTCTATAAAGCCCACAAGTAATCAGTGATAGAAAAGGGGCTCTCTCTTTGAACAGGAAGGGCACAACTCCAAGCCTAAGCTACTCCTGTAAGCTGTGTCCAGAGCAATTATGAATGCTGTCTATTTAAATCAGTTCCACTTTCCCTGATGGAGAAGTGAGACATTTCAGTGGTCTAATTTGGAACCCCAGGCTGTAGAGAAGATATAAGGATAAGCCCGTCTGTTGGAACTGCTCTCAAAAGCATGGGTTTTATGTTTCAGGAGAGGCACAGAGTGTCCCTAATGAGTGCCACAATCAATGCCCTTGAACACGTTGTACTAGTGGGTGGAATGACCTCAAGTATGATCCTGTGGTACACAGGCCATGTGTAATACTGAACAATTTGGGGAGGGAATGGATACAGAGTTAATTAACTTTCTTTGGCCCAAAATAAGGAAGTTCAGGCAAAATATGATAACATGTTAAGTATTCAGTAAAATCATTGCCCATGCAAATAACCTATGAGGAAATAAATCAGCCACCAAATCCCTAGTTAATTAATTTTTCCCTAGGATAAGGTCATCATCACCTGGGCAACACATTGGTATTATGCCAAGTGAGGCTTACCTGGAATCAGAGAGCATCCGTGACAGCACAGGTGTACTGAGAAACATTTTTGCTTGGATGCATCCTGCCTAAGTGACAGTGTGAGAGTTGGTTGTTATGGAAACTGTTTCAGTTGGCAGGAATCAAAAAGTGAGAAGTACTCCTGTCATTATCCAACAACCCCCTGAATGGAAATTTAAAGAACTTTAATAAACATAATGGGGGTCCCACCATAACAGAAGCAGGTAGAATGAATGGATAAGTGAGCTTTTGAGTCCATGCATATAATGAGGAGGATGCCCCTGGTCTCCCACCTACCTTTCTGATATGTGGAAGGGAGCTCTATCTGACCACTGGCATCTATTTAGGATCAGTGGCAAGGGCCCAGATGGGTAGATAAAGGCCCAGTTTGCAGATAAGCTGAGGAGTACATTCCCATCTGCTGATTGGCAGGTGATGGTGGCAACACAGTACCCCTGACACAAAGGAAAAACACTGTGACACCTGTGTAAGGCACCCAAATGACTGTTCAGAGATCAGGTTTTGCTACAACACATGAACGCTACTGTATTGTTGGACAGAAATACTGTATCTGGTAGTGAACAGCTTAGAATGCTTGCCACTTTACAAAGTGCAGCTGGAAGGGGAAACAGAAGCTGGGCCCATAATGCAATGATTTTCAAAACTCGAGCAGCATCAGCATTGCCTGGAGGAATTGTTAAAACACAGATGGCTGAGGCCCACTCCAGAATTTCTGATTGAGTAGGTCTGGGGTGAGGCCAAGAATGTGCATTTGCAGCAAGTTCCCAGGTGACTGCTAATGCTGCTGGCCTGCGGACCACACTTTGAGAATCACTGACATAATGCATCATAACAACCTCTACTCATCAGGGAAGTAATTAGGATAGGGGATACTCCCAACTCAAAGATATAATGATGATGATATCAGATTAGCTGTCCGTTCTCAAAGCATGTGAAGAAAGAAGAACATGGGGACAGATAATGGAGTGTGCATGACATATTTTGAGGGGGACCTCATGACTACCTCAATCTTTAAAGCAGCACTCTTTCCAAAGCACCAAGAATTAGCAGACCTCCTCCAACAAAGCATTGTTTACACCTCAGAGTTTGAACCTTTGGAAATGGAAGATATTTCAGTGACAGGAATGCAGCTAGGCTTCTTTAACATTCAACTGGAGGATCCAGGGACACTGTCCCCTTCCCCACCCCCAAGCATGTTGGGAAATCCAACATAATGACTAACCTGAAGTTAGCTGAGGATGCTCAGGGAAAAGCTAGCTCCTGTGACTAACTGCTTCCTGGTGTGCTGAGACCTCTGCTATCCCACAGGCCCTCCTAACTCACTGAAGGAGGTGGCAGTACTCTTCTTTGAAAGGGTGCAAAGAGTTTCCCTAGGATGCTTGTTCTTTACCATCCTTCCATCTGGTGAGAAGGGAGGGTGTCTTTTGCATCACAAGTCACCTAACTGTACCTCCCCATCCTATTAAAAAATGATTTTATTTATTTATTTTTAGAGAGAGGAGAAGGGACGAAGAGAGGGAGAGAAACATCAATGTGTAGTTGCCTCCTGTGCACCCCCCACCAGGGACCCAGCCCAAACCCAGGCCTGTGCCTTGACTGGGAATTGAACCAGTGACCCTGTGGTTCACAGGCCAGTACTCAATCCACTGGGTTACACCAGCCAGGGCTGTTCCTCCCTGTTTTTATCTCAGGTGATGATGGGCCATTTATCGCAATAATGCATTGACTTTTTTTCAGGAGTGGAAAAGGGTAGGAACAATAGAGAGGCTTATTGGTCTGGAAGGTACTTTGTCTGAAGAATGGGAGGTTCCTCTTTCCTCCCCAACAGCCTTTCCTTGCTGGCCTTAGCCACAAGGAGCCAAATTATCTTGCCATCCTTGCTTACAAGAAGTAGTTGCAGAATAGGGCCAGGATACAGTGGGGGCAAGGAGTGACAGAGGAAAAAAGGAGGGGGATCCAGGGATGATAGTCTTTCAGGTACCCATCTCGGGTAGACTCTCTGGACTAAAGGACTGTTAGGTGGCAATCATGGAGACATGGTTTACACCATTTTCTAGATTTCACATGCATTTGGATTGGGCATGAGTAGAAGATTTTTAAAAATCTTATAGCTGATTCTACTCTTGCAAGACATCATGGAGCATGTCACCAGTATTACATAAAGTACCAAGTACAGGACTTGGCACCAAAAGTCACAGAAGCTACAATTTGTTAAGCTCTGACTCTGTGCCAGGCTCAGTACTAAGCACTTTATCTGCATTATCTCATTTCATGCTGCCAACAGTCCTCTGAGGCAGGCCCTAGCATTTTACAAACTAGGAAATGAAGTTCTGAGAGAGATGTGACTTCACCAGAATGAAACAGCACAAAAATTGGCAGTGTCTGGCTGGGAAAAAAAGAGCAAACGAAATCTGAAGCAAGGAGAAAGAAGGGAATAATAAGGGTTAGAATGGAAATAAATGAAACAGAGAGTAGAAAAACTATAGAGAAAGGGAATAAAACCAAAAGTTGGTTCTTTGAAAAGATCGACAAAATTGACAAACCTTTGGCTAGATTGAACAAGAAATAAACAAAGAGGATTCAAATTACTTCTGAATGAAAGAGGGAACATCATTACTGACCTTATAAATATAAAAAGGATTGTGAGGAAATACTATGGACAATTTCATGCCAACAAATAAGATAGCCCAGACAAAATGGACAAATTTCTAGAAAGATACAATCTGCTGAAACAGACTTAGAAAGAAGTTGATAATTAATAACACCAACAATAGAACTACCCACAAAGAAAAGCCTAGATCCAGATAACTTCACTGGTGAATTCTACTAAATGTTAAAACAAATAACACTAATCCTTTGTAAACTCTTCCAAAAAGTAGAAGACTAGAGAGCACTTCCCAACTCATTCTATGAGGGCAGTATTGCCTTGATAAAAAGGTATCACAACAAAATAAAACTATAGACCAATATCTCTTAATGAATATCAATGCAAAAAATATCAATAAAATACTAGCTAATGTATTCTGGCAGCATTTGAAAAGGATCATCTACCATGACCCAGTGGGACCTATCTCAGGAGTTCAAGGTTGGTTCAACATATGAAAACCAATCAATGTTATACATTATGTTAATAGAATAAAGGAAAAAGCCACATGATTATTTCAATAGATGCAGAAATAGTATTTGCACAAGAATTCAACCCTCTTTCATGATAAAAAAACATGAAACAAACTATGAATAGAGGGAAATTTCTCAACCTAATAAAGGGTATATATGAAAAATCTACAGCTAATATCATACTTAATAGTAAAAGACCAAAAGCTCTTTTCCTAAGATCAGGAACAAAACAAGGATGTCTATTCTCACCAATTCTAGGAAGTGTAAGCCAGGGAAGTTATGCCAAAAAATAAATAAATAAAAAGTATCCAAATTGTAAAAAATCAGTACAACTGTCTTTATTTACAGATGACATGATCTTGTATATAGAAAATCCTATGAAATAGACTGGCTGAACATCCCAGCCAGACTAACGAGCTTGCCATGTCTTCGGCCAAGACCTCACCAAAATGCCATCTCAAATGGAACATGCCATGGAAACCATGATGTTCACATTTCACAGATTCACTGGGGATAAAGGTTACTTAACAAAGGAGGACCTGAGAGTACTCATGGAAAAGGAGTTCCCTGGATTTTTGGAAAATCAAAAAGACCCTCTGGCTGTAGACAAAATAATGAAAGACCTGGACCAGTGCCAAGATGGCTGAGTGGGCTTCTAGAGCTGCTTCTCGCTAATTGCTGGGCTCACTATCATGTGCAATGACTATTTTGTAGTACACATGAAGCAGAAGGGAAAAAAGTAGGCAGCTGAGCAGCTACTTCCTCCCTGATAAAGAGTTCTCCCAATGGGTTGGTTAAGGAATCTCTGCCCCACAGCTTCCCCCTGCTTAAGGATTTCATGAGCAGACTTGGACCTTTAGAAAATGTACAAATAAAATCCCACTCCCATTTGACAAGAGAAAGAAAAGCCAATTAAAGCCAGATACGCTTCTGATTTTTATATTGCTTGCATTCTCTTGCCCTCCATAAACAAATTTCTTTTTTAGTTAAAAAAAAAATCCTATGAAACACAAACACAATACTATTAGCAAATAAGTTCAGCAAAGCTTTAGAATGCAAAAATGCTGGTATGCCTAAGATTATTTTATCCTTACCCAAGGACATGCTTATTGATTTTAGAGAGAAGGGAAGAGAGAGTGGGGGTGGGGAGAGAGAGAGATTGATTGAGAGAGAGAGAGAAAGAAACATCAATCAGTTGTCTCTTGTACATTCCCAAAACAGGGACCAAACCTACAACCTAGGCATGTGCGCTGACCAGGAATCGAACCTGCAACCTTTTGGTTACTACAATGCTCCAACCAACTAAGGCCAGGGTAATAGTTGTATTTATTTTATTTTCTTTTTTTTTTTAAGATTTTATTTATTTTTTAGAGAGGGGAAGCGAGGGACAAGGGGAGAGAGAGAGACATCAGTGTGTGGTTGCCTCTCATGTGGTCCCCACTGGGTACCTGTCCCGCAACCCAGGCATGTGCCCTAACTGGGAATCGAACCTGCGATGCTTTGGTTCGCAGCCCGCGCTCAATCCACTGAGCTACGCCAGCCAGGGCTAATAGTTGTATTTCTATACACTTGTAATAAACCATCTGAAATGAAATTAAGAAAAAATTTTACTTATTTACAATATTATAAATGCTTAGTATAATTTAACAAAAGAAGTGTAAGACTTGTTCACTGAAAACTACAAAACACTGCTGAAAAAAATTGAAGATGTAAACAAATAGAATGGCATTCCATGTTCAAGAATCAGAGATCTTGATATCAAAATTAGAGTACTTCCTGATTAGTCTACAGATTCCACACAATCCCTATCTGGGTCCCTACTGGCATTTTTTTTTTTTTTTTTTTTGGCTCCAGGATTAGACAAGCTGATCCTTAAAATCACATGGAATGCAGGGGACTCAGAATAGTGAAAACAATCTTGAATAAAAAGAAAAAGGTTGGAGGACTCACACTTCTTGATTTCAAAACTTACTAAAAAGCTACACTAGCCCTAGCTGGTGTGGCTCAGTGGTTCATGGCCCATGAACCAAAAAGTCGCTGGTTCGATTCCCAGTCAGGGCACATGGCTGAGTTGTGGGTTAGGTTCCTGGTTGGGGGTGTGCAAGAGGTAATGGATGTATCAATTCTCTCACACATCAGTGTTTCTCTCCTTCTCGTTCTCCTTCGCTTCCCCTCTCTCTAGAAATGAATAAATAAAATCTTTTTATTAAAAAGCTACAATAATTATAGTAGTGTGGTTGGACAGGAATCGAGATCAATGGGATAGAATTGAGAGTCCAGAAATAAACCCTTGCATTTATTGTCAGTTGATTTTCAACAGAGTGCCAAGATTGTTCATTGGGAGAATGAATAGTGATTTCAACAAATAATTCTGGGTTAACTGGAAATCCACATACAGAAGAATGAAGTTGGTTACCTACCTCACAACATATACATGAATTAACTTCAGATGGATCATTGACCTAAATATAAGAGCACAAATTATGAACCTAAGAGTTAATCTCCATAGACTTGGTTAGACAAAGTCTTCTTAGGTAGGACACCAAGAGCATAAGTGACAAAAAGTAGGCAAGTTGAACTTCATGAAAATTAAGCACTGTTTTGCTGCAAAGTATAACATCAAGGACATGAAAAGATAACACATAATATGGGAGAAAATATTTGCAAATCTGATAAGGGGATTGCATATAGAATATATACTCTTAAAACTCAATTATTAAAAAAAATCACCAAATTTAAAATTTGACAAAGAATTTGAATTAAAAATTTTCCAAAGAATATTCACAAATGGTCAATAAACACATGAAAAAGTGCTCAGTGTGTTGGCTACCATGGAAATGCAAATCAAAACTACAGTGAGATACCACTTCATACTAAGATCAATATAATAAAAAAGACAGATAGTAAGTGATGCTGAGGATGTGGAAAAATTGGAATCCTCATCCACTGCTGGTTGGAATGTAAAAGGTGCCACAACTGTGGGAAAGAGTCTGGTGGTTTCTCAAACAGTTCAACAGTTACCACATAACCCAGCAATTCCAGTCCTAGGTATATACACAAGAGAAATGAAAGTGTATGTCCATGAAAACTTGTACACAAATGTTCATACAGCAGTATTCACAGTAACCCAAAGTGGAAACAATCAAAATGTCCAATAACTGATGAAGGGATACATAAAGCATGGAATATTCATTCATATAATGGGATATTATTTTGCAATAAAAAGAAATGAAGTACTGATAGATGTTACAACATGGATGAACCTTGAGAACATTATGTTAAGTGAAAGAAGCCAGACTTAAAACGCCACATATACATGAAATTTCCAGAATAGGCAAATCTTTAGAAACAAAACACAGATTGGGGTTGCCAGGGGCGAGAGGGGTTATAAGGACTCTCTCCTTTACCAAAATTTAGTCAGGCTCCTCTAAGCTCTTTTCTAGACTAGGCCTTGTTCATGGGCCTTGTTGTCAAGCCTGCATAGCCTAGTTTTTGCAAAAATCCTGCTAAGTCAGTTTAGTGAGAATCCCCTACTCTCAGTATCTGATCACCCTAGGTATCTCGTTGCCTCGATATCAAGTTCCTTAGCTCCTTCTCTGCTACAGGTGATAGCTGATTACCCTAGACTGCCTTCAGCAAGAATCCTGTTAGGTCAGTTTAGCAACAATCCCCCTACCCCTGATGTTTTCTCTTAGTAATTTTACATCCACCAACCCCCACCACCTTCCCAACCTGCTCCTTGGCTATAAATCCCCACTGTTCATGCTGTATTTGGAATTGAGCCAAGTTCTACACTGAGGTCTCTTTTCCCCTATTGCAATAGTTCATGAATAAAATGTGTTTTTACCACTTTAACTGCTGTCTGGCTCTGGTTTTCTTTAACTGGGTTTGAGGTGCGAATGGGGAGTGATTGCTAATGGGTATAGAGTTTCTTTTTGAGGTGATAAAAATGTAAAATTGATGGTGGTGATTGTTACACAACTGTGTGCACACACTAAAAACCATTTAAATGAATAATTTAAATGGGTAAATTGTCTGGTATGTGAATTATATCTCAATA
The DNA here is from genome assembly GCA_028533065.1 of Trachops cirrhosus. NCBI lineage: Eukaryota > Metazoa > Chordata > Mammalia > Chiroptera > Phyllostomidae > Trachops > Trachops cirrhosus. The sequence goes on from CM052552.1 coordinate 28,397,585, forward strand.
AAGATGTTACAAAATTGGCAGTGTCTGAATTTGAATCCAGGTCTCGCTAACTCTCAGGGGGTGCTTGATAAATGCATTGCTGTCATTAGGGCTACTGTTCTGATTACTTAGTCTGGGGGAAGAGTTCATGACTGGGAAGTCCACTGGGAAGGGCTTGAAAGTTCATGGCCTTGAGCAGCAACCACCACAGCCTGGAGCCATTGCAGGCTGCCCCAATGCAGGCCTGTATTCCCAGGGATTCTACTGTCAGATCCTAACTACCAGGGGAAGCCAGACTGCTGACTGACACCCATCAGCCTGGGGACACAGAACTCTCCAGTGATTCCCCATTGTGGGATCTGGGAAACATCACTGGGCTGGGTCTTGTCTTCTGTTGATGAGACTCTCAGGACCAGATGCAGGCCAGCCCCTATGAGACTAAGGGAAAGAGAAAAAGCTGTGCCTGGGAAACTGGAAGGACCACTACACACAGGCCCAGGCCCAAATTTCTACAGGGACAAATGCTGTAGAGAAACTTGATCCCTTCCCCTCAAGCCATTATGCCATATGTGCCACACAATCTTTCTGCCAAAATGACCCTTTCGTTCCACATCACAGGACCCTTCTTGGCCTAAGGTCCCTCGTTACAATAGCTACTATTGATTGGGTGCTTACTATATGCCAGCCACTGTGTTAAGCTATTGTGCCTATTATCTAATCCTCCACAACATCACCAGAGAGAAGTGGCACCATTCTGCAGACAAGGAAGCTGAGACAGACAGGTTAAGTACCTTGACCATTAGCATAGGTAAGGAAGGGGTAGAACTGACTCTCAGCCAATTCTCTAGCATTTGCCTCTCTGACCAGGTACCAATGTGGTGGCCCAGGTTGGAAAGAAAATTCAAAAAAGGTGCAAATGTCCCTTGGTACTGCTCCCCAAGCCCAAGTGTGAAGCCAGACAGAAGGCATATAACAGGACACTGGAGGCAACCTCAGGGATTCTTCCACCCACAAAGAGGACCACCCACCTGCCCATAGCTTATGGACTCACAGCAGTCTATCCCACAACCCATATCTGCTGTGATTATAATCATCTGCTCCTGCTGCCAGCCCATCCCACCTGGCTCTGTTGGGAAGCTAGCTGCGGTGGGCCAGAACTCAGAAAGATGTCATATGCCAATCCTCTAGCCCAGAGTATCACCTAGCAACAGGCACACCAATCTGCTGATTTTAAGTTTCCTCAGCCCTGGGGCCCCTGCAGCCCACCAGAGGGCACTCTGAATATTTAATTGACAGATGTACTACCAAGTTGGGGAAGGGGGTAGTAGTCCCCAGACGTTTTAGCCCACATCAAAGCTAGCCTTACCAGACATGCAAACACAGAGAAACTCTGCATTTCTTCTCTCCACCCACACACCCACAGGACCAGGACAACTCTTTCTAGTAGCTGCCTTACTCTGTTACGCTGACAAACACAGGTGTGCAAGATATAGCCAATTTCCTTATTTTCATTAAATCAACACAAATTTGATTTTCATTCTCACCTCCTGGCCTCTTGGGAAATTTAGTCTCAGTTATTAGCAGATCTTTTCTCCCACCACACAGTTAGGTGAATCCTGAGGTTAAATGTGGAGCAAAAGCTTTGGTGAAACTCCTCCCCTCCCCAGCCATTGGTCCATGAGGCAATTCAAAGCCAGCCTCTGTTGTGAGATCATTGCTTCATTCTTGACCAGCATCCTTGGGCTTTAGGACCCAGGTGAAAATCTGGTTTCCTTAGGTTGGTCCCACGTGTTCTTGAGTGTGCTTCCTGCAAGTATTCCCAGCCCCATGTCTTGCCACATTGTGCCCTTGCAGTCTCTGTTCCAACAACACTAAATCACAGAGTTGCCTGACTGCAGCATGCTGCTCTCACCCAGCCTCACGCCCGTCTTTAGCTGTTACTTCTGCCTGGATTGCATCCTGTACCTTATAAGCCTCAGCTCAGGTGCCCTCTCCTCTGGAAAGTCCTCTCCAACTATGCCAGGCTCCCACAATACCCTTTGTTTCTTTCTGTCATAGCACTGATGGCAGCATACTGTACTTGTCTCTTTCCATTGTGTGTTTCTCCCAGAGCTCCAGGAGTGAACTGAAGAGTGGAGACTATAAACTATTTGTTTCTATACCCCCAACATCTTGCATAAGGCCAGGCATGATGAGTTTTGATAAATAAGTGAATGAATGATTGAATGCAATAAATGAGGGAGATGGGGCAGAGTTGAAGTCTGCAGACTTGTGAAGAAGTCCATAGTAATATCCCATAAGTGGAATTGCCAATTGTGGCTAGAAAGGATTTTTTTGCCTGTGCCCTTTCTGGGCCCTGAACATACCAAGCTGGGATAACAGAAGGGGACCTTTAGTGGTTCAACCCAGAGAGGAGAAGATCAATACGAGATTCTTTTCACAGCATTATACACAGAGGGGCCTGCTAAGAGGCGGTCACTCTTGTCAGTGTGAAAGGCCTGATTGCCTTGTAATTGTTTGACCCTGAAAGCTGGACCAGTGAGGAATGCTTTTCTTCATCTCCCTTTCCACCTGCAAGGGTCTGAAGCCCCTTCTAGCTCCACTCAGGGGAAACTAGATACAACACTATGATGGGATCTTGAGGGACAGAGAGCTTAAGAGGCCAGGGAGCCTGGGTTCGGGAGGGGGCAAGAAGGAGTCCCAGAAGAGAGGGTCCTTGAAACACCAAGAGAGGGCAACTCTGTGGGTGGTCCTGAAAGAGTGAAAACAAAGGCCTGCTGAGGCCATTGATTCAGGCCAAGGAGCTAATCCTACAGGGGGAGGGAGAGGGAGGACTCTCCACATTGCAATAGGCAACCAGAGCTGGGAGTAAACACCTATTCTTCACATTGTCTGGGACTGTGTGCGTATGATTGAGCTGGTTATAGTAAGACTTTCCCCCCCAGTAAAGGGCAACACTAGCCTACTCTTCTGATGCTAAAGGGCATACTAATGAGGTTACATAGTGTATGTGTGGGGGGGGGGTCGTCAGGAAATGGACCAGGATTGTTGGTTGAAGTGTGACTCAGACTCTAGCTGCATCCGAAACAAAGCATACCAAAGAACTGAGTCCAGGAGTTGCCCCTGTGTTCCCTGAGTTGTTAGTAGAATGGGCCTGGGGCTGAGGAGACAAAACGGATTTAACACAGGTAGTAATGGTGCTGGGGAGTCCCTCAAAACAGGAGGCAAATGTGGTGGAGACAGATGTGACCTCAGCACCAAAGTCCCTGGAGGAGGGTCCCATTTGAGAATAGCTGTTTCACCAAGAAGTTGGGAGTGTATCTGTGCTGGGAATTTTCTAGGCTTGTTCAGGCCTAAGATTTCCCTCAGGAAATCAGACATAGACACAAGATTTATAGAGGAGATTGCTTTGCTTGCAGAGAGATGAAGCCCTCTGTACTCAAGGGATATGATAGAATTGATTGGAAGAGCCAAGCAGACTTTGGAGCCTGTGGGACCCAGGGGCCTAAGACAGGTGATAGAACAAGGGACTCAGCCTGTGATGGGTGCTATCAGGTACCCAAAGCCCTGGAGTTGGGCAGACTGTTTGGAGGTGAGTATTCTGTAAGGGTCAGGGTCAGCAAACCACCTCCTGAGAAAGGAGTTCGAGGAGTGGTTCAGATGTGCTACTTTTTAAAGAGAAATGTCTCAGAGACTATGTCAATGAGGCACATTAGAAAGCTTGCTGGATCTTATTCATGAGTGGTACATGGGTTGAAAGCACAAAATCCTTAGGCCATGGTTGATGGTTGACTTTGGTGTCTGTTCTTCAGAGGCATGAAAGTGCTGGAGGAGCATGTGTCAAGTTCTTCACCACCTGGCAGAGAGGATCCAACTTTTGTTTTGTTTTGTTTTGTTTTGTTTTGTTTTGTTTTGTTTTTCTGGATGAGATTAAACACATAAAGCAGGAGAGCCTAAAAGCCCTGCAAAGAATCAAGCATGGATCAAAACTGCTAAGGAGAGCCTCTCAGAGCTAAGCTACTGGAGACAACACCAGGCTTCACGATTGGCTTGAGGTATTTGACTGCTGTACCACCTACCCTGAAATCCCAAAGGCTTGTAATAAAATTTTCATGCCAGCTCACACCAGTGCAATGTGGTCTGCTGGTGTGGGGGTGCTCTGCTCCTTTTTGTCATTCAGAGATCCAGCTTCATCCTTTGTGTCATGCCACAATCTCCCACAGAGGTCCCAATGTTGCAAAATAAGTGGAAGAGAGTTTGAGGAAAGCACATTAACTATCTCAGCTTCTAAGTGACACCTGTCATTTCCTCTCACTTCCTATTACCACAAAACCCATCCCATGGCCTAACTCTGATACAAGGACCCTTGGAAATGTGTTCCTGGCTGGGCAGTTGGTTCCTGGCAAAAACTTTATACTCTTGGAAAGGAGCACAAATCTTTGGTGTACAGCTAGCTGGCTGCCTCTGCCACAATCCACTGAAATGATTCTACAGTCACTTGGTATTGTGAGATTGAAGTTGAGACTATTAAGAGTTATTATTAGAGATAGGCTGAGACAACTGAGCCTACATTTCAGGCCCAAATTTGAGTTTTGGTAGTTGATGCAGGAGCAGCTATATAGAAGTATATGGATTGGCTGGCAGTTATACCAAGGGTAGTGGGTGTTAGGAAGCCCCATGCCTTTCCTTAGATGGGCAGAAATCTCCAGTCCATCTGAAGGAGGTCCAGGCTGGAATCCGCTGACTTCTGAACATCACAGGACTCACTCTGTTGTGGCTTCTCCAAAACTGTTGAAATAGATTCCCATCAAGTTCAAGCCCTCTTTCCCAAGGTAAATGGGGCTGTAGGATAAACGTGTAAATACAAACAGAGCCATGATAACCATTGTATAAGTAACATCTGATCTGGGCAGAGATGACCATCTACCCAACATCTCCTCCTTCATCACATGCCCTCTTCTGGGTCTGGCTGCACTGGCAGTGAAAGTGAGGTATGAAGGGTACCCCAGGGGAGAGGCTGATTCACAAAGGACTGTGCTATGGGGTCGGAGGCTCCCTAGACCTACTGTGAGTGGAGTGGGATATCACCAAAAGCAGCCTGCAACAATGTTGCTGGGATAAAGTCAGGATTGATTGTTAACAGGTCACAGGTTGGAAAAGAAGAAAATGTGTCAGAGCCAGAAGAACAGATGAACTCAAAAAGAGGAGGATAAATGATGAAAACTCTTACCTAGAGAGTCAGAGGGAGGAGGACAAGGTGGAGTGTGAGGCCTGGATGCAGGTGGGTCATTCTACACTGGGGCTGAGCAGGGATTCTTAGTTTCATTGTTCCACTTGGGGGCTTCTTGGAGATAGGAGCAATGCTTTGGGCAGCAAGTTGGAGGGGCTGACCACAGCCATGTGGTATGTATTGCATAACAGTGCTATAGGTTGAAGCCTGGGAGGACTCTGTGAACCTCTGTGAACACCTACATCAGATTCAGCCCGCAGCTATTGAATGACTGCTGTAGCACCAGGTGGGAAAAGGCAGTGGTGACTGATTAGGTCCTGAATAGTCTGCCTGTTTGGGGGAGACTCTCAAGATAGGTGCGAAGTAGTCCAGAAGCCAAAGGGAGACAGATCATTTTTCCAGGTCCCTGACCACTACAGGCACTGTCACGTGAACTAAATGCAGCCAATTAGATGCTCCCACTGATGGCAAGAATTTATTTGTGATGGCTACAGTAGAACCAAGAATCTCCTGGCATGGAGATAAGGGTCCAGACATGGAAGTGTTACTTACACCATGTAGCAGTCTGCTGCTAGGGGTGGGTCATGGCTGGATCTCACCTCCTTACTGATGAGATTGCAATTCTCTGGCAGATTCTGTGAGCTATATCCTTCCCATATGAAGAAGTTACCTAGAACTGGCCCTGGTGTGCGTAATCCAGAACTCTGACTAATACAATGCCTATTCTGCTCAGGATGAGTAAGATCTAGTCCTGGCCCTCCTGGAGCTTGCAGTCTGCCTTCTCCTTTGAATACTTTTTGGAACAGAGTGTGTGATGAAGAACTAAGTATGGTCTGGATGGGGACGGAGATAAGCAACCATGAAAGGACTTAGGAACAGTTCAAGATCTCAGTACAGAAACACCAGATGACTGAATATCTAGTCAATTCTACAAATGCCACCATCTGAAGCAGGTCAGGACAGAAAGGGCAGGAGGCTGGTAAGGTCATGGAGGTCGTAGGTGGGATCTCAGCCAGTTCTTGGGAGCTGGGAAGGTATTAGGAAATCAGAAGGGAGGCTGAGAGGCTGCTGGCTGCCCTGAAAGCCCAGATCATGCTGGTGGTCAGGAAGCAGTCACCCTCAGAATTGTTCCTTACTGTTTTTCTGGTCCTTGTCATGGCTTTCATGTATATAGTATCTTCTCTAGGCCTTACAATACTGTTGTAAGAGAGACTGGACAAGACTTTTCATTATTCCCTCTTCCCACATTAGGGACTTAACATTCAGACTGTTTAAGGTCACAGAGCCATAGAACTGCAGTGATGAAAGTAAGCATTACAACACGTTGTTTCAACAACATCCCAATGGATGGGCTAAGCTCACAATGTTTACACAGTTCTAATATAGGAGCTTGGCATTTCCCTGTTGGGAAGATCAGACTTCCAGAAAGTTCTTCCTCATGTTGAGTTGAACTGTGTGTTCTGTTAACCCTTGAACACCAGGAAAATGATCTACAGCTGAGCCAGGACTAGAACTCTTGTCTCTTGACTCCCTGTTCATGCCCTTTCAATTGTCTGTGACGGCAAACTGCCCATGGCCTTGTCCCCTCCCTTGTTGCCTCGCCTTCTACCTAGATTATAAAAGCTAGCCCTTGCCAGGGGGAAGTAACTGGAAAAGTCCAGAAGTCAGTAGGACAGGCGTGGGGTTGGGATCAAGGCAGCCAGCAGGGCAGCCTGGCCTCTGGTTGGTTCCATTGCCCTGAAAACAATTTGCTTGTCTGGTGTGCTAATTTGCTTTATGTCTTCCCTTATTAATCACATTGTTTTGCACAGGCCTGTGAGCTTCAGATGTGTTTGTTATGACTTCAATTAAGTGTGACTGACCACGGACCCAGCAGCCTGGGGGCGGGATTTCCTCCCTCCCTTGCTCTCCCAGATTCCAGGGGCCTTGCAGGCACAGCCTGTTTCTCTTAGCAAGACTGGGAAGGCTAGCAAGGTTCCCACTCTCTCCACCCACAGGGTCTGAGCCTTCCATCCCTGTGGGCAAATGGGCCTCTCTAGGTAAGGCTCAAAAGGAGGGAGAGAAGGAAGCTCTATCCCTCCTTCAAGATGTATCCCTGCCCCTTCCAGGAGTGCAGGAAGACAGCAGTGACAGGCACAGAGGGGATGAAATGACCAACCCTGAAAAACGTGAGAGAGCAGCCTCCAGACGCACTTCCACTTGTCAGCGGAATGATGAGGGTTTGAGTGGGAAATGGAGTGCCTTCCAATTGAAAAAAAAAACAAAACACACTTAATAGGAACCAGCTCAAAATCCTGTGAGTCTACTGAGAGCCCTGTTTCTTTGTAAAAAGCCAGACGGGGTCTATTATTTTTAAATGTCAACTAGATGGAGGATATGACAGGGAGAAGGATGAGGCTCCTCTTCCTGAAAGCCCAGATGAAGTCCCACGTGCTTGGGGAAGATACTTATGGGCCCAGCCCTCTTGTCTCCTTCCTGCCTTTCTGTGAGGTGCCCACCAGGAAACTCTTGGTGCCAGGAGCTGGGTCAGGTCCCCTGCCTGTGTCCCCTCACTGAGGCAGGTCAGCAGCACATCTGGTTTCCATTAGCCCTTCTCTCCCACCACCACTTCCCTACTTCCCAGTGTCTCTTGTGTCTCATTGGTGACAGGCTGCTGGAGGTGTCTTAACAAGAGCTGGCTGAGGGATTCTCAGTATGTGTTGTCCCTCTGCTTGGTGTCCTGATTTTCTTGAATCCTCTGGGGTCTTTCCTTAGTTAGTCAGTCTGTCAGTTCGTGTGTCTGTCAGCCAGTCTGTCCTTCAACTGTCAGTCTCTATTAGCCAGCAAGACAGCCTGTTTGTCAGTCAGAGAGCCAGGCAGTCCATCTGTTTGTTAACCAGTCCTGGCCAGCTAGGCAATCAGCTGGTCAGTCAATCTGTCCATCTTGCTGTCAGTCAGTCAGTTATTTTAGGATGGGAGATAGGAATCAGACCACAGGAAGGACACATGCCACACTACATGGCAGAGGGAGTGCAAGGCCACACTCTTTAGCTTAGCGTGCTGTAAAGGCATAAATGCTGAGGAAGTGGCAGTGGAGAGGTACACAGAACCAGGGTCAGCCTGATTTGGAAAAGCTTTCTAGAGGAAAAGCATTTGAAGGGACCCATAGGGCCTTGACTGGACTGGGATTTTCAGCCCTATACCTGAGTCCCAACAAAGCAGCTCAGCATTTGACCTTGAGCTAAGGGGTTAAGGGCTGGGAAATTAGGATTTGGTAGTGCTGTGAAGAGAGCTCTACTCCCAGCTCTGTCTCTGATGGGACTGTGAACCACGGCTCTCTGAGCCATGGCTCCCATCTGTACCACTAGAGGACCAGACTAAGGGCTCTCCCAGCACCGATGTACCCTGGTTCTTTCTTTGGTTTATGTCTGGGAGAAGGAAGGACTATAATCCTGAGACCTAGCTTCTGGCTTGGGTTACTTTTCTGAACACAGGCCCTCCAAACAGATAACGAAAATGTGGATAGACACACAGACACCCAGATGCGTGGGTGAAGATCCCTGGCTATCATTAGCCCTCAGCTAAACAACAAGCTACAGTAGTCTATCTGTCCGCAGGTAGGTTTATTGGAGGTGGTTGTTCCCGGGTTTGGGTGTTGTGGAATGGGTGAGCCATTTCTGAAACTGGTAGAGGGGCAGGAAATACTGTTTTGGAGGAAGCGGATTTTCAAGAGGTTGTGAGGGAAAACGAAATAGACTTGGCAGGGAGAAAGGGAGCACTGGCATTAGGACTTGGGATCTCGCCCCTCCTTCCCAAGTCATCTCTTCTCTTTGCCTCTATATACCCTCCCGAGCTGTTGGATGGGGTCATATACCCAGTCTAGAGCTTACTGAAGCACTGACCTCAGGGTCATAGGAAGGCAAGTCAAGGAGGGTCCTTAAAGCTATCCACCAGATACACTGAAGCCCAGAGAGGAGATAAGACTTGCCCCTTAGGATACAGAAGAGAAAGCACACTGATAGATACATGAACAAAATACCATGGGTGCACAGAGGAGGAATCAGCTTCCTGGAAAGGCCTTACAGGGGTGCTGACAGTTGGCCTCAATTTTGAACAATGAATAGGAGAACAGCAGGCATACAGGGAAGGGATTCCAGGTGGAGAGAACCACAATGTGCACAGGCACAGAGCAGCGAAAGAAATGAGAGGAAATGGTTGATGTGGAAGAAAAGAGCTAGAGCAAAGGGGGCAGGGCAAAGGTGAAATGTTGAACTGCTGCTAGATTCTCAAGACCGCATAGGGACTTTGAACTTCATCTTGTGAGTATTGGGAACCTATTGATTTTTAAGTGGGGAGACATTTATTACTTTAAATAATAATACAGATTACATTAGTTTCCACTAAGAGAATCATTCTTGTCTGAAGACTCAGATGTCAGCCAGGCTGTTTCAAATCTTGGCTCTACCTCTTACTAGCTGTGTGACCTTGGGCATGTTATGCAAATTTTATTTTCAACCCCCCCACAGAACCTTTCTTCTAGTTTTATTTATTTTTATTTTTTCCATTACCATTTATCCCCCTTATACTCCCCCCACCACAATCAGCACACTGTTGTCTGTGTCCACGAGTCCACAAATTTTCATCATCTGTAAAAACAGAGGCAATAATAACACCTCCACCATAGTTTGTTTTTTTTTTGTTTCCCTCAGATAAGACATGTAAAGTGCTTAAAACAGAGCCTGGCCCACAGTAAGCATTCAATAAACGTCAGCTGAAACTAATGATTCTAGTATCTTCATTTCAGGCAGGAAGATTTTTGAGGCTCAGAAAGGTGAAGTCACTTGCCCAGGACCACACAGCCAGTCTGTGGCAGAGCTAGGTTTCAAAGCTAAAGTCTGCACTTAAATTTGTGCCTTACAAATATCTCCAGGGGCCCCATGAGGGATCATGTAAAGTGAGAGAGACTGGAGCCCATGCCACCACTTGGGAGGCTGTAGCAACTCTGGGGGCATGATGATGCCGGTTGGAACCCATGGGAGCCACTTTGCCCAGCCAGGCTGTCACTTGGGAGCCCCTGAGGAGCTGGCCTGGCCCAGGGAAGAGCTGTTCTTTCCATCAGTGGGGATGGGGAGGTTAATGGCATTCCCAGGAAGGGCCAGGGATTAGGGGAGCCTGCACTGCAGAGTCAAATTCTTTCACCTCTAGTGAGTTTTCCAGAGTTCCCCCTCTGCCCCCAGTGCCTGGCCCCAGGAAAAGAAAAGAGGGGGGATGGGCTGCGACCTCCCACTCCCCAGCCTTAGGACCAGGCTGGGGGAGAGTGTGGCCTCCCACTGGGCTGCCCCTAGTCCTGACTGTGGCTGTTCCGGCACAAGCTGTGGGAAAGGAGGAAGACCCCAGCATGCTCACCGGGGTACAGCAGGGGCGGACAAAGAGGAGGGGGCTGGGACCCTTCAGGGGCTGGACAATTAGAGAGAAGGCACATTCCAGGAGAATCCACATCTGGGATGAGCCTGAGCCCGGGCCAGCACTGTAATCCATTGCAGATGTGATGGCCAGCAGCAGATGCGGGCAGGACCTCCCTCATGGGCGGCTGGGGGGGTGGGTCGGTCTGGCAGAGGCAGAGAGATGAGGAACAGATCCCAGACACCACCAGGCAGGTCCTCTTGAGAGGCTGCTACCTGGCTGTACTTCTATGCATGGCATCTTGCAGTCGGCATTGCAGCCAGACTGGGAGGTCACAGCTGGCCCAGGGACACTGGCCTCAGCTAAGTGTTTCTGAGAGCAGAGCTTGGCCTAGAAGGCAACCAGCCTCTGGTCTGAGCTTCTTTGCACCCTAAAAAGGCCATGTTTTCTGATGCCACTTGCAGGGCAGCGGCTGTTGAGAAGGCAGGAATTTGGGACTCCTGTTCTGAGTCTAACCAGCTTTGGCCCATTCATCTTCCAGGGACTCTGGGGCTGGCATTGCCAGGAGGAAGTCTAAAACACTTGTTGGTGCCAGGAACTGCTGATTTTCCTGGACCCAAGTGGGCAGGGCTACATAACATCTAGTCCTCTTTGCCAGCATGTGACCCGACAGTTGGCACCAGAACAGTGCCCTGGTGGGAAGAAGGAAGGGGGAACTCAGTAAAAGCTTCCTTGTTGATTGGTTTTGCAAAGGTCAGCCAGAGGTCTAGGAGGTGGGTGGAAGGAGTCTGAGGGGTATGAGGTAGGATATTCCCTGTTTCTCATTGGAGACCTCTCATTGCTCCATCACCCAGCATGTCTGGCAGGGCACCTGCACTCAGAGAATCATCACTTTAGAATGGTAGAATGGGGGACTTCTGCTGGCCTGTTCCAAACCCCTCTGTGTCCCAGAGGGGAGAGTGGAAGCTCAGAGAGAGGCACAGGCTTGCCCCAGATTAGGGAGCCAGTGGTAGAGGTAAGCCAACGAGGCAGGGCTCCTGCATTCCCCAGCTGAGTGCTGTTTCCCACAGCCCAGGCTGCTTGGTGGAATGAATGGGTGAGGAAGTAAGCAAGTGGATGAGTGAATGCAAAGGCTTGGCTGCTCAGATGGACTTGTGGCCTGGCCAAAGTTTCGTGGACACAGTGGATAAGTCCACGTCCAACTTCTCAGCCTTGTAGTACTTGCCTAAAATAGATAGGAAGCCATCTTGCTCCTTTTCTCTCAACCGTGTCTCCCCACAGGCTCCAAAGGGGAAGGATTCACCCCCCAGGTAACCCACCAAGCCAAGAGCAGGGACAGGATACAAAGCCAGGTGTCCCCTGAGCCCCCTCTCCTTACCTCTTTCTGCCAGAGCTGAAGACAACTTCCATCCATTTCACAAGCAAGGAAACCGGAGACAGGCCCAGAGGGGGTGCAAGACAGATTACAGGGTGAGCTTTAAATCAGGCCTGGCAGGACACTGCATGTAATGGATTCCTGTTGGCGGGAGTAGTGTTCCTACCCGCCCCCCCCTTGGTCCAAGCAGCCCCCAGAGCAATGTCACTCCAGACTAACGACAGGTGGCAGCAGAGGACCATGGTAGGCAGCCTAAGCCTTGAATTCAGTGCTTGCCCAACCCCCTCCTAGAGCCTGAAGTTGGCTAGATTGGTGAGTGGAGAGTGGGGCGGGGCACAGGGTGAGGCAGAGCAGCCACAATGAGGGGCCTGGGGCGCCCAGAGCTGGAATAAGTGGGTGCTTATTGAAGAGCAGAGTCCTCCGCAATGGTGAAAGGCAGGACCAAACATCTGAGAGGGAGGAAGCAGGGGTGGGGGAGCTGGACAGAGCCCAGGAGGGAGAGAGAACTGTAGAGTGGGGAGAGAAGGACAGAGAGACAGAGAAATAGCCTGAGAACTCAGAGAAAAACAAACATGTATGGAGACTTCCATGGAACACACACACACACACACACTGAAACCATAGAACTTTTCAGCTGGAAGGACCTTTAGAGGCCATTTAGTCCAAACCTTCCATCTTACATCACCCAAGCATATTTCTGATAAGCAGGGGCTAGTCCCAGCCTGGCTCCTCCCCTCATTCCCAGACTCCAGTTCTTTTGTCCAAAGGCCACCTTGGACAATATACATGGTAACTTCCTGGGGATCTATTTGATATCTGCCATAAAGTGGGGGAGATATAGAAACCAAGACAAATACTCAGAGGCAGAGGGAACCAGTGCAAGAAGAAAAAGGAAGAGGAAGCAGAGTCCTCAAAGGCAAGGTTGTCCTGGCATGGGGGGGGCCCTCCCCACCGGCCTGCCCTCCAGGGTTCCTCCTGAGGCCAGGAAACTAGCTGACTGTGAGGAGTATGCAAGCTTCTCACCCTTTCAGCACTGACCTAAGTCCACCTTAGAGCAGGGACCAGGTACATAAAAAAGGGACCGAGTGGATTCTAGAGCTGGAGAGAAGGCCTTGATTTTCTTCTACCTCTGCCACCTGCTCGCTGTGAGCTCACCTCCTGATTTCACCACAAGCTTGGGCCTGTTGTTTCCTGACCAGGACCTGAGCTCGGCCATCTCAGGCCTGCTGACCCAGCATAGGACATCTGTGCAATGTCATCATCAACTTGAGTGACCATATTTTTCAAACTAAAAAGTCAGGCCAGATTGTCTAATGTATCAGCTGATCACAGAACAGAATATTTAAAATTAAGCTTGTCCCCGGAAATCTGGGCCATCTGGTTACTGTCCTGTTACTCCACCCATTAGCTTCCCCTTTGCACACAGGCCCAGAGATGCCCCCAGCTGTTAGCCAGGCCCCGGGGCTGAGAAATGAGGAAGGGGAAAGAGAGCTAACATTTACTGAGCTCTTGCCATGTGTCAGGCATTTTCTGTCCATTATCTCATTTACTTCCCATGATAACTGTATGAGGTAGGGACTCTTATAATCCTCATTTCACAGATGAGGAAACAAGTTCAGACAGCTGGCCTCATTTCACCCAAGGTCACACAAGTATAGCCAGCTAGGCACAGAGCAGGCTCCATGCCCCCAGTGTGATAAACTGACTTCCCCAACCCTTCTAAGGAGTGAGGGAAAGCGCCAATCAGAAATGCCAAAGGAAGTAGGTCACAGTCCTGGTCTTTTCTGCCCTCTAGAATATGCATCCTGTTCTGGGCCCCATACATTGAGGCCCTGCTTGTGCAACCTCTCCAGTTTGGGGAGGGCTATGGAACCCATGTCCCTGAGGAGCAGTTGGAGGACCTGGGGCTATTAGGCCTGGAAGTGTAATTTCAGAAATTCCAGACCACATAATGAGGAGGGATACTCTGTGTGGCCCCAGGGGACTCAGACAGATAGGGAGGCAGATGTGGACTCAGTACAAGGAAGAACTTTCTCAGAGTCCTAGGTACCCTGTCATAAAAGTGGCTGCCTTGAGGGAGAATGAGTTCCTCTTTATTTGTGGTGTGCAAACCTGGTTGAACTAAACACTTGGTAGAAATGCTGCAGAGAAGCCTCAAGCGTGGATCAGAGGTTAGACTAGGTGCCTCCCAGGTTCATGGAAGCTCTGAGACTCCATGAATCTGATTCTGGAGGGTCGGGCTGTCTAAGGCCATCCCCATGGAGATTTCACAACTTTTCACTGCTTTTATCAGTGCTTCACATCTTTAAAAGCCAGAATGTCATTCCTTAGGTGTCACCTATTTTCCTCTTATGGCATCAGTCTTAGTTCCATGCAGGACTGGCTGCTGAGAAGGGAGGGCCAGAGAAAGTGCCAAAGTGAGGCCACCAGAGACCTACAAGAGAATCATTCTGAAGGGGCAAAGTTTAGGCAGATAGATGGCCAATGACAAATGGAGGAGGGAGCATTGAGAAGACATTACAGTTGGGATGTAAAGGTACCTTTCCTTTAATGATTATCTTTTCTGATGGATTTTGTGATTCAAGTTCCTAACATTTGAAAAGGGTGGGGGGAGGTAAGGTGCTCACATCATTATTTGGAATATGACATTAACTGAGCACTCTAGGCAATACTGCTAATATTAGGAAATCATTCTTAGGGCTAATCTAGATGTCGGTTACAGTACCTCCAATCCACAGTTAAACATTAAAATGTGTCAAGTGGCTGGGAGGGGCAAGAGACTGGGCATTGTCCAGGTTTGTCCTAAAGAGACCACAAGGATGTCCTGGGTTAGGAAAGTTTGGAGGAATGAACATGACCCATCTCTGATGAATCAAATCTTTCCATTCTCTCAGATCTTCACTACTCAGGTGGACAGTTGGAGGACCTGGGGCTATTAGGCCTGGAAGTGTAATTTCAGAGATTCCAGACCACATAATGAGGAGCCACATTCTGTGTGGCCCCAAGGGACTCTCACACATCGATTTACCAGAGATGTGTGCAGCACCCCCATGATGCTGGCCTAAGGAGCTATTATCCTTCTGATGAGCTCTTAAGATTTTTCTTCCTCCATCACCTTAGAAACCTGCTTTCTCCATCCACGTGATCAGCTGTCCTCAGAGAGTGTCCTGGCTTTGGCACCTTTGCTTGGAGCAATTTATTCAACCATGAGAAACCCAGGACCTGGGGAGTGATGTGAAGAAAGGCTGCCCTTCTTCCTGCACGTTGTGTGCATGCCTGGTTAACTGAGCGATGAAGGCCAGGTTCGAGTTTAGATCTGAACCTGTAGATCTAAGAGATACTCCTCTTTTGGAGGAAGAAAAGGGGGCTTTCTCTAGTGACTGTTTATACAAATTCCAGCTGTGGGGGAGTATGGAGACTGAAGCAGGGATTGGGGCATTTGAATAACTGAGTTCATGCCCTTATGGAAAAACCCGAAAGTCAGGCACAAAAAGCAACATAGGGAAGAGGTAGCCAGAAAGGATTTGATCTCTGATAAAGTCTAGCCTCCACCTGATCTAGAGTGGGGGCTTCAGAGCACAAACCACTAGAGAGTTGTATCATCTCAAGGACAGGGACTGGATTTTTGTATTCTTGTAGCAGTTCACTTATTCTCCTCTTCCAACCCTGTGGGTGGCAGGTATAACCTCCCATACAAAGGTGACTTCAGGGTTGTGTCAGGTCATCAGGAGTGTAGTGCTGTCATCTCAAGAGACAGGGCTTGAGGGAGGTCCACCAAAATGATATACTGGGATTAAAGTAGAATTAATCCAGATGGATTGTTTTTATGCTGCATGTAGTTTTAAAAAATTACATTATATTTTTTCTTCTCCTTGTTAATCTTCTTTATGAAAATGTCAGCCAGTACCAATATGCTCAAGGGAAGCATGGGAATAGCTTGGCACCTATCCTAGGGCTGGTATGTTGCCTAAGAATGACAGCAGCTACCACCTATTGAGCACTTAATATGTACCAAGAACCAACTGAGCACTTACTTTCAGGCATTATTATCTCATTAAGTTCTTTTAATAAGACTTGGACTGTACTGTATATGGGGGAGGGTGGTGAGAGAAGCCAGTGTCAAAGATAACTCATGGAGGTACCATTATCTGAGATGAACACTGGAGGAAGAACTCTCCTCTGGCCTCAGCTCTCTCTTCTTTAGGCTGAAAAATTCCAGTTTCTGTATGTTTCCTTGTGAGGTCTGTTTTTAAAACTCTAGAACTTCTTAGAGATGCACTAGGTCGTGACTGGGAAGTTTCAAGGTTGCAGAAGACTTGCACATTTCTTTATTTCTTTAGTTCCTCTTCATGGACATAGCTGGTGTGTCAAAACAACCAGGTTGCATGCATTCCATCTGATTCTGCAGATGGATATCAACCCTTGATGATTCTAGGACTGAACCAAGGCTCTGTGTCTCTACCCCAGCCCCAGAAAAAAGTCCAACAAAGAGCATGTGTAGGAAGATGTACATTTGCTACCTTGTCCCTTCCCTGAGAAAGAATCACAAGAAAACCCCATTTGGGGCAGCAAATGAACAAGTAATCATTTTTTTAAATCCCCACTTGAGGACATCTTTTTTTCATTGCTTTTAGAGAGAGAGGAAAGAAGAGGGGAAGGGACAGAAAGAAATATCAATGCAAGAGAGAAGCATCAATTGGTTGCCTCTTGTACGTGCCTAGACCAGGATCAAACTTGCAACCTATGCATGTGCCCTGACCCGGAATTGAACCCACAACATTTTAGTAATGGGACCATGTTCCAACCAACTAAGCCACACTGGCCAGGGCCAAGCAAGCACTTTTTAATTTCTAAGTACTTAAAGGCAATATGTATTGAGTGCTAAGATAAGCCCTTTATACATGGATTATTTTATTCAATTCTAAGATCTGTGAAATAGGTATTTGTGCCCATTAGAGTGCTTTTAGCTGCAAGTAAAAGAAACCATGATTCAAACTGGCTTAAACAATTAGGAAATTTATCTTCTCAAATAAAAGCATGTCCAGAGGCAGAGCTGGCTTCAGGCATGGCAAAATCAATGGCTTAGCAGTGTTCTCAGGAACTATAATCTTTTCATCTCTTGGTTCTGCTGTCCTCAGAAAATCTTCTTAAGGCAGTTCAAAACATTACTTCCAGGGATAACATCACCTGATAGAAAAGAAAATGTCTCTCTATGTCTCCTTAGGAGGAAGGAAATCTTTCCCAGAGGTTCCCAGGTAGACTTCCCCTCATATATCACTAATTGGCCAAGATTGGGCCATGTGTTCTTTCCTGAACCAATCACTAACAAGGGGAATGGAAAGAACATAATTGGCCAAATATATGGTGAGAGAAGATGATTTGACTTTGGATGGTGGGCACACAAAGCAATATACAGATCCTGTATCATAGAAATGTATACTTGAAGCCTATATGATCCTATTAACCAATGTCATCCCAATAAACTTAATTTAATAAAAGGAAGGACATTATTGGATTAGCTTACTTATTTGGGGTGGAAGGAAGGACACTAAAATACTACTGTTCTCTCATTCTATAGACTGAGTAACAGAGTAACTTGTCCAAAGTAACAAACACATCCAGTAAATGACAGAGCTGGTATATAAATCCACTACTCTGTATTTACTGAACTTATGGATTACTCAATGCTTGTTCACTGCTAAGAGCTTACTGAGGTGGTAGAAGGGGCACTTACTATCCAAGTATTCATTTTCCAAGTCCCCAAAGTCAGAAGGTTGGGTAGCAAAGGACGAGACCATTAAGATCACTAGTGAAGTGGCCAATCATAAAATTATTCTGACATCACTCTCAGATTAACATTAGCATCTAGAGCAGTCTTTTCTAACTGTTGCATATGTAAATATCATAGAATAAAGAGCAAATACAATGCCAATCAGTTTGCAAAGTGAAATTGCTTCTGCCTGTAAAACACATCTGTTATACAAGAAAAAAGAAGGGGGTGTGGATGAAAAAGGTGAAGGAATTAAGCAAAAAAACAAACAAACAAACAAAAAACCCTTACACATAGACAACAGTAGGGTGATTACCAGAGGGAAAGGAGGGTTAAAGGAGGGTAAAGGGGGATAAATGGTGATGGAAGGAGACTTGACTTGGGGTGGTGAACACATAATACAATACACAGGTGATGTATTATAGAATTGTATGCCTGAAACCTGTATAACATTATTAACCAATGTAACCCCAATAAATTCAATAAAAAATTTTAAAAGTGAAATTGCAAATATGAGAAAAGGTTCAGGAGTTTGTGAAATCAACAAAAGTGATTTTGGAAAACTGCCAGAACCTCAGAAGCCACGGACACATGAGAGCCTGGCAGAATGAGATCAGTTAACATTGAAGGAGAGCAGGTCAACAAGGATGGCAACAAGATACAGGCTTCAGAGAATACTGATTTGGCACTCAAAATTATTAAGATATATTCCTAGGAAAAGCCAAAATCCTCAGATTGCTCTTTATCAAGTTATCTGCTTTATGATCATGCTATGAAAAGCAAAGTACCCCTGGCTGATGTGGCTCAGTGGTTTGAGTGCTGGCCTATGAACTGAAAGGTCCCAAAAAGTTGCTGGTTCGATTCCCAGTTGGGGCACATGCCTGGGTTGCAGGCCAGGTCCCCAGCTGGGGAGGTGCGAGAGGCAACTGATCCATGTTTCTCTCACCCATTGATGTTTCTCTCCCTCTCTTTCTCCCTCCCTCTAAAAGTAAATAAATAAAACCTATTTTAAAAAGCAAAGTAAAGAGGTTCTTCCATGCTATCATCCAATTTTGTCATAAAAATTACACCATAAAGCAACCATTGGTTGAGTCATCCCTCCTTGCTCTAAGGACTGGAAGAGAATTGCAATACCAGCCTAAATCTGTGAGATATAAGATAAAGTACTTGTCATAATTTTTGGTTCTGTTTTTTTGTGGTAAATTTTGTACTATTTACCATGACAGTTAAAACATTCACTTTAAGTAGAATATTCCCCCTTAGTATCATTTATCTGCAGATAAAGAGGATCTTCTATAGAATGTTAAGATCACCCTGGAATCAAATCAATCTGGTTCAGCCAGTCTCAAGATTTTTGGCTTTGGAAAGTTTCTCAGGTTTTGTAAACCCTAGGTTTCTCTTCTGTAAAATGAGGAAGATTCATAGGGTTACTGTAAAGATTAAATGTTGCTATTCATATAAAACACTTACCTTAGTCCTTCACATATAGTGCTCATTCAAGAAACATTAGCTGTCGTTGTTAAAGTGACCATAGGAAATGACTCCAAGAACGTGGGCTCCAGAGTCGGTCAGACCCAGAGTTCTAATCCTGGTTTGACCATTCACTTATTATGTGACCTGGGACAAGTCAGTTCCTCTCTCTGGGCCTCTGTGATCTCATCTAGGAATTGGACCACAGAGTGTTGCTGTGGCAGTTAAGATGACTGACACTCAGTAGTCACTGTCACTTAATAAGTAATAGTTTTTATTTATCTGTGTTGAATATTTTGTCCAGCATTGTGTGCAAGTGTATATTGGTGTGGGGGGAGGAGGGACATGTGTAAGAAATGTAAGGGAAGGTGTGATTCCTATCATCAAGGGGCTTAGCTTTCATGAAGAAAGCCACTCATGTGCTGTGTGACAGCTACATGTCCTCTCTGGGCTTCAGTTTTCCCTTCTGTAGTATTAAGTCCTTAAACTAATTGATGTCTAAGATTCTCAAATTCTGAGAATCTGTATAGTCAGATGAACTCCTGGAATAAGTATAGAGCAAGCCAAGGCAACTTGGTTCCGAGGGTGAGGCACTGGAATTCATAGATGATGTCCTTCAGGTGCTCAGAGGAGGGGAGTGTAGTCCAGTGGAATGAGTAGTGGCCTTGAGGCTAGGCAGATCTGGATTTAAATCCCAGCTCTTCCATTCTCTGGTTTTATGACCTTGATCCCCTAACTTCTGCTTTCTGACCTTCAGTCCTTCCTCTGTAAAAGGTCTAAAGATGCATGTCTTCTAAGGCTATAGTGAGATATAATCAAGCCCATGCATTGGAAAGTGTCTCCTACACAGTAGATGCTGTGTGTCTTGCTTAAGGAGGCTTCCCAGAGACTTGGGATCTTGGGCCAGGAGTTTTTGGTGGGAAGAAAGTTGCTGGAGAACTGGGTACAGTTGGGCAGAATGACTTTTTGGCAGATACCTTTATCAGGAGGGCAAAGTGCCAGGCTCTGGCAGGGTAAGCCCACTGCCCTGAGGTCCACAAAGACACCATCCCCTTGCCAGCCTCTGTCTGGGATTCTCATCAAGGTCTAGAGAGGGAAAAAATGAAACCAAAATGAAATATATATTTATAACAATAATAATAATTATTCTTTCACCAATTTTCTCTTCCTCGGATGGAGTCTGGCAAGGACTACAGAGCAGGAAAACTGCTAAAGTTGAGAGTAATGGTGCCCCCAGGACAAATAAAGAGGGAACTTCAAACCAGCAGATGCTGCCGAAAACCCCAACACAGGAAATATCTGCAGAATGAATTGAGAATTTATGGGGTTTGGGTTTTCAGGATTTATAAGTAAGTTCCATGAGTAGAGAAGGGAGATGGAGGAGAGAGTAGGACAGGGCGAGAGGAATGGGCTGAGCACAAAGACCAGCTGACCCCCACCTCCCACCAGGCATGGAGGCAGATCTGGCATCAATGGGGTGCTACGGGGACAGTGGTGGCCCAGGTAGGCTGAGCTGTGCTGGGGTAATCCCGGTATGCCCCTTGGCACAGGTGTCACCCTCATGGTGGGCTGGCAGATGAGTGGAGAAAGGCACGTGGAGCTACAGACAAACATGCTTGGACAGGAAAGGCCAACTGATAATGATGGTGATAATCACTTGGCCCACCATCACCAGG
The DNA here is from genome assembly GCA_028533065.1 of Trachops cirrhosus. NCBI lineage: Eukaryota > Metazoa > Chordata > Mammalia > Chiroptera > Phyllostomidae > Trachops > Trachops cirrhosus. The sequence continues at coordinate 28,418,467 of CM052552.1, forward strand.
GCCTTCCTGGGCTCCAGGCATTGAAACTTCCCCAGGCCTTTCCCAACCTCAGGCATGTCAGTTAGGTGAAACAAGGTATGCACAGGAGGTGTGAGTAGGCGGGGCTCAGCAGAGTGGGGGTGAGTGAGGATGGTGTCCCTGCAGGCTTATGGGGTTCCTGAGCCCACACATCTGCAGCAGCCCAACCCCTCTGGGGGCCTCAATTTTCCCACTTGTAAAATGGTGGAGGGGGTTAGACTACTATAGACAGTGGGCCTTATTATTGAAGTGCTGGTAAGGGAGAGGTGGTGGAGCAGGGAAAGTGGGATATTAGGCTGCCAGAGATGGGGCAGGAGAAGAATAGAGAGGGGCCTTTCCCCAAGCAATAGGGGGCCCTGGAGGTGCTGATGATTTCCAAAACCTCAGGGGTTCTGGATCACCTTTTGCTACCAGTCCAGATGGGGCACTACAAGTTCAGACTGCATTTAGGCCACCCTGGCTGCAGACCCTTCAAATATCTCAAAGGACCCTGAAAACTTACCATTTCTGGTCTCAACCCAAAGGGGGATTTGGGAGGAAAGCCATTCGGCTGCATTTAGAAGTTAGTGATGCTCGAAAAGTATGTGTTGAGCCAGCTCCTGTAAATGGAGGAGACCCTTTGCTTCTTTACTGGACCCAAACTGCACTCATAGACAAAATGAAGAGGAGCTCAGAGGACAGAGAGGAGGAAGTAAGGTGAGGGTTGGTGGGAGGCAAGACTTCCCCAGATCTCCCTGTAGGCATACCATGACATGGGCCTTACCACAGTCATTTAGGGCTTGTTGAACAGGAGGGAACTTTCTCAATCAGCCCACTTGTCCTCAGGAGGCCAGAAACCTAGGTTGGCCTTGGGAGCAAGTGAGTGCCCAATCTTTGAAGGTGTTTAAGCTACAGCCTGACAATCACCCGCCATTGGGAAGGTTGTTGAGAGCATGTCTTCATTAAATTGGTGGAGGGGGGCAGGGTTGGCCTGGGCTGTTCTTGTATACATAATAGGATTTCAATGCATGGCTGGCCATCAACTCAACATAACTGCTTGGCTCTGAATGGCCTCTTTCAGATTGTAAATTCCATTGCACAAATAATAAGTACTGTTCTTTGTCTAAAACCAATAGAAAATAGAGTTTTTTCCTTGTTCTGTTTCTTATCTTTGAAGTTAATTTGTGAAAAGAAAATTTATTTTTTTAAAGATTTTATTTATTTAGAGAGAGGGGAAGGGAGAGAGAAAGGAGAGAAACATCAATGTGTGGTTGCTTCTTGCACGCCCCCTACTGGGGAGCTGGCCCATAACCCAAGCATGTGACCTGATTGGGAATCAAACCTGAAACCCTTTGGTTTCCAGGCTCAATGCACTGAGCCACACCAGCCAGGGTCAGAAAATTTATTTTTTTAATTAAATAAATAAATTGGGGGGTTGGGGGAACTCTAGAGTATACCTAAGAAGTCTTTCAGCCCCATAGTCCTATTTTTCACTTAGTTCCATTGTTATGTGACATTGGGTGACTCCCTTTGCATTTCCAGCGATCAGTCTTCCCATCTATAAAATGGAGTTGGATGGACTTTGGTCTCCAAAGGCCTTTCTGGTTGTAGCATTCCCCTACTCTATGACTGTCACCTTTGGAGCAGGGGTCCCCAACCTCTGGGCCATGGACCGGTACTGGTCCTGGCCTGTTAGGAAGCCGGCCACATAGCAGGAGGTGAGTTTGAATATAATGTGCTTGAATCATGCCAAAGCCATCTCCTGGTCCATGGAAAAATTGTTTTCCACGAAACCAGTCCCTGGTACCAAAGAGGTTAGGGGCCATTGCTTTGGAATACAGGAGAAGAAAGGTTCACAGAGCAGATCACCTTGCCAAGCCCTGACTCCAACCTGGTTTTCTACGTTTCTCTGTGGCCATCTCATTCTTTCCCCTGTAAAAGTGTAGAGCAGTAAATGTTCCCAGCTGGAGGCTAAGCAGCTGCTGGTGTCAGCCTGAAAAGGTGAGACAATGAAGAGGAACTGGCAGAACCCCATGAGGAAGGGAATCAACCTGTGGGGACTTTCCCAGTCTGAGCTGCTGCCTCCCCAGATCAGAGATTACTATTGCTTTGCAGTTAAGTTTTGAAATTGAGAAGGGTGAATCTTTCAACTTTGTTCTTCTTTTTCAAGATTGTTTAGCTATCTGGGATCCCTTGCAATTCCATGTAAATTTTTTGAGGATTGACTTTTCTATTTTTGCAAAAAAAAAGTAATTAGAATTTGATAGAGTGCAATTGAATTTGTGGATTCAATTTGTAGATTGAATTTGTAGAATTTGGGTAGTATCACCATCTTAACAATATTAAGTCTTGTATTTCATGAGAACAGGATGGTTTCTCATTTATCTGTGTCTACCTTAATTTCTCTCAGCAATGATTTGTATGTAATTTTCAGTGTAAAATTCTTTCACTTCCTTGCTTAAATTTATTTCTGGGTATTTTTTTCTTTTGGGTGTTATTATAAATGGAATTGTTTTCTTAATTTCCTTTTCAGATTGCTCATTGCTGTATGTGCCATGGCATTATACATAAAGGATATTGATCTGTAATTTACTTATGATGTCTTTATCTGGTTTTTGGTATCAGAGTAATGCTGGCCTCATAGAATGAGTTTCTTTCTCTTTGATTTTTTGGGAAGAATTTTAGAAGTATTGGTGTTAAATATTCCTAGAACTTTTGGTAGAATTTACCAGTGAAGCTATGTGGCCCTGTACTGGTTTTTTGTTGTTGTTGTTGTTTGTTTTGTTTTTGTTTGTTTTTTTGTTTTTTTTTGTGGAGTGTTTTTTAAAAAACAAATTGCTGATTCTATCTTTTTTTATAGGTCTACTGGAGTATTTTTTACTTCTTAAGTCAGTTTTGGTGATTTATGTATTTCCAGAAAGTTGTCCATTTCCTCTAGATTATCTAATTTGTTGACATACAACTGTTCATAGTATTCTCTTTAAATATGTAATCCCACTGCCTCTAGTCTCCATGGTTTCTGATGAGAAATTAGCTGATAATCTTACTGAGGATCTCTTGTACATTATGATTCAATTCTCTCTTTCTGCTTTCAAGATGTTTATCAGGTTTTCAACAGTTTGGCATTCACTGAGCTTCTCAGATGTGTAGACATGAATCTTTCAAGTTTTGGATGGTTTCCAGCCATTATTTCTTCAAATATTCTGCCTGTCCCCTTTTCTCTCTCTTCACTTTCTGGGACTCCCCTGGTGTACATGCTGCTCTGTTCAATGGTATCCCACAGGTCTTTTAAACTCTGTTCACTTTTTTCATTGTTTCTCTTTTTGCTCCACAGACTGGATAATTTCAATTGTCCTGTCTTCAAATTCACTAATTCTTTCTTCTGCCTGCTTAAATCTGTTATTGACACACCCCACAGTGAATTTTTAATTTCACTGGTTCTACTTTTCAGGTGCTGAATTTCTTCTATTGGTTTCTTTTTTATAATTCCGTGCTTTCTTTAGTTATTAGCTCATGGTTTTCATTAGCTCTTTGAGCATATTTAAGAAAGTTGCTTTAAAGTCTTTATCTAGTAAGTCCAAAGGGAGTTTGCTTCTTTTTTGACTGGGCCATATTTTCCTTTTCTTTGTATGCATTTGTGATTTTTATTGAAAAGTGGACATTTGAATATTATAATGTTGAAAGTCTGGGAATCAGATTTTCCCCCTTCCCCTGGATTTGTTGATTTTGCTTGTTGAAGGTTACAGTCATATGTTCATTAGGTAATTTTTCAAACTATTTTTCAAAGATCAGATCTATTGTCATGTGTGGTCCCTGAAGTCTCTGTCGCTTTCCCTTGTGTTCAACTAGTGTTTTGACAGACAATTCTTTAAAAATCAGGGTTATTTTAAAGTGGCCTTTTTCTTGATTCAATATTCATTTGGTTGCTATATACCTTTGACTCTTTTCCAGAGTTTTGACAAAGTTGATACTGACAGTTTCTACATGCTATTTCAATGTACAGCTGCCTACATTTGGAGCTGCCTACTCTGCCATTTTGCTGATGTCACTTTGTTCTTTACTTCTTGCCGATAGGTACCATACAGTGGGGGTGTTGTCTCCAGCCTGGATGTCCTTGGCCATAGGGAAAGCTGGTGACCTTTTGCTCTGTAAGGGCAAAACATCCATGTGCTGGAGTTAGTCTCAAGCTGGGATGGATTCCCTGGCAGAGAGGGTTTAAAGGATTTGAGCCAGACCTATAGAGAATTGTTGGAATGCAGAGCTGCCTAGAGACAGGGATGGATGAGATCATAACACTTGTAATAATAGCTACCATTTAGGGAGTGCTGACCACATGCCAGGCACTGGTTTAAGTACTTTGCATGCACTATCTCATTTCTTCCTTCTTACAGACTATTAGGATCACTATCACTGAGGCCAGGGAGGGTTAGCCACTGCCCAAAGTTACACAGTAGAGCTGGGATTTCACTCTAGGTCTGCCTGACTCCAAAGCCTGTTAATGGCAATGAAATGCCTCCTCCATAACCTCATGGAATTTGGACCTCAAACTCAGAGACCCTGGTTACCTGTCCAATGGCCCCTCAGTACCAGAAAGGGGACATCGATGGCTCACCCTCAGTTCAGTTATGGTAATTTTCAGTTCTGGAATTTCTACTTTTATAATCCTATCTCTTTATTGATATTCTCATTCATACATTGTTTCCTTGGTTTACTTTAATTCTTTGTCCATAATTTTCTTTAGCTCTTTTAGCATATCTGAGAGTTGATTTAGACTCTCTGTAGCTCTCTCCTGCTCTGGGTGGATTTCAAGAAGTTAGCAGCTCAGTGCCATGTTCCTTTACCATCACTCTCTTCCATCCCCTGCCTCTTGTACCACCATGTTTAATGTCACAAAAACGAAGAGGACTGGGGTTATTCAACCCGGAGAGTGTGTGTAGCTGCTTCTATTGAGGACAAAACTAGAAAAATCAGGTAAAAAGTATCCTGAATGTTTTAATAATCAGTAATTTCTATTGCCAGGCACTGTGATCATTACATCTGTTACCTCACTTACTCCTCACAACAGCTGACAAGGTAGATTTGATTCTTACCATCTTAGAGATGAGGAAACTAAAACTCAGGAGAGTTGAGTAAATTGCCCAAAGTCACACAGCCTAAAAGTAACAGGATTTCATTCATGCATTCAACTACCATTGGGTACATACCATGTGTTGAACACTGTTCTAGGAACTGGGCAAACAGTGATGGAGGCAACCAATAATCAAATAAATATAAAATATAATGCCAAGCATTGATAGGTGCTTTTTACCTTTATGAATTATAGAAATGTCTAACCACTATTCGGTACACCTGAAACTAATATAAAATAATATTGAATGTCAACTGTAATGGGAAAATATATAAATTTAAAAAATAGCCCTGGCTGGTATGACTCAGTGGATTGAGCACAGATCTGCAAGCCAAAGGGTCACTGGTTCAATTCCCAGTCAGGGCACATGCCTGAGTTGTGGGTCAGATCCTCAGTAGGGGGCATGTGAGAGGCAACCACACATTGATGTCTTTCTCCCTCTCTTCCTTCCTCCCTTCCCCTCTCTCTGAAAATACATAAATAAAATCTTTTAAAATAAATAAAATTTAAAAAATAAGCAAGAGTTGTGGGCTAGAGAGTGCTGTGGGGCAGTGCTGAAACAGGGGTTATTTTAGCTTGGATGGTCACAGGAGGCCTCTTAGAGGAAGTGACCTTTGAGTAGAGATTGGAATGAAGCGAGGGAGGTAACCATATGCAGATCTCAGGGAAGAACATCCTAAGCAGAGGGGATTGCAAGGACATAGTCCCTGAGGAGAGAATGAGCTCAATATGTTCAAGGAATAGCAAGGGGGCAGTGTGGCTAGAGTGCAGTGGGTGATGGGGACCAGACAGTTAGATGACGTAGGTCACAGTGAATACTTGGGGTTTGGTGTGATGAGATGCCAAAGGAGGGTTCTAAGCGGAGGCATAAATGACATGATCTGAATGACATAGCCTTTTAAAGTATCTTGCCAGCCTCTCTGGAGAATGGAGTGCAAGGACAAGAATGGAGACATGGAGATCAGTGAGGAGGAGTGTAGTCATCCAGATAGATATGGTGGGGGCTTTTGGTCTATGGTGGTAACTGTGGCTGTTATGCAAGGAATCAGATTGAGAATGAAGAAGAAAGTTGGAAATGTCAGGATTATTGATGGATTGGATAGGGGTAAGAGAAAAAAAGGAGAATGCCCAGGCTTTGGCCTGTGCATCTGGGTGAATGATGGTACCAGGCAGAGATGTGGAAGACTGACAGAGGGTACAATTTGGGGTTAAGGTACAAATTTGTGTCCCAGTATGAGTAACTTTGGTGGTCTGGGTTTTCCCTTAAACTTTTTCACAGTGTGAGGATTCATTCCCAGAACAAGGTACTGGGGAAAGATGCTGACAAATCTCTGGCCTGTGTTCTTGAAACATGGAAAGACAGAAATTGTCTTGGCTGCTTGGGGCCTGACCTGTTCTGAGGTGCAGCCAAGCCAGATGGCCCCTTGAAGTCCCTTGTGGCTTGAGGATTCTCTTCTGTGATCTGTGACCTGGAGGTGGGAGTGGGAATTTTCTCTTTTAACTAACATTTTTCCTTTTTCACAGCCTGATCTCTTTTAGATCCAGTCTAATTTCTTACAGGCCTTGGGCTAATTTGCACAGCTGGGTTTTACATCTGGAAGATTGCCATCTGCACCAATTGCCTTGCTGGCTGAAGACAGGATGGGACTACAGCCCCTGGGGCAGGCCACAGGCTCCTGGAACTGCTTTTGTGAGGGTGCACTGGGCTCCAGGATGGACCTGGCTCTCTGAGCAGATGCCAGTTCCAGTCTGTTCTGTCCTCCTAGCTCCCAATCAGGACACCCTGGGCCTGAGCCCCACATTGGCCTAATGGATACCAGCATCCTGGGAGGTCAGGAAAAACATCTGCAGACATATACACACACACACTCATGAAGAAAGGGAGAGAGGCAAACAAACAGATACAGACAGAGCAAAGGAAAAATATAGATACAGAGAAGGCAAGAATGACAGTGGCAAGAAATAATGAGACAGACATATAAGAAAGACAGCTAGAGAGAGAACTTTGGGAGGAAGGTGGACAGAGGTAACGTGGGAAACAGAGAGGCAGTAACAGAGGGAGTGAAACCAAGGTACAGAGGGAAACTTGCTGAAGCAGACAGAGTAAGACAGAAAAAACTCAAAGAGTCAGACATCAGGGAAGAGAGTGGGGAAACTTGTGGGAATGATGTGTTTGGCGGCATGTGTCTAGCCTTAACATAATACAAGGGCTTAAACTATGGCTATTAGTGTTATCCGTTTTAGAAGAACAAGAGAAATTCACCATGTTTTGATTGGTCAAAATAGTTGGCTGTCACTAAGTTCATATGGTTGTATCTGAATGTTATTATTTTATCCCATGGGACCATAATAGGTGGTGAGGGCATGGTGGGATCTTGAGTGATATCATGTCATGATCAGAGATGAGTTTGGAAAAGATAGCTCTTGAAGTCTGTATGTATTTGAATAGGTAAGGCTGGGGGCCAGGAGGCCAGGGAGAAAGAGGATGGGCAAAGGGTCTAGGCCAGAGACAGGGGGAAATCTGAAGTCTGGCAGGGACAGGAGGTTTGGAATGAAAGCGGGGGCGGGGGGATGGTTCAAGACATTGCCAATGAAGCATCCATAGAGATCGATGACAGATGGGATAGAGAAGGTAAAAGGGAATTGTCTCAATCCTCTTTAGTTTTCAAGGCCAATTTCAGGGCCCATGATCCCACCAGGAAGCTTCCTGTGGCTTTTGCTCCCTGCCTAGGACTCTTCCCAATCAGCTCACTTAGCCCTGCCAAGATTTGAGGAACAGTTTGTTTGCAACTCTAACGGGTACCCTCACTAGGGAACCCCTGCCTGGCACATGTACAGCCCCACATGGGCTCTGGAGCTTGAGCCCTTCTGCTGGAATCCCATCTCTGCCTTCTGTGTGGACTTAGGCAAGCTACTTACTCTCTCTGAGGCTCACATTTCCTACCTGCTTCAGATGCTAGTGTGAGCATTAAATGGGGTAACACATGCAATGCGCTCAATAAATGCTAGCTGTTCTTACTATGATTGGCCATTAAGTCATTGTTGCTTGTTAATGTTCTATATCCACTTGGGCTGGAGTGCATTAACTGCATCCAATTACATTTTCTTATCCATCCTGCCCTCTCCAGGACTTAGTTCACAATGGGTCATAGCAAGTACCAGCCAATTGTCCAGAGGCTTGCTCAATTCCCTTCCATTCAGGAGACACCACAGAAGCAACTCACAGCTTCTCTGTTGAACCCAGAGCTATGGAACTCACAGCTTCTGCATGTAGTACATACACAAATGACAAATACCTGGTCCTGGTCTATGAAACCCCCAATCTAATAATACTAATAAAATAGCATTCATTGAGTACCGTGTCTGTTGAGGTTTGATCAGAGAAACAGAACCACAGTGAGTGATATGGAATGAGGCATTTATATGGGGATCAGAATTTCTACCACCTTGAGAGTGGATGAAGATGCCTATGGAAGGCTGTAGACCCTGCATCTGGTGGTAGGACTGATGTCACTGTAGGTGAGCAGGGCCAACACCACCTGAGAGGCACCACCTGTAGCCTTGACTCTGTGGGTGACTTGCAGAAGCCAGTGTCCTTCAGCACAGAGCTGCAGGCACTCCTGGCCCAGGACTCACTGAGGCTCAAGAAGATCTGGGGAGGTGGAAGGGCTGCAGTACCAACTACAGCAAGGCGAGCTAGCAGAGTGGTAATGACAAAGGCCAACTTCAGTGGTCATTCTACATGAACCCGCAGAGTGTAATGGCTGCTGCTGTATTTCTGCCTTCCAAATCTTGTGTGGAGTCATCTTGTACTCACCCGTACTCTGGTACCATGTAGAGAAGGGAATTCTGAGGAGGGGGCACTGCTGAGCTAAAGCAAACAGGATTTTGGGTCTCCCTTACCTTTTCCTGACCCACAAAGACACGAGAGCTTTGCCCCCGATGGCATTTGTGAAAGTGACCTTGTCAGTACTGGGTAGGCGGTGGGGTTAAAGGTGTGGTCATGGAGAGCAGAAGCTGAGGAAGTATTTCTTGGTGACTGGTGCCCTGCTCACCTGAGATTGAGCTGCTTTGGGGGTTCATAATTCATATAATCACCTCAATTCTCCATGTTACCTGTGTGCAGTTTCACCATTCCTTGTTCTCTTGGCACTTACTGGGCAACCCTCCGCCAGACCCCTCAGTAAAGGATGATATGGTTTCCAGTAATTTTTCAGTGAAAATCAGGTTCAAATTCATTTTGTTTGGAGAGTTAGAGGAGAGTTGCATAGCACCCCTTAATGCTCCCGCTGGGGTACCACTGGGCCATCACCAATCCAAGGTTAGAACAGTGGAAAGGAAGACAGATCAGTGGCAAATGGGAGGGTGTGGGTGGCAGACCCCAGTTTTGAATTAGCTTTTGTTTGCTTTTATTTAGACCTCATTGAGACAAAACTATAACCATGCCTTCTCTGGGGCCAAGCAAAAGAAAGAGGAAAATAATATCCCTTGGGCCAGCTGGCCGAGGGCTTCGTTTAGAGAAAGAGAAGCATCTATGTCTACCCTGCCCCTCTGATTACACATGATTTGCGTCTCCAAACAAACCATCTGTAATTCAGAACAAATGCAGTCCCTGCTGGAGGTGCTGGGCTCTGGGAAGGTCTGGAGCTGACATTGCAGCTTCTTGGACTGGGGGCCTCAGTCCTGAGGAAGCCCTGGAGGGAGGGCAGGAGTAGACAGAAGCCCTGTGGCCAGGCCTGGCGCAGACTGATGGCTTCTCAATGTTGGTCTCTCTACTTGCTCACTATATACCCTTCAGAAGGTAGGTTCCTAAACCTCTGGGTCTGTTTCTCCATCTGGAAAGTGGGGGTAACAGTAATAGTGTCTGCCTTACCAAGTGATTGTTCAGATAAATAGAACACCTTCTGACACTTTTTGCTAGAACAATTATTGTTGTTAATAACAGTGCCATTATGAAATATACTTAGCACTAACCTAATTCATTTCATGGATGGTACAGTTTTACCAGCTGGGTGTAATTTACAGTTGAAGCCACTGAGACTCAGAGAGGTGAGTGAGTAGTTAAGATCACAGTAAGCAGAAGAAAGATATATTTCTGAGTCTATTGATGCCTCCTGAGACATCACAAAAAAGTTAGAGATGCCTTAAGGGAACCCTCAATAACTACAGAGGATACAGAAGGCAAGGTCACTGCCAGCTGAGGTGTGTAGGGAAAACTTCATAAAGGAAACAGCATTTTGAGCTGAGTCTTTGAAATTGGCTTGAATTTGAAGATATCATTATCAGAAGAAGGTCATCTAGGCTGTGGGGACAGGCTTCAGAGACAGCATGGCATGTACATGGGGAACAAGCCCATGTTCCAGGTTGAAGCGTGTAGGTGGCAGGCCTGGATTGTGTTGAAGCCAGATCGTGGAGAAACCTTGAATCCATTTATTTAATCATTCATTGTCATTCCTTGTTAAGTACCTACTATGCGCTGAGCCCTTTCCTTGGTGCTGTGAACATAACAGTGCACAGAACAGACCAAACACCTGCCCTTGGGGAGCTGGGGAGTTAGTGGAAAGAAAGAATTCCTAACCGGAGCCTGGACACTTTCCCCAGTCTATAGGCACTGAAGGCTGGAAGCACACTGAGGCCCAGGGGGAGGACCCTGGTAGGCCCTGGAGGACTGTGGGCACATGGGAGGCTGGAAAGAGAGGGTCTATGTGAAGAAGTCCTGAGAAAACAGACCAAGTAGGGGATTGGAGGCTCTGAAAGCTGAGCTGTTTGGAGTGAAACAATAAGCCATAGAGAAACAAGGAGGTTGTTGAGCAGAGGAATGGCAACACCAGAACTGTGCTTTAGTGGGGCTACTCAGGAACCATATACAGGACAGACTTTGGGGGAAAGAGTAGACACCAGGAGGCATGGAGGGGAACATTGTTCCAAGACTTAGGATTCCCAGTCTTAGGACACCAGCACCAAATTACAATGCAGGGCTCCTGTTCAAAAGGGTTGCCCTGACTGGTGTGGCTCAGTGTGTCACCCTGCAGACTGAAAGGTCACCCATTTGATTCTTGGTCGGGGCACATGCCTGGGTTGTGGGCCAGGTTCTTAGTTGAGGGCTCTTGCAAGAGACGACTGATAAGGATGCACATGAGAGACAATCAATGTTTCTCACATCAATGTTTGTCTCCCTCTCTATCTCCCTCCCTTCCCTTCTCTTTAAAAAGAAATAAATAAAAAGAGAGAGAGATAGGAATGGAGGCACCAGGCTTCCACAGAGAGATCCTTTGCCCAGACCTCCAGCCACACCTTCCCCCAACACACTGCTTTGTGCCTTGCAGTATTATTAAGCAGTCAGTGAAGCAGCACCCTACATGGGCACAGAGTCTTAAGTCAGCCTGTAAGGCACACCTGCAGATAGTCAAAATTATTCTTGACAGTCCTTTCAATTGCCCATGAAGTTGGAACCAACTGCCTCATGAGTTGAGTCCCCTATGAAGCCATGTGGTATGAAAAAAACATCTCATTAAACACACCCACTATACTCAGTGTGATGAGAGGTTGATTTCTGGAGAGGCTGCAGAGCTGTGGGGCAGATCATGAAGAAACCACATAATAAATGGCCATATGCTCCTATTCCACCAAGATAGGTGTCTGGGAGGTGCAGACTCAAGTCACAGTCCCTTGGAAAACTGAAGGAGTGACTGCTGGAATCTTGGTTGGCTTCAGTCTCACAGAGATAACCCATCTAGTTCATGGAGCCAGAGATTCTCATGACAGGAGATGGCCAGAAGATGCCAAGGGACCACCCCATCTACTCTTTGATTCTCCACAAAATAGTTGTCCAGCCCTTGTTCACATGCCTCCATTGATGGGGCACTCACTACCTACCCCATTCCCAGTTACGAGCATGGACAGCTGTTGAGAAAAATCTTTCTTGGACTAAACTGAAAAACTCTGTCTTCGTGCAGCTTTCCCCCAGGAGTCTCTGCCCCCTGAGGCCAGACGGACACTGTTTGGTCCCTTTGCTCCCTTTGTCCATGACAGCCCTTCAGAACAGAGCCAAGAACAGCCAAGAACAGAGATCACATTCCCATGTCTTTTTTTGCTCCAGGCTATGAAGCTCCAGCCCCTTCAGCTTGTCATGGGCCTGGGCTTCAGCCCCTCACTAGTGCTCCACTACTGTGTCATGCGCTCTGTCTCTCCTGCTCTTCCCTGCAGACCTCAGGAGATCATCCCTAAGAACTGGCTCTTCCCACATTGGATCTTGCCAGCTTTCAGGCCTACCAACCTCTCCGTATAAGCAGGGACCAGAACCATCTAAAACCTGTCCTGCCATTTGTTGCTGTCCCTGACTTTCTGAGCAAGTGCTATACTTGGAACCCATGGATTTGGGGGCTGGAAGCTCTTCCCCAGCACCTGCTTCTCAGACTGGTTCTCCGAAAGCTTTGAGCCCAAGTCAATCAAGGATGGCTGCTTTCCTGAAGCTGCTCTTCTACCTTCTCCCTTCTCTTGTGACTCACCCATCTTCGTACTTTTCACTCACCCTACTAAATGCTCCGTGTCTCATCCACACACAGCTCCTTTCTTCCCCCACTGGTGAGAGCAAGGCCCAAAGCCCTCCCTTCTGGGGGCTCCCCCTTCTCCCCATGAGGTCATAGCAAGCCTGATTGCATCCAGACAGTCTGCCACTGCTGTTTCCCGGCCCACGGCCCCTGGAGGAGCCCCGGCACCCTCTTGGCTTGGCTTCTGTGCTTGTCCAGGCCCCAATTTCCTGCCCTGCCAATCAGGAGGAGGTGGCACCCCCCAACTTGAAAAGGATGTCTCATTTTTCTACATCCCGCACCTCAGGGCTGTGATATATTCTTTTCTATCAGTTGTGATCCCCTTAGCAGTAGATCTCCTTTTACTGAAACTCCCTGACAGGGCAACAGGACAAGGGTAGGGGCAGGAGTGGAGCATTGGCATAGGGGACCTGCATGGGTTGCAGTTTCCTCGGGACTCTGCAGATCCAGGGGCAGGAGAAGCTAGGGACAGTCAGCACTAGGCCTGAGACCAGGACTGGCTTCTACATATAGCCCATGAGGATAGGGTATCAGGGGTCAGGCCTGGTGAGCTCGTCTGGTCTCTCCTGTGGCATCAGAAGCTCCCCCTACCCCAAATCCCAGGTAGCATGTGGCAAGCAGCTGGCCGGAGGTGTCTGTGCAAAACTATGGTTATGGCTCACCAGAGTCAGGCCTGAAAATGGATGAGCCTTGTTGTGCAGCTGGGGGAGGTGGCCCTTGTGTGTAGAGTTCTAGCCCCAAAAGCTGGACTGCCTTCCTTCTGTAGGCTGTCTCTGAGCCAAAGCTAAAGGGACTAGAGGAACTGCTGAGCTTGGACCCAATGACCATTCTTTGGTTCTTATTCAATACATCTCTGCTGCCTCTTACTACCAGTGTTAGACCCCTCTGAGACCCCCCTGGAAAGCCAGCAGACAGTATAGGAAAGTATAGGTGGTTGCTTCCATAGCCCAGGCAAGGTCCCCAGAAAACTTTCTGGCTTTCTCCCAATACCACTCTGTCCTGAAATAAGAATAAGAATGAGCCCTGGCTGGTGTGTCTCAGTGGATTGAATAACAGCCTGCAAACCAAGGGGTCACTGGTTTGATTCCCAGTCAGGGCACATGCCTGGGCTTCAGGCCAGGTCCCCGGTTGGGGGCATGCAAGAGGCAACAACACATTGATGTTTCCCCTCTCTCTAAAAATAAATAAATGAAATATTTTTTAAAAGAATGATAATAATAAGATATGCTGCCTAATGAAGAGTACCTGTAAGGTAAGCATTATTATTAAATCCATTGTACAGATAAGCAAACTGAGGCCCAGAGAGGAACATTACTTGCCACAAGGCTAGGAAGTAGTAAACATAACATTTAAACTCACGTCTGTAACTCCAGAAAGTGGGTCCAGTTCCAGCACTTCCAGCTTCTCTGCATTCACAATTCTGCTTTCCCCCTTCTCATTTTCCCATCTTATTTCTTCTTTCCCCTCCCTTTCCCTGCCCCTCACACCCATCCCAGTCTCTGCTTTGTGTCCTTCCTCCATCTTGCACCCCTGCCCCCACCCCAGGCTGCATGCAGGCCAGCCATCAGCCAGCTCACCCCCTTGGCTGAAATGTGGAGCTCAGCTGCTCCAGACACACATTTTTACCAGACCAGATAAGGTTTCACCATTGGGGCAGTGAGCAATTTATTTCTGAGTCTGAAGTGGGGAAGGGGGGGAAGCAAAAAGAAGTGAGGAAGCGTGTGTCAGTCGTGTGTGTGTGTGTGTGTGTGTGTGTGTGTGTGTGTGTGGAGGAGTGGGGGTAGGGAAAACCAGACTTTGGTATAGTGGAAAGCAATAGGAGCTTGCTGGCTCCTCTTTACTCCTAAATAGAGGAACGCAGTTAAAGGGAGTAGAATGTGGCAGAATTTAGGACAGAAACACTCGACTGCCCCTACATTTTTAATACTGCAGTCCAGCTACCATGCCCATCCCTGCAGAAAAATGTTCTTACAAAAGTCACCAGGGACCTTCTAATCACCGATCTGTTGGATGCTTTTCCTGCCTCATATTTGACTTCACATTTCACACTGTTGATCACCCTGTCCATTTGGCAATACTCTCTGTTCTTGGCTTCTCTGCTCCTCTACTTTCTAGGTGTCTTACTTCTCTAATGTAGTCCTGCTTAGTCTCCTTGTCTTGCTCTACTAATTCTTCAGTGTTCCCCCAGACCCTAACTGTAGCACTGTCCTCTTCTCATGCTCCACTCTTGCTGTGGACCAGATCACCTACTCCCATGGCTTCAGTGACTGTCTCTTTGCTTGTATCTCTCATCTCTAGCTCCATTGTACAGCTGCCTTCAGAGCTCCAGGATCTGCCACTGCCTGACTACTGTCTCAATCTGGATGGCCCGTGAACACATCAGATTCTACAGGGCCAATCCAGAGCTCAACTAGTCTCCAAACTGGTCCTTCTCTTGTGACTTCTGTGCTGGTAACAGCTATCACTGGTCACCCAATTATGCAATCCAGAATCTGTTTTCACACCTCCCTTGCCACCATGTCTACAACTAATTAACCACCAAGCTTCATTGCTCCTATATCTAAAATAGACCAGAAAATGTCCATGTTTCTCCACAGACACTCCCACTACTGTGGTTTAAGCCTCCATCATCTCTCACCTGGACTACATCAACTGCCTTCTCAATGGTTTCCCGGCTTTCACTCTTGTTTCTCTACCATCCAGTGTCTGCTCAGCAGCCAGAGTAGTGTTGTGAATTACAGATATCCTCCTTCCTCTGATTGACAACCTTCACTCTCTCACTGTCAGCCTTAAGATAAAGTTCAAACTTCCCACCTGGTCTGGCTCCAACCTGCCTCTGCAGTCTCATCTGCGGACATCTCTTCCATCACCTCCCACCCAAGTAGCCACCCCACACTCTCAACTCCAGTAACACTAAGCATCTTTCTGCTCCTTCAGGAGCAGGCATAAAGCCCTTCCACAATGAGATTGAGTCCAGACCTGAAGTGACTGCAAGAGGGGAGGAATGACTTGTAAACACAGACACAGAGTGGCCATGTTTGAGCTGGACTCAAAGACAAGGCTTTTTAAGTGTTATTGACTCATTCTTCAGGCCTTTGTGTTCTGAGTGGATCAGGAGCTCCAGCTGAGGCCTAAATGAAGCTGGGGATGCCACTTCCTCCTTTTGGGAGAGAAATTGCAGGACACGGGGTTTCCTCCAGTTTCCCAGGGGCCAAGATGATCTTGCTTAAATCCAGCCCCCCATTATCAGCTGCCACAGAAGTTGAAGCCTTACACTGCAGAAACACAAAACACAGGTGGTTCCCATGTAGAGAACTGAGGAAGACAGGCTCTGAAGTGGGGGGTGGTTGAGGCATCAGACTCAGAGAGTCAGAGATAGAGAAATGGGGAAAGATGGAAGAGAGAGAGAGGGAGGGAGAGGGACAAACAAAGTGGGTCTCAGTAAAAGTAGAAGAGATGGAGGACCAAGCAAAAGAGACAGAGGGAGAAGAATGAGAAAGTCAAGTGGGGTGGGGAGAGATTGGGATCACAGGAAGGAAGATAGAAACAGAAAAGCAGAAACCAAGGTGGAGAGAAGGAGGAGGAGGTAAAAATACACAGAGAAATATAAATGGAGAATAAAAGAGGAAAATAAACAGAAAGATGCAAAAGGAAAAAAGAGAAAAAAAGACAGACTGAGGGAGAGAGAGACAAAGAATAGGAAATAAGAGACCGAGTGCAAAACCTGTGAACAATAATAGAAGGGATCTCATAGGAAAACGAATACCTAAGTCAATGGAAATAACAGAAAAGATTCCCAGCTTGAACAGCCCCCGCACCCCCAATGCTGGGGACCAAGTAGTAAGCCTTGCCCATCCATCCCTGGACAGCTGTATTAGAAAGTTCTTTCTTCTTGTCAAATCAGGAAGGCAGGGGTGGACAGGATGGGAGCACAGGGCAAACTACCCAGGCTGAGTTCAATTCTGAGAGATCCAAAAGGAGGACAGTCTAGGGACAAGTCCATTTGGGAGAATGAGTGTCTCTCCCAGGATGACAGGAAGGCCAGAGGTGGCACAGATACAGCTGAGGTATAAGCCAGAGGTCTAGAGTAGGGTCAAGAATGGAGTTAAACAGGGAGGGGGCTCTGGGCTCAGAACAGCCTGGGGGTGTGCACAGCTCAGCCTCTACCATAGTGCCTAAGTGGGGGTGGGATGCTGGTTGGGGTCGTTTTGAAGCTCTGCCTATACTGAACCCAATGCTACCTACTTGTTGCCTTTGTCCATTGGTCAGTCCTGAGTGGCAGGATATGGAGGATGTTAGATTTGATGGCAGATGACCTGACTTTTTTTTTTTAGATTTTATTTATTTATTTTTAGATGGGGGAAGGGAGGGAGAAAGAGAGGGAGAGAAACGTCAATATGAGGTTGCCTCTTGCACACCCCCAACTGTGGACCTGGCCTGCATCCCAGGCATGTGCCCTAGACTGGGAATCAAAGCAGCGACCTTGTGGTTTACAGGCCAGCACTCAATCCACTGAGCTACACCAGCCAGGGCTGGATGACTTGACTTTGAAAAATAGTCCCTTCAGTTCCAAGATGTGTGGACCTGGGCCTTAGTTTCCTCATCTGTAAAACAGGGATGATATTCCTTACCTCAAATTGTTGTTGGGATGATTTTTTATGATAACAGAGTGAAAATACCAGCAGGGACCTGGTTTACCTTTACTGCTGGGACCACACACCATGCATCCCCTTCCTCTGCCCCATGATGGCCCTTCAAAGGGCTGAACACAAAGACTCTGGCTCCTTCACTCTTCTCTTTTCCAGTCCCTTTTGCCATTCCTCAGGGGACATGTCATCTCTCGAACTAGAAGAAGGTATTAGAAGAGGATGTTGGGAGGTAGGCAGTGGGAGGACGTGGGTAGGCAAAAGCACTAAATTTCAGGAGGCTTTTTGAAGACTCAAGCTCTGAAAGAGACCATTGGGTCCAAACCACTTTCCTTTCGCTAAATTAAAACCTCCCAGAAAGCCACAAGGAAAACCTCCTAGAGCAGACCCTCCCCAAGCAAGCAGTTTATGAGGTAGAGTGTGAGGGCACAAACATCATTGTTCCCCATACCTGCCCCCCAGAGCCACAGGGCAGGACACTCCCAAGCAACTCCCCATAGAGTTGGAGCAACACCACTTTGGGGGTAAGCCTCCAGCACCAGCCCTGTGGGATGTCAGGCAGGAAGGCTCTCCAGACAAATGGGCAGGCCTGGGTTGGTGGGAGGTGGGGGGAGGGGCTCAGCTGCATGCTAAGGATCTGAATTTGGGACCTGCCAACAGAGTGAACCAGGGCCAGAGAAAGATTGACCCAGACATGGCAAAACTGGGGCTTCTCAGTGGGGGTGATGGTGGGGGACCTGGAATGAGCCACTCACTGTGCAACATGAGTTTTGCAGTCCCATGAACACCAGCAATGTGCCCTCTCAGTACCCCTCTACCTGCCAAGACCCGCTCCATGTTTAGGCATGAGGAGCTCAAATTTTCCTAGGAGCTGGGGGCCTATGGGAAGTGGAGGAAAGAAGTTGAGTGGGGAAGCTGTTCTGAGGGGAGGAGGGAGGTAGTGGGAGCAAGGCAGGCTGGTGAAGCCCTCCCCCTAGCAGGCACTTCAATAATCTGATTTCCATAAAGAGAACTTTCCCGGCCATAAAGATTTTATTGAAACTCCCAGCAGCCTGATAAAAGCATAATTCCACTGACCACAATCTACCTAGGAATAGCTCCAGGATATTAGGCTGAAACTCAGCAAAGCTATCCTTTCTGGAAGGCTGCTCTGTTTCCCTGCCCCCATTTCCCTTCCCTCCCATGGGCAGGAGGGAGGGGCCTCCCTTTGGCTCAACTGTGGACTATCTGCACTCCGTGGGGGAAATGTTTGTCCAGCCTTGAATATAAGCCCAGCTCTGTAGGCCTGGGACAAAAAGAAAGGAGGATGGGGTCCAGGCAGAACAGGAGTGCGTTGACAGTCCTCCCAGAGCTCTGGGCCTGCCATGCCCTGTTCCAGACCTACTCTTCCTACAAGCTATGAAAAGCCCTGTAAGAAGTGTCTTCAGCTCCAAGCCACTGACTGGGACCCAGGCTAGAGCTGGTTGGAGTTCCCAAAGTGTTAGCTGGAGGCAGAACATCAGGGAAAGACTCCAGACTATGTTCCACACACCCGGATCTGAATCTTTGTTCCTCCACTTACTTGGCTATATGATTTTAGGCAAGTCATTTCTCTTCTCTGAGCTTCAGGTTCCTTACCTGTAAAATGGGGAAATAACATTTATTCAAATTAAGGATGAAGAGAGAATATGAAACATATAAAATGCCTAGTGTGAAGCCTGGCACAAATGAGGCAGTCAATACATGCTATTCCTCACCACTTTTTACCACTTCCCCCAGCCACCCCTTCTCTTCTCCACATGACCAGAGTTGCTCAGAGTCTCCCTCAACCATAGGTGCTCCCCAATCCCTAAGAAAGAACTGCAAGGCAGGCCACTCCCAACAAACAAATCCCCATAGAGCTGGAGCAACTGCCTCAGGGTTAGATTCCTCTACCAGCCCCAGAGATGTGGGGTGGAAAAGATTTCCAGACACATGGGCAGTGGCGGGGTGGGGTCTGTCAGCTGTGTACTTCCTTGTAAGAAGGAAAGGGCTTCATTGTAGGAGATGATGGGACTGAAGAAAGCCTATGGAATGGTCCCTCATTCTATAGGTTAAATTGCTGATTTCTGACTAAACTGACTCTTTCTGTGACTTTGGCAAGTCATTTTCTTTTCCCTGAGCCTATCATCCCACCTGTCAAATGAGAGTGGGCAGTTGGATGAAGTGATCTAAGTAAATTCCTGGCTCTAATTTTTCATTACTGAAAGACTGTCCAGAATTCTGATTATTCTGGAGTATTTATTCATTTATTCATTCAACAAATATTTATTGAGCACCCACTACTTACCAGGCATTGTTCTAAGTACTGAAAAGAAAGCATTTGGAAAAACAGACAAAAACTGCTACTTCATAGAGCTCAATGAAATCAATAAATACAATGTGTTTTATGCCATAAGATGGTAGGTCCAAGGAGAAAAACAAAAGTAGGGAAGAGGGATTGGGAATGTTTGGGAATGGCAAGGGTTAAAAGTTTTTAAAACAAATAGTCAGGGAAGACTCCCCAGGAAAGTAACATTGGATTACAGATCTGAAATGCATACGGTAGCACACCATGCAGGTGTCTGGGAGACAAATATTACAGGCAGAGTAAACAGCCTGGCAAAGAGCCTCACTGGCTCTTTGATGAACAGCTGCCAGATTAGTAAGAAATGAGGGAGGGAGAGACTGGTAGATGAGGTTGAAGATTTGACATAGGCTAGCTTGTGAAGAGTTTCGTAGGCCATTATAAAGATTTCAGATTTTATTCTGAATGAAATGCGAGCTTGTGGGAGGGGCTTTTTAGCGGAGGAGAGATATGGTTCAAATTCTGTTTTAACAAGATCCCCCCAGCTTCAGTTTACAGAATAGACTGGTGGTGGGAGGACAGTCTTAGTAGACTAGGTAGAAACAGAGAGGTCAGTCAACAGGCAAATGCAGCGGTCCAGGCAAGAAGGGATAGTGGAATAGAGAAGCTGCAGTGAAACCTAGAGAGAGGGATCAGCAGGGAAGCCAGTGGAGTAATTTCCAGGAAGGGGAAGTTATCATGGGGCTGTGGGTCAAGGAAGAAGGCTAAGAAAGGGCCAGGGCTCTCCTGCCCTGCCTCAGAGCATGTGCAAATGACCTCACTGATGGATGGGCCTGGAGACATCCAGATTCTGAGGAAGACAGAGCTAGTTTACTCAGGTGATTCCCAGGCTGTTTCTGTGACATATTCTGTGCCTCTCTTTTCCTTGGTTAAGGCAGGAGTGGGAAGAATGGCAGCTCTGCCCATCCGGTAGCCCCTTTGGGAATAGGGATCAGAAGGACTTCCATGATCCCCTCAGTGAGGTGTGACCAACACCCCTTTGCTTACATTACCTGTATCTGCGTGCTGCCTCTATGGGCTGCCCACAGAAGGTCCTGTGTAAAAGTGACTACTTGCAAATGTGTCTTAATGGTTAGCAAGAGAAGGTGGGACAGGACACCTGAAAGTGTAGGGATAGGAGGCAGGCAACAGGGGAATGAATTCAACATGGAGCCCAAAGAAAGGGTTAATTACAGTTAACCCAGGGGCAATTAGAATTCTATTGGGAGGTAACAGCAAGGGTAGGGGGACTCTGGGAAGGCTTACCACAGGTCAGCTGGAAACACAACTTGAAGAATGGATATGGTCTGTGTATGTAGCATAGAGAGTCCAACTTGGTCCCTGTCCCAGCTCTGCCACTGATTTGCTGTGTGATAGTAATGATCTTCCTAAGCCTCTCTGAGCACCAATTTTCTAGTCTGGGCAATTAAAGATTTGGATGAAATGAGCTGTTGGGGAAGTCTCAGCAAGGAAGTTCTAGGCTGACAGTGTCTAAAACTAGACTGGAGCTTTCTTGAGGATTGGTATCCCAATACCTGGCACAGACCCTAGCAGAGAGCAAGTTCTCAACCAATGTTTGCTGAGTGGTTTTTCAGGGCTATGAAATGATGCCTGATATGGCAAGATCTCCCTAGAGCTGGCACTTTCTAGTCTTAGCTTCTACCACTCTTCCTAGGGGGTATATTTATTGTTTTTTTTTTTTTGGCTTGAATTAGCACTTATTGTTCAACTTTTAGTAACATAATCTATGTATTCCTTAAGGAACTAACTCTCTCCCCATGCTCAGTCTCTGTGGTTCAGTTAGGAGCTGACTCTACTCTTGGCTCAAGGGAAGAGCACATGATTCTTGCCTGGCTCCATCTCCCCTGGTCATAGTGATTAATTTAAAGATGAGCACAATGAGACATAGTTCTGGGAATTTTGACAGGATTGTTGGGAAGATATCATTTCTCTTTACATTGAATCTGGAGCTTTGAGGATATTAATTGGGACCTGCTGTCTGCCATATTGTAACCATAAGGGGAGAATCTACCAAAGCATGGCATCAATGCATAAAAGGGCAGAACTGGGAAAGAGAGCACAAGACTGAGTCCTAATGATTGCATGAGGCTCTAGATCCATCTTTGATGGAAGTTAGACCTACACATAACCTTATCAACTTTGTGAACCAGTTAATATTTTTCAAAAACCCTGAAGCCTGATTGACTTGAGTTTTAGGTACTTGCAACAGGAAAAATCCTGAGTAATATAGACTTTTCTCACCTTCTGTATGATCCAGTCACTCAAAGTCACTTACCAGTCTTTAATAAACCAAAGACTTTATTTATTTATTTAGTCATTTATTTATTTATTCATTCATTTATTTTTATAGAGAGGGGAAAGGAGGAAGAAAGAGGAGAGAAATATCAATGTGTGGTTGCCTCTTGTGCACCCCCTGGGGACCTGGCCTGGCCCCGCAACCCAGGCATGTGCTCTGACTGGGAATTGAATCAGCAACCCTTTGGTTCGAAGGCTGGCACTCAGTCCACTGAGCCACACCAGTCAGGGCAAACCAAAGATATCTCTATCTCTGTCTTTTATATCTCTATCTTTTGTACATGCTCTTGTTTCTGTATGGAATGCTCTCCCCGCCCCACTTTGTTTATAGATGTCTGTCAAGCCTATAAGCATCACTCAGAGTAGGATGTCAGGAATGGTAGGACAAGGATCTCCAAAAATCTGCTTCTCCTTAAAAGTAATAAGAAATTCAGCACAAATAATCAAAATCAGCTTTTTCAGAACTCTGGAAACTAACTAAAAGTTTGCAACAATCCAAGGAGCACTGAAAAAACCCTACTGATTCTTGGTAAGAACAGCCACTTTGTGAGGTTTGGACTTTCTCTATTCCCAGTTCTTTCTTCATCTCCACAGTAGCCTTGAAAACCAGCAACCTAGCAGCAATCAGAGGGTAGACAAGGTCTGAAAATCCTCAAAAAGCCCAATTCCCAGAGAACTGTCACTATTTGACCTGCCTAGCAGCTCCTTAGAAGAATACCATTTACAGAGCTTTTATTTGACCTAGCTCAGCATTCACTCAATGAGAAAAGCCCTATCCCCAGAGCATTTGTTAAGAACAATCAATACAATTGTTTAATATCACAGCAGCAGTACCAACTGAGGTAAATGAGAGGCTATCTAGTCAAGAATCTTGAAAGGAAGATCTGAGGAATGTGAAGTTCATACAGGGCTTTGAAATGCTCTGACATCATATTCCTGATGATCTAAGAGGTCACTTGCATATGTAGGGCTGTGTACATTGCACCAAAGACAACTGAGAAGGCCTTAGGCTTTCACTTCTGGTTGACATTGGGCTTGGTGGAAGTAGAAAGTGATGGCTAAGGCAGAGTTTTAAACTGCTAGAGAATTGAAGGGTTGCCTAAACACACACACACACACACACACACACACACACACACAACCACTCAGCAAAGGGTGGATAATTATTGGTTCAATGCATTTAAAGAAATCTCTGTCCAATTGTTAGTTGATCACTAAGCTAAACAAGTATACACTTCAGTAGCCACATATGACAGGGAATGCACTTTGCACAATTAGTTAGGAAAAGTCACTAAACAAACAACAACAACAACAACTAAAACAAGCAGTAATAAAAACAAATGCTGAGGAGAGGAGAGAAACTGCTTTCTAGACTTGCCACATTATGTTATTTGAAATGTTCAGCTTGTGACAAAAAATTTTGATACATGCAAAGAAACAAAGTATGGCTCATACACAGTGAAAACAATATCAATATAAAGCATACCAAAGGAAGCAAAGAAGTTGAACTTACTGGACAAAGACTTTCAATCAGCTATTACAAATTTGTTCATCAAAAATCTATTAATGTACTCCATCATATCAACAGGCTAAAGAAGACAAGTTATATAATCATATTCATATATGTAGAAAGAGCACTTGACCAGTTCATTATAAAAACTCCCTTGATTAAAAAAAATTACAGCTAACATCATAATTAATAGTGAGAATGAGATGTTTTCCTGCTAACATTAGGAGCAGGAAAGATGTGTGCTCTCATCACTTTTATTCAAATTGTATGGGAAGGCCTAGCTAATGCAATAAGACAAAAAAGGAAATAAAAAAGTATAAATATTGGGAAAGAAGAACTAAAAATGTCTTTGTTTACAAATGTTATTATTTATATAGAAAATTCTAAAGAATCAACAAAACCTCCTGGAACTAAGAACCAATAACAAAAAGGTTGCAGAATACAAGGTTAACATATGAATATTTTTTAAATGTAGGAAACCATGTCTAAAGAATTAAAGGGCATCCGGCCAAGGCCAGTGTGGCTCAGTTGGTTGAAGCA
This sequence comes from Trachops cirrhosus, assembly GCA_028533065.1. Classification (NCBI taxonomy): domain Eukaryota; kingdom Metazoa; phylum Chordata; class Mammalia; order Chiroptera; family Phyllostomidae; genus Trachops; species Trachops cirrhosus. Next base: position 28,442,498 of record CM052552.1, read on the forward strand.
TCATCTTGTAAATGAAAGGTCACTGGTTAAATTCCTGGTCAGGGCAAATACCTAGGTTGCAGGTTCAATCCATGGTTGGGGTGTGTATGGGAGGCAACTGATTGATGTTTCTCTCTCTCTTTTCCTTCTCCTCTCTAAAATCAATAGACACATTAAATAGGGCATCCAAACTGAAATGGAAAAAGTCAATTATCTCAGATCACAGATGAAATTATCTTGTATATAGAAAACCCTAAAGATTCCACAAAAAGTTGTTAGAACCAATAAATAAATTTAGCAAAGTTGCAGCATACAAAATCAACAAACAAAAATCAACTGAGTATCTATACACTAATAATAAACAATCTGAAAATGAAATTAAGAGGACTATCCCATTTATACTAGCATCAAAAAGGATAAAATACTTAGAAATAACCTTAATCAATGAGGCAAAAGACACTGAAAATTACCAAATGTTGCTGAAAGAAATAAAAGAAGGCACATGAAGTGGAAAGATTTGAAAGATTAAATTTTTATGACTTGAAAAACTACATTTCTAAAAGATGATAATATTACCTTAAGAGATGTACATGTTCAATATAATTCTTATCAAAATACCAACAGTGTTTTTTTTACAGAAATAGGAAAACCATCTTAAAATTCATACAAATTTCAAGGAGGTCAAAACACTCTTGAAAAAAATTGGAGTACTTACCTGGTTTCATAATTTACTATAAATCTTCACTAAGCAAAATGGTGGGAGAAAGGACAGACATATTGACCAATGATGTAGAATAGATATAAGCACTCATGTATAAGGCCAAATGATTTTTTTAAAGATTTTATTCATTTACATTTACAGAGAAGGTGAGGGAGGGAGAAAGAGAGGGAGAGAAATATCAGTATGTGGTAGCTTCTCACGTGGCCACCACTGGAGACCTGGCCCACTACCCAGGCCTGTGCCTGACTGGGAATCGAACTGGTGACCCTTTGGTTCACAGCCTGTGCTCCATCCACTAAGCTACTCCAGCTAGGGCAGGCCAAATGATTTTTGACAAGGGTGTCAAAATGATTCATTGAGAAAAGGACAGTCTTTTCAACAAACAGTGCTGGGAAATGGGATATCTACATGCAAAGGAATAAAGTTGGACCCTTACCTAACATCATATATAAAAATCAACTCAAGGACTTCCGGCCAAGATAAAGGCATAGGTAGACACACTGTACCTCTTCACACAACCAAGATAGGGACAACAACAATTTAGAAACAGAATAACAACCAGAACTGACAGAAAATTGAACTGGATGTAAGTAGGACACCCAAGGAGTTAAAATAGACACGTTCATCCAGACCGGTAGGAGGGGCAGAGTCAGGCAGCCAGGGACGGGGTCACAGAGCAGAGAGTGCTGGGACCGGACCAGTAAGGCAACTGGGGCGCACAAGACAACCGGGGCGCACAAGACCGCAGCGGGCAGACCCAGTGGCGGGCAGGCCCTGGCCAGGGGGTGGCGGCTGGCATACCCAGCCAGTCAGTGATTGTGAAGCAAGGCACTGCGCGCTACCCAGGATACCAGCGCTGGGAAATAGAGCCTTGGGGCACTGATTGAAAACATCTGTGGGGGTTGAGGTGCAGGGAGAGACTCCCAGCCTCACAGGAGAGGTCACTGGAAAGTCCCACAGGGTGCACAAGCCCACCCACACGGGAATTGGCACCAGAGGGGCCCAGTTTGCTCAGGGGAAGTGGTGGAAGGGCCTGAGGTCCCACTGAGAGCAGAGCAAGCGCCATTGTTCCTTCTCAGACCCTACACCCACAGACAGTGTCACAACCCAGCAACTGGCATGCCCTGCCCTGGTGAACACCTAAGGCTCTGCTCCTCAATACGTAACAAGTGTGACAAGACAAAAAAAAAAAAGAGATGGCTCAAATGGAAGAACAATTGAAGGCCCCAGAACCCATCCTTTTAAGTGACCAAGAGATAGCCAACCTGTCAGATCCACAGTTCAAAACACTGGTGATCAGGAAGCTCACAGAATTGGTTGATTTTGGTCACAAACTAGATGAA
>CM052552.1:28445040-28482296 GCA_028533065.1 Trachops cirrhosus
TTGTCCCTGAGGAGCTCAAAGCCTACATGACAGAACATTGGGTTGAGGGAGAAGCCTGCACACTGTGAAGGGCCATGCACATGTGTTCCAGCTGGGGACAGAGGTCAAGGAACCAGGAAGGTGACTTTTGTTCGAAAAGTCAAAAGGGAATAGGAGGTCACAGCAAGATACTCCCAGGTGAAGCCACAGAAGAAGGGCTGACCAGGGAGCCCTGAGAAATGGGGCCAGTTAGCCAATGCAGGCACTCAGAGCAGGCCAAAGCAGGGGGTCCTAATTGGAATGACTTTGAGAAGCCAGGACTTGAGGGTCTGAGCCAGGAGTCAGCAGCCAACAGCAGTCAAGGCATATTGAAGGATGTTGAGGGGACAGGGCCCTTGCGGCAAAGGGAGTCAAGGATTCACTGGCCCACAGAGGTCAGAGAGGAGGTACAGATAGGGGTGCACCTGCCTCAGTGAATGCCATTCAGGCCACCAGCAGGACTTCCCAGCCTTGTTGTGGGGAATAGCACACAGATGTCAATGTCTCTGAATCTAGGCTCACTGGGAGAGACTGCAGGGGTAGACCGGAGCTGGGGTCAGCCAGGAGAACCAGGGAACTGGTCCTAAAGGGTGACACAACTTGGGCATGTGGAAATGTGGGGAGTCATTCCTGGCTGGGGACCAGCAGGTACAAAGGCCTGCTGGCACAGAGATCTCATCTGCAAGTACGTACTTGTAAAATTTAAAAAAAAATCAATTACAGTTTACATTCAATATAATTTTATATCACTTTCAGGTGTATAACATAGTGGTCAGATAATTACATATTTTACAAAGTAATCACTCTGATAATTGTAGTAACCCCCAGACACCATACATAGTCATCACAATATTCTTGACTATATTCCCTATACTGTCCTTCACATCCCTGTGACTGTTTTATAACTACCAATATGTACTTCTTAATCCCTTCCTCTTTTTCACCCAGCCACCCAAAATCCCTCCCTGCTGGCAACTCCCAGTCCCATCTCCGTTTCTATGAGTCTGTTCCTGTTTTTTTTGTTCATTTATATTGTTCTGTGTGGACATACTGAGTCTTATCCATATCTCCAGCAGCTTGAACACAGACAGCCCCTTCCTCCTTTGTTGTGCCCAAACTCCTCTGGCATCACAGCACTGGATGTTATTGTAATTGTTTACCCATCTGCCTCCGTCCAGATGAGGAGCAAGAGCAAGACCTGTCTTTGTGGCCACAGTGTTTTGAGGGCCTGCTCCATGTTGGCCACTTTACTTACCTTGCTTCTGTCCATTGTCCAATGCTGCCCAGTTGTATCTCACTAAAGTCTGCAAGCCTGGGGACCTCACTTGGTGCTAGGCCCCAGTGCGTTCAGTGCAGATGCCAGTGGTAGGAAAAAGTGAGGAATTAGCATAGGTTTCGGTGACTAATGTTGGTCACAGGGTGGGTCCCCAGGGTGGTATTCAGGGGTGGGGTGTGCAGGGGTGTGTGTGTGTGTCAGCTGACTCAGTCCCTGGGGGCCTGTGGTGAGGGAACAGTGGGGCCTGGGACCAAATCTGTTTGGATTTCCCAAGGACTAGGGGAGATACCAGGAGCTCTGCTCTGTTCCTCCTCACCAGGACCCTCATGGTGAAGCCGGGTACCCCACCCCCACACCATAGCCTTGCAGCTACTCCTCCTTCCTTGGCCCCAAATGAAATCTCATCAGCATATTAATAGGACATTATGGTTTCTAATGAGGATCCAGAAAACATTTATGGAGCAGATTAAAGACAGCTCCACCCCATTAAACAGCCCTGAACCTTCCCAGGGGGCTCCTCAGGTGGGGGGAGGGGTGGAGAGGCTGGGAGAACTGTTTTCTCTGCTGGCCTGGCAAGAAGGAAGGTGGGAAGAGAGCTCCAGGTAGAGGAGTTGGGCTCAGACCCCCAGCCTCCTGCTCCCCATTTATTTCTGGGTTCCCAGTTAAGAGTTGGCCTGGAAGAGTGATGGCATTGCTGTTGTCCTCAGCCCAGAAGGGTCCTCAGGGAAAAGAGTTCTGGGACTTGCTAGTGACACACCCACCACACCAGCTGGGACCCTCCTCTAGGCCCAGCCTCAGCGTTTAATCCTAGCAGGCATGCAGGTGGCCAAGGCTGTCCACACTGCCACCAGCCTCTGCCTTGTCACTTCAGTTAGATGAACATCTGCAAAGGAAGACCCACATTAAATGGGCATCTACTGTGTGCCAGGCACCACATGGAACACCTCCCCACATGGGGTCTTACTGAGTCTGTAAAATGACTTCACCAAGTAGATGTCTGCCTTCAGTCTGCTTAGACATGAGAAAATGAAGCTCAGAGAGGGGAGGCAACTTTTGCAAGGTCACACAGCAACTGTGGGATTCTAGTCCCAGCTTCTGATTCTAAAGCCCACCTGCTTTCCTTATGCCCTGCAGATTAATGACCTTACTGTGTCCTGGGTTTTACATCCCAACCTCCTATTTGTTCCCCAGAGGCTGAATGGTGTGATGGAAAATAAGAGATGGTAGAGATACAAAGGTCTGAATTTCAATTCCAGCTCTGCCATGACCTAGCTGTTTGACCTTGGAAAATGTCACTTCACCTCTGAGTTCTGTTTTCTCATCTGTCAAAAGAGGCTGGGACTCCAAGGTCCTTGTGAAGAGTCAATAAGTATTGTACTCAGTAGACACCAACCACTAGCACTACACCCTGCACCTTGGCTTTTTTTCATCTGTCAAATGCAGCTAACGTGACCCACCCTAATGGCTTCTGTGGGCATGGAGGGCTGTGGCAGAGTAAGAACAAGGTGCAAACAACAGAGATCCACCCATTGTGAGGGTCATAGCCAGTAGCCCACTTTGTCCTTAGCAGAGCTGGCAAAAGTGTCCTGTGTGTCTCAGACAGGGCCAGCAAGAAACCCGGGGAGCTGGCCCAGACTGGGCTCATACACTCAGCAAAGGAGGAAGAGATAGGGGTTTGAGATATTTCTTGAAAGGCAATTCTCAGTGCTCACAAGGTCTTGGTTCTTGGGTCTCCAAGCAAGAGAAAGTGACACACAGTAGGATGCCTACCTGGTGATTGATACCCCCTTGCCGACACTCTGCCTGGGGTACCCAGATCTCTCTGAGGTCCCTCAGTCATGCCAGAGACACTCCAACCTCAGGGCATTTGAGTTATTTTTTTCTTTGCCCCATATCCTTAGGTTGGCTCTCTCAGTGTCTTTAGGTTTCTGCTGCAATGGCCACCCTATTTCAATTTCTACACATAACTCTCCTAACTACCCCACTCCCATCCCCCTTAGCTTTTAATTTTTCTCATCATTTATCACCTTCTAACATGGCCTATAATTGATTTATATGTCTTGGTCATGGTCTATCACCTCCCACTGGAATGTGAGCCCCACAAAGGCAGGGTTCTTTCATTTGTTCACTGCTGTGCCTCCAGTGCCTGAATCAGTGCCTGGTAATAAATTGATATTTATTGAATGAGTGAAATAGTTCAGGGGCTCTTCCAGTTAAGGCCTGAACTTGCATTCTCTCTGCCCACACTGGACATCTTTTCTGGAAGGAAGATCTTGCTCTAGGTTTGGTTGTCCATTGATTCATTCAGGATGTGTGTGTGTGTGTGTGTGTGTGTGTGTTTCATGCACTGTTCTAGGTGCTGGGGTTACAGCAGAAAATTAGCCAGGCATGGCCCCTGCCCTTAATGAACTTAGACTTTGAGGGGTAGAGAAGGCAATAAACTGGCAAGATGATTTTAAAGCACGCTTGGTGCTATGAACAACAGACTATGGTGTGATGGGCTAGATTGACTGTGTAGTCAGGAACGCTTCTCAGAAAAGCAACAGAGGAACTGATACCCTTGTGAAAAGATGAAGTCAGCCAGGCCATGGTCTGGGGAGTGGAGCAGTCTAAGGGGAGGAGCCAGGAAGGGCAAAAGCTCAGAGACCAGAGTGCCAATCATGAGGGAGGGATCTAGGCCTGATCTGCATTTTGTATGCCACCCTTTGGAAGGTGTCTTGAAAAGCCAAAGTAACATCCCACCTGGAAACACACGTGTGTCTGTTGCCTGTACTCATGTCCAAGTGTGTTTATGTATGTGTGGTGTGTGTGTGTGTGTATCTGGGGAGGAGTTACTGCAGAACAGGTGGTGTGTGTCCCTGGGCAGCTGGAAGGGTATAGCGTAGCCAGCAGCTCACTCAGTTCCTGGGGAGAGAAAGGTATAGTGGAAAGAGCATAAAACTTGGAGTCCAGAGGTGCTAAGTTCTAGTTCAGGCTGCACTACTGGCTCGTATCTAATATAAATTGCATCTGTAATTTTGGCCAAGTCCCTTTACCTCCCTAGGCCAGTGTCACCATCTATAAGACAAGAGGGGGTGAGGTGGGCTCTCTTGTCTGTCACCCTCTTGCGTTTGCTTCTCCTACTCCAAGGAATTGGCATCTCCTGACTCACAGAGGTAGTGGCAGAAGTGGGAACTGTTGGGGTGGCATTGAAGGCAGGAGAGGGTAATGACTGGGTCCTGTGCTGGCTTGGGCCTTGGTCCCCTGGCCCGTGGTGGGGAGGAGCCCCTTCCCTCTGTCTTCCCAGCTTGCTCATTTCTTCCCTTGCTGGGGAGGCCCTTCTCCAGACGCTGGCGCACGGATGCTGTGCTTCTCAGGTTCCCTGCTTGGCCTGGCTGAGCCAAGTGCCTGAGCCTAGGCCCGGACTGCACCCCCTCCCACTGCCAGCGCCAGGCCCCCTCCGCTCCACAGAGCTCTCGCTGCTCTTCTCTGAACTGCCTCCAGCTTGGCTGCATCGCTGCGATAATGAGGTGTCTGCGACTGAACACAGTGGGCTCAGCAGGGCAAAACAGCAGGCCAGAGGCACGGGAGACAGGCTGGAGCAAGGGCAGAGGCTGCTCCAGCTGGCCCTGGAATCCACCAGGTGCCCCCACTGGGCCCACGAGCCCTAGTGGCATCCTAGACCCCACTGCCTGGATCCTGGGGGCAAAGGTTTAAGATGAAGAAGAGAGGGCCGCTTGTGAAAAATCCAGCTCCATGATGATGCCGATGATGACAGGAAGAATCTTGGGTTTCAAAGGGATGTCCAGCTAATAACCTCTCATATCGGGACAACATGTTGGTGTTTATGAGGCACTTTCACTCATTCTGCAAACATTTACTGAAGCACAAACTCAGTGCCAGGCCCATGCTGGCCAGGGGGCAAATGAGGAACAAGATGGTGAGCTCACTGGCCAGTGGGGAGACAGACCCAGAACCAGGCCATGATGGTACCCCATAGTTGGTAGGACAGGGGGCACAATAAGCCAGAGGATGAGGTGCCCAAGCCAGTTTGGGAGTGCGGTGGGAGTTGGGGGAAGGTTGCTCAGAAGAGAAAACTTTGAGCCATCCTGAAGAAAGAGCAAGGATTAGGCAGGCAGACAAGGGAGAGTGAGGGTGGGAAAGGTGTGTCTTGTGCACAGGGCACAGACTGACAAGCCCAGGGTACAACTTAATTCTCAAAACAACCCTAGAAGGCTGGTATTCTAGTTTCCATTTTATAGATGGTAAAACAAAGGCCTAGGCATAATCCAAATGTTTTGCTTGTGGGGCAATGTTAGTTTGAAAAAATGGTTTCTCATCCACCCCCCCACACACACTTTTCTGCTAACCCTATGACATAATGACTTTCTCTGAAATTCACAGATGGGGGAATGGGCTCAGAGAAGGGAGGTGGCTAGAGAGACAAGTGCTCAGCTTTCCCCAAGTTTCCGAAGTTGGAAATCATCATTTGGAGAAACAGGGGGCTCTGAGGGAGGTAGTGCCATAAGACAATAAGAGAATATCACTTAGAAGCTATACTCCTGAGCCTCCCTTCCACCCTTGGGCATCCCTAGTGTCTTCCCAACCCCATGCCACCACAAACCCCTTCCGCAGGCTGACCTCCCCCCATGGCTAGAGCAGAGTCTGGGTGAGAAACCACTTGCCTGGAGCCCCCATTCAATCACAGGATGACTGGAGTATGCGTATTTTTGTGAATCATTCAGGAGCTGTGGCTGGCAGGATGGGAGTTGGGAGGAGGCTGGGAGCAGGTATTCCCACATGCCAAGGATGGCAGCTGCACAGCAAGTGACCCCAGAGGCCGGACCCTCATCAGCTGCCTGATCCCTCTCTCTTCACACTGTGAGAGAGATGGAGAAATGGAGAAATCACAGACTGGTGGTATAGTGCTAGGGAGAGGACGTTGGGCAAGGGCACGTGGGGAGAGAACAGCTGAGGGCGATTAATAACAATAGGTCACAGTTCCCAAGAACTTCCAATGTGCAACACCTTGGCTACTTTACTCCTTACAATACCTCTGCTGTTATTGTTACTGTATGGATGGGGAAAGGGAGAGCTCAAGTAACTTGCCTAGAGCTTATAATGGGCTGAACATTTGTGTCCCCCCAGAACTCACATGTGGAAGCCTTACCCCCTGAATGTGATGGTGCTAGGAGGTGGGGCCTTTGGGGAGTAATTAGGTTTAGATGAGCTCATGAGGGAGGGCTGTTCATGATGGCAATGGTGTCCTTAGGAAAAGAGACCAGAGAGCCTGTTTTCTCCACACTCTTGCTCACTCAACACTTCCCTCTGCCCCCACCCCCACTGCCCACACCATGTAAGAACACAGCAAGAAGGTGGTCTCCTATAAGCCAGGAAGCAGGCTCTCAGCAGACACTGAATCTGCTAGCGCCTTGATCTTGGATTTCCCAGCCTCCAGAACTGGGGAAAAATATATGTCTGTTCTTTAAGCCATCCAGTCTATGGTATTTTTTAAATAGCAGCCTGAACTGACTAAGACAGATCACATCGCAAATAAATTGCCATTCCAGGATTTAACTCCAGGCTTGCACTTTCCAGAGTGAGCACACCTTTTGCCTGTTCTCCTCACCCTTGGGATTTGGGCCTCTGAGATTTGGGACCCTGGGGGACAACCTGCTCCTCTGGCAGTCCCTTTGCAGTGACTCCCCGGCTGCTGAGAGTCCCACCAGTGTCTGAGATCAACCCTCCCTCCATTAAAAGTAACTCCTGAGGGGCCTGTTATGGGCTTCTGAAAGTGCAATTACCAGGTGTGGAGTTGCAGGTGGGTGGGAGTGAGAGTTTGGGTTGCTGAGCAGGGGAAGAGCCTTAAACACTTTACAGGCCTTAGAGTATGGCTGGTGGGGTGTTTCAGGTACTGTTAAAAATGTGGCTGCTGCAGGTAGGGTGGCTGATTCTACAAAAAGAAAAAAATGCCCAACTGAGTTTGAATTTCAGACAATGAATACTTTTTAGCATAGGTATGTCATTTTTTAGTTTCACTATATACTGAAAAAGTATTCGTTGTTCATCTGAAATTCAAATCTAACTCAAGCAGCCTGTATTTTATCTGGCAAAGCTAACTGGAGTCAAGTCGCCTGAGCTTCAATACCAGGTCTGCTAAGTACCTAGCTGTGTGACCTTGGGCAAGTTAGTAACCAACCTCTCAGTGCCTCAATTTCCTCATCTGTAAAGGATTGCCGAGGTGTTTAAATGAAGTGATAAAGACTGCAAAGCACGCCACAGCTGTTTTTACTTTTTTTTTCTTCTTATTTCTCTACAAATTTCCCCCTTAGGTTCCCCTGCAGATGCTCCTCTGGCTCCTTACTTTCCTAATATGTGGCTCCCCCAGGCCATACACTAGGGGGTGGGGTTCAGATTGCAGAGGAGGAGGAAGATGGCCCATTACCTTCTTACAAGGTGCTTATCACCGCTAGACCTTCTCCTTCACGCATTGGACCACCACAAACCTGCAAGATGTTCACTATTGTTCTTCTCCTTTTTCAGATGGGGAAACAAACGGTGGCTGAGGATGGTGAATGCACTTGCCCCAGTTCGCTCAGCTAACCCAGGCTCATCTGACCCTCACAGCCTGGCTCTGCTTTCCCCACCTCCTGCATTCCTCTCATCCAGGCCCCAGATTTGAGCTTACTGAGGGGAAATCCCTGCTGAGGTTTGGGGAGCATGTGCAGGGAACAGAACAGCCTAAGACAGGAGGCCTGGGGCCCTCCTGGCTGAGGGGCTCCTCAAATCTAAGCAGAGCACAGCCTCTGGGTCTCCGTCCTTCTGCCGCCCTCCCTGGCCCACACCATGCTGATAGCTCTGTCCTGCAGAAAAATGCACTTCTCTTCGATATGCCCAGCTGCACGTCCACTATGCATGCTAATCAGCGGCCAGTGCTTGCCAGCAATTTTCTCCAGTTCTGGGTTTATTTATTTTTTATATTTATACCTTGTGTGCAGAGATGGCTGACTTAGAGTGGGAGCAGAGTCTAGAGAAGGGGCCCAGCAGAAATTCGAGGAGTGAAGAAGCCAAAAGTTAGAAGCTGGGAGGAAATTCAGGAGTCATCTTTGCCATTTGCCTACCTGCTGACAGACCTGTACCTAGAGGAGAATACCACTTAGAAGGATAACTTGAACCCTCTAGAGTGTTCCGGGAAACCTTGGGAGATGGGCCCACCAAGGGCTTAGCAAAGCCCATGTTAAAGAGGAGGAAAAAGCAAGGCTCTGGGGGTTATTTGATACATGGATTCTTCCAACCCAAATATTTTGACTACAGACAGTAAAGACTGAGGCTTCATCTTGCCTGCCTGCCCCACCTATTGGGAAGAAATTTAGGCCCAGAGATAGCAAGGCACCTGGCCAAGGTCACACAGTGAATATGAAGAAGAACCAGGACCAACACCTGGGTCTGCTAACTGCCACCTCTCACGATTGCATCCCTTCAGAAGTTGCCTGGGAAGCACGGTCTCTCCCCATCCACCATGTCTAGGCAGTCTGAGTGCTCTTTCCAGAGAGCTCTCCACAAGTTCATGGAAATTGACTTGACTACTTACACCTCAAGTTCTTTCTAACTTACCTCTTTCCCTCTGCTTCTCTCTTTAAAGGCAAAGTCTCCTCTTGCTCTGCCGTCATACCAGGGCTCAGTACATAGTAAATGCTCAGTAAACATTCATCCTATGAATATACAGATGAATAGGGCGACTTGCAACATCCAGTAAGGGTAAAGATGAGTACACACCCTCAGACCCAACAAAACTCCAGAGACATGCACACACACATGTTCACCAGGAGACATGCGCAAAGATGTTCATAACAGTGCTTTGTTAGGATAAGATGGGCAAAACTACCTAAATGTTCATAATTAGGAGAACAGATAAATAAGTCATAACATATTTAGACAATGGAATACCCTGTAGCAATGAAAATGAATGAGCTGTGACTACATGAGTTAGTATGGACACATCTCAGACATGATGAAGAATGATATGGCAAGTCATTGAGTGTGCACAGAGTGCACCATTAGTGCAAAGCTTTGCACACATCAAAATCAGGAGAGTGGCAACCTTGGGATGGGTTAAGAAGGAGATTAGGATCTGAGTGTACACAGAAAGTGTTAATTATATCTGTGATGTCTTATATCTGAAGCTGAATGATGGGTAATGGGCTTGTTGTGCTATTCTTGAGACCTTTTTGTACATCTGAAATGTTTCATTACAAAACAAACCAACAGACAGAAGAAATAGATGGATAGATGAATGAATGGATGGATGCTGCTTTATCTCAGCCAGAGGGCTGATTCTCCTGCTTTTCCTTTGTTTTGTGTGTGTGGCTTTCTCTGGGACTCATGTGAGCTTTGGAGGCCAGGTAACCTTGGCTGGATTCCTGGCTCTGCCCCTTGCTGCCTTTTGACCTGGGGAAGCTATTACTTCCCTGCCCTACCCACCTCAGGAAGCTATTTGTGAGCATTCACTAAGATGATGGGGTCTTTTGGAGTTTATCTAGTCCAACCTCCCACTTTACAAATGGCAAAAGTGAGGCCCAAATGGGAACCTCAGCACCTACCATGGGAGCTAAGGAGATAATTGCTCCTTACCCCACCAGGGCTAGGGAAGGAGGCAACTCAGATGGTGGTCAGGACTTCAAGAGAGCAGCTCTGGTGAGGGAGGGAGAGGCAGTGCGGTGCTGAGGCCAGGCCTTGCCTGAAGGTTCAGGACATACTTAGAACCTCTGTTAGGTGGAGATCTGTTCTGATCAGAAAGGATCCCTGGATCAACCTCTATTGCTTGTGTCAAGAGTGGCCTGCCCTGCCCTGATCAGTGTGACTCAGTGGATTGGATGCCATCCCACAAAGCAAAAGATCACTGGTTCGATTCCCAGTCAGGGCACGTGCCTAGGTTGCGGTCTGGACCCCAGCTGGGACACAGGAGAGGCAACTGATCCATGTTTCTCTCCCTTTCTTTCTCCTTCCCTTCTTCTCTCTCTAAAACAAAAGAAAAAGAAAAGAAAAAAGAGTGGCCTGCCCCGAGATGAGGAGCAGAACAGAGACCTGTGTGTGAGGATGAGGAAAGGTAGAGGAGTTGTTTCATGAGGACAAATTTAGATTTAATCAGATTTTCTGACAAAGGACACAAAAGAAAGTACAGGCTGCCTTGAGAGAGAAGGAAGCAAACCATCTGGCCTCTTCTACCCTGAGAATCAGTGACAATATGATTGTCAGAATTTGTTGAAAAGTCTGAGGTGGGCAGAATGAAAGCTGATTATTCAGAAGGCAATTATCTGGATGTAAAGAAACAAGGAATCATGGTCCACCCCAGAATAGAGCAAGAAAGAAGGCCTGTATGGAACACTGTGGCATTCTGCTAGACACCAAAAAAAGCTTGGTCCTCCCCCCAGCCACTAAGCTCCAGTAGTATTTTTATCATACCCATTTTTCAGATGAGGAGACTGAGGCCCAGAGAGGCCCTGTGAAGCAAAAGATCTAAATTCAAAGCCTGGGCTTTTTGCACCCCGGTTCACTTCATGGCACCTTGGTCCTCCCTCCTCCCTGCCTGGTCCTAGTGGAACAATGGTGGTCTGTCCAGTTAGTTATTACCAAGAGAGGTGGCCAGAGAGGTAGGTGGAGATAGTTCCTGCAGCCCAGCTGCTGACCTCCGTTGTTCTCAGGCCCCAGGCTGGGTGCTCCTCGGGCGGGTGGTGGGGCTTTGGAACTGGCGACTGCTGCAAGCCCAGGGCTCCTGCGGAGAAGCCCTTCAACAGCAGCCCTTGTCCCCACTCTAATTATACAAACAATTTTTCTCGGCTTCTCCAAATAAACAGTGCGCAGTCTGCGGGCCATGGCATGCTGGGAAATCTGAAATGAGAAGCTGCTGCTAATGGGCTCCTTAGCTGCAGGGCTAAACAGATTGCTTAAAAGGCTGGGCCTGACCAGCCTCTTCCACACCGCACTGTGCACCCCACTCCACCCGTCTCTGGGCCCCCATGCCCTGCTCATGCCCTCCCGTCTGTAGCCCCCATGTGACAGAATATTAGCTGGGCTGTATGAGAACCACATTTCTGAGTCCAGTGCACAGGGCTCCTGCAGACAGTGTTTCAAGGCAGTGGTTGTATACATCGGGATGTGGGTACACATGTGTGCAAATATAGGACTGTGCATGTGCACAGGAGTGTATATGTGCAGGGAGAGGTGTGTGCATGTCTACAAGCAGTGCTCTTTCTTGGGGTGCAGTGGGGTTGCTGGGGTCTGAGTACTGTGGGCTTGGGAGACAGAAGTTCACAGTGGGGTAAGCACACAGAGAGGTGTATATATCAGAGGATAGGGAACTGAACATGGGGGTTGTGAGCAGGTGGCTATAAAAAGCCCCCTCCCCCAGCTCTGTAGGGGTTATTAGGCACTTTCACAGGCCTGTGATTTAGGGTTCTGGCTTTGTCTGAGGTCAGGTAACCTGCCCAAGGTCACATAGCTGAAAACTGGAATGCAGTTGCCTGACTCACAGAGTTGTTTACTTGACATCATTTGCTAGTCTGAAAGGTAGCTTCTTACTGTCAGAGGGCCTCTCCTCCCAGTCTGTCCACTCTCTGAGGGAAGGACCCATTTTGTCTATCTCTGCATAGCACAGTGTTTAAGTTCATGGGCTCTGGAGCCAAGCTGCCAAGTTTAAACCCATCTCCATTATTTACTCTATAATCTTGGGCAAGTTGTTTAACCAGTTTGGGCCTCGCTTTTCTCACCTGGAAAATGGAGGCTTTAATAGTACCAACTTCCTTAGGTTGTTGTGAGCTTTAATGAGTTCTTCCATGGGAAACACACAAAACAGTGCCTGGCATGTAGTAAGTACTCATGTACGCATGTAGTAAGAGACAGTAACCTGCCTATTTCTACTAGGACTTTCCCTTATTTGGCCAATCACAGTGCTTGGGGACTAGAGATTTGTAATATGCAATTGTCGAGGCAAATGATAATCTCACATATATGATGTTACTGACGAGCTAATGTGTCACGAAATTCCTTCTCCAGGTGACACTGGCCATTAATAGGGTCTTTTACTACTTAGTGCTTCCACAACCCCCTGGAAATTCTCTCCCCATCTGATATGTGTGTGTGTGTGTGTGTGTGTGTGTGTGTGTGTGTGTGTGTGTGTGTTGGGGAGAGGGACAGGAGTCGGTATAGATTTGATGGGCCTTCTGGGCCTCTTAGGCTTGGCTGCCTGTGTGTCCTCTAAGTCCTCATTCAGGGATCACCCTGTTCATCCCTGGCCAACAGCATCCCCTCTCCTCAGCTCATGCCCCTGGTCTCCAAGCCCTTCATCCCTATACCCCCACCATGCCACCAACCCTATCATCATCCCCCCCTTCAGCTCTCACTATAATCGTCAGAGAAATTCTCCCTTCAGGCTGAACTTTCCATCCTCTCCCCCTTGAAGGAGACTATTTGAGGAGAGTTTATTTAAACCCATTCAGATGGTTTTGAGTTACCAGAGGGAACCAAAGAGTGAGAAAGTGGGAAGGGAGAAAGGAGACAGAGCCAGTGAGAGCCAGCTTGAGAGAGTGCACAGAGAATAAAAAATCAAGAATTAAGAGAGAATGAGACATCCTTTTCTGCTTTTCCCCAAGAACACTGTGAGACACAAAATTGCCAGTGACCTGGCCATACAAGTTTTTAATGTTCTTTGTGAGTGGAGAGGATGACAAGAGCTACAGGAATAAGCACCGCACTGGGGCCTTTGGGAGGCTGCCCAGGAGGCCTGGGTTTTGGCCAAGTTTTGCCTTGAACTCATTGTGCAACCTTGGGTGAGTCTCTTCCCCCCTCCTTTGGGCCTCAATTTCCTGGCTTAGAATGTAGGAGGTTACTGAGGCTGGGGAATGGGGAATGAGCTCAATGAGGGCCTGTGAGGAGAGTCCTATTGTACTATTAGTGTCCCCATTTTAAGGATGAGTAAACTGAGACACAGAAAAGTAAGTTACTCAACTTCACACAGCTGAAGTAATAGAATTTGAAGCCAAGGAAATCTGGCTCCAGAGGCTGCCCACTTAAGGACTATACCACCTCCCACTCTGCTAGAATAATCTTTAAAGATCCTTCTAGTTATATGCTCTTAGACCAGTAACTGCTCCTGTCTGTGCATCAGTCTACCTATGTGCAAGGTCTGCTTCATTAACCTTACTTCACAGTGTTGTGGTTAGGAGCTCACTGCCACCTACATGGCCAAGCACAAAGTGAACACGGGAGCTAGAGACAGATTTGCTGAGCACTGCCTCTGGACCCAGAGTTGCTCTAAAGGCCTCAGTGCTTTGCATGTGTTACATCATTTAATCCTCTCACCCCTTCTAAACCTGTGATAACTAAGGCGCAAAGAAGGTAAGTTACTTCCCCATGGTCACCATGGGGAAGGGTGAAGCTGAGGCTCCCAATCTCTCCCCTGACGTGGCACGTGCTTCTAACATACTGGACAGCCTGAGGTGCTGGTCCCAAGCCCCATCTGTCCATTAGAATCAACTGGGGAGTTTTTAAGAACTTGGTCCTGGCCCTACCTCCAAACAATTCAATCAGAATCTCTGGGGAAGGACATTGGGATTTTTGTAAATCTCCCTAAGTAAGTCTAATGTGCAGCCAGGGTGGCCTAAGGTACTAGGATACAAGTATTATTAGTGATGGTTGTAAAGGACCACAATCCAGGCTGGGGTCAGGGCAAAGGGGAGGTAGTGGGCTGAATGGGCTTAGAGGGTCAGCATCCCATAATATGCCAGAGTTGGAGGAAAGCCCTTGAAACCAAACAGCCTGTTTTATAAGGTGGACCCTGAGGACCATATAGGAGAGAGCTTCTAGCCAGGGGGACAGAGTGACACATCTGGAATTTCATTCTCTCCCTGGCTCTTAAGACAGAACACTTTCTGCTGCCCAGAAAAGGTGGGACCCACCCTTTACAGATCCCTTTCCACCCATTTTGTAGGTGAGAAAACTGAGGCTCATAGGGGTGGGCCAGCTGCCCAAGAGCACGCAGCTAATAAGCATCAGTCCTAGAACTCCAAGGCTGTCTTGGTTGGCTCCCTATCCTGTGCCTGCTCCTACCTTTGGCCAGAGTGCATCCTAGGCTGCCCGAATAGGATAGGCAGGGAAGGCATTCAGGTTAAAGTCTAGATCCGGTCCTTGAGATGGTCCTCGCTTTATCTACCCAACACAGGCCTTCCTGCTGCCCGCCACCCCCCCATCACCTGAACTGCTAAAACCCTCGGAGTGGGTTCAAAGCCCTATGCAGTGGGAAGGAAGGCTTTTGGCCCTAACTGCCTCCCCTCCCCCTCGGGGCTCCTAGGGTCTGGAATTCTTTTAATAGGGGACAAAGCCTTTAATTCCGAGAGATCAGATGAGAGGCTCCAAATGCAAATGTGCGGGCAGGGAAGCCACTGGTGAGAATAGGCAGCCTTCAAAGTGTAAACAGCTAAATGCCACTGCCTGCTGGAGTGCAGGGGCAGAGCCACAGTGGCTGGCCTGAGGCAATGCCAGGCTGGCTCCCTCAGTTGCTTCCACACAGCAATTGATGGATCTCCAACTGCTAGGGGCCCTGGACCCCCAGGTGTGAAGAGTTCCACAGTCTTAAGTGGCAGCTAGCCTCAGCCTTGTGACCCAGGGTGATTCATTTCATTTTTCTGAGCGCCTCAGTATCCTTGTCTGTGAAATGGAATGAGTGGAAGACACTCCATGATGTTGAAGCTGGAAGGAGAAATTAGGTCTGAATTGCCTGGCCCCATAGGTGCTGAGGCGAGTTAAGCATCCTCGTTTCCTTCAGATGGCCATCTGACTGACTGTTCCTGTTGCTTGATCAAGGCTCCTCACGAACTTTCCTCACTTTTCTTCTTTCAGTTCTCCACTACCCTCTAAGCTCTCTGCCATTACCAGCCTCAAAAGACTCCCCAGTTCCTTCCTGGATTTGAAGGAAAGGTTGCTGATTGGTGGGGCACTGGTGCTATCCTCCCTCCCAAGCCTCGATAACTGGCCCAGAGGGAGGCAAAAGGCAAGGGGTTCAGGAGGAGGGACCAATCAGTGAAGGCAGCATAAGAAGGGCAGTTATTTGGGGGAAGGGTGGCAGAATCGTTGTGAGGGAAGTAGGAGGTGCTTGGGATGACAGTGGATAGATAGCTGAGGGAGTGGAAGCTGGAGGCCCTGATCCTGGAGCACCTTGAAGGCTGTGCAAGGGCCCTAGCTTTATTCTAAAGACAAGTGAAGCAAGTCAGCAGTGGGTGTTGAGCAGGACTATGCCACAATCTGATTTACATGTTTGTACTACCAGTCTGCCAGAATTAATTGGAGGGAGGCAGAAGTGGGAGCAGGAAAACCTGGGATGAACTATTGCCCTGGCAGGCAACAGGCAATGGTGTCCCACAGTGACAGAGGTAATGTAGAGAGTGAATGTTTGCGATATAGTCTTCCCTATAAGCCAGCCTTTAGTCCTGCCCTCAGATCGTCTGACCCAGGCCTTAAAAACTGAAAGAACTGAGCTGTCTGCATAACCACCAGTCCTACAGGTGACAACGTCATGGAGAAATAACAGGAAGCCAACACAGGTGACTATGCTATTCCCTTGGACATTACTAATGCAGGTTCACTCAACTCTTCTTAATACAGATGTAATCCAAATCTATACCAACATAATAACAATACTAATCACTCAGAAACCATCAGTAACAACATCACACAGAACTGGGGAATAATGAACCCGAGTTCCAGAGTCTCCGCCTGCAGGTCTGGGAGACAGCACGGTGGGCAAGGGAGTTGTCAGAGTCTTGCGAGGAAGGACCTCCGGAGCTAGGTGGGCAGCAGGGCAGGTGAAGTCCTCAGTACAGCAGGGCAGAGCCTCCAGCAGCCAATGCCAAGGGACATCAGCAGGGCAGGGAGCACCAATATAGTGTGTGGAGCTCAGCTATCTCAGCAGTGGTCTGGAACCTGCCTTGGTTATACCTTGAGAGTGGTGGACTCCACCCTTCTTGTTCTCTTAAGTGTCTTGGCAACCCTGATGCCAAGTGGCAACTTTCCCCAAAAGCCTATCTATGGGTGGTCCCACTCTGTAGACACGGCTATTCTGATCACGTGTGTAGATACCTTAGGTGTGTCTCCTTGCCAGATGTGTCTGCTCTGACTTAGGTAGTTTCCCTCTTGAACCAAAGTGTCATGACTGAATGGCAGCCATCTTGGTTGCCATGAGGGACTCCACTTTGTTTTATATACTGCATGCTATCTTGACGGGACCAATGTCATTTTATTAGTCCTGCTCTCCACAGGTGGGAACAGTGGAGGGAGGGAGATGGCAAGCCGGCCACATTCAGCATAAGCCATTCTCAGTGCTTTCTCTATACTCCCAAGGTGTCACTCACATAGACTCTCTGGGGCATTGGGTGGAGAAGGCAGTGATTCCCTCTCACAGCACATAACCAAAACCCAAAACTCCCACCTTGCCCACCACTTCTACCTTCCCTGCAGTGGACCGATCAAGAGAAAGTGTTTATCTCCAGGCTCTCTTTGCTGCTTTTCCTTCCTTAGACAGGTTGCTGGCCTTTTCTCTGTTCTTCCCTCTGTCCCTCAGAGGGTCCCTCTTCCGAGAAAGCTGCCCGAGTGAGGAGAGAAGCTCATGGGGATCAGAGGGGGCCTGTGGAGCTATGTGATCTTAGGCAAATTACTGCCCCTCTCTGGTCCTAACCTTTTCCTTTCCTATAAGTGGCATAATGAGAAAAGGAGATAGCAGCCTACAAATACTCTGGAGCAAAGATGCTATGTAAGGACATGCTACTTTTGTGGGGAGGGGCATAAGGCAGGAGAAAGGTGTTGTGTCATTCTGGGTGACCCTGGCCAGATGCCTGCTGTGTTGCTGTGAAGAAAGATATTTCATTTAATTGCCAAGTCCCAGTTACGTTGGGGGTCAAAGTCTGTTACCTGCATATCAGAGATGGCTGTCATAGGTCCTGCCTGGGCTCAAGATGGGTCTTGGGGTGAAGTTTGATCTTAGGATTTTTGGGGTATACGGTAGCTTCATCTTCCTATGATGGCTGTTCCCTGGCTCTGGAGGGACAGAGGCTGGGACCAATGTCTTCCCTTCTCCAGGTCTGTTTCTCCATCTGAAAAATAGGGAAGAGGTGCCTGCTGGGGAAGGCTGACTAGGCAAAGGGATCAAAGGGGAGAAGAAGCCCAGATTGGGCCAGCATGGGGTGTGGAATATGGGTGGAGAGCTAGGAAGGAGTGGGGGAGAGCTGCAGAGAAGTGGCTGCTGGGTGCAGCTCAGGATGGCTGCTGAGGCAGGTTCAGAAAATTGAACAGATGCTGAGCTGTGGGCCTGGAGCCCAGGTTGCTCAAGGATCCAGGAACAAACAGAGCCAAGATGGTACCCAGCTTTGCTCTGGAACTAGAGCAAGTGCCCTGTCCCCCACACCAGCCCTGAACTCCAAAGGGTCTGGCCTAGAGTGGAGCCAACTGATAGTAGTGCAACAAGGAAACCCCTGAAGGAAAGTGATGCTTTAGCAGTTGTCAAGACACAGGCAGCACTGGGAACTGGCCTCTCTGGGCAGTTTGCCCTGCCAGTGGAGCAGCACACAGAGGACAGAGGGATGGCAAGAGAAGAACATGGAACACTGTGACAGGAGAGTCCTTTAGGATAGGGAGTGGTGGATGTTGCAGGAGAGATGACTGGGGGGAATCACTTAGCTGAGGGGTGTCAAGCTCATTTTCATGGGGGGCCACATCAGCCCCATTGTTGCCTTCAAAGGGCCAAAATAATTTTAAGACTGTATACATGTAACTACTCCTTAACTGTTAAGGAGTTGAAATTACACTTGACCCTTTGAAGGCAACCGTGAGGCTGACGTGGCCCCTGATTAAAATGAGCTTGACACCCCTGACTTAGGCTCTTTGGGCCAGGACCACCTATCTGGGTGCCAGAACTGCTGCCAAAATCCAACCTGGCACTGTGTGGCCCACAGCAGCACAGAGCATGAAGCAGGTTACCGAGGCAGGTTCTTGACATTGAGGGTCTTCCCTTTCCCTACCCAGCCCATTCACACAGCACCCTCCAAGCCCAGGTAGCTGCAGGCAGCTTGCTCCCAGCTACTCTGCTTCCATTCAGTCACTGGATGGCTGTGTTTTTTCTCTTTTATGTGTTTTACTTTCTTTCCTGTTGTCAATCAAAACCCCTGCTGAAACCACGCATAGCTGGGCAGGCAAAGAACCCGTGTGCTTGGCAGGCCCAGCCTGGGAGGGCTCAGGCCGCCCTCATCTACCGGATGAGTCACATCTGGCCGGCGGGGGGTAGGGGAGCAGGGTGTCCCACATCTGCTCTCCACATTGCTCATCTCCGCCCCTTCTGCTGCCCAGGAGGAAGATGCAGCCCAGCCCAGAGATACAAGAAAGGCGAGGGCAATCAGTGATGGCGGGAAAGCTGGGGTGCAGAAAGGGCCCAGGGCAAGAGCACAGAGCAAGGGTAGGATTGACATTGCAGCAACCAAAGCTCCCAACCCAAAAGATACCTCTGTGAGACAGGCCCAGGGAGGAGAAAGAAGGCCTGAGACTGAGAAAGATGGAGAGTAAGGAAACAAGAGATAGAGAGCCCAGACCATGGGAGATTCACAGGATGGGGAGGCAGATGTAAGGAATGAAAGAGAGAGCCCAGGAGTGGGAAGCAATACAAAAGCAAGGGAAAACTGTAGGTTTTGGAAACTCCAGTTTTGTTTTTTGTGCCCTTGTGCTCTGGTGAAGGCAGCTGCCCAATAAACCTTGGGATTAGGGGCTCTGCTGTCCTGGGCTAGCTGGTAACTAATGGAAGCCACCTGGCTGGTTGCAGGCCCTGAACTTACCCCTGTCCTGAGCCCTAGGGGCTCCCTCAGAAAGGATTCTGTTTGCAAATTTACAATTGGGAAGCAACACTGAGGCCAGGGACCAGGATGAGGTATGCTTGTCCTCCACGATACCAAGTAGTATCTACCTGGCACAATAACTCCAGCCTCCCTCCACAGAGCACCCACACTGGGACATCCCCATTTTATCCCTGTGTGAACAGTTCAGAAGGGCAGAGGGAACTCAATGTCCCTTGAGAGCCCCTTGGTGGGCATCCTGTAGAGGGGATGTGGTTCTACGGGTAGATCACTTATCTTGCCTCTGAGTCCCTGTCCCATGACACTTGCCAGCAGGGCCAGCCACAGTGGCCTGGACTGCTCCAAACTACTGGTCCACCCCATTTCCCCTCACTGTGACCTGAAGCAGAGCCTTCAGCAATGCTGACAGGTAGGTCGTGTGTGATCACCCTCATTTCACAAATGGTTTAAGGGAGGCAGAGAGAGGAAGTGGGCTATTCAGGATCACACAGCAAGTCAGGCACAGGAACCAGGACATTGGGGGGAGGAAGGAGTAATCAGGAATTTGTCCTGGGAAAGGAGGAGAGAAGGAGAGGGTGGGCTGGCTATAGGGGGTATGTCTGTATGGTGGGGCACTGGGGGCCAGGAAGGGCCCCCACACCCAGAAGCAGAGAGAGAAGAAATGGGGGAAGATCCTGAAGGGAGCTGGTAGAAAAGAGGCATGTCCAAGGCTGGGAGAAGAGAGCTTCGACAGCACTGTTTTTGGAGGACCACACATAGGCCTGGTAGGGGCAGGTGGCAGCCAGTCTGCACCAGGGAGGGATCCCAGTTACCCAAAGGCTCCTTGCCCTGTGGGAGAGCAATAGACCAAGAAAAGGAGGAGGTTTGGAACTGCACAGTCTTCCCCCTAGGAGTGCACATGAACACACACATGCACACACTCCAACATGAAGATCTTCACTAGACTGTAGACTGATCTGGCTCAGCATAGGATGGTTCCTAGAAATGCAGTATTACACCTAGAAGGAGCTGGAGAGTCCTTGGCTTGTGTAGAGGCACCATGAAGGCCCTTGATGGGTAAAGGAAGTGAGGCAAAGGGGCTGCCCACGGTAACACCACAAGTGCAAGGGGGTGGGAACCTGTGGCTAGAACCTTCCTCTCCTATGGCTGAAGGGAGCAGGGAGCTCCAGGACCAAGTAAGAAGCCACCGAGATGAGAGGAGGTGGGGCCAGCAGGATAGTGCAGAAGTGTGCTGGAATCACCCACATTTACTGTGTGACAGACATGCGCTGTGCAATTCTCAGGTTGTGCATTGTCCCTTTGAAGTCTCATACATATCCCAGGAAGGAATTGGGGTTAGCTCTGTTTTTAGTGATGAGAAAACTGATGCTCAGAGAGATGAAGGTACTCACAGGTAATAAGTACAAGATCCAGTTTTGTCAGAGCCCGAGTTCAGGGCTTCAACTGTAGTGGGGACCAGAACCCCAATGGTGGCCAGAGAGGGTAGCAGGATGGATGGATGGGCAGGGAGATTGGGCCAGGGTCCTGATCAGTGCTGCTTTCATTCCAGAGTCCCTACCTCTTGGCCCATCAGGGAAGATAGTCTGGGAACTGTCGTCTCCCAGAAGGAGAGTCCGCCGCTGGCCAGAGCTGCCCACCAGACCATTAGGACAGGGAGCTGTCATTACTTCTCCTCCAAAACAAAGGTTTCTGACTTCCCCAAAGCACAGCTGCAGGGGGCTCTGTGAGAAGGGCCAGCAATATGGTAAGTAGTGCACTGAGCTCTGGGTGTCCCAAGTCCAGCCTTCTACTTCCAGCTCTCCTGCGTGAGGCAGTACACATGCCCCTTCCCTGCTCTGGGCCTAAGTGTCCCCATCTGCACCATGAGGAGTGGGCCCAGATTGTCTGCCGGCTCTGCCAGCTCTGCCAGCTGGGGAATCTATGACATAAGCACATGGAGAGGGAACTGAGAGTCTCAGGTGAGCCACACCAAGCACCAGATGAAGAGTGCTCCAGTTCCTCAGTGTGGAGTTGGAGCTCAAGGGGAGTGAGGTTATCATTGGGGGGCACTGCTGAGGAGAAATGGTGCTTTCATTCATTCCTTTGAACTAGCAAATGTGTGCTGAGCACTTGTATATGCCAGCCAGGTACTTGCTGGGTGCTGTTGATGCAACAGGGAGCACCTTTTCTCAAGGAACCCTACTGCCTGCCACATCAGCTCATTGCCTTGGGGAGCAATGGAGTGATGAACACCACACCTGCCCTCCTCCTTCCCCCATGCTCTTGGGCTTTGCCTCTCCCCCTTTCTCTCTGTCTTCCCCTTCTCTATCAGTACCTCTGCCTGTCTTGCCCTTCCTTGAGTCCTACAGATAGTGGGAGTAAGGGTTGGGGATCTGAGGGGTGCAAATTCCCACTTGAGCTCCCCTGCCAGCTTGGATGGGGTCATTTGGAAATCAAGAGGGGACTATATTAGATAAGACTGTTGGCCAAGCCCTGATCTGGCCCAGGGTCAAGGGGAAGGGCAGTTGCAAAGCAGGGGCACCTATGGGCACAGGCCTCAGTCACTGGGAGACTGGCCCTGGAAAGAAAGTAGGGTAGGGCTACAGCAGGGACAACAGACCCCCTGGGGAAGGCTGAGAAGCAGAGAGTGGGGGACTGGGACCAGGGAAGGAGCTTTTGGACACATGCCACTTGTCATTTTTATGCCTGGAATTCTGATTGGGACTGGAGTCGAGGTGACTGAGATGGGATTGCAAGGGAATCCTGTGCATGGAGTCAGTCAGATGACCTGGGTTCAAGGCCCCATGTGAGTAACCTTGCTGAGCCTCAGTTTCTTCAAGTGTCAAAGAGAAAATGCCTGTCACCCACAGTGGGACCTAAATGAGGGGGCTTTTGAAATGAGAGGGATTGGCCAGTAGGTCCCACAGCTGGGAAATGGGGTCTGACTTCAGGAGAGTCACCCTGGCCCAGGGAAGGTAGAACAGCAGAGGAAAGCATTAGGACTGAGAAGGGAAGAGTGAAGTGTGGGAGGGTCTGTGTGGGCAGTAACATAAGGAAGCTAGTGTCACCTACTGGCTGTCGGGGGGCACCCAGTCCTGCAGGCTGGAGCCAAATGTTGTTCATTTTGGGGTCCTGCCCAACACACCTCAGTGGAGGCAGAGGAAGTGTCCTGGGGGTGGCGAGAGCAAGTGCTTCTGAATCAGAGGGCCCAGTGCTCACATCTTGGTTCAGTCCCTTCCAGCCTTGTGGCCCTGAATGATTCAGTTATCCTCAGAGAACCTCAATTTCTCCATCTGTAAATCAGGCTCATCACAGCTTGCTCATCAGGTTTGCATGGCTCCTGGCAGATGTTGAATACACCAGTTTTCAAGTCCCTTATCACCTTAAGTAGGCTTCAGTTTCCTCATTTTCACAGAAGGGAGGTTGGAGTAAATAATCTATAAGGTCCCATTCAGCCCTAACGTGCAGAAACAGGCCATGATTATCATTTGTGGTTTGTGATTGTGTTGGGGAAAAATGACTCAGTTACCAGCTAGAACTTGATTGGGTGGGTGCCCTCTTAGGTACTGGAGGATGGGGAGGGAGGGTATTCCAGGAACAACAGAACAGAGGCCCTGGAGCCCTGGCCCTCAGATGGAAGGCTGAAAGTGTACTTTCTGTCCCTGGAGGGCCTTGTTATAGCCCAGGGCTGGGCAAGCCCTGATGGAGCCTGGGCACCCCTGCTGGAGACCCCATTGGCAGGGTAAGGCTGGAGGCGGATTTGGGGCTGGAACTGGGGAGCTTGGCTACAGAAGCTGGGAAGCAGAGAAGCCCCACCCGCTCTAGCCCATGTGTTTCCCTTCCTCCGGAAGCAAAAAGAAAGACTTAAAGGATTTAGACCTCAGGGAAAGAAGAGAAGAGAATTAGAACCCAAATCCACATCTGGCCTGACAATATGTCTAACCCTAAGCTCTCTGCCTACTGAGGCAGTGGGGGCTGGGGGAAGCAGGAGAGCAGCTGCTTGCTCCCTCCAAGTGCCTTTCCGGTGATATCACTGTCAACAGAGGCCCCCACGTGGGGCAGAGCTGCCCACCCCCATCTGGATCCACCCAGAACAAGGAAGAAGGGATGGGGCTTCTAAAGGAAGCAGCAGTTCCTGCTTTGACTCAGCTGGGAACCTCTTAGGGTCACATTCTCCCCAACTATGGAATGGGGCCCACGCTGCAACTTCACGTGCAGAGTGATATTGTGGTTAATTCTCTGCAGGAAAATGTGAGCAGCACACACACATGAGGGACCTTGGAGTACCTTGGTATGCCCAGCATTATTGTCATTACTGCTGCCCCCGGGGGACCAGTGATGTACAGTCCTTTCATGTTCCCTTTAGTCATTCAGAGGTACTTCCAACTTAAACTGGCAGAATGTGCACCAGTGGGACCCTCACACCTGGCCCTACAGGGGAAGTGACTGGCCAGGGTTACCAGGTGAGACAGGAACAGTGGCAGGCCTTGCTCTCAGGTCTCCTGTCTCCCAATCCAGATGGAGCCCTTTTGCAAACACCTCATGATCTATCAGGGTATCCAAACTTTTGGCTTCTCTAGGCCATACTGGAAGAAGCGTTATCTTGGGCCACACATTAAATACATTGTGACACATAATCACAAAGAAATCTCATAATGTTGTAAGTAAATTTATGATTTTGTGTTGGGCCTCATTCACAGCCATTCTGGGCTGCAGGTTGGACACCCTTGGAAGAGCACCAGGGACTGGGGTCCTCAGACATGAAGGAGAACTGGCCATCTGCATGAGTGCGAGGTGGAAGTTCTCAGAGTTTGAGCTTATGGTGCTTGTCCCTGTCCCAGCTAAGGCCTCAACCCCTATCTCCTACAGCCTTGGGACCCTCCAGACTCAAGTTGCCAGACAAAATACAGGATACCCAGTTAGATTTGAATTTGAGATAAACATGAAATATTTTTATTATAAGCACCTCCTGAATAATGCACAGAACATACTTGTACTACAAAAAGAAGAAAAAGTATTGTTTATCTCAGGTTGGGCTTTTAATTAATTGGGTGTCCTGTGTTTTTATTTGCGGAATTGGGCAACTGTACTTCTGCCAGGCTGCCTTATGGAACAGGAGGAGACGGCTGCCTTAAGGTCTCTGGCCCATGGGGCAGGAACTTCCCACTTTCAAATCCCCGAGCCTCAGCTGATCAGCTGGAACAGATTGCAGGCTGAGAGAACATGTTTAATTTGGTCGCTCATTAATTTGCACAGCCCTCTCCCTCCGTCCTCCTGGGTCTGGTGCTGCTCTAATGAGTTGAAGCTGGTAATGAACAGGAACCCCTTCGCGTGGAACGGTGCAGGCCCATGGGCACTGGGTAGGCCCTTTGCTGGCACCTCAGCTGCCCACCTCACCATCAGGCCTATGGCAGTGATGAGCTCTGAAGGGAGACCCTGTATCTCAGGGGACAGATCTGAATGGGGATTTGGCAGCCTCCCTCCCAGCCCTCTCTGATGAATTGAGCAAACACAGGGAGGGCGTGGAGGTTGTGGGGACATAGAGCAGGATGCTGACCCAGGTGAAAGGCTGAGTGGCAAGGTCGCAAGCTTCTACATTGGAGCTTAGGACACTAGGCAAGGTTCTTGTATGTGATGGCAACAGAAGAAGGCTGAGCCCAGGGTCTAGAGAAAGCTCAAAGCCACATTTCTCAAAGTGAGCCTGACTCTGAGATATCCTGTGCAGAATGGCCTCTGTGGTCCAATTTGTTTTCGAAACACAACAGATTGACACATACAAACAGGCATACCCTCAGGGGTTTGCTTCTCTGTTAGCTTATTGGAGGCTCTAAGGAGTCCTGCAGTCAAACAAACAACACAAACCTATTTACATTGGTTTGACTTGGCATTTCCCTTATTTATTTGACATTGAAACTTTGTTTTTAATCATATCTCTTACCCTTCTCAGGCACTCGTGTTCTCTATGATACACTTTAACACAAGGTGACCTGTGGGTATCTGTCAGGGCAGTGTCTGCTAGGGAGTGGCCAGTTTCTCTGGAGCCTGGAGGCTGAATCCCATCACCCTGGCTCAGTGCCCAGGCCCCAGGTCAGCACTGTGCCCCCTCCCTTCTTTCATTTCACATGAACCATTTTTGTCAGACACTATCTGTACCCATGACAACGCATGTCTATATGCTCATGTCCCTACGTATCTCTATGCATGTGTGCATTAGGGATACCAGTGGCATGCCTGCCAGGGTGGGCTAATTCTGAGAGCCTAATAATATCGGGGGGGGGGGGGACGGAGAGGGAGGGAGGGAGAGAAAGGGTTTGATAAGAGTTTCTTTCCTGTTCTACCTTTTTTAGGTAACTAATTTCTTCTTCTACCATTTTAGCCACCAAGAAATATTCCAGAAGTCAGCTAGTGACAAAGTCCACACTGGTCACCCCATCTGCTTGAGCCTATGTGCTGGTTCCCTTTAAGACTCTGCAGAGCTGACAGGCCTCGCCAGTACCCACTGACAAAAGCAGAGCAGAGCAGAGTGGAGGCTGCATTTTGGGCCCAGCAGTGCCAGTTTGAACATTCATTCCACTTCCAGCTATTTGGGAGGATTTGAGAAATGGAAGCAAGGCCTCCACCACAGGGTCGGTTCAGGACTGAATGTTGTCCCATGAGGACAAGGACTATGTCTATCTTGTTATCCCTGTGTTTCTAACACAAGGCCCAGTGTAAAATCTGTATGTATGAGCTCATGTGTGCACACAGGCACATACATGTGTAACAAGGGTTTATTGGGCATTTACTGTGTGCTAGGCATTGTCTTAGAAACTTTGTATGGAATAATTGATTAAGTCTTCACATCCATGCTCTGAGATAAGTCCTGTTAAACCTGTTTCAGAGATGCAGACACTGAGGCACCACCTGGGTCATGCAGTCAATAAAAAGTACAGCCAGGATTCAACACAGGCAATCGGACTCCAGAGCTCACTCTCTAAACCACTAGTTCTTACTTGGTGGTTTGATGGATAGTTGTTGGCTGAGTGTATGCATGCTAGCATGAATAAATGAACTTAAAAAAACGTCCATGATGTTGCCGCACAACCTTTCATCAGCTTGATGCTAAGCATCCAGCTCCACCAGGGCCTTCCTCCAGAAGCAGCGTAACACAGGGAACTTGCCCTGCCAGCTGCCCACACCACCACCTCTTTCCTCCCTCCCTCCAGCCCCAGGCCTTTGCCACATTTCCCCATCACCCTCCTCTTTCCCCACTGCTCCTGCCCAGCCACTCCCCAGTCTACCAACTCCTTGGTCTGCTTGCTTGCCTAAGCCCTCATCTTCCTGCATGTGTGCATGCTGGTATGTGCATGCTGGCATGTGCACCATGGAACCCAAACAAAACAAAGCAGGAGCTGTCTCACCTACGTGCTGTGCCTTTGATGTCCCCTTCCTGGCAGCTGTGGGGCACCAAGCCACCCTTCACAGGCTTGAGTCTCAGAGGGTGGGTGCTGGTTGAGAAGCCCCACACACAAAGGCTCAAGCCAAGAGGAACATGGGTCATGAGAAACCCAGAAAGCAGGAGGCCTGTGAGCAGTGGCCAGCCTGCTGGGTGGCAAACCTGAGGCATCAACAGATCCTCAGGCTCCAGAAGACTCTCAGTTCAGCAGCCCCACATCCAGGGTATCTCCAGGGACTAGCTGCTAACACAATTCATGAAGAGTAGCACCACCCACCCCTCTCATCAGCATAACAATCTGGAGGGGACAAAGTACTTTTGCACCTATTTGCCTAATCAATCCACATTATAGCATAGTAGATAAAAAAATTGGAGTCACAATGCCTGGGTGTTAATCCTGCTTCTGTTGCTTCCTAACTGTGGAACTTAGGGAGAGTCAGTGATACCCTCACAACCTGTAGGACGGTAATAATACCTATCTCATAGGAACACTGTAAGGAGTAAATGAGCCAGTTGTTTGTTACACTCAGAGCAGTAACTACTAGGCAGACATAGCATGTAGTGAGTTTGTACTAATGCCAGACTTGGTGCTAACTTCTTTTGTTCACATCATCTTTTCAACAACAACAAAAAGTAGAAGACAAAACTAAGGCTTATGATCAAGTGACCTGCCCACAGTGACAGAAGAAGTGGTCAAGTTGGGATTCGAACGACATATGTCTATCATCAAAGCCCATGATCTTAGAGGAAACTGAAACTCAGAAGATGGCCCTTGTCTTGGTTCAGAACTAGGCTAGCTAAACTCCACATCTTTGCACAATGCCTCCAACATTGCCTTTGTTTCCTGATGAGACAGATTTGGGTGTCTTCCGTCCCCTCCCCACTCCTGCCTCCAGCATGAGACTCCTGTCCTTTTCTGTCCCACCCAAATGGCACAGAGGGGGAGGTGTTCTAAGATATTGGGGGAAAGTTTGAAGCTGAGCTCTGAGCAGAGTGACCTTGTCTCATGTGTCCCTGAAATACAAGTGCTGGGCCAGTATGGGCCAGGCCCAGTGAGGCCTAACTACAGGTGCTGGTTATGTCTGGTCCACACCACCACTAGCCTGCCTTGTCTGCACCACAGGTGCTTTTCCCATGGTATATTTTGTCACCTGACCCAAAGGATGTAGGCCCCTAGTCACCATCCCTGGCTTAAGTGCCAGGTGCCCTGGGCTAGTAACACAAAGGCTGGGTGCCTGCTCTTAAAGGGGAAGGCTAGGGAACCCAGAAGAAGAGGAAGAAGCAAAGGGGGCTTCTTGGTCCCTAACCCTTATTCCAACAACCGTGGCTTCCTCTGCCTACCCCAGTCTCTCTCTTGGCATACACCAGCCCTACCCAGAACCAGCCTTGTCTCTAAGCTTTGTCATCCTTCCACAAGGGACAGCTGGGACACATAGGCTGGGACACATATGCTGGGACACGGTTTCCAGACTTCTGAAAGGAGACCTTCTCAGGGAAGAGGAGACATCCAATGAGTCCCAACTGTACACTGAGGGCCAAACACATGGGTCTCAGTTTGTCTGATTTAATTCTCAGAGCCCTGCAAGGCAGTATGGTTATCAATATTTCACAGAGCAAACAGCTGGGTTTGCAGAGGCCAGGGATTGGCTTAGGGTCCTGGGGACAGTAAGTGGTAGTACTGGTGCTGGACTCAGGACTGGCTCCCAAGCCAGCAGGCACGTCTCACACAGCATTGGTTCTTGGCAGGATGGGGAACCCCACCAACTTCAGCTCGGCAGGGCTTGAGGAATAAGCCTCTCAGGACTGCAGGACTTGCCTCAGAGGTAAGGGTTTATTCCCCTGGGTGTGCACTTTAAAAATACTCATTTTTGATGGAATTGTAGAGGAAACATTCCTTATCTGCTCTGCCTCCTTGAACAGGGCATAATCGAGCTCTTTCTGAAGCTTGGGGGCCGCTCCCCATTAATCCCCCATCATTATTAGCACTGTGCCACGGTGATCTCCTCGGGCCCGTTTCTCCAGCACAAAATGGCCCCAGCTTGTTTTCGATCTTTGAGCTCTTGTACCTGGTTGGGGTTTTGTGTTTTACTAGTTTTGCTGCCTACTCCCCTGCTGTCAGGCCATCAGCTCTCACTTCTTGACACTTTTAGTGTGCCTGTTTCCAGCAGCCCCTCTGCCCTCTTTTGATTTACTGCTTCTAATTTGCTGTGGGCTTGGGAACCAGATAACCAAGCTTATTAGAGTAAACAGGAGGAGAAACTCAATGGAGGGTCCTCCTGCAGGGAACAGGCCTGAACTTCAATGCGTCGGCAGTCAGCAACCTGAGGAACGGCCCCCAGTGTTCGGCCCCAAAGTATGTGGACCTGCAGCCATAGTGTTAGGGGCCTCCTTAACCTGACTTGCAACCTGTAGACTGGAGGAGTCTGAGTCTAGTTCTTACTTGACCCTAAACTGGTCAGGAAAGTGACCCTGTCCTTAGCTGCACACTGGAGGAGTGGCACACCTGAGGTCACAGGACTGCTGAGTCTTGCTGAAGCCCCAAGGGTTCCTCCCTTCCTTATCCTGTTTCCCAGTGACCCTGCAGAGATTTTGGGGCTGTGAGGCTCTCTCTCTCCACTTTGTCCCTAGGTGTGACCGGGGCCTGTGAGATACATTCCAGGGTCCATCACAGCGTGGGGGAAGCTCTGGAGCCCTCCAAGCCTGGCTAGCCTGGCCCATTTCTACCCACATCCACACCTGGTCCCTCACTCTCCTACAGTGGCCCACCCCACCCCTACCTCTAGCAGGAAATGGGCCAAAGGAAGCTGAGCCTGGCTTGCCACCTCAGCAGTCCAAGGCCCTGCCCCTCCCCCAGCCTGAGGGAGGGAGGCGCCACCAAGGGGGAAGCTCTGAGGCAGATTTAGGACTTGGGTGGAGTTCGAAGCCCCCAAAAGCCATTTTTCAATCTGAAAACTGAACCAAGCTGGTCTGGAATTGTGGCTGGAGGATAAATGTGGACCCCATGGTGTCATTTTATGGTCAATTTTCAGAGTGTAACTGCACTTTAAGCACTAACGCTGAGTAGCAGGAAAAAACTTCTTAACCGTAAGATCTATTAAGAGTGCAGAGCTGGCTCCCAGGGGTGAGGTGGGAATGCATAGACGTGAATCATTGGAAACAGGTCTAGCCCAGGCGCTAGGGAATAGCCCAGCCCAAGTTGGGCTATGGAGAGGGAGGGGGCAGTGTCAGAAGGGCCAGTGGGTGCCTCTAGTTCCTCAGGTCCTGAGGGTGACAGCCTCTAGTCTCCTTTCCCAGGGCCCTAGAGTCCTGCCTGAGTCTGAAACCCTGCCCTCTTCTGGGTTGGCCACTCCAGGCAGGAACAGGAATAAGACAACACCTGGCATAGCAGTGGGTCTGGTGGGCCACAGTGAGGCAGGACGGCCAGCTATCTGCTGAGCTGGACTGGATAGATGCCTCTGTTTCCCTGGTTGTCTTAGTTTTCAAGTAGACATGGCCCGAGGCCAGGGAAATGGGACAAGAGACAGCCTAGCAGGGGTATTCAACACCTGGGCTGCATGTGGCCCAAGATGGCTGTGAATGCGGCCCAGCACAAAATCATAAATTTACTTAAAACATTATAAGATTTTTTAAAAAAACATTTTATTTATTTACCTTTAGAGAGAGGGGAAAAAGAAGGAAGAAAGAGAGAGAGAAACATCTCTCTCTCTTTGTGTGGTTGCCTCTTGCGTGCCCCCTTCTGGGGCGGGGACCTGGCCTGCAACCCAGGCACGTGCCCTGACTGGGAATCGAACTGGCGACCCTTTGCTTCGCAGGCTGGCACTCATCCACTGAGCCACACCAGCCAGGGCACATTATGAGATTTTTTTGTGGTTACGTGTCACAATGTATTTAATGTGTGACCCAAGACAACTCTTCTTCTTCCAATGTGGCCCAGAAATGCCAAAAGGTTGGACACCCCTGGAGGCTATCTGGGGTTAAATACCTTCAGGGGAAAACAGAATCAGAGACAGGGGGGTTGTGGAGGGAATGGAGGACACAGAGATGGAGACTCATGATGGCAGATGGCACATGGCAGAGGAGGCTGGGGGACCAAGTAATCTACAAGATTCCTTCCAGCTTGAAAAACTCTTTGGCTCCAAGGACATGGGATAGAGGAGGTGAACTGACTGTCAGACAGGACCTCCAACAAAGCCAGGGTAAGCCTCCTCAACTCAGGTCTCAGGGCCATGCTCCAGCCATTGAGACTTGCCAAGATCCCATGGGAGAAGATTCAGGGCTGGGGCTTGTGAGCATGTGCATTGGAACATAACCATCTGGGGAAAGGCAAAAAGGGAGGCTCAGGGCTGGCAATGAAGAGACCTCAGCTGAGGCACAATTTGCTGTGTGATGTTAGACAAGTGTCTTCCCATCTCTGAGCAGAAATGTACCCATTTGTATCATGGTGGGTGGTGGGGAGGCGAGGCAGGGAGTGGGATTTGAACGCCATCAAGTTCTTTCACTCTTGCAATAATAAGGATCTTGCCAGCTAGATCTTTGTGGGATTCTCAGCCTGGTGCTCACTGGGACAGGATTTTTTGGGGTTAAAAATAGGGATAGAAAGAAAGAAAAAAAACTCACTAGATGCCAGGGAATATGCTGTTGTTGTTTTGTTGTTGTTGTCGTTGTTTTTGCTTTTTTTTTACAAATACTAATTCATATAATCCTCACAAGAGCTCTGCAAGATGACAACTTACACCTCCATTTTGCAGATGAGGAAACTGAGGCACAAAGAGGTTAATGGGCAGACTCAGTGCTAAACTGACTCTAAAACTAGAGACACTCACTTGACCTTTTTTCTGGTTCATTTCTCCCACTGTCCTATCTTGCTTACCCCTCTTCTAGGGCTCAGTTCTTTACACACTGGGCCTGGGATCCCCTGTCTGAGCCGGCCAGCCTCCTTGAGGTGCCCTTTACCTCCTTGTGCTCCCTCCCTCCCTCCCCTCCTCTCTAGAGGAGCTGAGCCAGGCTCAGGTTTCTCCATTTCCAGCCTCAGACTCCTGCCTTGGGCTTGGCTCATGACGAGATCTTGCTGACCTTGCACTTTCCATCTACCCGAGGGCCCTGGTCTCTGAATGGGCATGTGAGGGTGTCTGCATGCCTTGCCATGATGGAGGACTGAGGAAAGGCTGGCTTCTCATCCTGCCCCCCACCCTCGTGCAAGAGAAAGCATCCCAGTCCCACTGAGCCAGCTTGATTTTGCTCCCATGGGCCTCTCTGGGCAGATCTGGGGCAGGAGTATTGCTGAGGACATTGGAAGAGTCAGGATGAGGGCTAGGTGGGATGCCCTTGGGGTTGTATGTACTAACCACCTCTCAAAAATCACAATGGTCCTGGCCAATGTGGCTTAGTGGGGTGGTGTTGTCCCACAAAGCAAAAGGTCGCCACTTTGATTCCAGGTCGGGGCACATGCCTGGGTTGTGGGTTTGGGCCCCCGGTGGGGCATGTGAAAGAGGCAGCTGGTCAATGTTTCTCTCTCACATCGATGTTTCTCTTCCCCTCTTTCTCCCTCCCTTCTCTTCTCTGTAAAATAAAATATAAAATAATAAAATGTTATAAATCAGAATGGAGTGCTAATTTTGCCTACCATTGGACTCGTTCCTTCTTCAAGCTCTGTCTATAGAAATCATAAAATTGCAGAGTGTAACCGACAGATAGGCTCTTAGAATTCATTGAAGCCAAGAGTGTTTGGTTCCAGCTGGGGAGCCTGAGGACCAGAGAGGACAAGGATATGCTCAAAATTGCACAGCAAGACAGCCATGGAGGCAACGTAGAACCTAGAGTTCCTGACTCTTCCAGGTGACTACCTTTTCCATCTCAGCTCCCTGCTGGTCCTCCAGGATCAGCTGTGTGCCACCCTCTTTGAGGTAGCGCTGCTTAATGTCTTACCCTTTGCCATGCACAAGATTCTCCCCCCCACACACACATGCAGGCACACACACACGTGCACGCGCGCCAATGCCTTAGAGATGCAGTCCCTGGAGTGAAGTGGGAGGCACCCAGAGTCCCAGATGAAAGGCAGAGGCCCAGATGGCAAGAAGTGACACAGTGCCACTGAGGTACAAAGAGGGTGTTCTGAGACATGAATGAGGGTGTTTTTTCCTGCCTTAGATCCTCATGCCTAGCCCTGGTGAAAGAATGACGGAGGCTGAGGGGGACCCTCAGGCTCACTGTTTTTTTCTGTACTGATGCTTGAAGGTCTTGGAGGTCTCCAGCAAAGTCACCAGCCCATCCCCAGGGTTCTTCATCACACCTGTCTCTCTTCGTGTTGAAAGCCCAATCTGGTGCCCCCTCCTACATGATTTTCCAGACCACTGCTGCCTGCATGGCCACAAGGGGGCACTGGTGCTCCATGGCTCCTGGGGTCTTCTGGCGCGTGCAAGCTCTCGCTGGCTTGAAGGGTTGGGGTGGTGGGCGGAGGATAGGCAGCAGGAGTTTGTTAGGCTCTCCCACTCCTGGCACCCTCCCATTTCCTCTTGGAAGCCTCCCTAGTCCTCTTTCGCCGAGGGTCACATCCCTGGGCTTGAGGACGAGGTGTTTCATTTTCAATTTGCCCCCGCTGCCCCTGGGGGAGCTCCATGAATGGGGAGGAGAACCCCTGGGCCGCAGCCCTCTTCTCTCCCCTCCGCAGATCCGGTTTCCTTGTTTGTCTCCTTTTAGGGTGTCTCTGGCTCACCTGCCTTCCCTCCATTCCCTCCCTGGCCTGACTTTCCCTTCTCAGAGCTCTTGTTCCAATCTCCTCTTCCAGGGTCTTCCCTCCCCTTTCTCCCTTGTAAACTTTCAGCTTTCACTCCTCATCTCCTTCCCCTCCTTCTCCTCTCCCCTGGCCTCCCCACCCCACCGTCATTGTCCCTTGTCTCCCTTCTTCCTCTGCTTTGCTGCAGTGTCTCAAGCTGGTGACTGGGTGGATGGGGCCTTGGTCCCTGGCCTTTGTGGGCTGAGAAGGGGAGTCTGCTGGGGGACAGGGGACATCAACTGCTGATGGAATCTGGGAGTGAAAGAGGCTCCGGGTCAGAAACTCTCTTCAGTTCACTTAGCAAATGCAGCCTCTGGGAGTGGGGGTGGAGGAGATTGAGAATCCAGAGACTGGTGCCTGGTCTCAACCCTGGCTCTGACTGGCTGTGTGGCCTTTGCCATCGCCCCCCTGGGCTTCCATTTGCCCTGATGTGCGATGGAGAGCAATATCTCTGAGGATTTGCCCAGTTCTTGTTTTATTTTATTTTTCATTTTTCAGCAGTGGCTGTCAATCTTGGGATGCCCAAGCACTGCTTCTCCCGGATTTGCCCTCTGTCCTCACCACCCACCCCACCCCCATTAGTATGTTTGGGGACCTTTGGTGGAACAGTTTATCTGTGTTGCACTGGGAGAGGGACTGGGGTTGGGCAGGGGCCATATAGTCAGCAAGCAGAGGAATCTGTCTGGCCTATTTGCTCACTGACTTTGGGAGGCCTGCACAGCTTTTGGGGCAAATGATTGTAGAATGTCAGTGCTGGAAGAGGTTTGGGATAGAAGTAAGTCATTATGGGCCCTGCATAGTACCCACTCCTCCCTGAACTCTCATCCTGAGATACAAGTCCAAGGCCTTCTGCCTATAGTCTGCCTTCTATGTCTCATTTCAAAAAGAATCTACCCCTGCCCTGTGGTAGAAATAAGTAAGCTAAAGTTCAAAGAGGGGCAATAGTTTCCCAGGTACATGCAGCAAGGGGGTTGCAAGCTGAGGCTAGACCCCCAGGCTCCTACCCCTAACTCCCAGCCCAGAGCATGCTGGGGCTGTGAGGCTGTGGGTGAGGAAGGGGTCACCACCTGGACATGCACTGGGTAGCTTGGGACGTGGAGGGAGGTGGGTGTGCATGGCAGAGGTAGGGACGATTGGGCACATGCTCAGAGTGAGGCAGATCCCTGCCACAGCTGGAGAGTAGCACCCCCACCTGACAGTGTGATTTATCACATTCTCCCTGTTTCCCCTCAGCCCCAACCCTCTTTCAGACCCCAGAGTGGGCCCAGCCTGACTTAGAGGCAATTCACCTGTTTTTGATTTGAGACTCAGGTGGACTTTTCTTTCTTCTCATCAAAGAAGTGGTGAGGGGAAGGCAGGGCCCCATCCATCACCCCAGCCTCTCAGCAGCCTTGGGGAGGGGGAGGAGAAGGAGAGAGGAAAGACCCAAGGATCTTGCAGCCTCCTTCATTCTGAAAGGGAACCTCTCAGACAGCCAGGCAGGGCATTAGTGGCCCAGACATTTAGATCTTGGCCATGAATGCTCAGGAGAAACCGCCTAAGGGTTCCTCCGTTGGTGCCCTGGAGTGTGGGAGGTCCTGCGGCCTATTATTGTTTTCCAATGCCTGCTGCCTGGGGGATGGATGGGAAGGAGGGGTCTGGAATGGCTTGGTCCCCAAACAAAAGAGGAGCAAAGATTTAGCACCCAGGGAAAGAGGAAGAGGGATAACCGAGGGAATTCATTTTGTTTTTATTACCTACTCTGTGCCAAACACTGTCCAACATGTTATTTATGTCATTTAACCCTCCCAACACTGTCCCATTGTCCAGATAAGGAAACTAAGGCTCAGAGAAGTAAGGGGATTGATTCAAGGTCAGATCACAAGGGAGTAAGTAATGGGATCCAGATTCAAGGTCACAGCTGTTTGGCTCCAGAGAGAAGGCAGAGGAGAGAGGTGAGGTATGTGAATGCTGGTGCAACCAGGAAGGAGATGAGCTGTGGGATCTGGTCCCTACCCCACCACCAAAACATGCTCCTTTGTGTTCCAGCTCAAGGTCACTGCTAACCCATGTGGAGTCTTTGTGGAATTAGAAAAAGACACCCCTTCTTTTGGGTATGACCTAGCCCAAGGGCAGGCCACATGGTCTAGCACAAGAAGCAGAACTGAATTTGAGCCCCACTGTTCCCATACACCAGCCTCCCCTACCCCAGCAGTACTCAGCTCAGGCTGTTCTTTCTTTTGAATGGGCTGAGCAAACTCTGGTCCGAGAGGAGAAGTGACTGCAGCCTGAGAGGCTTGGCCACAACACACATGATGCCATCTGCCTCCTCCTTCTCCTGCTTGCCCTGAATGTTATCACCATCTCCACCATCTTCCCAGGCATCCTCATGATACTACAATTACTAATAACAGGAGCTCCATGGCAGGTGAATCTGTTTGAAATCCTTCCCCTGAAGCAACCCATTTTCTCCCTGCTGGACTTTTTCCTCCTCATTACACTCCTCCCAGTTTCCAACTCACGTGAAGAAGTCCATCCCCTGGGGAAACATGTTTGTGGGCCGGCCAGCCAGCCATGGCCTCTAAGAGAGGTAGGGAGCAAGGACTCAAGTATGCTGGTTTAGTTGATGTGTAGCCTTAAACCAACTGTTCATCTCTCTGGGACCAGCTCCAATCTAAAGGAGAAGGGTGGATGATATCCCTGGTCCTTTCCAGCTTGGTCTCTTGAGGTACTGGGATCTCTGAGTCCAGAAGTCCTGCTTCTCTCTATGCACCAAGTGAGAAGAATAATAGACCACCTCTTAGGTCTCTCTGGGGCTTCTGGCCAGGACAGCACACCAAAAACCAGCTAGGGGGACGGAAAGCAAGTCCTGAATTTGCTGCTTCCTAGCTGTGATGTGGGGCAGATTACTTCTCATCTCTGAGCTTAAGTTTTTTCAACTGAACAATGAAGATGATTGCACACATTCCTCCTCCAAGGAAAGGCTGCTGTGAGGAGTTAATAACATAATGTAGGGAACTGTGAGCCGCATAGGAATTCACTCAGTGGGCATGGTATGCATTCAGTCACTCAACAAACACTCCTTGAGTATTTACTAAGGGAAATACAATAGTGTGGTAAAAGTTCAAGCTCTGCCCTGGCCAGTGTGGCTCATATGGCTGGAGTGTTATTCCATAAACTGGAAGGTCATGGGTTCAATCCCTGGTCAGGGCACATGCCTGGGTTTCCAGTTCTATTCCAGTTGGGGTGTAAGTGGGAGGCAAGTGATTGATGTTTCTCTCTTACATCAGTGTTTCTCCCTCTCCCTTCTTCACCTCTGTCTAAAATCAATAAACATGTCCTTGGGTGAAGATGATGATGATGATGATGATGATGATAATAATAATAAAGTTCAGGTTCTGGTCAGACTGCCTGGGTTCAAAACCCAGTTCTGCCTTTTATTACCTGTGTGACCCTGATCAAGTGACTTAATCTCTCTGTGTTCCAGTTAGTTATCTCTAAACTGGGTAGGACTGTTGTTGGGATTAAGTTAGTTAATCCATATAAATCATTTACTGCTCAGCACACAGTAAGAGCTCACTAAACATTATGAAACCATTCTACATTCTGGGGTTCAGCTGGGTTCTCTGCTTGCTTGTTGGTCAATAATTGTTGGTTCCTTTCTGTCTTTCCATTGTTCTCCCCTATGAAGGGGATAAAGAAGTGTCTTGGATAGCTCAAGCTAAAAATCATACTTTGCTCCTTCCCTCTTTCCAACTAATGCCAAAAAATTCAACAAACATTCACACGTGCAGCACAGAGTCATTGAGCATGTTGTCTAGCTCTGTGCTAGATGCCAAGGCTGTGGAGATGAATATGACTCAGCCTTCATTCACAAGTGCTTGGTGGTGGGGGCGAGAGGGAGGGAGAGAGATAGAGAGGGAGGAAGGAAGG
>CM052552.1:28482396-28496532 GCA_028533065.1 Trachops cirrhosus
CCAGGACACTGCAGACAGAAGGAAGGGCATGAGCCACAGCACAGAGGTGCTTAGAGACACAACCCTAGTGTAGTGCAGCTATGGCATCAGCAAGGATGGAGGGCATGCTTCATAGCTTCTCTCCAAGGCACTGTTCACAGTGCACCTACCCAGAGCCAGGGACTGTGCCAGGGGCTATGCCTGGTGCTCTCCGCATGTTCTCTCACCATGGAGGTGGTGATACTTTCCTGCCTTTCACACATGAGGAAACAGACTCAGAATGGCAAAGGAACACACTCCAGGCCACCCACCTAGCAAATGGCAGGATTGAGGTAGGCCCCAAAGTCTGTCTGCTTCTCTCAACACTTCTCTGCTATCAGTACATAGCAAATCAGCTGGACTGCTATGTGTGTATGTGTGGGGAGGGGCTGGAGAGGGAGATGCCTGAGGGTCTGGGCACACTGCACTGAGCCCGTGAGTTCCTGCCCTGGTGTGGGGATATCTGGGCAGAAGGAAGTAGCAAGGCTACTTTATCCTGTGTCTCTCCCCACCCAAGAACTCACCATAAGGAAGGCTGAGCCTCTCTCCCACACTCTTACACACACCCGCAGGCACGCACACACACACACACACACACACACACACACACACCCCTCTCCATCCTCCCCTGCTCCTAAAAATATCAAACCAGTGGAGCTGCAAGGGAAATGAATGTTTGGCGGCTGAGCAAGTGGCCTAGGAGTGGTGTCAGGCTCCGTAAATATTTACCCACTGGATTAGAGCAGAAGTTGGAAACATTAGGCAGCTGAAAATTACTGTTTTAATAGCATGGCTGATAAATCCAAACTTGGGGGGTTTGTTTGGAAGTCTCAGCTTCTGGGAATTTTAGCGTGTAAACTATAGGCCTGGGGTGGATGGAACAGAAAAGAGGGGTGTGGGTGTGGGCTGGCAGGCAGCTGTGCCTGGAGGAAAGGGCAGCCGGTTCAGTGAAGGCCCGGTGCCTCAGGCCAGAGCCACCCGCAAGGTCCAGTGTAATTCATGGCTTCATTCATTCATTTGTTCATCAGGCCCTGTCAAAGGGAGGAGTGATGGATGAGCAAACATTTACTGGACACTGACCATGGGTACATATTTCAAGGGGGGCTTGACCTTTTCATCCTACATTTGCTATTTACTGTAACCCTGAGTGGTAGCAAGTACAGTGGAACCTTGGTTCTTGAACATAATTTGTTCAGGAAAATTGTTTGAGAAGGCATTTGTTCGAAAACCAATTCCCCCTTGTCTCCTGAGAGACATGTAACTGATCATACAGGTATCCGCATGAAAGGGTTGTAGGGGA
Source organism: Trachops cirrhosus (assembly GCA_028533065.1). Taxonomy (NCBI): domain Eukaryota; kingdom Metazoa; phylum Chordata; class Mammalia; order Chiroptera; family Phyllostomidae; genus Trachops; species Trachops cirrhosus. Next base: position 28,483,715 of record CM052552.1, read on the forward strand.
GAGAATCGAGACCCAAAGTTCTCTTAGACAACCAAGACATTTTTTCTGTGGACAACTTGGTGGAGAACTGAATTGTTTAAGAACCAAGACGTTGGAGAAACGAGGATTGACTGTAAAACGAGGATTGACTGTAACTCATTTCATCCCACAAAAGCTGAGGAAAATCAGTTCTCAGAGTGGAAAGGTAACTTGCTCAAGGGCACCAGCTCAAAAGAACCAGACAGGGCTTTAAGCTTAGGTGTCGCTGACTCCAAGGCCATGATCTCCCCATGGTCCCCCAGTGTATGGGGTGAGAAGTAGACACTCAATACATCTCTGAGAAATCAGAACCAAGAGGTCAGGCAATACAAAGATGAATCTGATATAGGCCCTCCACCAGAGAGCCCTGGTCTGGAAGGTATGTAAGATATGTATCCAGACAACAATTCCGAGGAGAAAGTGGCTAGTGCCTTAAGACAGAAAAGAGTTCCCTTCAGCTTGGTTGGCAGTAAAGCCAGTGGTGTCATGGGGCAGAGGAGCAGGAAGGCTCCCTTTGGGGAAGAGGCAGTTGGGCCCTAACTGATGGGCAGGCTTTGCATAGGTGAAAGTAAGAAGGGTGGCTGTTCCAGGCAACAGGAACAACACCAGTGAAGGCACAGTGGACAGTTTGGTTGAACCACAGAGTGTATAAAGACAAGGGGTGGGAAATAAGTTCCAGAAGGGAGACAGGAGCCAGATTGTGAGAGACTTCACACCACTAAACTGTAACCCTTCAGAGATGAGGGAGCCAAGGCATCCCCAGCATGGCTTAGGCCAGAGCAGAACTCTCCATTTTACTTTCTGCCCTTAGCGGGAGGGTTCAAAGAGACCAGTTCCCTGTGCAATGTCCACCTCAACTCATTCCAGGGCCAGTGGGACAAAGCCCAGAGAGCTACCTGGCTCTGGTGTGTGCAAAGTTGCACTGCCAACTTCCAGAGTTTGCCTTCCAACGAACTGCTGCCCACTCAAGCCAGCCCCCATTCCATGCTGAGGCCAAGGTCCCAGTTCCCCACTTCAAGGGTTGCTGTACTTTTATGAGCCTCAGTTTCTGTGTCCACACAGGGACACCTACCTGGAAGCATTATGTGAGGCTTCAGTGAGATGCTACAGGGAAAGCACTCAGCACGCTGCTTGACACATAGTCAGCACTCAGCAAATGTCAACCACATCATCATGAATAAGTGAACACTTGCGTCTCTCTACAAGGAGGGCTTTTACAGAGTGGGAAAACTTCCTGAGAGCCTGAGTACATTCCTGGAATGTCTTCCCTTGGAGGCTTAGAATAGGGAGCCCCCCCGCTGAGACAGGAGAATGATGGGGAGACTGTGGGTTTCCTTGTGCTGTCTATACTGTAAGTTTCACAACTCAGTGAAAAGTAATGGATTTCAGGTTTGGGAAATTGGGGTATCAGGACTTCCAACTTCTGTCTGAGGGTCCCAACATCAGGCCCAGCCTTGCACTCTTCCCCATCCTTCCTCCCTCCCCTGCCTGGGTCCTCTGGCTCTCCTTCTGCCAAATGGGAATAACCAGGCCTGCACTGCATTCTGTGGGGTGGAGGAGACCAAGGAGGGAATGTCAGCAAGGAGGAGGTGACAGGCAGCACTGTGTGCAAGGAGTGGGGGAGGGGACCCCAGTCAGCCCAGGGAAAGGTGTGAGTGAAATGGAAGAAGCTGTTCCTTGGGGCTCTGTCCTCCCCAGTCCCTGGTAAGAATGGGGGAAGGGAAAGCTGGCCCAGAGGGGTTTGAAGCCATCCCCAAATTTGGTAATTAGGCCTCTCTGCGTGGTTTTCCTGCTCCAGAAAATGTTAATTTATTGCAATTTGAAAAATGATCAAGCCAGGGCTAGGGACTCAGCAGCTGGTGCAAGGGAGAGAGAAATCTCTTTTTGTTCTGCAGGGAATTGAGCTGCAGCCCCCACCCCCACCCTGCTCCCTCACAGGGCCATCCTTCTCCTGGAGTGTCGAATGTCGACAGGCTCCTCCCAGGAGCCGCCTGCCTTCCTCAGGGGCTGAACCGGCCGGCATTTATCAAAAGCCTGGAAGCTTCTGAGGGAAGGAGGTGTGTGGGGAGGTATGTGAGCCAGCCCGGTGGGGGTGGGGCCCCAATGATTCTCGGCAGCCTCTGGGGTCACTGTGGGGGCTACAGCAGAGGGCCTGAGCTAGGAATGGAGGCCTGCAGTGGGGCAGCTGGATGCAGGCCCTGTGGGAGCCTCCTCTCATCTTCCTCAGTCCTGTCAAGCTATGTCCCACCTGCCTGGCTGCCCCCCTCACCTCTATTGTTCAGCCAGACAAAAGATGATTATGGAAAAACAGCCTGCACCCAGCAGGCAGGCTCAGCAAATCAACAAATGCCCAAAGCCACCGCTGCCGCCAGCAGCAGCAGCAGCTGCTGCTGCTGCTGCTGCTACTGCTACTGCCGCCACCACTGCTGCCACCGCTGCTGCCGCTGGCCACGGCCGCCGCCACTGCCTGGCTGGGCCCCAGTGGACCCCAGTCCCCACTCCACACTTACCACTGGCACAGAGCACTGTCTGCTGTGTCCCCCAGGGACAGCTCCACCTCTGATCTTGGGGGCATAGACATCCATTCTGTGGAGCCCCTGCCCCACACAGGGGTGCTCCAACATGGCCAATTCTTCCATCCTTGTCATTCTTTCTACCCCACACCACTCTCAGTCCTCCATTCATCAGTCAGCACCACTCATACCCACTATGTGCAGAGCATTGGGAACAGGCCCAGTCCCAAAGGAAGTTTTAGAAAGGGAAACAAACATATAAAGAGAGAAGAGGGAATGGTGCCTTCACAGGGGTATGGACAACTCAGACCACTACCTTCATCACTATTTCCATCTGCACAAGCCTCCAGTCCCCTTTCCCCTACCACTTCTCCCGCTCCTCCTCCTCTTCCTCTCTCCTTATACTGTGACTACCAGCATCAACCCCAGTACTATAATCCTCAGCACTGTCACCCCCATTATCACCATTTCAGTTCCTTCCTCATCCCTAAATATCTATCCTCTTCCCACTAGGAATTTATAGCCTGAAAACTGACAAGCCAACAGGGTGCAACTACTAACACACAAAAATAAACCCCCCTTGCATGGATGTGTAGGCAAGTACTTACACTGTAGTCTTCAGTTCAAGCAACCTCTTGGGGTTTATGGAATCTCTCACATCTGGCTGGAGTTTTGCAATGAGTTTCAGACCGGTTCCTGGCCTACAAAAATGTTCCTCATCCTGTCCCTCCTCCCAGTGGGTCAGTGTTAGCCCTTCTGGTGGCTGGGAGCCAAGGAGTCAAAGAAATCCAGGCCTGGAACTAAGGGTGGTGTCTGTTTGCATTTCAGCTGGAACCTGTGCCGGCAACTGGCCACTTTGGAATTCTCAGCATTCCTGCAGGCCTGGGCTTAGCTCAGGTGCCACCATTGTGGCCTGGTAGACAGTAGATAAGAGGGCTCAGAAGCTTCTGAGCAACAGATGAAGCACCCCTTCACTAAGTCACAGTGCCTCGATGGAGTTTCCAGAGGAGAATGGCAGGTGTCCATGAAAGTCAGGGTTAAGGTTAGAAGCTTATCAGCACTAAGAGATAGAGGCTGCCCCTGGGCTGGCCCAGTACACGCTGTCAGGTGAGAAGCAAATGGAGATTTTTGAGCAAAGTCTGTATAGCACTTTGCAGTTCATGAAGCACATGTATTTCGTGCATCTCATCTCTTAGGAGCCTCACTGACCACTGTGAGAGGTAGGGGGAATGGGCGAGGACTCCTGGTGTCTAGTGTACATATGGACAAACTGGAACACAGAAAGGCAGCAACAACTGACAGTGGTAAAATGTCAGGCTCCCTTCATACTGCCTTCCTTGCAGGTAGAGGAATTCCTAGACAAGTCAGGACAGGCTTGACTGTGACATGCAGGAGGGTAGAAGCCAGGATGGCTTCTTCCAAGTCCTCCAAAGGGCCATGAAGAGCATCTGCAGAACTCAATCAAGCTCTTAAGTTCTCTTCTTTTTGCGAAGAAGGAAGGGGTATGAGGAGAAAGTTCTCACTAACCAAGTGGCTAAGAGAGGACAGATATCTCCCCAGCCCCTCTCTTGCCAGGCCATGCTCATATCCACTAAAGAGCCTGTCTGTGCTGGCTGGGGGTTCCCAGCGTGGGCCTTCCTTTCACCCAGCCTTTCCTTTTCATGTCTCAGGTCTGCCCAGGCTCTCCTGCTGGACCACTGCTCCTGCTGTTCTGTGCCAGTTCACTCCTGCTGCTCTCAGCTTGAACCCGTGGGTGCCTACTCCACACCTGCCATGAGGAGACCCCTTGTCCCCAGCTAATGCTCCAACCCAGTGGTTTTCCAAATAAATTTGCTGACTAGCATCATGCACATCCCCTGGGACCTTATTAGGCATGCAAGCTCTCGGATGGGCCCCAGACCCACTGAATAAGGGACTTTGGGTTAGGACCCAGCTCTCTGTACTTTAACAAGCCCTCCTTGTAATTCCACTGCACACTAGAGTTTGAAAACCAGGAGTAGAAAGAAGGCAGTGGGCTGAGGCCAACCAGTATTCAAATGCTAGCTCTGCCATTACTAACTGTGCAACCTGGGTCAGGTCAGTACGTCTCCTTCAACTTCAGTTTCCTCCTCTGCAAAATGGAGACCAGAGCACCTGGCTGCCTGAAAATAGCATTAACTTTTTTAAAAGATTGTATTTTAAAAATATTTTGTTTATTTATTTTTAGAGAGATGAGAAAGGAAGGAGAAAGAGAGGTAGAGAAACATCAATGTGTGGTTGCTGCTCACATGTCCCCAATCCAGGCATGTGTCCTGATGGGAATCAAACCGGTGACCCTTTGGTTTGCAGGCCAGCACTCAATCCATGGAGCCACACCAGCCAGGGCTAAAAAATAGCATTAATTTTGACTTGATATAAGGTAAAAGCAAGTTTGTGAACAGTTAGAGCTGAAGTTGCTAGTCCCAGAGTTATTCAAGAGGAGGCCAGCTGACCACACTGGAGGGTGTATGTGCTGTGTTTGTTTAGCCAGGAGTCCTGGAAGACTGGAGCCCAGAGTGTCCACTGCATGTGCCACCTCCTTGGTTACCCTTGCCAGCACTGTAATGTGTCACACATTTCAAACCCCATGCCTTGGACTGCAATTTAGTCAGTCTGGAATTATTTATCTCAAGAGCCCATGCAAATTATTCTTCCCCTGTGGAGTTTTCAGCATCAGTTAGGAATCGTGTTCAGTGTAAGGAACTGCAACTCCCTGAAATCTGGCTTAAACGCACAGGCTATCAAAAGGTGTTGATAGTCTCAAATACAAGAAGTCTGGAGGTAGCCAGTTCAGGGATGGCACAGTGGCACATTAAAGTCATCAGGGCCTCGGCTCCATTTGGCTTTCTGCTCTAACATCTTACCACCAATTTCATTTTCAGAGTCCCATTAGGGTTCAAAATAGCTGCTGGATCTCCAGTCATCACATCACCATTCTAGACAACAGGAAAGGAAAAAAGGACAAAGACACATATCCTAGATAAATCAGCTTCCTTTTAAGCAGTCTCTCCAGGATCCCACGTGACCTTTAGTTTAATATTTCATCAGTTAGAATTTGGTCACATCTTTTATGAGAGTCTAGGCATTGCCATCATGGATAAATTTGAGACTCTGTCACCAGGGGAGAGGGGAGAGTAGCTAGTGGGTGGTAACTCTCCATGCCAGAGCAGTCTCCATAACAGCTTTGCTTCTCCTCCAGGAAGTGCTAATCATCAGCTGGGCTCCTGTAGCCTTGTGTTCCCCCTCCCTGCCAGCATTTACCACTCTGCATTGACCTCTAGCACTTAGCTTTAGTAGATGCCCCAGGCAACAAGGAGTTCCTCAGCTGCTGCTTCACTCAGCCCAGCTGGAAAGAAAGGCTTCAGTGCCACTACCAGTGAGCCCCACAAAGAGCATTAGCTTTAGAGTTCCAATGGTAGCCCTGCTGTGAAGTGACTCTGTGACCAGCCATTTGGTAGCAATGACCTTTGAGTGCTTGCTGTGTGCCCGCCAAGTTGTTTACATGTATTATCTCATTGAATCCTCAGCACGGTAGGTACTATTATTATCTCCATTTTAGAGTTGAGAAAACTGGAGGTTAAATAAGCTGCCCAAGGTCCCCCAGTCAAGAAGAGGTGGAGCTAGATTTCAAATCAGGCAGTCTGAGCCACAGCCCAAGTTCCTTCTCACTGAACCTCACCACACATCACCGCACCGCAGGCTCCTCATTGGTGACATGGGTATAATTGTCCCAGCTTCATGGGTTGCCTCAGGGATTTTATGCCATCACATGTGAATGCACCTTCCATCATGTGACCCCCTTCGGAAGTCAGACTTGCTGTCTTCCCATTCCTTTCTTCCTGTCAGTGCTGGAGTCCTCTGAGCACAAGGACCTGCCCATCTCTACACCAGGACAGAACTATTGCCACAGATACTCTCCATCCATCCAGGGGACAAAACACATTGCGGGCTGCCCTGGTGATGGGATGTGGGCATCCCCAGCTCTGAGAATTGGTGGAGTTTCTTTCTCATTTTAGGATAGAGGCCAGAGAGGTATCTGGGCTGTCCCAGATTTTACAAGGGGTCAGTGGCAGGGCAGGGCTTTAGACCACAAACTGACAATGCTTTGGGCACATGTCTTCCCCTCTCAGGATCATCCATTTCTTTTTTTTTTTAAGATTATAGAGAAAGGAAGGGAAGGAGAAAGAGAGGAGGAGAAACATCAGTGTGTGGTTGCCTCTCACATACCCCCTACTGAGGACCTGGTCTGCAACCCAGGCACGTGCCCTGACTGGGAATCAAACCAGCGACCCTTTGATTCACAGGCTGACTCTCAATCCACTAAGCCACACCAGCCAGGGCAGGATCATCCATTTCTTGAGGGTCTCAGATTGTCTGGTCTTGAAGGAACACTCAACAGGGACACGATGACATTTCAGTGCTACTTGAACTTCAAGATCTAGCCTCAATAGCACCTCCAGGAAGTTGACATCTCCCTCACCTGGGCTGTACTTCTCACATGGCTGCCCACACTGTGTCCCATATCACACACATTCACAAAGCCCAGCCTTGGGCTGCTCCCACAGCAGGTGTTCGACAAATGTTTGATGACAGAATAACCGAATGAATGAAGAACAAATGAGTGAGTAACAGCATGCACCCCTTTTCTTTACCTGGGCCCTCGGGGCTGAGTGGGCGCCAACAGCCTGAGGCTGGCAGACCAGAAAAGTGCATTTCCCTGGAGCAACAAGAAAAGTGAACAGAGAAAGTGACATTACAGGAAAGCCAATTCCCCATGGCATTAATAGCCCAAGTTTTGCTGCAAGAGAGGCAAATGGCAAAACAGGTGTGTGAGCAGATAATACAATCCTCTTCGCTAGCACCCACGTCGGTGAGCAGGGCACAGGCAGCAAGAAGATTAAAGCCTTGCCATCTCCTAACACTGCCAATCGATATTTATTATAACAAGAGACAGAGATTGCTATCAGCCAGTGAGAGAGAATGCAAATATAAGAAAACAAGGCATGACTTATTATGCCTACTTAGATGCAAGGGAAGGAAATAACAGTAACAACAACAATGAGAATAATGACGATAATAATACAAGACAGCCTTGGAAAAGGAGCTTTGTTGATTCCTTGTGCTGAAAAGATAGCTCCTTCTGTAAGAGCCTAACTTAGTCTCCATGTGTCCACCCTGCTGAGGTTTTGATGTTCCACTTTCATCAAGAATATTGAGCATGAAATGCCAACATGATGTGGGCTGTCAGGCGACAGTTGATGAAGAAATGGAGTGTGGAGCGGAAGAGTGCCAGGGATGCCTGCCTCTGCTGCCCAGGGACAATGCTCTGGCTTAATTGGGCCCCTGGGAACAGTGACAGCCCAAGAGAACAGAGCAGAGTACATCTGGGCCCTCTGCCACCCATCACTGAAGGCTGACTTGGGGGTCAGGTTTGTGGGGGGTGTTGAAGGAGTCTGAAGTTGCCTTACTCCCGAGGGTAGCAGGGGTCCGGTTCCACTGCTGCTGATCTTCTGAAGGAGGTGTGGGCCACAGCATGCCTACACTCTTGAGATTAGTGGGCGAGGAGGTTGTGAACTGTGGGATTTGGCTTCTACATATGAATTAATTCTGAGCTCCAAGTAACTGGCTTGCAGAGCTTCCTGTGCTGGTGATGGGGATCCCCTTACTGCTCTGCCTCGATGCTGCTGCCTCAGGACCAAAGCTAAGGCTCTTTGAGATGAGCTGGGCCTCAGCTGCTTGTACCAGGAAGGTCTGTAGTGTCCTCAGGGACTAGTGAGTCCAGCTCCAAACTTCAGGCCCCACTCCAGCTATGCAGTTCCAGACTCCAGAGGATTCAAGGGACACACTTGTAGTTTGGTTTTGTTTTAATCCTCACCCAGGAATATGTTTCTTGATTTTAAAGAGAGAGGAAGAGAGAGAGACAGACAGACAGACAGAGAAACAGAGAGAAGCAGAGACAGAGAGAGGGAGATGTGAGAGAGAGAAACATCAATTGGTTGCCTTCTGTACGTGCCCTGACCAGGGATTGAATTCTGCAACCTAGGTATATGCCCTGACCAGGGATCAAACCCACAATCTTTTGGTGTATGGGATGATGCTCCAAGCAACTGAGCCACCTGGCCAGGGCCACACTTGTCTTAAAGACATCTCAGAGTGCTATTTGGGGTTGGCAGCATGGACATCCTCTGGCAGCTTCTTAGAACACATAATTCTACGCCCCTCCCCCCCACCAACCTACTGAGTCCAAGTCTTCATTTGAACAAGACCTCCTGGTGATTTGTCTTCACATTCAAGTTTGAGAAGCTCAGCTCTAGATGAATAGTTTTCAGCCTCAGGGGTACATTAGAATCACTGAGGAGCTGGTTAAAGATACTGAGGGCCACACAACATCCCAAACTGCAAAACTTCAAGTCCTGGGACTGGGGGGGTAGGGAAGTGGGAATGAGATCTGAGCACAGGTGTTCGTAAATAGCTTCCAGGTAATTCCCAAATGCAGCACAGATGGGATGCCCTGGGCTAGCAAGCTCTCTATGGGTACCTATTCAAATACACCCCCAAACATTAGAGACAGGGCTCTAAGCTCAGGCCTCCCATGGGGACTCCAGCCCAGAGACTCTCAGTCAGTCTAGAGAGGCTTCAGCAGCAAGCCCTGCTCCCTAAGAATGTTCTGAGGCCTACAGGGCCCTGCAATGTCTCTTTTCCTATGACTTCACTCCTGTAACAAGTCCCAGCAGACTTCACAGAGAGGTAAGGTGAAACTGGGAAGCCCCGTTGCCCCAGAGCTCACCTCAATCCTCATGTCCAAGTGCACCGACTGCCAGCCATGTCTGCCCACACTATTGGGTGCTCTCCTGTCTGGCAGCACAGCAGGTCAAGAGCTCCCAATTGCATTGCCCCTTTCTTTGCCTCCCTACTGGAGTCTCTGCTGGCTTTGGGCTGATGGGAGCAAAGGTGGACAGATCACCTCTACTCTTTCCTCATCTCCAGAAAAGTTGCTCTGCTGGCTTACAACTTGGAGGTACTGGCAGGAGATGGGGCTGACTCATTGCCAGGTGTTCCTCAAGAAAATAACTAGCACCAAAGGCCAGTATTGTAAGGTGGCCCATCCCTACATGATTTTCTTCAAGAGTTTTCCTAAAAGTTACAGCTGTGTACCAGTAGGAATGTCTACTGTGCGCAGAAGTGAGCTCTCCAACACTGGAGGTGAACAAGCGTGGACATCTGGGAGGCAAACTAGAAAAAGAGACTGTTTTTTCCAGGGCAAGTGTCAGTGGGGGCTGAAGCATCTCCAAGATTTCCAGCCCTGAGCACTTACAAGACCAATTGTCAAATAAGGGTGACAGCAGTGGTCCAGTTCAAAGGACTTGGTCTGCGGAAGCTTAGGGAGCAGAGCTTAATATCTGGAACAAGTCTATAGAGAAAAAGGAAAGGCAGTCCGTGTTCCAGTCCTTACACTGCCACTGACTGGCTGGGCTGTGTGACCTTGCACAAGTGTATTCCCATCTCTGGGCATCAATCCAAGGGACTAAACTCCATCCTGACAGCCAGGGTTGCCATTTTGCATGCTCTAGCGGGTACCATTTACATGGACCACACTCTAGGCTGTGACTACGTGCTATAAATTTTCAAACCCCAGTGCAAAATAAAAATACAGGACCTCTTGATCAAGAATTAAGACTTTCCAAGCGGGAACAGCAGAGCACTATGCCAAGTGGGGGGCCCTATGCACTCCCAGGAAGCCAGCCCTGACAGCTTGGGCAAGGCAGAGGTGGGGCTGCATACCTTAGCATTTCCTCTCCTGCTGCCCTGTTCCCCTTGTGCCTGGCAGCCCTTCCCTGAAGCCCTTAACTGTTGAGTTAGGAGGGTGGGCACAAAGCCCAGGGAAGCCAGGGACCTGTTGACCCTGGGGGACTGAATTAGTAGGAAATGATTTGAAAGGTAATCAATATGCTCAATTGTAGTTCATTAACATCTAATGAGTCCTCTAACTACTCAGCATCCACTGGGGTCTGGCCAGCGCTGTCACCACTCCCTGCTTCTGCTCCCAGTGTCATTTATTCTCCTAGGTGCTGCCAGGTGGGAGGCAGCTGCTTTGGGCTGGAGCGGGGGAGGTAAGGGAGGACCAGATAGCCACTAAGAATGGAAAAGCTGAGAGGGTCCTCAGGTGCCTTCAGGTCCAATCCCTTCAGGATACAGTGAAGAAATTGCCCAGAGGAATTTAGGCTCCAAATGTGGAATTGGAATTGAGCACTACTAACCCACAACTAGGACTTTTTCTCCACTGTCTTGACAACAGAACGTTCAAGCTCTCACCTGAGTCTTGTCATAGACTGGGGCTGTGCCCCTTGAATTCTTAAAACCTCAGCTTCCCTACTTATCAAATGGAGACAATACTACCCATTCTATAGGTCTGTGGTAGGTGTTATCAGTGCGATAACTGATGTGAAAAGCACAGCATAAAGCAAAAAGCTTTTCAGATGTAAGATTCCCAATGAAAGTCAGCACTTAATGAGGCCCTGCTTTTGTGCCAGGTGCTGTGCTCTGGGCTTGGGACTGGGACCAAGCAGTGGATCAGACAGTCCCTGACCCTCATGGAAGACTTCTGTGCAGAGGTTGCTGTGCTTCTGTATAGCACAGCCTCCTTGCAGGCCAAGGAGGGGCAGGTGGGGAAGACTTCCTGGAGAAGGTGAGCTCAAGAGAGGTGGAGGATGTAAATTGGAGTTTTCAGCAGGGGAATGACACAGTCATATCTTTGATAACACTTGCATAGTACGTACTACCTGTCAGACCCTGTTTAAGCACCTTGCAAATATTAACTCACCCAATCCTTATCCAGAGAGGTAAAGGAACTTATGCAGGTCATAAAGCTAAAAATAAGTGCTAGAACTAGAACCCACTCCCCGACAAAGCCCATCCTCTTATCCCTAAGCTACACTGCATCTGATCCAGGCCAACTGTTGTTGTGGCACCAATGGCATACACAGTTGTTTAAAGGGGACCAACCTGGAGGCAGGGAGGAGAGCAATGAGGAGTTGGGACAAGAGGCCAGGTGAGAGATATTAAGGATCTGACCTTGGGAAGTGGCAGTGGAGTTGAGGTAGAAGTGACAGATTGGCAGTTTGGAGGCAGGAGAATGAACTTGGTGGTATTTAAACTTGAGCTCAGCATCTAATGACCTTTCTCTATGGATACACACTGATGAAGCTGTATTTGTCAAAGTCCACATTTAGAATTAACCTTCACTCTAGTTTTCAAGTCCAGAGAATCTGTGGTGATTATTGTTTTGATCCTTTCTGGACTCTTTTTCCTCCTTTGGGTAATAGATCCAAACTGCTTGGCCACAGGGGTGAACACAAGACCTTAGCCAGCCAATCAGAGTGCTTCTCTGAGATTCTTGATTGGTGATGTTGGAAGGAACTCTGCTTCCTCACTGCTAAAGAAGCCACAAGAATGCAAGCACTGCTTGTACCTTCCCCTGGTATGGCCCTGTCTCCTGCTCCACCCAAGGGTCTAAACCCTTGCTGATACCTGTGAATCCTCCTTCAGGCCACCTTCTCCCTCACCCACATAAAAATTGTCACTAAGTCCCTTAGATTCTACTGCCCCAATATCTCAATTTCTCTACTCCTTCCCCCACCCTGGCCCCCTGTGCGTTACAGGGGGACAGATCCTTATCACCTCTCTTGGATAGCTATAACCAACTTATAACTGTTCTCTCCCTTTTTCTAACTCCCTGGACTGCATCCTCCATTCAGTAGCCAGAGGTCTCTAGTAAGTCATGTAGATCTGATCATGACCCACATCTGTGACCCAACATGTTAGACTTGTCACATCCTCAGCCTTTGCCATAGTCTTCCTCTTCCTGGAATAACAGTGAATGAAATTGCCCTACAAAATGTCTATTCCTTCCATCCCTGATCCAGACATGGCTGTCACTTGTACTCCTTGTCTGAGTGGCAAGCCAGGGCTCTTCCCTAGGGCTTCTATCTATATGGCGTTTGCTGATAATATTTGGTGTATTTCCTTCCAGCCTTTTTTTTTTAAGGTAATTGAGGTCATATTGTAGTACAGTTTTGTGTTCTTTTTCACTTCCTGATCTCTTATTTGGCATCTCTCTACATCATCAGAAATGCTTTGTACACCATAATGTTGAATGGTTGCCTGACCATCTGCCTGGATGACCTACACATTTCGGACCCAAGCATTTCCAAGTTCTTCAGCCTCCCACAACCAGCCCTGGTCCGAGAGTCCATCTGAGTGTCCAGCCTA
>CM052552.1:28505894-28529571 GCA_028533065.1 Trachops cirrhosus
GGAGGGTTGTCAGGAACATCTATAAAGGACACAGACAAAGTCAAAGAGAGGTAGGATTGAGGGTGGGAGGTGGGGATGGCTGGGGTTGGGGGAGTGGTGGGGGAAAAATGGAGACAACTGTACTTAAACAACAATAAAAACCCCCTCTCTTTTTCCCTGTAGGCCTCTTCCTCCAAGAAGTCCTCCTCTTTAGGGGAGGTGTGGCCAGTTCACATGGGTAGGTGAGGTGGAGGACAGTGGCTGAGACAATAGGGTGTAAGCTTGTCTCTTACTCCAGAGCCACCCCCACCACCCCGGTCTCAAAAGGTCCAGCTCCCACCCAGGAAACTTCAGGCTAAAAGCCTTCCCTTGCAGCCCCAACCCAACCTGGGGGCCTGCCCCATCCAGGGATACTCACTTTAGGATGCTTCCCACCACCTGGTTCCACTTTGGCCCACGAGGATCCATATGGTCATAGGCTGCAAGTCTTGGGGTCAGCCCAGGGTTCCCAAAAACATGGGTAATAGTCAAAGTCAGAAGACAGCTATCATTTCGTCATTTATAGAGAACTTAGTATTGCCAGGCACTAGTGAAGAACTTGGCATATATTGCTTGATCCTCATGACACTCCATGTAGATGCTATTATTTCCCCACTTTAAGAGTAAGAATCCAAAGTACAGAGAAGTAAAAGGCCACACTTAGGTCCATTAACAGCTGGACTCCAAAGCCATACTCTGAGGGTCCTTGGAGGACAGGGTTGGCTGATGAGGAAGAGATGGTGACTGCCCCAGGAGTAGGTTTGATGGACAGGATGGCCATGGAACAGAATTGTGGCAGCCTCTTGGGTCCAGCAGGAAGCCCTCCAGGCTTTGTGATGGGTCTTCTGCTCTGACCTTGGGTGTCTGCTAGCTAATCCCTTCCAGAAGTGCTGCCAGTCCACTCCCTGGGGGTTAGTGGGGTTCAGAGCTATCTGAAGGCATCCTTCTCAAGGAGGTGTGCTGTGAGGTGAGATCAGTACCCAGCAGAGACAGAGCCTAGGGGAGGCCCAGCAAGTGGGAAGTTCCACCCTGGGACCCTAGCTTTTAGGCTCTGCCCCACAACCTTCTCTCCATATCTGGGCCTGAGGCCTCCAGGCTGTTAGAGAAAAATTGCTAAAATCAAATTGCAATTAACAGAGGCAATTATCTGCCTATTAGAAAACGTCCCCTGAGCTAGGCCTATGCAGAGAGCTGCCAGGGCCCTCCTGAGCAGCTGGGCCCCAAGGGAAGCCCCAGAGCAGGGTAGCAGCCAGGGTTAGGGGAGGCAGGTAGCAGCACAGGCCTGGGGGTTCTGAAGGGCCCTTCACAGGCACAGAGTCAACGGAAGTGTGGGTCTGCAAGACGCCCCAGGGAGGGAGCCCTGGCCCTAGGCCTGGGCACTGTGGGCCCTCCTCTCCAGTGGGCCTTCCTATGGGCAGACATGGGCCAGTCTGTGTGTACTGAAGAACAAAGGGGAAAAAATCACGCAATGACCCTCCAGGGAGCGATGATAACATTTTCACTTGAAAATTACTGGAGAACAGATTGTTTTATGCAAATCACATGCAAATCACATTCTGGTTGGTCTCTGCTTACTAGCCAGAGTTATTCCAGCTCTTTTGCTGACTGAGGATGATGGGGGAGGGGGCGGACCCTCATGGAAATCCAGGTTTAGGGGAAATTCTGCCTGGACCTGGGCTGGATAATGTGACCTCTTAGCTTTCTGTCCAGTCCACTGTCCACTCCAAGTCTTATACATTCATATGAACTCCACAGAAAGCTCACTGCCTCCTGGCTACACTGCACCTAGACCCCAAATCCAGTGGGCGTTTCTCTGCTACTAAGGATGGCCTGTGTCACGCGGCCCTGACAGTAGCAGAAGATATTTGAGGTCTGCTGGGCAGAGTAGGAAGAGGAGCATTAGCGTGAGAATCACCAGCTGATGCTTCTCTCTCTCTCCCCCTCTCTGTCTCTCTCCCTCTCTCTCTCTCTTTCTCTCTCCAGTCCAGGCCTTACTGCTAACTCCAGATGCTGCAACTGGATGACCTATAGCTCAACCTGTCACATGTTTGCTCCTCCTCCTTGCTCCTGCCTCATGGCCTGGCAACTTCATCCACCCAGACATCTAATCCAGAGCCTGGGAATTGTCCTTGAGCCCCACCCATCTCTTGCATCAAATCCTTCCTGTCCAATCTACCACTTATAAGTCTTTGGAGATTTGTCTCCTCCTCTCTGTCCCAAGGCCACAGCTGTAGTTTATCTATCATGTTTTCCCCATTCCAGAGGTCTTGGTTCCTGCCTCCAGCCAGCCTCTCAGACCTGCTTTCAACCCCGCTGTCATAGTGATCTTTCTACCAAACCAAACTGACGGCGCTAGAAACCCTCAGCAGCTACCTAGGCCACAGATGCAGTCCAGACCCTGTAGGCTGGCACACCAGACCTTTAAGGCACAGGCTGCAGGTTCGCCTCCCACACAGTTCCCCATGTCATCCATATTTCCTGCCACATGAAGTCTCTCACCGCCCACCAAACACTCATATTCTGCCAGGCCTTCTCAACCTTCATGAGCCATTCCTCCCCTAAAATATTTTCCCCTTCCCCCTCTCCCACCCCGGGTGAAATAGTATTTCACAAAATGCTTTGTCTGAGAGATAGTCACTGCATGCCAGCATGCCTTGACCATACATTTCACACACACCCTGTCCCAGCTGTCATTGTATTTGTTACTCCTCAGTTCCCTCTCAGCATTTTGCCCATAAGAGAGATTAATTCATATTTGTAACCCCTAATACATGATGAATGAAAAGATAAGGAAATATTAATGAATGAGTTGGTGACTGAATGGGGCCTGGGTTTAATTCATGGATCTACCATGGGTGAATTATTTCTCTGAGCCTCGCTTATGAATTGAGGTAGTAATGGCCAACCTCACCATGAGTATTCAACAAAACAAGGCATGGAAAGTCACCCAGAGCAGCCCCCAGGGTCCTCCAGATGCTCAAGAAATTCCACATGACTCCTTACCTGCCCAAAGTGAGAACTGACTTCAAGACACATGTCCTCTTAGCCACCACTGCTCAGTGGCCACTGCCTCTATGGTGCTTGCTCTGGCATTGGCTCAGCCCTGGATCCAGCCTCAATTTCTAAGGGCTATCTGAAGGTCCCCTGCCAGGCTGGTCACAGGTACAAAAACCTGTCTCTTAGAGGAGGCCTGACACACTGTCTCAGACCTCACTAACAGTCAGGGCATGGAGCAGGCTTGCCTGAGACTTCTGCCCCATGGGTGGCCAAACATCCTGAGAGTAGAGGAGATGTGAAAGGAGGGAGGGGCAGGAACTCAAGGATCCAATCCTAACTCCACCAATAGACACCTACATCAATGTGAGGCCACTCTGGACTACATTTCTGTATCCGTCATATGTGGATGGTATTACAGGCATTAAATGCTCAGTGTGGGAGCTGAATCAAATGCTGTATGTAACAAGACTAATACCGTGCTTGGCCCAAGGGAAATAATAGTGGCTAGCATTTAACGAGCACTTACTACGGGCAAAACATGAAATGCTTGGCATATATTTCCTCATTTAATTCTTTCAGCAACTCTGTGAGATAAGTACTATTATCATCACCTGTCTTTGATAGATGCAAAAGTTGAAAGCACAGAGAGGTGAAGCCATTTGCTCTTGGCTGCACATGTAGTAAGTTGATATAGCAGCTTTATTGAGATATAATTCACACATCATATAACCCACCCATTTGAAATATACAAATCAATGGGTTTTAGTGTATTCACAGGGCAGAGTAGATTTTGAACTCAACTCTTTGAAGAACACTGAAGAAGGCAACTGGGCCTTTCCCTTCAGGGGCTGACATACAGTTAAATGTCACCAAGCTCGCCCCTGATCAGTGCTGCGAGGCAGGTGGCAGCAAACGGGGTTTGAAGATGGGACTCAAGGAGAGCTTCAAAGAGAAGGTAGCTTTCAAAGTATACCAGAAGAACCAGTAGAATTTAGAACAGTGCTATCCAACAGAAATATCATGCAAGCCATGAATGTGAGCCGTATATATCATTTTGAGTTTTCTAGTAGCCATGTCAAGAAAGTAAATGAAACTGGTGAAATTAATTTTAATAATATTTTTTCTTTAACTCAATATCTCTAAAATATTATCAAATCAATGTGTAATCAAAAGATAAAAATTGTGGCAATATTTTACATTCTTTTTTTCATATTGAATCTTCCCGTTCTGGCATGTATTCTATACTTAAGGCAACACCAGTTCCGACTAGTCACGTTGCAAGCACTCAGCACCCACATGCCACTTATAACCACTGGGATGGAAACTGCAGATGCAGATGTCAGAGAAGCCAGAGGGCAGGAGGGCAGGGGAAGCACAAGATAGGCTGAGAAAACAGCATGTGCGCAGTTGGGTGTGCAGTTGATGGGACACCATTCTGTTTGTTTGCTTTAATAAAAATTGTGGTCTGCATTGTTATATTTTATTTTACTTTTTAAAAAGAATTTATTTATTTATCTTTAGAGAGAGGGGAAGGGAGGGAGAAAGAGAGGGAGAGAAACATCAATGTCTGGTTGCCTCTCACACGCCCCCTACTGGGGACCTGGCCCACAACCCAGGCCTGTGCCCTGACTGGGAATTGAACCGGTGACCCTTTGGTTTGCAGGCCAGTGCTCAGTCCACTGAGCCAAACCAGCCAGGGCTGGATTGTTATATTTTAGACACTAAAGTGTGTATTTTTTCCACGGGTAATGTGTTCTCATAGTCCAAAAATTTAAAAGTAGAAGAGGCAAATAGGTTACCAGACAGCAAAGACATTTATATTTTCTTACCCTCCTTTATTTTATATAAATGGTATTAGAGCCTCCGTTCTTCACTTTACCTTTTCACAAGCTATCACAGCTTGGAGACTGTCCTGTGTTTCCTCATTCTTTTTCATGGCACACAGCATTTTATTGTCTAAGAGTTAACCAAGCTCCCACTGATGGACACTTAGGTTACTCCTGATCATTTGTGATTACAAACAAGGCTGCGACAAATAATCTGTTCATATACCATTGTTAGTGTGTGTGTGTAGCTGTACGATAAATTCCTAGATGCAGAATCTGCAGGTCAAATTTGTCAGTGGTGGGTTCAGAGCAGAGGAGTGACAGGCTCAGGGCTGTATGCGAAAAGATCCCTCTGGTGGTAGCATGGTGACAGTGTGGGCGGGGGTAAGACAGGAGACAGAATCAGCTCTTCCATCCAACGACTCAGTGAATATTTATCCAGTGCATCTGTGTCCTGGGCACTTTGCTGGTCAACAAGACAGACTGGCCCCTGCTCTCAAGCAGCCGATAGTTGAATGGAGAAGTTGTGAGGCAAGCAAAGTCAGCAGTCTGGGCTAGGGTAAGGGCAACAAGGAAGACAGATAGATGTGTTAAAGAAGCTAGAATAGGGCACTGGAACAGGAGTCAGACAGACATGGTCAGAGCTGGGCTTTGGAGAAAGCACCCCAGCTGGTCAGAGAGAGAGGTGAGCCTGCCAGGAGAGAAGGCAGAGGAGGGCACCAGAGCATGGCGAGTCTGTGTGGGGAGTTCTGGAGACAGACTGCCTGAGTAGGAATCCCAGTTCTGCCCTTTACTAGGTGTATGCCTTTGCACAAGGGGCTTCACTGCTCTGAGCTTCAGTTTTCCCACCTGTCA
The DNA here is from genome assembly GCA_028533065.1 of Trachops cirrhosus. Classification (NCBI taxonomy): domain Eukaryota; kingdom Metazoa; phylum Chordata; class Mammalia; order Chiroptera; family Phyllostomidae; genus Trachops; species Trachops cirrhosus. The sequence goes on from CM052552.1 coordinate 28,511,591, forward strand.
AATGGAGCTAATAATAATAGTATGACTTTCAGAGAGTTGATGATAGGAGGATGAAGGGAGGCAAACAGTACATTTTGATTCCAGATTCTGGCATATCTTACCTTTTAGTGAAATATAGGTAGTGTTGTTGGTATTTGATGATTGGTGTGGTAGTGGTGAAAAGCACAGAATGTGAAAGATGAGAGAAAGGTTTAGGAGTTGAAATTAGCAGGACTTGGTGATATACTGATTGATTGGCTGTGAGGGTGAAGAAGGGAGAGTGAGGAGCCCCGTCTGATTCCCAGATGAGCAGCTGGTGGGGATTCTGAGCACCAGACCCAGAGATGGGGAAAGCCGGAGGCTTCTGGCAATCCCTTCCTCCCCTCCCCCGCACTGTCCAGCTCTTACCTGGAACTTGGCACATGGGCTAGCGCAAGTGCTTCTATGGGAAGCCAGGGGAGAAGAGTTTATACGAAGCTAAGCCTTGAGTCCATTTGCCCGCTGCCTGTCAGGCTGTGCTTGGCAGTACCCTGCCCTGTGTTCACGTGTTTCTTGGCATGTGCCTCAATAGACCTGAGAGCCCTTGTTGCTAAGGCCGCTGTGAGTTGAGGTACAGCTAAGCAGTTCCCTCTTGTCCTACTGGTCCCCCTCCTTCCCTGAACTTTCTCTCTTTTCCAGAAGCCCTAGTTGGCATCTCTTCTGCTAAGGCAGAGAAGCCTGATTGGGAAGTATTGGCCCTACCCACGCAGAGCTCACAGGGACCCTGCTGGCTCCTGGCTGCCTACTCTGGGGATGACAGATACAGGCAGGGGACAGGAAGACACATTTCAATGCCACTCATCTCAACACTGGGTTGGAAGACTTCATGTGCAAGGACTTAGCAGGAGAGAACGGCAGGGGGGAGACCTTGGGGAGAATGGAGAGCCACTGAAGAACTATAAGGAGAGAGGTGGGGTGTGGGACTGCAGCCAAAGGAGGCAGGGACCTGGCAATTTCATACACAGGCTTGGAGACAACTTGATGACATTTCTGAGAACTTTGAAAGTCACTCCAGCCATCTTCTCCCACCTCACTCCTGGCCCACTAGGGCTCTGGATGGTCAAGGCACCTACTGCTGACCACCTGTTTGTTAGAGGCCAACTGAGATGCTATTGAGCCTGCCGCATAGAGGGAAGGGTGCTACTTCCATGGGTGCTCATGGGTCTTTGGGATCATGAACCAGACAAGGAGGTGAGAAGAACCCTAAGACCAGCCCAGTGGCCCCTGCTGACAGACACACAGTCCCTCTGCTTGGTGGAAGTCATTGAAGCTCTGGCTGGACTCAGGCAGGAGCTGAGTTCCCCCTCCTGCCCAGATCAGGACCCTGAAGTCAGCAGGTTTGCCACCAACATGCCATCTAGTGCTGCCCTCTTTCCCCAAGGCAGCCTCAGTGCCACCTCTCTACCAACTTCCTGAGGAACTAAGCTGGGCCTCCTACCCACATGGCAGCTGCTGCCCCACCTACTCTTCCTTGGGTTTCTAGGTCAAGAATCACTTACCGGATAAAAGTCTCCAGAGCTTGTGGCACTTGCAAAGGCAGGTCCTGTGTGCTCTTTTCTGCCAAGGGAATGCATGGCAGGTGGGTGTTGTGAGAGAGCTGGCAGCAGGGGGAGAGGACACCCTAGCCCTTAGCACCATTGAGGTCTCTCTTCTCCTCTGGGCTGCTTTGGGAAAATCCCTCCACCCATCATCCCAAGTCTCCATTTCTATTCTGAGCTTCTCTCCAGATGTTTGCCCCCTCCATCTTGAGCCTTAGGGAGGACCACATAGAGAGCAGGGTCTCTTCTTGGGGTTGAGCAGCTTCCACCCATGCCTGCCACCTCCATCCTGCCTGACCCTGTGTGACTCTGCAGCCCAGAGCCTGCTGGCTGGCTGCCTGCCACACCCTGGCCTTGGGTTTGGGGCCTTCTCCACCCCCTCCCTACCTCAGTCTGCTCTGCCAGCATCCTTAATGATTCCCAGCTGATCCCAGCCACATCCTCTCCCAGGGGCCCTGGCACAGAGAGCAAGCCCTTCTCCAGTGGGCCCCTCAGAGTCTTAACCCCTGGCTGGCTGAGCCTCCAGGCTCCAACAAACCACCAAAACAGGAAACCTAACACTAATAGAGACCAAATCGGATAGAGTGGTCAGACTTCCCTGAGGGTAGCTTTGGCCACCCTTGACCTCCTTCTCTGGGGGCCAACACTCTGAAGAAGTACCCTAGCAAGGGTCTCCAGTGGACAAAATCCTGTGCTTGCTGGCCGAAGTGCCCTTGGCAAGCCTGCTCTCTCTCTAATCCTGACTCTGTGTGCTGTAGCATTGAGCCCTCCTGCATCTATTCCAGATAATGCTGGATTGGGAAAATGGGTTCTGCAGGAGGTCTGCCTGGCTTTAAACCCCACCTTTGTCATTTGCTAGCTGTGCGACCCTGGACAAGATATTTTATCTCTCTAAGGCTCTGTTTCCTCATCTGTTAAGTGGGGATACTAGCAATACCTATCTCATAGCATTGCTAAAGGGATTATATAAATTAACCCACACGAACTCTTCAAACAGTACGTAGGAACTGGCATAGGCCAGTCAATGTCAGCTCCTGGCGTGTTATTATTGCAGGCAGTGCCTAGGAACTCCATGAGGAGAGGGACTATGTCTTTCTCACTCGTGTACTGACCACACCCAGCCCAGTTCCAGGTAATAGATTCTCAGTATGTATCTGGTACCCAAGAGACAAATCTGATAGTTCTGTGTCCCCTGTCACCCAGGGACCTGGGTGAAACTGAAGCACACAGGTGAGCACAAGGAAGAGCCCACCCTGACCTGCCCCATGTCCACATCTGTCAGCCCCCACACCAGTATATTCACTAGGCAATCCAGTGAGTACAGTCCTTGGGAACTCTGCTTGAAAAGGTCATTGTCAATCAACTGACAGGCCCAGCAGCTCACACAGGCCAGATCCTGGGTATGGCTAGGCTGGTAGAAGCCAATGACTCAAGATACAAAGTATGGATGCAGGGGGAAGCATGGGCTCAGGAATCAGACTGACCTGGACTTGACTCCCCACTGCTACTTACTGGCTGTCTAAGCCCCAGAAAGCCAGACATTGTCCCTAGCCTCAGTTTCCTCACTTGTGACATGAGGATAATCACTCCTCCTCTCAGAGCTTGGCAAAAGCTCAAGGAGAAAACCATGTCAAGCATGCAGCAGAGTACCTGGCACACAACTGGTGCCAAGGTGGTCACTAGCAGTTCTTGCACTGACCTGGGGCCCCGGGACCAAAGAGCTCCGTCAGGGTCTATTGGATCTTACCCTTCTGCCTGCACGGGTGTTCAGGCCAAGGGGCCACAGCCAGGGCCCCCAGCCGCCCATTCCTTACACCCTGGCATGGTGGGGTTCTTGGCCTCCCGCCACAGCCAACTATGTAAATAAACCAGCTTTTTGCTGGCTGGGAGTGAAACTGCCCTAAGTGACATTTCGAATTAGTTCTGCTATATTGGGCTTGAGCTCTGAAGGGCCTGGGCATTTTTCCTTCCTAGCTCATCCCTTTCTCTGTGTGGTGAGAGCTCTTAAAGCACACCCGGTGTGGGCAGAAGGCCAGGATGGGGCGGGGGCAGGCCTTCTGTGGTGACCTGCTGAAGCACTTACCAGGCTCGGGGACACAGCCTCCCTTTCTAGGGAGGTCAGGAGCCCTGCACCAGGGTGGCCCCCTCCATACTGGCCCTCCATGGCTGCCATGGCAACCCAGCCTCCTCGCATGGGGGCTCACACACCAGCTGGCAGGAATGCTGAATGGAAGGAGGGCTGCCTTGTTGGCCGAGGAGAGGGGGCTGGGTACTGGAGGGGTCACAAGAGGGGTGGGCCAGCTGCAGGCCTGGCAGAGCTGAAAGGGAGGAGTGATAGCCACATGGCCTGCCCAGCTCAGGCTGGGGCTGGGGCCATGCCAGGAGATGAGACCATAGTAGGAGAAGACAGCCAGGATCATGGATGCATGCCACTGTCTTCCTGGCAAAGCGCTACAGCTTCCATGCAGGGCTGAGGGCAGAGGGCACTGAATTCGAGTCCTTTCTTTCTGGGCAAGTCGCCTTACCCCACTTGGCCTGCATTCTTCAGGCTTGAGGCCCGAGAGTGTGAAAGGACTCAGATTGTGGGGCTGGACAGAGCTGAAGGACATTTTTGGCCCTCACACGTGTGTCATTTTCCATCTCTGAGCCTCAGTGTCCTCCTCTATAAAACAGGAATATCAGAAGCACCTGCTTCACGAGCTCATTGAGAGCATGTGATAAGATGATGCATGCAAAGCCTGGCACATAGTAAGAGCTCAGTAAGTAGCAGCTATTATTGCTATTACTGCTATTATTTCCATTGTGTTACTCAAAATGACAGTTTCTGTTGCCCGTATGCCCCATTAGATGAGGAGACCCAGGAAGGCAGGGACCAGGACTTATCCCTCTCTCCATCCCAGCTGCTCTAGGCTCAAAGCACACCCAGAAGAAATTCCTGAGTAAGTGGGTGGATGATGGATAAACACTAAGAATGCTTTGAGCTACATGGCTTCAAAACTGAATTGTGGCTTGGCCATTCTGTGTTTTTAACTCCATAAGCTCTAAGGAAGGGCTGGCCCTAAAGTCTGTAGGCCCTGAGGAAAAAAATGATCAATGTATTTATATATTTATTTATCTATCATCTATCAATGTAGATAGACTTGTAGATATGTTTGGCTGTCTGTCTTATGTCTCTGCATGGCCCCTGATGTCTAAACAATTCATGTCACCTACAATCAGCATGTTAACACCATTCTGGCAACCTAATCTCTCCTATGATCTTGAAAAGAAAGTATTGTACCAGCTGCCACAAGTTACCTTCCTGCTAGATTATCCTCCTAGAACTGGGCTCAGTCCCAGGGCCCCAGAAAGACACCATAGATATGAGTCCAGGAGCTCCTCAGGGCATGTGGTTGGCACCATGTGCGGAGTAGCCATTCAGAAAGTGTTCCAGAAAAGGGTCAGGGACTGGGGCCTACATAGGTCCATGTTTGGGCTCAGATCTTGGTTTCTAATGCCATTCTTCACCAGCACAGTAGTCCTGGCCCTGGCTAGTCCTCAGTACCAGAGGGACATTAACATACTTGGAGGAAAGTCTTCCAAAGCACAGGGTCCCCTGAGGTGTGAGTAAGGGGCCTTGCTTACGTGGGGTCATAGAATGTACTACAACAAGGTAACAGTCACTGAGCTTAACTAATTTAAACTCTGGCGAAAGGAGCCTTTGTGCCACCCCACCCCCCACTGTTCTACATATTACCCATGCCTGAAATTCCAATTTTCTCTTTGCCCTCTACCACATCTAAGTAAGAGATCTCATGACTGGCTAAGGTGAAGGATCATGCAGGAAGGGGGTAGTGAGACTGGCACACCAGGCAGCAAAAGAGAGGCTGCTGCCCCGCCAGCAATAAGTTCCTGCAGCTATAAAGGCTCAGTCACCCCAGGTAGGTAAACTCTCGTGCGACCCCTGAGGGACTGGGGGAGAATACCTGAAGGGCTGCCTGTGAAGGGGAAACCAGGGAGGGCCTGAGATCTAGAGTTTCCCAGGCTGCAAATTCACAGCCACCACCTAGGGCCACCCAGAGCCCAGGAAAGATGAACACAGCTCCACCCCATGGCAGCTGCCAGGTAGGCCTTGGGAACCTGGCAGCAGTAAGGGAGGAAAGTCTATGAACGGAGCATGAAGATGGATGGCAGGTGGCGGGAGCCAGGTTGCTCACTGTTGGAGTGTGAGTATGCAGATAAGCAAGGCGGGGGCACATTGAATCATCCATGTGGTAATGGATCACAATAGGAGACGTCAGTGTAAACTCCTGTTTAGCTTAATATATCTATAACTTAATATATCTATAATAGTTACACAGAGAAACATTTACAGATATGCATATAGATACTAATTAATATATACACAACTTATTCTGGTAGTTGAGAAGGCAATACCAAGGAACACACCCAGTGCCCAGATCTTGGTTTCTAATACTATTCTCCAATAAAAGGAACCAGAGTTCCTGGTAGACGTGGTTGATTTCCAGGGCTGGAGCAGGAAATATACAAGATGAGCCTGGAGCATCCTGTAGTGCCAGAGAGGTAGGGAGGGCTAAAAAAACAAACAAACAAACCCAGAATGCATTGATGGGGGAATGTCAAAGGGGTACAGGACCCAGCTATTGGAGCTCCCAAAGGCCAAAGCTGGAATAATTTGGCCAATAGAATAAATAATGAAGTATTAGATTATAATCCAAAGTCTAAAACAAATCTCCACAAGTGTGTGGTGATATAAATGATTGAATAAATGAATGGGGAGAAGAGCCAAATCTCTCATGTAGCATTGTAAGTGATTTATGTAGCTTGTCCTCCCCCAAGGAGGTGGTGCATATTTCTCCACTCAGAGCTCTTTAAGCCTGTGCTGTGCAGAGCGACTTCCTTTCACAGAGGACAGTATGGAAAGGAGCAACAACAGAGTAACTTTCCAGTGAGGAGACCTGACAGATACACCTCAGCCAAGCGATCACGGTCAACATCAGCCGTGAGAAGCCCTGCTGAGAGCTTGTAACCTTGATATGATGCGGTGAGAAGGGCATTTCAGCTCTGTGGGTTTCCTCCCCCGAATCCTTAACCCCAGTCAAACCATGAGAAAAACAGCACACAAATACCAGCTGAGGAACATTCTACAAATACCTTACCAGCATTCCTCAAAACTGTGAAAGTCACTGAAAACAAGGAAAGGCTAAGAAATTGCCATAGTCAAGAGGAGAGGAGGAGACATGACAACTAAATGTACTATGGTGTCCTGGATGGGATCCTGGAACAGATAAAGGGCATTAGGGTAAAACTAAGGAAATCTTCTCCTGGCCATGTGGCTCAGTGGGTTGGGCATCATCCCTCAAAGCTAAAGGTCTTAGGTTCTATTCCCAGTCAGGGCACATGCCTAGGTTGCAGGCCTGGTCTGGCTGGGGTGCACGTGAGAGACAACCTATCGATGTTTCTCTCTCACATCAATGTCTCTCTCCCTCTCTTTCTCTCTCCCTTCCCCTCCCTCTAAAAATAAATAAATAAAATCTTTTTTCAAAAAACGAAGGAAATCTCACTTTAATTAATAATAATGTATCAATATTACTTCATTAATTATCACACATATCCTATACTAATGTATGGCATTAAGGACAGGGGAAATTTGGTGTGGTGTTTATGGAAACTCTGTACTATCTTCTCAATTTTTCTGTACATCTTAAACTGCTATAACATGTTTTAAAAGTTTATGTTAAAAAAACATATAAAGATTGGGGTTTGAATCCCACTTCTGTGCCACCTGACTGCATGGCTTTAAGGAAGTTATCATCCTTTCTGAGTATGTTTCCACTTCTGTCCAATGGGAGAATAATTTCTTTCTCTAGGCTTCTAGAAGAACCGGAGAAGGTAATTTAAAGCAATTTAAATACACACAGATACATTCAATACATGCTAATTTCCTTCTCTCTTAATTCTCACAAAAGACCTGTGTGAGATACATGGGACCTCTGAGGCTCAAAGAGACACAGGCAAGGACTTGCCCAAGGTCACATTGCTGGGAAGTGCAAGAAGCTAGATGTGGCATAGATAAGGGTATCTATCTTTTAGCTTTGTTAAATTATGTTTAAAAGATTTTATTCATTTATTTTTAGAGAGGGAGGAAGGGAGGGAGAAAGAGAAGGAGTGAAACACTGATGTGCGAGAGAAACATCAATTGGCTGCCTCTCACATGTCCCCAAACAGGGATCTGGCCGGTGACCCAGGCATGGCCCTGATTGGGAATTGACCGGCAATCTCTTGGTTTGCAGGGTGGTGCTCAATCTACTGAGCCAGACCAGCCAGGGCAGCACTGTTAAATTCTTTAATCCTTGTGAAATGTTTGCAATATTATCTAGGACATAATAAGTGCTCTGTAAACCCTAGCTCTTATCTGCAGAATGGAGGCGTTGGGTTCAATCTTCCCTAAAGGTCCTTCCAAGCCTTTTGTTAGGAAGATGGGGTAGAAGGGGTGGAAGGAGGGTGGCAGGAATTGTTTCTTTGAAAGGACCTAAGAGTTTTCACATGAAATAACAAACACTCATTTGCATATCAGTCACTGAACAAGCCCTTTGAGTCCTGGAGTTTGAAGGAAGCTTTAATATCATCAACGTTGTTTTAGACGGATCACCTGAAGTCTGGAAGCAGAAAGGGACTGGCCCAAAGTCACACTGCAGGTCAGTGGCTGAGCTGAGCCCAAATGCAGAGCTTCTATTTCCCTGTCCTGGACTCCTGCCACTCTGCCCACTTGCTGTTCTGTGTCTCTGCTGAACACCTCTATAGTCCCCAATCCTGTGCTGGGCAACATGGAGAACTAGAAGAAAAAAAAATATCAACCACATCCATGCTTTCATAGTTTTATAAGTAAGCTCTTTAAGGATAAGATTCTCATGTTCACTTGGAGTAAAGGACAACACAAATCAATATATAGAAATGCTAGTGTAGATACCCTAGCCTGTAGTACTGAGGTTGTCACTGAGCAGTGAGTTCAGGGAGGCTGCATGGTTTTCTGGGGGAGCCAGTGTTTGATCTGGACCTTGAAGGCTGGCAGACAGAGAACATGAACAGAGCACTGTGATAGGGTGGTGGGCGGCAGCAGCAGGGGTGAAGCCAACTGGTGGTGTACTGATAAACTGGCTCTTAGGGGAGGTTGCCCTGATTTGGATGGCTTGCTAATTTTTCTGGCTTAAATAGTCCTGCTATGGCCTCTCTTAAGATACCAATAGTTTAACAACCTGCTTGTAAAATCCCTGAATATTTAACAATATGCTTTTGACTGGGCCTTGCTCCCATTAATTATCCTTGCAGGGAGCAGGATAGTGGGATGGAGGACTAGCTGGCTAGGGTGTGGTGGCTCAAGGAATGGCTGTGTGCCTGCCAGTGGGTCACATGCAGATTCAACTATTAGCTATCGAGCTGTGCTATTTCGCTGGGCTCTGTGCCAAACATTTAACATGCATTAGCTAATTTAATCCTCACAACAGCTTTAAGAAGTGTTCATTTATTCATTGTTTCAACCATTCACTCATCCATCTATCTGTCAAGTCTGCATTGAGCACCTACTGTGTGCCAAATGCTGTCTGAGGCACAGTGGTGATGAAAACAGTTAATGTCCTAATGGTGCTTACATTTGACTGGGAGGAAACAAAGAATAAACTCAATTTTAAAGTAATAAAAAGAATGACCAATTATGGCATTTGGAAGGAAATAAAGAGTAACAAAATTGAGAAAAAAGGGGGTACTGCAGTTTAAGATAGGATGCCAAGGGAATATGTCTCTGAGGAGGTGACATTTAAGAATGACAAGAAGCCTTGGTTGGTGTAGCTCAGTGGACTGAATGCCTGGTTCGATCCCCGGTCAGAGCACATGCTTGGGTTGCAGGCCAGATTCCCGGTTGGGGGCATGTCAGAGGCAACTGATAGATGTTTCTCTCCTTCTCTTTCTCCTTCTATTCTTCTCTATATGAAAATAAATAAATAAAATCATTAAAAGAAAGAATGAGAAGGAGCCAGTGATGCAAGTCGCTGGGGCATCGAGGTGATGGAACAGCAAGTACTAAGGTCCTGAGGTAGAAATCAGTTTTTTTCAAGCAACATGAAGGAGGCCTGTATGGTACAGCTTGTGAATGAGAGTGTGGCCTGGAATAAGGCCAGAGACATAGACAGGCATCCAATCATGCAAGCCTCGCAGGCCATAGTGACGCCTTGGAAAGACTTGGAGCTGGATTGTCACATGGGCTGTCTCACATTCAACTAGTTCATTGTGGTTATGGTGTGGAGAATTCCAGAGAAACAGGGGAGCCAGTTAAGAAAGCATGTGTCCAGGTAAGAGTTGTGATGCTAGGTCCAAAACATGCCTAAGATCATATAATTAATAAATGGCAGAACCTGCTACATTCAAATCCAGGCTCCACAGTTCATGCTCCTTCCTCTGCCCCTGCAATCACATGCAGAGAAACCCAAATTTGCTGACTCAGGACCTCAAAACCCAAGAAAAATTTCTAAGGAGAGGAATGACATGATGGTAGAGAGATATATCTCTTCCTATACACTTTTATACTTAAAAAAAAAACCAACTTGTTATTCAAATGTTCATAAGCTTCCATTGGAATGTGAATCCCTGCGATCGGGTGGGGATCTGAGTCATCCAAGATTCCCAGCCCATCCTCCTCCTTTGTTTGACCTGAAACAAAGGAGGAGGGTTCCTGAATGGAAAGATGACCAACTCTCTCAGTTACCATGTCAACCCCATGCTCAGTTTGGCCCACCTTGGAGGACCTCTTGGCTGAGAGCCCCTAAGCTGTACCATAGCAAAGGGAAGACACTGACTATGCAAGTCCCCCTTGAGTAGCATGAACCCTGTCAGCCTGTTACCTGGAGAGGCAGCCGGGACCAAAGACAGCAACCCTGGCCTTAGAAGCAGATATAGATCCAGCACCTTGCTGTGGAATGAGCTCAGACGAGGGGCTTCACTTCTGTGCATCTCAGTTTCCTTGTGTATGAAATGGGTGCAATGAATAGTTCCTGCCTCTGAAGGTCGTCATGAGGATCTAATGAGATCATGCAGAGAACATGCTTGGTATGGTATCCTGCTCATAGTAGGTTCTCAAGAAGCTTCCTTCCTTCATCTCAGATGGGTGAGGTGCCTCAGGTATCCCTGAGCTTGGGCTCCTGAGGTATCCCAAGTCAGGTCATGGCAGCTGAGAAGAGGAGTATGAAGACCTTTCATTTTCCTTCCCCACCTGTCTTCCACTCCCCCATCCCTTCCTCTCTCCCATGCCTTTGCCTTACACACCTGGGAGTTGCCTAATTAAAGCTAATTAGCTTCTCTTGCAATAAAACCCCAATGATGGAAAGGCTCTGTGGCTCAGGCCTCTGACAATAATCATGTTAAGTAGATATTTATTTATCCCTTTATTAAGCAAGTCAATTAACTTGTAATATCTGAGAAGCTGATTTTCAGGCCTGAGAGCTGGGCACATGCTCTCAAGAGGCAAGGGCCCCACTAGGGGCTCTTCTGTGTATTGTCCTCCCTGAACCCCAAAGAAGTCAAGTCACAGGATGGCAGGGTTGGAAGAGCCATTGGACACATCTGTTCTGATTGGAGACAGAGGCCCAAAGCAGGGATATGGGCTTCCTTAAGGTCACACAGTAGGATGCAAATGACTACTTGAGAAAGTGGAGGATATTAGAGAGTCCTCTAAATGGTACCCACCGTGTACAAGGGGTTCGTGGGAAAATGAGATTGTTTCAGATTCAGAAAGAAGACTGTCTGGAAAAGCCTCATGAAGAGAAGCAGAATGTGCATTGTGACAAGAGGACACTGGGTGGGGAAGGCATCCCTGATAGAAGGAATGGTGTGAGCAGAGGCAACGAAGGAGGGAAGTGTAGAGTGTGTTTGAGAAACTGGTTTGTTTGGTGGCCTGGCAGTATGAGAACAGTAGAGTGGGCAAGAAGGTCTCAAGAAGAGTAGGGCTGCATCGTTTTTTTGTTCATTCATTCATTCACTCATTCTAACTATACTTGTAGAGTGCTACTATATGTCAAGTACAGTACACTGGACATACTCATAGTTGAATTAGGGAGGAAAACATGCCAAAGAGGGAATTTCAACCCAGCACCATAAGATCTGTGATGGAAGAGAGGTCTGTATGGAGGAACGGAGAGGTCAACTTCACCTACTGATCTCAGAAATAGTTTCTCAAAGGTGCTGGCAGAAACCCAGAAAACTGACCAGGGCTCGAGAGTTAGAATTAGCTAGCATCTGCCCAGCACTTACAGACTTACACATCACTTTCACACACAGTATGCATGTCTTTTTAATCCTCCTGATAACTCTGTGGGGCAGAAAGTATTAGCCCATCTTACAGAAGACAGAAACTTACATTGAGCCGTGAAGCAAGAAGTGACACAACAAAGTGGGGAAAATACAGCCTTTGGAACCTGTGAGATCTAAGTTCCAGTTCTAGCTCTTCTACTACTTACTAGCTGCGTGATGGCAAGCAAGAAACTTAACCTCTTGGAATCTCTATTTTCCTATCCATAAAATGGGGATAATATCTACTTTTGATTAATTCAACATGGAGAACTTGAGCATATAGGAAGAACTCCACAAATGTTAGTTGACTTAATCCCTGCCCTTAAATGACTTGCCAAGGTTGTACAAATAGTGAAAACTCAAACCCAGGCCCTTTGATGCCAAAATCTATTCTATCTGTGAGGCAGGTCCCCATCGTCTCTTCTGAGGTGAGAGGAACACTGGTGGTAAGACAGATCAACAAAGGTCTTGGCTATATAAGGATAATAAGCTTCATTTTCTCACCTTCAAGGGAAGCTACAAAGGGAAATGCTGAGCTTACTCAAGTTTATACCAAGGAGGATGGAGGCTAGACACTGGCATGATCTTGCTGACAAGGTTGTGAGTCACCACCCAGAAGAGCTGTGGCTCTGAGTCCTGGGGGGCTGTTTAAGGACAGGAATGAGCCCAATGAGTCTGAGCTGGGGTGAGGCAGCCCCAACTAGAGGAAGAGGGAACAATGAGGTCATCAGGCCTGCAGCCTGGAAAGAACCCAAATGGATCATCTGGTTTAGCCCCCTGCCTCTGGGCAGAACTTCTCTGGAACCAGACAGATGAGAATCTCTCCTATTTTCAAGGCATAGGAGAAGAGATTCCTCAGCCTTCCTTGGCTATTCTTAAACAGGTTCTCAGAGCTCACCTCTAGAAAGTTCTTTCTTTTGGCTGATTACAATTCCTCCTGCTGCCATTCAATCTCAATTCCTTCCCACTGCCATTCAGCAGTGGGAAGGCTCCTGGCCTACTTTGGGTCATGTGCCCCACTAAGCAGGAATGATCCCGTCCCCTGTTTGCTGATGGGTGGATACCAACTCCCCAGGGAAGGCAAAGCCTGCATCTAAGACCCTCCATAATGGTCGCACTGAGCTCTCCAGGCTCCTCTGCAGTTCACCCAGGTACACAGGCCATTCTCTCCCCCAATGAGGCTCCACCTGACCCCACCCCATGCCTTTGTTGACACTCTTCCTCCAATCCCCCACTCCCCACAGACCTCAGCCTGTAAGGGTCCTGGGAAATCTTTAAGGAAGATCGCAGTCCAACCCATCCTTTAATACTCAGTCAAAGGTCACTTCCTCAGCAAAACCTTTCCTAATTTTTCCACTGAGAGACAGTCATTCTGTCCTCCATTTCCATTTGGTATTTACTTCACTTTGTCTGATATCAGAAGTTGTATTGGGTTGTGGGCCAAAATTTCATATGGTCCAACCCAAATTGTGTACCTGTCTGTTTCTGCTCCTAGACTGTAGAGACTGTATTGTATTCATCTCTGCACACCCCTTCAGGCCTGTTTCTTCCCCTCCCCCAACATCTAAATGCTTGGAATGATGCCTTGTATATCAAAGCATGTTTATTGCATTTATTGAATAGTCATGATCATAAAATGATAATACTTGAATGGGACATTACCAAAGTCCATTCATCCACTTTGTTTCAGTTAATTCTCATAACCACCCTGTGAAGGTGCTCTTGTTCCCCCCATTTGTAGAATGGGAGAACTGAGGCTCAATGAGGTTACTTGCCTAGGGTCATTCAGCCATTGTAATCCAGGATCCCTGACTTTACCACCTATAGTTAAACTTGGCCTACACCTTGGGATAATCCAAAGACCTCCCCAGGATTTCTGTAACATCCAGGCCATTTGCTGCCTGGATTCTACCTTCTTTAGCCAGCCCCAAGACCCAGACCCTTCCCTCTTTGTCTCAAGCCTTCCATGATGGCAATGACTTGGCCAGAGATGGGAGGAAGTTGGGGACATGAGAAGGAGTTACCTGGCAGTGTGTGGAATCTTCCACCATCTTGCCAACTGCACTTCTTCCTTTATTCCTCCTCATCCCTCTGGAATAACAGACACACCTTCACCTGGGCCCACTTCTGGGCCCTGGAGTCTCAGTGATATTACCAAGGTGATTTATCAACAAAGGTGGTCTTTGTGCAAGTTCACCGCCAAACACCTAAGGGAGTCATGTTTTCTTTCTCTTCCAGTGTTTCCCCAAAGTATGGTGCTCCTATTGCTGGCATCAAGGGGATTTTAAATGGTACCACGAAGATTATCCATCAAGAGTGATAATTCATCTTAATGTTTATTAGGACAAAAATGCAACCAGCTTACCACAATGATTTCCCGGATATCATTGTTCAGTATGACATCAAGATAAAGTTTTAAAGTTTATTTTTCAGTAGTGAGCCCATTTAAAAAGAAACAGCAACTAAATGATAAAATAGATGGGCTGAGACTATGGCCAAACTCGTGATGGTGCCATGCAAACAACTGACATTTGGGAAGCACGTGTTCTTGCTACTCATGTTCCTGGGAAGACCCAGCCACAGGACAGCCCTGGAAAGGTTCACTTGGAGCTGGAGGGAATCTACTTGTGTGGCCAAGGTTAGGCAGCCCAAGGCAGAAGGACTTGTGGACTCAACTGGACCTAACTTGCTCTCCCAGCTTGACTTCTTTCTAGAAATCTCCTTCCCTGCTTGGAGACAGGGTGAAATTTCCAAGAGGGGCTGGACCTCAATCACTTCTGTAGACCTAGCACCAAGCATAGTGCCTGGCACATAATAGGTGCTCCATAAATATTAGTTAAGTAAATAACTGAACTTTGAATTCCTCACTCCTCATATAAAATGAGTACTTCCCACTGTTAAAGGTTGTTGTGAGGATTAAATGAAGTATCTCAGAGCATTTTGCACTGGACCTCATATATAGTCAGCCCTCAACCAGTGGGGTGGGAGGGGCATCATTATTTTTGCAGCTACAATGAGAGGAGAGTCTGATCAGGCCTTCCAGGATGTAAGGCCCACAAGGAGAAGTTATGGGCAAGGCCCTCGCTTCCCGGCTTACAGCTGAGCCTGGGGTCTCCCTAGGCCTGTGCATACATTCATATCTTCACTCACACTGAAAAGGACCAGAACCACTTATCTGCTCATACCTCATGCTGTAGCCTAGACCTGGACTGACTCTCAAAGAGCTCCCTCCTCAGAGTCTGGTCTAGGCACCAGAGCCAAACTGCCCCAGGCATGTGGTTTCCCAGACACCTGAGGGTCATCCCTGCAGCCCCCTCCCCTGCCAGATCCCCCAGTGGGGTTTGAGTTCCTTTACCACATGGCCTACCCAGCAGGCCTGGTGGTGGCACCCCCAGAGCAGAGGGATGGATCTCAGGCTCTGCTGAGGGAGGCCCTGGAGGAAAAGGGGGAAGAGTAAAGAGGCCCCCCCACACTTGGGAAGGCTAACACCAGCAGACCTGCCTCAGAGGTCAGAAAACCCCCTGTGGCCCCTGGAGTACAAGAAGGGTCTGTTTCTGTGGCTAATGTGACAGGTCTTTCTTGGGGTGTGAGGTCTGGTTGTTTCAGCATGCAGAACCGGAGAGGGGCCAGCTTCCCTGGAGAAAGGGGCTGTGTGCAGCTCTTTATGTGTATCTTTCATTATAGACGCAGGCAGGGATCTAGAATGCTAGAGCTGGTCCAGTGGTACCCAACCCTGGCTACATCTGAACTACCCCAGGGGCGTGTTAAAAGTATAGACTTTCAGGCCTGGAACCACCAGGAGGCAGGATAGTTCTGGATTAGTTGTGATTTGTAAACTACTGCTATATAATTCACTCTTTTTTTTAAAGATATAATTCTCATACCATAAAATTCACCCTTTTCAAATGTACAATTTCATGGTTTATTTGCAACCATTCCCACTACCTAATTCCAGAGCATTTTCATCACCCCCAAAGAAACCCCATACCCATTAGCAGTCACTCCTCATCCCCCCTCACCCTCAGCCCCTACCAACCACAGATCCATTTTCTGTCTATGGATTTGCCTCTTTGGGACACGTTCATATGAATGGAATCATTCACTATGTGCCCTTTGCATCTGGCTTCTTTCACTCAGCATCATGTTTGCAAGGTGCACCCGTGTTCTGGCATGCGTCAGTTCGTCATTCCTTTTTATTGACAAAGAGTATTCCATTATATGGATATACAGCATTTTGTCTATCCATTCACCATTTGATGGATTTTTGTTCCCCACCCCCCATCTTTTTGGCTATCATGAATGCTGCCGCTATGAGCCTGCATGTATAAAGTTTTGTGTGTTCACGTGCTTTCATTTCTCTTGGGTATATATTCCAGAGTGGACTTGCTGGATCAAACGGTTATTCTCTGTTTAACTTTTTGAGGAACTGTCAGACTGTTTTCTACATTTTACATTCCCACCAGCAATGAACAAGCATTCCAATTTCTCTACATCCTTACCAACACTTGCTATTCTACCCACTAGCATGGCTAGTGGGTATGAAGTGATTTTATTTTGTGTTTCATTAAAGACTATGATGTTGAGCATCTGTCCATGTGCTAATGACAAGTTGTAAACCTTTTTTGGAGAAATGTCTACATCTCCCAATTTATGTTGCCCATTTTTAACAGGGCTGTCATCTTATTCTTGAGTTGTAAGAGTTCTTTACACAGTCTGGATACTACTAGACTTTAATTAGAAAATATTTTCTCCCATTCTGTGAGTGGTGTTTCTTGATATATGGTTCACTCTTAACTTCCTTTTTACCATTGAAGAGACTGAGGGCTCAAAAAGGAGCTTGCCTGAAGTCATATTCAATGAAAGTCAGCAGCTTTGTACTTATCTATATTGGGTGCATAGGAAAGTAAGCTGGGAAAGGCATGTATATTCAAACCTGGGCCTAACATATTTCTATTTGCCATTGGAACATGCAATCCTATTTTCAGTAGATGGCTTCTCTTGATTATCATGTCCTGTTTAAGAAACTTCTAACATTAGATTCCTTTCCTGATAGCCCACCAACATCTGGAGAGAGAAAGTGGCCCCAGGTTTAAATCTTATCTGCAGATGATGATGAAGAATCCATGCTATTTGCATCTGCAGGCTTTGCTCTGTGGTGCATCATGGTCCATGGAGGCTGGGAGAGGGCCGAGAATACTGGCTCAGGAACAATGAGGAGCCCAGCTGGACCAACCTACCCTTTGAGGTGTGAACGTACCTTTGTGTTCATGAGTAGGCCTTTCACATTTCAACTTCAAAGTGAGAGGAGGCTTCTCCTCTTTGATTTCTTCATGTCAAATATCAGCAAGGTAGTGTTAAACCCATGGTGGCAATGAACCAAAATTTACTCAAGAATATGCACACATCCTGGCTTGGACAGAGATAAAGACTATTAGCTAATTTTATGACTTGCCCCTTTGCTTATGCTTCAATTAAGAGAGTTCACTATGATTTTAGGTAATTTCCCATATTTGAGCAAATTCCCAAATATCTTTGTTGTTGCTTGTGTGACAAGTTTCTTAGCTTAAAAAAGGTGGCAAGTCTTGTAGCATGCTACATGTAAAGTGAAAATGAATTTGGTTATGCTTTAAAATTATTTGAGAATTTCATGGCATTCAATTGCTTTTTCTACAAATGTTTATTGAGGACTTTGTGGGTGTAGAGCACTATGCTAGATGCCAGGGCTACCTTAATTTACCTTTCTGAGCCTCTGTTTCCCCCTTTGTAAATTATACAGAGGGGTTAAATCTGTTTTTTTAAAGCTTTTTTTTGATGGCAGAATACATTTTTTTGTAGACAAAATCTTACCTGGAAGTGTAATAAAAATAACAGACCAAATAGAACTGTTCTGGGATGGGGATGCCCCTTGAACACACCTCCCCACACTTATACCCAGTGGTCCTGGAGCCCCTGTAATTCCTCGGAGCAGAAGTGGAAAGGCAGAGCCCAGCTGTGGATCCCTGTTGCTGATATTGCTCACAGTCTTTCATTCTCCCTCCTCCTGACCAGGAAAAAGTCTGGTTGGATCCTGTTAGAGGCCACAATATA
>CM052552.1:28529671-28596394 GCA_028533065.1 Trachops cirrhosus
GGGCGGGTTACTCTTACCTCATTGTGCTCTCTACCAGGCTTAAAGAAAAATGCAGGCATCCTGTGGCACACAGAAGAATGAGCAGGAAAGAGGGTGGGAAGCAGGAATACAGAGAACCAGGGAGTAGGAACAGAAGAAAGCAGGCATTGGGGAGGGGTAGGGGCCCGTGTTCCTGGTAGTCGGAGGGTCTGGTCAGTCCTCCTGGGTTTCCAGGCAGGGCTGAAGTCTAGGATCTGGGTCTGGGAAGTATGGGTGGGGCCAGAGCCTGCCTATTCTCAAGGCAGAGTAGGGGTAGGGGATCTACTGACTTGGAGGATTGGCTCTCAGAGCTACACCCTCCCCCTTACCCCACAAATTTCCCCAGCCCACCAGGAAAAGCAGAGGGTGACCAGTAAATATTCTGCCATTTTCCAGATGGAGAAAATTGAGGACCAGGGAGGAAAAGGCCTGGCCACTAGCAACAGAGCCTGGAGAAAGAGCCATCGCCAGGCCAATGGAATGATGGGGGCAGGGCCAAGGGTGAGCAGAGGCGGTTGGGTCTCTAACTGCCCCTCGGACCTCCACTCTTTATTTAGGCTTGGATCTGAAGCTGCTAAACCAATGCAAATGAAGTTCCACAAGTAAAAAGGGTTTGCCTAGTGAGACTCCTGGTTGGGGGTCCAGACACCAGGTAGGCAAAGACCCACCCTAGGGAAGATTGGCATAGAGCCCAATATGCCACTGGGTGGCACTGTCTCTCCACCCAAGTTGTTTAGACTGGCTTCAGATGCCAGGGCAAAGAAGTCACCCCCATTCATGCCCCATCCTGCCAGGACCTTAACAAAGGGCGCTTGGGTTAGGGCAGGGAAAACCAGTTTTGCCAAAACTCCGTATCTCCCCTGCCACATGGGTGGGGAATGCAGGGTCCAGGCGGCAGGGCCCAAGAAACCCAGGGGGAAGGAACAAGCAGATATATTAGGGTCCCAAGAGGCAGCCCCATTTCTTAACAGCTCTTGGAGCTGAGAAATTTCAGGTGTCCTCAGCCTGCTAAGGAGGGAGAACAGTTCTCCCCCTTTCGTAGGCAGACACAGACTGAGGCCCAGAGAGTTAAGGACCTAAAGGTAAGTTGTTTTAGCTCCCTAGGAATCACCCCTTCCCAAAACTTGTTTCAAAGTGAGCCCCTTTTTGGCTGAGGCCAAAGCGCGACCAGAAGTGGGCTTTAGAAATGCTAATGTCCTGCGTGAGTGACAGGCGGCAGACAATGGAGGAGGGCTCTGTGAATGGGGCAGCCAGGCCTGGGAGCGGGGCTCCCCACGTGGGAGCCGAATGGGGGAGGGGGCGCCATGGGGGAGGCCTTTCTCAGGACAGGGGACCCTAGACTCGCTAATTAGAAGGGGCTGGAGCAGCAGGAGCAGGAAGGGGGAGGGGATTACCTGCGGTCCGCTGCCGGGGGCGGGGCTCTTAGGAGGAGACTTGAGAGGAGCAGGGATGGGGGACGACAGGAGTCTTGGGCTTGGGGCCAGAGGTCGCAGACCCACTGAGCGGGACACGTAGAGATAAAGAGTGGGGGAGCTGTGGCTGGGGGCAATTCTCTCTAGGCTGGGGTCAGAGCAAGCCCAGAATTCAGGAAGGGGACAGCAGGTGCCTTGGGAGAGCAGGAAGGGGGATGGAGAAACAATTTCCTCACTTGTTCATTCAGCGTCACAAAGGGGTGAAAGCAGCTGTTCTCTAGACAGGCTGGGGACAGTTCCTTTCCCTGGTCCCTAACTGATGAGCTGTGTAGCATGGGGAAAATTGGGATAAGAGCTTCTGCTGCATAGGATACTTGGGAAGATTCAAAGAGAGGATGCAGGTGAGGTACTTTAGAAAGTACACAAGTGCCCAGTAATGGTGACCTCTCATTATTGATTCAGTAAACAACTGTGAGCACTGGGCTTGGCTTGCTTGGTCCGTGGCTGAGAGGTTGGCTGTGGTGAGGAAGAGAGCAAGGAGCCAGCTGAGCCCTGGCTCTGGGCTGAATAGAACCCAGGGGTCTGGAGGGTGGGCAGCAGGCCCTGTGGGTTGTGGGTGAGGTCCCTGGACCGTGCTGGCCCTCAGGAACTGAGGATCCCTCTGGGCCTTC
Source organism: Trachops cirrhosus (assembly GCA_028533065.1). Taxonomy (NCBI): domain Eukaryota; kingdom Metazoa; phylum Chordata; class Mammalia; order Chiroptera; family Phyllostomidae; genus Trachops; species Trachops cirrhosus. Next base: position 28,531,773 of record CM052552.1, read on the forward strand.
AGCAACCCCTGCCCCACCTGGTAGGAGTGGACTCCTGGAGAGATGTGGAATCTCTCAGGGTGGTGGTGTGGTAAGGGGTAAGGGGTAGGCCCAGGTCCAGGTGGACCTCGTGGTCAGCTCAGGGGGCCAGTGTCAAAGTCAGGCATCCCTGGTGGAATCAGGGTCAGAAAGCCAGAGAAGGGATCCTAACTAAGCAACTTCTAGGAGAGTCATGTCATCTTTTAACAGTTTCAACATTCGATATGCAATGTGTGAGCCACAGCATTCATCAGTGGAGTCATACATGGGTACTAACAGCAGCATATGTCCTCTCTGTCTCAGGCCCTCAAGACTGCTTGATGGTGGTGACTGGTACTCCCATTTCCACTTTCTACAGGGGCAACTAAGGCCCAGAGGCCTCAAACCACTTGCTCAGTAGAAGGGCTAGGATGCACACTCACAGTCTGCATCCAGAGTCTATTTAAAAAAAAAAACTGGTATGTTATGTGTAAATAAATACCTGTGAACATATTGGATTGGTGTGCTGAAAATGCTCTAGTGATAAGAATCCATGATTCTGAGCACCTGAAGTTCCCAAGAGGGGCAGGACCTTGTCCTAGATCCCACAGCAAGAGACTGGTAGTGCTGAGCTACTCATGTGATGATCTCCCTCCATTATTTTTTTAATTTATTTTATTTTCAGACAGAGGGGAAGGGAGGGGGAAAGAGAGGGAGAGAAACATTGATGTGTGCTTGCCTCTTGTGCACCCCCACTGGGGACCCAGCCTGTAACCCAGGTATGTGTCCTGACTAGGAATCAAACCAGTGACCCTTTGGTTCTTGGGCCGGTACTCAATCCACTGAGTCACAGCAGCCAGGGCTCCCTCCATTATTAACATTCACGACTGCTTAGAGGCTCTCACATTCCCAAGGCTCCTACCCCCTACATTTCCCCACAAGTCTCTTCCTTCCCTCGTGTCTTCCTCACCCCTAACAGATGCAGGCAAAGCAGCTTCTCCTGACTTATGATGGTGGCCTTCCAGACTTTGGCCAGTTTCCTTATGGTAACCCCTTGGCCCAGGCCCAGGACAGCCACTGTCCAGTGGGAAAGAGGGGTGTGAGGGCAGGCATCACACAACTGGCCTGAGACAGGCTGTGGCTGTGGAGAGGGCCAGGTTTGGAAGCAGGGGGCTCTAACCCCCCCACACCAGATCTCCATCAGCCACTCACAAAGGGAGACACAGATAAATGCAGAGCTACAGAGATATGTAGCAAAGGGTGTACAAATACATAGATACCAGTCTGGAGATGCGTAGGTCAATAGATATAGAGATACATAAATACATAGATATTCTAGATATATAGTTACATAGCTATAGACATTACTACATAGCTACACAAAAAAAATCTTAAGATAGAAGCATGGAAAACATTCTTATGTAAAAGGGTAAATAAAAGCCTTGTTAGAATACTTGGCTCTTTAAAGTAACACAGCAGGATTCTCCCCTTTGGGCCACAGAGATGTGTCCCCTGCTGAGGACACAGGATCACAGAAATAGCCACTGTGTCAGACTTTGAAGCTTTGCTCCCTGGGACCACCAGAACCCCAGCTGTTCCCTTCACCCAGTGATGGAGGTGTGAAGGCACAGACCACTTCCCCCAGTCTTCTCCTGTCTTTTGGGGTCCTGGGGCTGCTGGTGCTCCCCTGGAAGTCTCTCCGTGCCCAAAGGCAGAGCTGGGGAGAGGCCTAGTAGCCTGGACAAGGCTTCACCTATAGGGCCCTCCGGCCTCAAGTCCCTAGCCAATGGAGCTGGCACAGTTGCCCTTGCTTTTGAAATAAGGACAGGGGATAGGTTGCTGGGTTAGCATTATTGAAGAAATAAGGTTCCTCCAGAAGCCTCACGGCTGCTAGGAGACACAAGGCAGCATGGAGCCGAAGTAGTTCTCTGTCTCTGACTTTCCCCTGCTTTTGGCTTGAGGCCTCTCCTTTCGCCTTTCTCTTCTTTCTCTTGTCCCTGTCTCTCTGCTCTTCTCTTTCTCTGTCCCCTTTGCCATTTGTCATTTTCTAATTTCTCAGTCTCTCCCTTTCTCTCCCTCTCTCTCTCTCATTTTTTCTTTTCTCCTTTTCTTCCTCTCTTTCCCTGTCTAGCCAGTCTTGAATTTTCTCTTAGCCTTTTTGCCTCTGTTTTTACCCTCGAGAACTTTCACAGATATTTTGGTGGGGATAGCTGACCAGAGGGCAAACATCCCTATGGGCTGTAGTTGTTGCAGCAACCACAAAAAAGATCAACCCAGAGAGGCGCACAGGGATGGCATAGTCCCACTCTGCTTCCCCTGGCCCTCTACAGCATCTCTCATCATTGTCCAATCAGCCTCTACTTACATACCTCTGGGGATGGGGGCCTCACTAGGCCCTGAGACAGCTATTCCCTTGTAGAACGATTCAACCCAACAGGAAGTCCTCCTCTGAAGTGGACTGAAATTTCTATCCCTGTGGCTGCCACTCATGGGTCCTAACTGTGCTCCTCAAGGTTGTCTTTTGACAGTCCTTCACATGTCTCCCCAGAGAAGTAAGGCTCTTTTCTGCCTCTATCTTTTCAAAGCGGGCCCTCAGGAAAGAACAAGAATCCCTCCAGCTCAGAATAGTTGCATTGCATGCTGGGAGAGGACACCCTCAGCCAAACCAGACTGGAGAGGCAGTTGGTAAGAGCATCAGAATTATCCCAAGGAGGGGTCACTAATTGTAAATGAAGCCCCAACAGGTCATATCTGAGAAATTCAGCCTGAGATAAGAGGTGGGGGGTGGTGGATGGAAACTGACCCAACCTGAGGACCTAATGAAGACAGGAAGGAAGCTAGAAAGCAGGCTGGGGAAGTAGGGAGGCTGAACCATCCCTGCCCAAGCTCCAAAGCCCTTGATCACACTTCCCAGGTGCCCATGGAACTAGGAAGAAAGGAGCCAGAGAGCAGAGAGGCCTGCTCTGGGGGCTTATTTAGGACTAGCTGCCCTATACAAAGCAAGGCACAGAGTACTCAGTGCTCAGGACTGGGGAGCAGCAGGAGTTCCTCTCACCTGCGTACCCCCAGGAGAGTAGGCTGAGGCCTTGAGGTCCTGTGAGCCCACATGGGCCTGGGCTGGCTCACTGGTTGCACACCTACCCCTTAGCTTCTGTCAGAGCTGTCACACACCCAGCCCCTTGTAAAAGATGCCACTCAGGCACTGGTCTCAGGTGCTTCCTAACCCCTTGGGGTAGCAGGGATCTCTTCTATGCCTCGAGCCCTCCCAGGGAGATTACTGGCCTCCCTGGAACTCTTCCCAGCAACCAACCAGGAGCTTTCATGCTGCAGCTGTTGCTCTGGCCTACCCTCAGTGGATTTTGCTATTCACTGTACAGTAGCGGGCACCCTCCACCTCCATGCCAGGCCCTATGCTAATATCATATCACTGATGAAAGGGTTAATACCATGCGCCCCACCAGAAGCTCTGCCCCCCTTCTGGCATCCCCTCTGTACCCCTCAGGTGGCAGGAGTCATATTCCCTAAGGCGTAGCTTGGCAGAAATGGGCCTGCTCTGCCCAGCTGGCCACATGTCCCTTTCCTTCCCCTCCCCTTTCTGTTCCTCATGCAAGTGTCAGGAAACAGGATCCAAGGAGAAAGCAGGCACCTGTTCCTGAAGTTCCTGACAGGCCCCTCTTCCCTGCCCCAGTCTCTGAGCCCCCTGGGGCCCCTGGGGCCTGGTGGGAAAGGAAGGCCTCAAAGGGGCAGGCCACCTCCTCCTAATGGTGTCTTTATTTGACCTGCTACATTTGGTCCTCCCTGTCAGCCAAAGAGAAGCAATAGAATACAGTAGTTAACAGCACAGACTACAGGACTAGATGGATACATAGCAGTTGTGTAAACTTGGGCCAGTAACATGAGCCTGTCTGGGTCTCAGTTTGCTCATCTATAAAATGGGCATCATAATAGTGTCCACCACACAGGGTGGTTTTGAAGATTACTTGAGTTAATACGGGTATTCAGAATAGTGACTGAAACAGAGTAAACAAACACACAAATTGTTAAGGTCTGCTCCTGTCCCCTAGGGCCTGCGGAACCCCTAGCCTCAGGGTTTCTCCAGTTTCTGCTCTATCTCTTTGGACAGGTGTGGAAACTCTGCCCTTGGCTCCCACTCTGGCTCACTCTGTCACTCTCCTTGGGTCCTCTGAGGCTGGACCCTCTTCCATGGTGCTCAGACACCCTCTGGGGATACTAGATGGCCCAAGGAGGGGCCAGAGCGTGCCTGGGAATGGGCTTTTCTCCACCTGCAGCTCAGGAGGGGCCTCCTCTTCCCTGGAGCAGGGCAGCTGCTCTGCCTCTTTAAGGCCCTAACTAGGTCATTGCCCAGCTGAACATCCCCGTCACATTCCCCTCACACTAAACAATCTGATCTGATCGCTGGTGATGAGGTCAATTTCACATGGCTTTGTTCCTGCAGTGAGCTTGTCATGACCAATCATTTCCAAGCGAGGGACCCATAATCCGGCATTGGCTCTCTCACCCCCAGAGGCCATGGCCCCTTTCTTGCTCACCAGTATGAGGTCCTGAAGGGCTGGCGTACCACAAGTTTCCTCATGGCCTCTGTGTGCCCTCCTGTTCTTCCTGGCTGCAGTGGGAGGGGGCCTTGGTTGTGGTCAATGATGGGGCTGTCAGGAGAGGGCAGAATGGGTGTGCCTGGTAATCTGGAGAGAGACCAGTCCCCAGAGAGGGAGGTAGGTGGCCAATGCAAGAGGGTGGCAGCAAGCATGCCCTTCTGGGCCCTGGGCTTACCTAGTTTGGCTAATGAGCCCCTCCTCTGGGGTGAGCTAGGATGGAACCTAGTGTCCTAAGGATAGGGGCTTGTGACAGATTATGAACATAGATATGACAAGCCCCCTTGCCTGGGGCCCTTGGGTAGCATAGTGGACACACGTGGGGTGCCCACAATCACAGGCCAGGTGTGTACTGGCTGGGCAGTAGGCACACACTGGAGGCAAAACCAACCTTTGCGAAAGAAGACTACATTTCTGGCCTTGACTACCTAGCCATGCACTCTTGGTCAAGTCCCTTCTCTCTCTGCTTCAGTTTCTCAGAGTGTACCATGAAAGTGGTGTGCTAGAGCCAACCCACACTTCCTTTCAGTGGGGAACATTCCTGAGCCTCATGGGAGGAGACCCAGAGGCTTGGAATGAGAGGGGGAGGTGGGTGGATGTTCTGCTCCTGCTCCCTCTCTGTCTCCCCAGAGGGACTTGTGGGGCCCCCACAGAGTGGGTGTCAGTTATGTTTGTTTGTAATGGGGATAAAAAGCATCATGCCAGAGAAAATGAGATTTTCTTCTTTCATCTACATCCTTTTGGCATGATAGGACTCATCCCATCTGCCTGGGCCCCAGGGAATGGACAGTAAGAACAGGAGAGACAGAGCCTGACTGGGCCCTGCTTAAGGGTACTGGCTCTGAGTAGGGGCTGGGGTGCAGAAGTGAGCACCAGGGAAGCCAGGGCAGCTCACTGGGCATCTTGGCCCCAGGTGGAGCCAACAGCTAAGCGGGAAGAGGGGAGAGAGCTGGGCAGGGAGCTTTGGACACCTCATTTGGTATCTCATTTTGTCCTCATGACATGGGCTGTTGCTGCATTTTACAGATGAACATGTTTCCCCTTCAGCTGCAGGCGTGGCTGTTCTCAGGCATGAGGGAGGGTAATGAGGTGGGCAGAGCAGAGCTCAAGGCCAAAGTTAGAACATAGCCATAGCAGGAGACTCCTCTTTAGGGAACTGATCTCTGGGAAAGCAGGATCCAAAGCCTGACTGAGCCCAGGCCTGCTGGGTCACAGTGTCAGAAAAGGCACATGCATTTCAGAACCACGTAGACCTAGCTGGCTTCTATTTCCAATCTGCCACTACCTTGCTGTGTGACTTTGGACAATCCACTTGCCTCTCTGAGCCTCCTCAGTCTAATAGAGGTAAGTCAGCCTGACCTTACAGGGTAGGTGGGCAGATTCAGTGAGATGGCGGCTGCATGTATAATAGATGCTAAGTAAGTGTTCCTTCTTATTCCAATTCATTAGCAAGTCCTGTCATCTTCATCTTGAGATAAATCCCAGAACTGACCACTTCTCCATATCTCTACTGCCCCCCACCCCCAGGCCACTATCACTGCTTGCCTGGATCATGGCAGAAACCTCTTCATGGTCTCCCTAGTTCTATTTTTGTCCTCTGCCAACTGTTATTTACACAAAAGTCAGGTGATCTGCTACAGTGGTAAGTCAGTCTTGTCATTTTCCTTTTCCCAGTCCTTCCAGGACTTCTCATGTCACTCAGAGTAAAATGTGAAGTCCTTACCCATGGACTTCAAGACTTACCATAGTCTGCCTCTGCTGACTCCTCTGGCTTCTTCTGGGGTCTCCTTGCTCTTACTCACTCTATTCCAATTGCACTCATCTCTTCTGTGCCTTGACCCTGTGAAGCTGGTTCCTGCCTTAGGGCCTTTGCACTTGCTATTTCCTCTGTGTGGAACACTTTTCCTCCAGTTCTTCTCATGGCTGGTTCCTTCATGCCACATGGCTCAGCTGTCAAGTCCTTAGAGAATGCTTCCTCTCTAGAGCTTCCTTGTTTTTAAGTCCTCGTTATCTGGGAATTCTTCCCAATGTCTAACCTCTGGCTATGCTGTAGTCATTCAACCTTGTTTCTTTCTATGCTGTTCTTTCTGTGAAATGTCCCTTTAAGATCTCATTACTTAACTCCATGGCTCTCAATACTTACTACTACTTGGGTTCTGCTGGATAAGACCCCCAAACAGACTGAGCTCCTGGGGGCCACTGGAGGGAGAAGGAATTTATAGTTTATTTGGGCACCTAAGGAATGCCAAGTGTTTCTACACAGGTGCTCTCACCTGGTCCTCCTATCATACCATGTACTTCTTGCAAGAGCCCCTGTGAGGTAAGGCTTCCTATCCCCATTGTACAGATGAAGAAACTGAGGCTCACAGAGGCCAGATGACCTCAGTCAAGGTCACATAGCTGGTTGTGTGGAGGTTTTCTGATTCCAGTGCCTGTTTTCTATCCCCCAGATTAGAACAGACCCCTTGCCACATACACAGCAAAGGTGTTCCTGGACCCCTGACAGGCCTCTTTAAGTGCTTGCTGAATACCCTCAGTTGCCTATAGTTGTCTCTTCAAGTGTCCTCTGATAACATCTGACCCCATGTTGCCTGCTGCTTCTGTTTCCTCCACAGAAAGGAGCCCCCCTTCCCTGGTCAGTCTATGCTTGGTCTTGAGGGAGGAGACTCCTCCCGCCTCACTGTCCTCTGTACTGACCACCCTGATACTACTGTTCAATTCCACTGCACTGGGCAAAATGTCCCAAGACACCTCCTCTGGGCGAGGCTCCAGGATGGCCACAGAGGACCAGAGAGAGCCCAGACACACTGGTCTCTGATACTAGGAGGGGATGGCACAAGTCCCTGGGAGTGTGGTCTTGGTGAGGGTCTCCTTCAGAGAGTAGGATATACTCAGACTGAGGGTGTCAGAACGGTGACTGGGGATCTATCTCATGGAGATGGAGTAGAGGGTGAGGGAAGAGCACAGATCAAGCCCTGGAAATGGGAAGAGTAGAGTGAATGGCTGGGTGTGGCCAGGGGCTTAGGGTGTGTGAAGAGAGCATTCAAAGTATGGGGGAGGGGTGCAGTTGGGGTGGAGTTTCTCTCAGCTTCGCAGCCACCTCAGGCTCTGACAGTCATCAGTTTTGCCCAGTTCTCCTGGACAAAGTAGGCAGGCATGCCTGATGGGCCCTTGTGTGCCAGGTTATGACAGCCAGAGGAGTGAGGGCCAGACTCCAAGGGCTTCCAGCTCTCAGGCTTTGGGAGTTGGTCTTGGGCATTTGTACAGACAAAAGACTCCACCATGGTGGGAAGGGCCAACTGTGGAGCTCAATGGGTGTTGGCACTTGGGCCTGGAAGAAGAGAGAACCATAAACCTTGCAGAGGGCAGATAGCTTTCACCCTTGGCAAGAGACGATTACCACTGTGCAGGCCCATTAACAGCCTAATAAATTAGAAAGCAAGCATTAGCACGTGGCAGGGAGAGTGTGGTATGGGGGAGGTAGGCCAGATGAACCAGGAGCCAAATTCCTTACCTATTGTGGGCCAGAGAGGGGAAAGGGACCCTAGGATTCCAAATGACTTGAGTGCGCACTTGGAGGCCAGGCTGAGAGATTTCACTTTTTCACCGACTTCTCACACTAGCCTGTAGGTCAGGTGTTAGTGCCCCCATTGTACAGAAGGGGAAACCAAAGTGCAGAGAAAGTGAGAGACCCACAGGAGTTTCCCAGTGTCACACATCTGGCTGACAGAGAGACCTGGAGAAGCCCTCTACCACACATGGGTACTAGAGAGAGCCGGTGGATTGTGGGGTGTCAGAGGGTTGGCTTGTCTACCTGAAACCTTCTGATTATGTTATTGTGAAGTATATAGGTCTGCTCTAATGAAAGACTTGCTCACACATGTTTTGGGCAGCCTCACTGCAAGAGGATAGTAGAGCACTCAGAAGATCTATAATAATTGACTTTGTGATCTCCATCGAATTTGGCCTATGAGGAATTACCCCTTTGAAGTATTTATCACATCCCATGTTATAAATAGCCAGGCTCAGCTCTGCTCTGCACCACTATCCCATGGCTGCCTGGGAGCTGGGCAGGTTTGTGGACAGAGGCAGGGGTGAAGAGGGAAATCAGGTGCAATGGGGAGGAGGGCATCTGCCCTGGCCACCCAGCTCTATAGGCAAGCAGGAGGGCTATGGCCTTCACTAAGCACAGAGTCAGAGTCAGAGCACTATGATCTTGCCCAGTGTGCACCACATCCTGAGATGGGGAGTGACATGTCTTGGCATTCCCAACCCCCTTTGGATCCCTTTGTATTCAATGAAGTAGCCCATTCTTTTGTGCAAACATCCAGCAGACAAGAACTGAAGCAACAAAGAAAAGCTGGGCAATGAGAAAATGTCCTTGGAAGTGATGCCAATGTGAACATACCCATTGACTGACCAGGGGACTGAGACCTTGGGAGGAATCAGGCACTGTTATGTGGGGGTGCTAGATCCAGAACCATACCTGTCTGACCCCACATCTAGGCTTTTTTTCCCATCATGGCAAAGGGCCACCTGTCTGGTTATGGAGGGTGTTGCTCATTTCTCCTTGGGAGGAAGGTGAAGTGGGAGCTTGGCGGGATGTGGCCTTTACACATGTACATACACACCCTGACCCCCTTCCCTTCTGCAGCCACAGTGTCCTCTTATCATCCAGCCTTGATCTGCCCATTTCCACAGCCCAGAGAGCCCTGCTGCCTATGTATTTCTACCATCGCCCATGTGGCCACAGCTCCATGCCTACCCTTTCAGGTGCAATGGGAAGGTTTTGTAGCCACCAGTTTCCCAGCCTTCCTGATCTTGGCCTGGACCCCTTACCTGCCTTCTGGTCTCCCTCATTGCCTGCTTTACTTTCTTGAGATTGCTGTAACCATTTGCCACCAATTTAGTGACTTAAAACAATTCAAATGAATTCTCACATAGTTCTGAAGGCCAGAAGTCTGAAATCAGTATCACTGGGTTGAATTCAAGGTGTTGGCAAGGCCATGATCCCTCAGGAGGCTCTAGGGGAGACTGTTTCTTGTCTTTTCCAGCCTTTAGTGGATTCTGGCAACATTCTTTGGCATGTGGCTACATCACTCCAATTTCTGCCTTCATGGTCACGTGGCCTTCTCTTTTTCTCTCTGTGTCAAATTTCTCTTGATGTCTGTCTTATAAGGACACTTCCCTCTCATAATGTGATGACACTTGTGGCCCACCCAGATGATGTAGAATAATTCTCCATCTCAAAATCCTTAACTAAATCAAATCTGCAAAGATACCTTTTCCCTCAAATAAGGTAACAGAGATTCTAGGTATCAGGACCTGATATTTTGGGGGAACCTTATTCATTCAGCCTACTCCATTGTCTTAGGAACCCATCTGGTCTTTCTCCTTGTGAGACTGAAAATCCCAGAGGGTAGAGGCAGTGACTGACATCTTTGGATGTTCTCTGCAGTACCCTCCCCTTATCATATTCAGAACCTCCAACAAGCCTCCAGAAAGTCTATCTGGCTGAGCGCTGGCCAGGCAGAGTGTTTGATATCTTGCCCCATTTGTCCGTGGGTCTGCCATCAACTCCTGGACATATTCAGGCTCTCGGGGCTGCAAAACAGTGTGGGAGCAGCTGACTTCTCACCTCCTGGCATCTGACTAGGTGTTTCAGGACAAATTCGCAGAGACAAGTGGTTGGTGGCACATGAGCAGGCATAGCTGCTCACTAATCAGATTTGGAGCATGAGCCTAACTCTAGGTGGGAGAGCTAATTTCATCGACCTTCAGAGTCTATTTTCTAAAAATTCCTGACAGACAAGGAGGGACTGAACCTTACAAAGTAAATGTTACTAGTGGAAATATTAGATGTTATTCTGGGATCCTAAAATCCAACCCCCTATACAGGCTGGCCAAGGGGAAACAGGTGAGAGGACAGGAAGCAGAAGGCAGGACTTATTTGTTTCCAAATAAGTCCAAGGAGACTTCGGTTATACCCATAGAGAACATAGAAATTTCTAGAACAAGGAGGTGACAGCCTGCCCTGGAATGCAGTGTCAGCTCTGAGCCCCACATATTAAGGGAGCCCCAGATGCACAGGACCATGGCCAGGAAGGCCAAAGCAGACAGGGGAGGAAGCTGGAGCCCTGGCCTCATGAGGAACAGTTGAAAGAGCGGTGTGGCTTGGAGAAGACTCAGGGATTATGGTAATGGTGATGGTTCAGACCTCTAAGGGGCTATTTGAGAGCAGAAGGAGAAGACAGGGTCTAGGTGGCCCCAGGAAATAGCACTGTGACTCATGGGCAGAAGCCACAAGGAAGTGAAGTTCAACCCAATTCAAGAAAGAACTTTCTTAGAGTTAGGGCTATCCTGAGATGATCTTTCTTTTCAGAGTGATTGAGCTTCCCACCTCTGGAAGTAGAAAGGCAGAGAGTGGTCCAGCATTTGGATGAAATATGGTAGAAGGGGCTTGAGCATCAGAGGGGATTTGAGCAGACCAGATCAGGCCCCATAGGTCTGAGAGGGCCTTTTGCCCATAGAGCCTTTCCTCTCTTCTCCATGTATCATGACTCACCTAGCCCCACCACCCACAGCCTTACTCTCTCACTTCTCAGAAGACCCAAAGCAATAACCATGGTGTATTAGACCAAATCATTCAGGCTTCATCTCCCCCATGTAACTGAAGGTCTTTCAAGCAGAGAGAAGATCCCTTCAACTACAGCCTCACATCTCCCCTTTCCCAGACATCACCACAGGCCTGGGCCACATTAGCCACCAGAGAAGAAAGAGAACATTGCCACAGAGATAGGCAGGAATAGTGGTCACTTGCCAGCCAAGAACCTTTGGAAACCGGAAAGATTTGTGCAGATTCAAAACAGTTGAAGTGCATCCTGGATGGAGGTGGGGAGAACAAAGGTGCCCTCGCAGGGTTCTTTCAGGCCTCAAAGACTTTTGTGAATGCCAACCCAGATACCTGCCTTTTCCTTTTCTTCCTTGTGCCATTCTGAGTGTTCTCTTAGCCCAGGCTCTGTTCCCAGGGGACTCTTCCCTCCTTGCTGGCCCCTCTGGCTCACTGCAAGTGCCCTCCAGTTGGGCCCCATTCTCTCCCAGCCCCTCCAGCTTGGCCCGCCAGCTGGACCTTCTCAGGGAGTGAGGCCCCAGGAAGGTAAGGAGCCCACCCAGCAGGCTAGAAAGAGAAAAGCTGCCTGTGGGGTGAGAGGGCTGTGGGAGGAGGTTCCCCCATATGCAGTCTGATTTGAAAATGGATAAATGAAGAATGAGGATGAAGATGGGAGTAGCTTTGTTGGTTACAAAAAAAAATGTGTCAGGCCCAGAGATCCCAGGCTTAGAATGGTCATTCTGTTCTGCAGCTCCACTGGCCCCAAGCCCACTGAAACACCATGTACATGTGGTGGTCAGTGTCCCACATGGAGGACCCTGAAGCCTGGAGGTCTGTTTTGGGTCCTGCCCCTGATTCTTTGTATGACCTTGGACAAGCCCTTTGCTCTCCCCTGCCCAGGTTCTCACTAAGGCATACCTTTAAAAATGTTTGCAGTGCCAGCTTATGGAGTGAATGACACTGGACTAGACAGAGCCCTCCCCCCTCCCCGCCGCCGACATCATCACCTGTCATGTGGAAATAGGTTGAGTTTTGCTTACTCATTCACTGACTCTCCCTGGACCGGAAGCTCCCTAGAGGCAGGGATGGAAGTCTGTCTCATTCATCACTGTACCTCTCGTGTTGAATTCAGGGCCCTGTTGAATGAGTAACTGAACAGTAAAAGCTGTGGATAGCAACCCCAGAAAACCTATCCTCACGAAGTCTGGCCTACAATTCCAGCTAACTCTCAGACACCAGAAACTCATCTCTCACATACCCTATAGATCCATGGTCCCAGGTTAGGAGACCCAGGAAAGACCCAAGAAGGTAGTACATGTTCACGACATTATGCACTGTGTGAAAAGAAAGATTTCCATGGGCCTAATTGAAGATGAGAATGGGGGTGACCAGGGGGCTGGAAGGTGTGAGGTGTCTCCAGGTTTGGTTGGGAAAGAGCAGCCCTGAGTCCTGGAGCCACAAGAAGTATCAGGCTCTCTGCCTTGGCTGTGGCCTTACCTATGATAAGAAGCCAAGGAGAACACAGTGTCTCCTTGATGGCTTGACACTGGACTCCAAGCACATAAATGAACCCTCTGGTTGAGGCCTCAGAATCTTGGGCTTTGGGACAGTGGCAGTCAGTGGCCATGTGTATGGCAACCTTGATGGAGTCCTGAGCTCACAAGGATGAGGAATACTCCTAGGTCATGGGGCCCCTTCGAAGGCCCATCCCTTGGGGAGCTAGCCTTGGGTGGCCGATGGGACTTCCTCCATCCTTGTGCCTGCCTCTTACCCTCTCACAGTTCCCTCAGTCCTCACCAGCTTCAACTGGGATCCTAGTCCCTGTTCTGCTTACCTACCAGGCCTGAGAAGGCCAGGGAAATGCTTTGGATGTCCTAAGGAGCTGTGCCCTGGGAGTGGTTTTTGCTGGCACTTTGTTTGAATGCTGTGTTGCAGTCCGCTTTTAGTGGAACAGATATCCTCTAGGGCAGGGGTCCCCAACCCTCAGGCCACAGATCAGTACTGATCCTTGGCCTGTTATGAACCAGGCCACACAGTAGGAGGTGAGCAGTGGGTGAGACAGTGAGTAAGTGAGTGAGTGAGTGACTGAGTGAGTGAAGCTTTGCTTGCATTACTGCCTGAGCTCTGTGCTCCTGTCTTTCCCCCCCACACACACACTCCCCCATCACCACCCTCCTCCTCGTCCATGGGAAAATTATCTTCCATACAACTGGTCCCTGGTGCCAAAAAGGTTGGGGACTGCTGTGAGTCTAGGGGATGCCAGGCCACAGGGAGGCTGTTTGCCAGAATGAGGATAAAATGCGTTCCAGGAGTTGGCCTGGCTGAGTTCAAATCCTCTCTCAGCCACTTTAAATTTTATAACCTTTGGAAAGTCATTTGATTTCTCTGAGTCTCAGCTTACTCATCTGTAAAATAGGAATCACAATATATATCTTCTGTTACAAGGATTTGGTGAGATAATGCATATGAGCCACTCAGCACAGGGCCTTGCACTGGCTTTTTAGTACATGGGAGCTCTCCCTCATAGTTAATATTGGCAACAAGGGTTCCTGCACGTGTAGTCCCTGGCCCAAGAGATTTAGCACTGCCCTGGAGCTTGTTACAAATGCACCCTCTCCAGCCCCAACCCCAGTCCTGCTGAGTCAGAATCTGCATGTTAATAAGATCTCTGGGTGAGGCTTATGCAGGAGAATGTTTGAGAAAAGCTAGGCTAGTGTCCAGTCTTCAGATGGTCATACATGAGGAATATCCTCTTCTGGCAGCCTGTACGGGACATGGCTGTATACATCCTTAACTGAAAATGGTAGTAGTGGTGGTTGCAGTAGTGAACACAGACTGAGCACTTACTATGTACTAGATGCTATTGTGGGTGCATGACAGCAACCCCACAAAAGTCAATAGTACAAGCATCCCCATTTTACCAATGAGCAAGGCAAGGCACACAAAGTTGGAGCCATTTGCCCAAAGCTGTGGTTAGTGAGTGATGGAACCACAAAGCAAACCCAAGCTGCCTTCCACTAGAGCGCATGCACTGAGGGCATACATAGAAAAAACTGTATTTAGGGAGCAAAGCAGTTGATTCCATGTCACAGGCACCTACTGAATTGCTTTTCAGTGTCTGTGTGGTCCAGGGCCTGGATGGCAGAGATGGAAAGGACACAGACTCTGCCCTCAAGGAATCCCCAGGCCAGTGCAGGAGACAGGCACAGCAATAAATGAGGTAAGGGGGCAACCTGTGATTCGTGCTTTGCAGGCAATGATGAGAATGATGCTGCAAGACACAGAAGAGGGGAGCAGGCTGGGTCCTTTCTGCTTCCTTTGCAAATCTCCAGGCTCTTAGAAATGATTAAAGTGACTTTCAGCTCATCCAGTAAAGGCTAGGATTCTAGAAGAATTTTGGCAAGGGGGGTTGGGTGGTGGTGGTCAGGAGATCCAGATTTGAGCCCTGTATTAGGTTTTAGCTTTCCTGGAAAATTTGGCCCCAAGTTTCTCTAGGTCTTTAGAAATGAGGGGTGGATGACATGGCTTGGATTTTAAACCCTAACTGAGGACTCAGAGACCTGTTGTAATTTCTCTGGGATAGGAGCCATGTCTTCATTGCCCACTGCTGTATCCTACTTCCTTGCCCACTGCTGTATCCCAGGCTCCCAGCCCATCACCTGGTCCCAAGCTGATGCTCCATAATGATTTATTGAATGAATGTCAAGTGAGCAGTTGCAGGAAGAAGGGCCCAGGGTTACCAGCCCATCTTATGCCTAGAAGTCCTCTGTCCTCAAAAGAATCCAATTAGCCTCTTCTCTCCCTGTAGGGCTCTGCTCCCAGCCCTGAGTTGGACTCAGTTCTGCTTCTCTTCATCAAGGAAATGGGGCTCTGGAGATGCCTGGCCACTTCTGCCTAGCAAGAAACACAGAGCTGATAAGGCCCTTGGAGATAAGGCCATTGTACAGATAGGGGATGAGGCCGGAAGTGAGAAGGGGCTGGCACCACAACATGTAGGGCTCCTGCGGCAGCATCAGGATTGGTAGCCATTTGATCTTGTGCTCACAGAGAGCTCCTTCTCTGGCCCTCTGCCTGCCTGGCTGGGGGCTCCCAAGGGCCAGGGAAAGAAAGAGGTAGAGAGTGAATAAAGGAGAAAGGTCCATCACACAGAAAGACTGATCATCAGGCCTAGGGGGCCAAATTGGGGGTACAGGAGGGCTAGAGGTGGCAGCACCAGGAACAAGGCTGTATATGGGCACAAGCTGGTGGGGGAGTGAGGGGCAGGCAGGGGAGCAGGCAGGCAGGAAGCTGCAGCTGGAATGTTGAGGACACATGTTTCCCATTAGGCGCTCCTCCTCTCCCGCCTCCTCTCTCTTGTGGGAAGTGGAGGGAGAAAGAAGAGGATGTGATGTCTAGGTGAGCTCCATTATGTAAGGATGTGTTGGCACGATCTCCCCAGGTAGCCCCCTCTGCAGTCCATGGCACCAGGCCCAACGCTCTCCTCTGAGCCAGAGCCCCAACCTGCTTGCCCAACTGTTCTGTCTCCTTGAGAATGGGTCAACACCCCCAAGTTCCCTGGCCTGACACCTACAAGATACCCTCAACCCACCAGCTTTTGGTCAAACATCGCCAGGTTTGAATCTGTCCATCAACACTTGCCAGGCTATGTGATCTTGATTAAGTCAATTCTCTGAGTCTTGGTTCCTGCAAATGCAAAGTACAGAATGATCCCTGCCCTGCCTCCCTCCCCAAGCAGAGTGTAGGGAAGGAGCAGAAGCCACACATGGAACTGTCCCTGCCCCTGCCATTCCATGGGCAATGACAGAGCTCATGAGTTGGAGGTGTTCAACCTGTGGCCCATGGGCTGCATGGAGCCCAGGATGGCTATGAATGCAGTCCAGCACAAAATTATAAATTTACTTAAAACATTATGAGATTTATTTTTGTGATTACATGTCACAATGTATTTAGTGTGTGGTCCAAGACAATTCTTCTTCCAGTGTGTCCCAGAGATGCCAAAAGGTTGGACATCCCTGAATACGTCCTGGCCTTGCCTGGCAAGGATGCATCTCCAATATCACCCCACTATGCAGTGGGAGTGCCTCTGGCCTCAAAACTGTCCCTTATATCAGTCATCCCAAAAGCAATCTCAGCAGCCTTTTCACAGAAGAAAACACAGCCATACACTCACTGTGTACCCATACTCATGCATGCACACATGTACATACATGCACAAGCTAAGGAAGAGGAGGCGACCTAGTCAGTGTCCTTAAGCAGACCCCCAATGACAGGGCCTCCCCTAGGTGTTCACTATGTATCACTTCCCCAACTCTTGACCATACCTGGAGGGCAACTCACCATCATCCTCTTCATTTTGCATGTAAAGACAGAAGGGAATGCCTTATTCCACATCCTCCTGCTCTGGAGTGGCCAAGCCCATGGTACAACACACATGAGTTGGACCCCAATCTCAGGCTGTTCCCACAGTTCTACACGGCTTTCTCTGGGGCTTGAGGATGAGATTGGCGGAATACAGATCATTATAATTGAACAACCAGTGCATAGGCACATGATGGAATACTGTACAGCAATGAAAAAACAATCTATGGCATGCAACCGCCTGCTTTAAGCTCCCAGACATTACGCTGAGTGAAAGAAGTTACATGCAGACAAGAGCACACCAAAGCATGCCCCACTTATATCCTTTGTAAGTGAACTTCAAAGAATGGCAGAACCAATTTGTGGAGTTACCCTTGGGGCAGGAGGGGTCCCATAAATCTCTACATATGTAAAAATTCATGGAGCTGTAACACTTCACATCAGTGCACTTGACTGTATGTAAATTATACCTCAATAGAGATCGTACTTTGAAAAACCCAGTGTACCAAGAGCTTTCCCCCTGTATTTGCATGGCTGGCTCCTTGTCATTAAGGTCGCCCTCTAAATGTCACTTCTTCAGAGAGGCATTCCCTGACCCCACTCCCTTCTAATCTAATCTAATCTAATCTAATCTAATCTAATCTAATCTAGTAACATCCCCCACCTCTCTTCTATTAACTTCTTACTCTCACTTCTATTAACTTGTTGGGGTATTTACAACACAGAAATCAGCAGATGCTGCAGATCAGGGCTCCCCTCCTCCAGAGCTGGTGGTTCCACAGTTACCAGCACACCCTGTATGCCTTACTGTCTGAAGTTACCTTGTGCACTTATTTGTCTGCTTGGTTGTGATCTGCTTCTCATGCATATAAGCTCCAGGAGGGCAGGATCTCTAACTTATCATTTTTACCATTGTACCCTAGTGCCCAGAACAGGATTTGGTATATAGCAGGTGCTCAATAAATGCTAGTGACATGAGTAAAGTTCTGATGGTAATGCTGTGGAAGCACAAAAGAAGTCATAGTTCACTTTGTGTCAGAATTGGGAACATTTGAGCTGGGGCTTCAACGATAAGGAAGAATTCACCAAATGCACAAAGGATAAAGGATTTCCTAGGCAGAGGGAAACAAAATGGAGGCATGAAAGAACATGGGAGAATCTGGGGGGACCCAGCAGTCAACTGGGTGGTCAAAATATAGAGTGGGTAAGGTGGGGAGAGGTATGGGGAGTGGTGTAGAAAGGTAGGCTGGGGCACGTTGTAAAGGGCCTTAACTTGAATGGAGGGCTGGATTTCCTCCTGGTGCTAGGGAACCATTGAAATGTTTTAATTAAAGAAGGACTCCAGCCCTGATCAGTGTGGCTTGGTGGGTTGGACATTGTCCCAGGAAGCAAAAGGTTGCAGGTTTGATTCCCTTTCAGGGCCCATGCCTGGGTTGTGGGTTCATTCCCTGGTCAGGGTACATACAAGAGGCAACTGATCAATGTTTCTCTCTCACATCAATGTTTCTCTCCCTCTCTTCCTCCCTCTGTTCCCCTTTCTCTAAAAATAGATAGATAGATAGATAGATAGATAGATAGATAGATAGATAGATAGATAAAGAGATACTGCAATGAAGTCTTTGCTGGCAAGATGTCTCTTGTGGTGGGGTGATGTGCAGGGTGTGTGGAAGGTGAAGACTGGAGACCCAGTAGGTTGCCTAGGACCGAAGACTGCTCTTTTGACCCTTCAGTCATTCTCATTGTTTTCCTGCCTGTTTCCTCTCCCTCAGCCCTCAGGGTAGATGGAAAACAGCTGGCCCCTTCCTCAAAGCCAAGTGGCCCTCCAGGCCTAGGCCTTAGTTTCGATTTGCCACACTTTTTCTCAGTCTGTCCTCACTCAGAGTATGCAGCCCATGTGGCCCTGCTCAGACTCTCAGAAGGATAGTGCCCACTGTGGGCACAAGGACTGTCTATGCCCTCCTAGTGTTCTGAGAGCCACCCCATTCCCTGTTTTGGGCCCCATCCTGCTGGGCCCCAAACATCAGCAGCCACTACCATGGTTGCCACTAGAGGAGGAGGGTTAAGGGGCTTTTGTTGTCTGCAGTATTGCTATGCAGGGCCAGCCACAGGCAGCTCTGAGGTTGGGCTGTGGTCTTGTGTGGGGCTCATGTTTGGCAGCTGAGGCAGGCCACCCTAGCCTGGACTCCCACTACAGGCAAGGAGAGCTAAATTAGAGCCTCCAGTCTTCCAATTTAGAGGACCAAAAATAAACCCCGAAACATTCCTGCCTGTACCCCAGTGCTCTATCCTCCAAGCAGAAGGAAGGCTCTGCCCTCAACCCCTAAATTACGGAAGTTGAGAAGCTGAGCAGCCAGTGACGGCTAAAGTCTGGGCCATAGGACAATCAGTCAGCATGGAAGGGACTAGGTTGGGGTATTTGTCTATTTCTATAATCAGTTCGCTTCAGTCTGATTGGACTCATCACATGTTTAATGTCAAGCACTGGGCTAGCTTAGCCCTGTGGTGACCACGGGGAGTAATATTAGGACTTCCCCATCTGGGAGATACCTTACAGACCATCTGGCCACAATTCTCATGTTACAAATGGAAAAATGAGGCCCACAAAGGAAAAGGACTCACCCAAGGTCACATAGAAAGTCAGGGTGCAGAGCCACGACTAGGATCTGGGGCTCTAGTGCAGGATGAACTCTACCCCAGGCAGGCACCAGGGGAACATGCTGCTGGAGCTTCAGATGGCCTGTTGGGGGTACTGTGGATGATTCCTGGAATTTAGTTGACATGCAGGAACTCAGAGGTGGGTGGGTGGGGGGGTGCTTCCCAATGGTAGGAAGTCTCACATGAGCACCTCCTAGCCAGAACTGGGAACCTGAGGTGGCCTAGGAGTTGACTGGGTACGTGGGTGTCACTCCCTAGTATCAGTTCTGATGGAGACCTCCCTCCAGAGACATCTGCTGCCACTCTTTCCTGAGGAGGATGGAAGATGAAGTGATGACAATCATCATCACAAGAATACCTAACATTTATTAAGAGCTTTACCATGTGCTAGGTTCTGTGGATCTCACTTGATCCTCATGACAACTTAATGAAGTGGGGCTACTGTTATCCCCCTTTTAGGGGTGAGAAAACTGAAGCACAAAGGAGTTAAATGACTTGTTCACGGTGACACAGTTAGTGTTAGAGCCGGGATTTGAACATAGGCAGTCTGGTTCTAAGGGCTGTGTACTTAATCACTACACTATAATAGTGTCAATGATAATGACTATAATGAGTTCATGTTTATGGAGTACTTACAATGGACCAAATCTTGTTTATAGTTTTTCCTACCACAAGTTTCCCCAATACTGCTTATCCCAATATTAGTAATTATTGAAACAATTAGTCTATTTATTCAACCAATAGCACTGGCCGTACGACTAATAGCCAATATCACTACTGGCCACCTAGTTATCCATTTAATCAGAGGGTCTATTCTTGCCTTAATAAATATCAGTATAACTACTGCTCTTATCACATTTATTACTCTTATTTTATTAACTACCCTAGAATTCACTGTTGCTTTAATTACAGCTTATGTATTTACCCTACTAGTAAGCCTAAATCTACATGATAATGTCCAATGACCTACCAAACTCACACATACCATATAGTCAATCTCACCCATGACCACTTACAGGAGCTTTATTAGCACTTCTAATAACATCAGGAGTAGCTATATAATCCCACCTTAACTATTCAGTATCGTTATCTTGGCTTGATCACCAACATTCTCACCCTGCATCAATGATAAAGAGTTATTATCTGAGGCCACCATGGACCAATCATATAAAAAAGATTTCATTATGGGACAGTTTAATCCTCACAACAACCTTCTGAGGTGGGTATTATTATTATTATTATCCCAATTTACAGGTGAGAAAACCAAGGCATAAAAAGGTGAAATAAAGAGCTCCTACTGCTTCTACAATACCTTGCCAAATGCACAAGGGAGAAAAGGTTTCCTGGGCAGAGAAACAAAAACAGAGGCATGAAAGAGCATGGGAGAGTCTGGGGGAACCCAGCAGTTGGAGTGTATTGTAGGGTGAGGGGGTAACATGGAATGTCTCGGAGGTTGTCCAATGCCCACTGAGGGGGTATTTACAATGACTCAGATGAAAGGGAATCAGGGGCTTCCTTTTAGTTGGTCATGATCCGAGGCCTGGGCTGGTAAGCCAGAAACATCTTAAGAACCCTCCCTGACTCAGCAGGCCAGGCTGGGCCAGGGCAGAAGGAAGTGGGAGAACAAGAGGTGCCAGAGTCTGTAGGCTCTGTCTGTCCTCTTTTTTAAAAATTCATTTTATTTATTTAAAAAAATTAAAGACTTTATTTATTTAAAGATTTATTTACTTTTAGAGAGAGGGGAAGGGAGGGAGGGAGAGAGGGACCTGGCCCATGACCCAGGCATGTGCCCTGACTGGGAGTCAAACCAGTGACATTTTTGTCTACGGGCCAGTGAGTGCACAACCCACTGAGCCACACCAGCCAGGGTTGTCTGTCCTTTTTAGGAGCTCAACATCCTGGGAGTCTGATAATTCTCAGAGACTGAGAATGTCAGGGCCACAGGAAAGGCCCTTAGTGTGACCCATGGTCTCATAGCAACGATGTTAAAGATGAGGCTCAGAGTGGTGGAAGGACTCACCCAGTGTCACTCAGCTGAGAGGTAGCAGAGCTGCGGTTCAACTCCCAGTACCCAGAGTTCTTTCTCTTCCACACCCTGACTCCTTTTGAGCAGGACCTTGGAGTCTGAAGAGACCTAGGGATGAATGATGGCAGAATTTTCACCTGTCACATAGAGGTCACAAGGAGGTGCTACAATAGTTCTGAAATACCAGCAGAAAAGAACTGTCAACCTAAAATTCAATGTCCAGTGAAAATATCCTTAGGGAATGAAGCAGAAGTAAAGACATTCTCAGGCGAAGGAAAGCTAAGAGAATTTATCACCAGCAGATCTGTTGTACAAGAAATACTAAAGACAGTTCTGCCTCTGAGAGGGCAAAGAGGGAAACGGGAAGGAGTAGATTTGCTGCTGTTTGCCATGTGGGACCTGAGCATCTTCTTGGTCCCCAGCCCTGTCCTCTTACTATCCCTCCCAACCTAGATGCCCAGCCCTTTGTCCACTCATAGGTCAGAGACCTGGGAACCCAAGGTCTGGACCCAGAGGCTGGGGAGAAAGGTAAGGGAATATGCATGGAATGTACAACTTGGGAAGCAGAATGGCACCGAATGCCACCACTGACTTGCTGGGAACCTCAGGCAGGTTGTTTGTTTTTTGTTTGTTTGTTTGTTTGCCCTCTCTGAGCCTCTCTCTATCTAGCCAATGTAGAATAATTGTCCTTTTGTGTGGCTGAGACAATAGGAAGGCTGCAACAGGACTATCCAGATGTAAGGGATGGTTAGTATCAGTCCTCTGCTGACCTCTCTCCTTGCCAGTCAGCCAGGCATCTGCAGCAGGAGCTAGGGGCAAGCCACTTAGAAACTTGGCTTCCTTTTACTTCCTCCCTGGGGCCTTTGCAGATCTGGATTCCAAGGCTTTAATGGAAGGGGTAGGAACTGCCTCTTCCTTTGGCAGCCTAAGCTCCCTTGCCCAGATCTACCTCGTTCCATGATTCTTTCTGGTCCCAATAGCTTCCTCACACATGCTATCAGAAGAGGAGGGAATGGGCCAGAAGTGCGGTGGCTCTTTTACCAGGAGTAGCTTGGGGTCCCTGGCTGATGCTGGTATACTCCGTGCTTAGGAGGCAGGTTGGGGGATTCTACAGCTGGAGGCTGGGCCCTGAATGCCAATCTTGAAGACAAGATGAAGAGATAAGCAGGTAGTAATAGCTGCCATGGCTGGGTAACAACATGACAAGGACAGGAATGCAGCTTGGCCTGGGCTCAAAACAAAATCTGCCAGAGGAGCCCAAAGATCTTGCTTTTAAATACACCAACTCACTTGCCAGTCTTTGGCATTCTCCTTTTCCTCCTTAAGACTCAATCACTCATTTGTACTGTGCATGTGTGAGTCTGTCTGTGAGCATTTGTAGGGGAGGGCTGGACTACTATTCTCTAAGGCCTCAAGCTCTGACGCACTGTGGTTCCAATGAGTGAGTTAAGGCCCGAGGCAGGAGGCCCAGGGGAGGAGGGCATCCTGGATGCTATCTGGGGAAGTGATACAATGTGGTCCTCACTAGAATACTTAGTTTTCCCATTAAGGATCTGGGATTCCAACTCTTCTCATTATCATTTACATAACCTGCAGCAAGTCATGTAATGTTCCTAATGTCCCAAGCCAGCTTTGCTTTTCTCCCACAGACCCCACCTTTGTAGGGCATTGCCATCTTGGTGGGCCATGTGGAGGATGAGAGATCCCCTTTGCACCTGATCAGAGGGTTTGCAGGACACCTGTGAAATGGGGTCAGCAGCAGTAGATCCCCAGTGTGGTTCCACATCCAGCCTAGCCTGGCCCCCTGTACAGCCTGGCTCTTTGGCAGGCTGGTACCAGGCTCTCTCAACCTCTAAAACTTTAAGCAAAGCAGCTCCCATCTGACTGATTCTCCTGGGGGCAGTCACGGGTCTAGGCCGTATTGTTCTTCCAGCAGGTGCCCTCCTCAGCAAATGGCAGAAGGGGTGGTATCCTACTCACACTGTGTATGTTGTGGTGACATTCCATGCCAGTGCACAGGACTTTGAATTAGCCTGGGGTCAGGCTTAAGTTGATTATGACTAGTGAGGGAGCATGCTCTGTTTTTGGCTCCTCTAGACATGACCCTAAAAGTCATACGTGGAGAGGAAAAAGAAGTTGTTTGGAGACATGACAAGTTCAGAAAGCCTGAAGATTCTTTGAGTGCACAGAGAAGCCCAATGGCTTGGTCAATTATAAATCAAACTTAGCTTGGGTCTGTAGTAGTTACAGAAGGAGCAGGAGGGAGGGGAGTCTGTGAGGGCAGACAGTCGGAAAGCTCAAAGAATTCCCTCTCCTACCCCCTAACATCCAATAAGTTGCTCCCCATGTAAAGAAGCAGGGATGCTTAAGAAATGATTCCCAATTTCAGTGTTAAGTGGCGAGGGTGCAAATAGAGGGAGAGCAGTGCTAGAGGCAGTATATCAGTTGCCTCCCTGGGTGCCTGCCCTTCTTCCAAGCTTGGTTCTCCACCTTCCAGACCAAGACTGCAAGCCATCCTAAAGTCTTCCAGCAGAGCCTGTTTCATCTCTAGAACAGACTCAATGCACAATGAAGAGTTGTGCCAATTCAGAATCTAGGTCTCTTGAGTAGTGGAGAGACATATTAAGGTGCCTTATTTCCAAGGTACACAGTAGGTGTTCAATGATGAATGAATGAATAAATTGCCTCCACTCTCAGCTATGCCATCCACCATGTCCTCAGTGCCAGACTCCATCTACCCCTGACCACCAGCTTGCCCTGGGCCTCCCTGCCCACATGGCCTCAGAGAGAAGGAAGAGAAAATCACAGAGTCACAGAGAAAATCACATGGGAGGGCAGAGCCAGCCTGGCCCTTACTCTGTAGTGTCCAGCTGGCTCAGTTGAGGAAGCCAAGGTCTATAGACGTGAAAAGACTGGTCAAACTGGTGTGAGGACTTGGCTTTTCTGCTTCCATCATAACATGTCAGGAATTTTTGTTATGTTTGTGTTCTACAGGTCCCACTCCAAAGCAGTCCCTTCCCAGAATGCACTGGGACTTCAAAGCATGGCAGGATGGCATCTGGGCTCTCCCCACTCCCTTCTGGCCCCAGCACTCCTGGGGCTAGAGGGTAGGAGTGCTTTGATCAGCCACGAGTGTTGACTGTCCTTCACTGGGCCTGACAGCAGAGATGAGCCAGAGGCTGGCCCATGCCCTCTGTGTGCCGGGGGAGCACACAACGTCACTAAAGAGAAAGTCCAGCCTCCAGCCTGGGGCCTCCCGCATCTGGGGCACGCCACCCAAAGCCTACACAGCTGGCCAGCAGGGAGGCCCCCAGCTGGGGGATGTTTGTGCTAATCCTCAGCAATGGAAGCAGCTTGATAGCTAGGCTGAAGTCTCCAGGGTGGGCTGCCACTTAGTGCTGGGGCCTTTGCTTCCCAGAGACTTTCCATTTCCACATTCCTCCCTTCAAGTGCCTGCCTCCTGCAGCCCCACCCCCAGCTTCTCCCACTAGTTATCACCACTGCTTTATAGAAGGTCATGGGTGTGCGAGGAAGGGCCCTGGACTTAGAGTCTGGACATCTGGGCTCTGCCACTGTACTGCTGCATGATCATGAGTCAGTCCCTTGCCCTTTCTGGATCTTAGTCTGGCAAGCTGCAATGAAAGGGGACTGAAGTAGATGCAACTGTCATGGCATTGCTACTCTCTGAGTCTGTGAGTCAAGGAATGTCATTTGTAACTGATGATGACCCATCCACATCTAAGGGTGGTTTATTTGTCCTGTTTGGCTCTGTCCTGTTTGGCTTAGTTGAGTGGCCTCAGCACTCTATCCTTTGGCCATGTCTCTGAATCCAGTCTTCAAGGAACACAGAAGTAAGGCTTTAGGGTGGCCTTTGATCAGGCTGGCAGAAAAGACAAACAGAGAGACATGCAGATTGTGTATTCAACCCCCAAAACATCCCCTCTGTCCTTGGCCCCTTGGTCAAGAAGACTTATGGTCATTAAATCCAGGAATAAGGTATTTTCTGTTAAAAACAGGTTTTCTGGGTCCAGAGTTCACACCTTGCTCCCAGAGCCCAGTGAAGCTGAAGAAAAGTGTGCTTTCTTAAGGAAGAAGATGATGCCTTCAGACCTTCCCAGCCAATGAAGGGTGGAGGCCTGTGCTTGGTCTTCCAGGCCAGTCTATTTGACTCCTGCAGGCCCTGGTGCCCATTGCAGCCTGAAACCACCACTATCACCCACATGGCTGGGGAAAATCTGTTCATCAAGCCCCAAAGAGACTGTCTGGTAAGGGGGTTCCCTGCCAGGCTTTTTTCCCTTGGGATTCCTCAGGACTCCTTGGTGGTATGCTGTGGGCCAGAGGCCTATGGGCAGGGAGTGCCATTGGGAAAAGGACAGGGGCTATCCCATTGCCTATTCTCCCTGAGCCCATCATCTCTTTATTCATCTCTCAAAACTCAAAGGAGAGATCTGCTTAACTGCATTTTCCTAAGCAAGGAAACAGAAGAATAGTGTGGTCAAAGGGCTTTCCCAGATGTCCAACAGCCCGGAGTCAGGAATCAGCCCTAGTTTTGTCTCCAAATCCCATGGTCTCTCTCAACCCCCATATCACACTGCTATAGTCAAGAAATAGCAGAGCATGTCCAACAGGAGAGGCCAAGAAGGCTTCACAGAGCAGGTGGCATTCAGAGTAGGGCTTAAGGATGGACATTTTGGATATATGGATGGGAAGGAGTAGAATATTCCAAGGGTGTGGAGGAGTGGTGTGGGGGATGGGATTGTGTACACCAAAGACGGGGGGGTTAGGGTCAAGGCATGGGAAAGGACTTTGGAATGACAACAGGAGGTTAGATTGGCCAGAGCGGGTGGATGGGAGAGCAAAGGACAAGGCTCAACAGATAGGTGAGCGCCAACTGTGAGGAGCTTTAAGTGTTAGGACAAAGAATTTGGCTCTGAGGAGCCATGGGAGGATTTCAAGTGAGGAAGGACCATGGATTTCCCTGGTGGCAGCACGGATGATAGCTAAGAAGGGAAAAGATGAGACCAGAAGCATGAGATAAAAAAGACTTGAAAGAGGGAAGGGATATTGAGGTAAAAGAAAAAGAAGAGGGAGAATTGAATAATTCAAATGGGTAGGACTGAAGACTCTCTAGGTGTTACAGGGGTTAGAGAAGGAATGTGAGATCCCACCCAGGCTTGCAGTGGATGGTGGAGCCTCTATGGGGAATAAGGCTCTCAGAAAAGGATGATGAGGTTTGAGGTTGGGTATGGGTGCAGGAGAAACCCTAGTGCAGCCTTTTCTAACGGTTGGTTTGAGGAGTGTGGGGGACATTCCAGTAAAGGTATGGCATGAGCAGTAGAAAGACAGAAACCAGCTATAAAGAGAGTGGTTTGGGAATCATCAGCCTGTTACTAGCTGGGCAACCTTTGGCAAGTTCCCAAACCTCCCCAGACCTCAGATTCTGGGCCTGTATATGAGATAATAGTGATGCCAACCTCATTGGGTTGCTGTGAAGATTACATGAACTAACACATGTGCAACCCCTAGAACAGTGCCTGGCAGAGTAAGCACTCAAGTAACCTTAGCTCTTATTATCAACACAGATGTAATAGTTGCAATCTGAGGGGTGGGTGAGGTCATGCCAGAAGTATTTGAAGGGTGATAAGAGTAGTGGGCCTGGCACAGGTTGAGGAGCCCCAGCCTGTCAGGAATTGGCAGAGAGACCATAAGACAACTGGCTGGAGACCCTCAGTAGTGCACCAGTGACCCAGGCTGGGAGGGCTGGGTCTTCAGTTCTATTCTTGCTACATTCTAGTGACAGATTCTACCTGTGTTGAGATCTCTGTTTTTAGCTGTGGACATATGGTGCTCCAAGTATCCCTGCCTCACCTCTGCTCACTAGCACCCCACTCCCTCATGTGGGGAGCATGATCAAACATCTCCATGTGTGATGGCACTGGGCAAATGAAAGCTTCCATCCAAGGCCACCTTGGGCTTAAGGCTGGCCTCCTCTGATTCCCATTTGTGGAGTGGTTTGGATATGCCCCACTTATGCCTCTCTCTAGGGCATAAGGGGGAGATGAGTTTGTGACTATGAAATCTTCTAGGAATGCTCAGGAATTCCCAAGGAAGGCCCAAGCCCTAACTCTCTGCCAGGAATTGGCACTCTCTGCCAATGCACATGCAGCCTCTGCCAAAGAGGGAAGGGCCCATTCTTGCTTTCTGTGCCCCTCCTGAGAGAGCAGGGGAGACCTACTTGCAGGCTCCAGCCCTAGGTCATGGGCAGGCTGGAGGTCCCAGGGGCAGCCTCCTGATCCTCAGTGATCACAGCCTTGCAGCCCTCCCAGTGTGTAGCACTGGGTGGAGTCAGACCCTGGGCTTACACCTGTGGGGCACAGGTGGAGCTACCTGGTCATCCCTGGGCTGGCATGCTTGTGTCCAGCAGTTCAGCCAGTCCAACTCTGCTAAGGGTACCCACAGAAGTAAACAGGCACTGAGGCAGGGTGCACAGAGGCCAGAGCTTCAGGCTCCTTGGATTCATGTCTTCATTTTGGCAGAAGGGAACATAGTGGAACAGAAGGACAAGGAAACATGTGACTGAGGGAGGCTAGGCTTCTTGCACTGGGAGCAACAGAGCATGTGGAGTCAAGGCAGGCTGAGCCCCCTCTGACTGGCTGGGCAGGCTAAGAAAAGTGACCTTTTACTGTTGTTATTATAAACAAACTATATTTGAATCTCTTTTATGTGCCAGGCACACAGAATTCCTTTTATCTTAATGATACCTCTCCAAGAGAGGCCTTGTTATCCCCACTTTACAGATATGCAGAAACCAAGGCCCAGAGAGAAGTGACTTGCCTAAGCTCAAGTAGCAGGGAGGTGGCAGAACTAGTTCTTAAATGTAGGTCTGTCTGAGTCTAGAGCCATGTGCTCTCCAATGTGCCTGGCTGCCTCTTGCCAAGAAAGTAGAGAAGGAGGAGCACATGGCTGCTTAACTGAAGAGCTGTCCAGTCCAAGTGTCAAAGCCAGCACTTGTCCCCCCACCCCCATGGTGGAGGCTGACTGCCCTGGTCAGCCTAAACAAAGACATCTAGGCATTGCCCACAACCCCTGCATGCCATGACCCTATGGAAAGGCCAAATTTCTAAAGCCCTGGAACAGAGAAAGCCTGAAGGCCTTCTCTCTGCAGCTCAGTGACTGGGACATCCATACTTTTCCTCAGTTTCACATGGACTCGTTCCTACTAGTAGCAGTTTACAGAGTCATCTTATGTCTCAGAGCCTCAGCTTTCCCCTGAGCAAAACGAAGATAATGTTACCCTAACCTCTCATGATGTTGTGTGGATGAACTGAAATAACCTGCAAAGGAGCTGAGGTTCCAGGAGAACCAGGAATAAGGAAGAAGTTGCCTAAGAATGCCTCAGCCATGGACACAAAATTAGAGTTTGCAAAAGCACAGTCTTGTTTATTTTCAGGGCCTTTCTCGCTGTGTTCAACAGCCAGATGCTGGTGACAGTGGTGGTGGCGGTGGTGATGGTTGGGGTACTACATATGAAATGAAATATGTATCCCCTTTGACCCAACAACTTTGCATTAGGAATTAGACAACTACATGAAGGTTGTTTATTGCCTTCTTGATTTTATTAGGCCCAAATGGAAAACAACCTAAAAGTCTCACACCAGGGGATTGGATAAATCATTTATGATTATGGTACATAGAGTACACACAATAGAAGTAGAATACACTTCCAGTGATGGTGGTCACATATCCTTTTGTACCAAACCCATTTGGAGGGGTGATCCATACACTGTAAAAACAGAAAATGCCCCAAACAATGCAGCTCAAAAACTGAGATCCTAGCCTGCACAAAGGCAGCCAGTGGTGAGCACTGCTGCAGCCTGCCAGCCCCAGGTCAGAGCACAGGTGGTCAGAGATGGTGGGGCATGGGGCCCAGAAGTCAGCACATCCACCATGGGGTGGGAGGCCGCAGTCAGGCTCACTTTGGAAGTCAGTGGGAGGAAGGCAAGGGGTCTCCCCATAAGAGCTGGAAACACCAGCTGCTGCTGGGAGTTCTGCCTACAAGAACAGGCCATGGGAGCTGGGAGGGGCTCGGCCCAGCCTCATGACCAAGAAGTGAACTGAGCCACAAGGGCTGCAGGTTGGAATAGGAGACTCCTGACATCCCCTAGGGCAGAGCCCTCAGCTGCCATTGTAAGACCTGATTGTGGATTGGGAGGTCTAGGCTGGTCAGTGGAGGCAAACACAAAAGCACCAGACAAGAAGGGAGGGGTAGCACTGAGGAAGAAAAACAATGAAACATAAACACAGAGAAAACAACACCAACTCTCCCTCTCCAAACGAGGCTGCAACCCCAAATTCCAAAACACATAAAGAAATCTAATGCTTAGAAAGAGCCAACAAAATCTACAATCAGCAAATAAATTTACTCCAGATGAAGTTTTGGAGAGCAGGCTGACAGATTTTGAAAATAAGCATGTCTAGGATGTTCACAGAGATAAATTAAGGCATGATATTCCTTAAAAGGATGAGAAATGATTCAATAAAAGCAGGAAGAGACATATGAAAAGAAAATCAATTAGAAATCTTTGAAATAAAGATGATGGTCATTGAAATAAAAAAGGAAATGTCAATAAATGAGATAGCTGTACCTGGACATAGTCATGGGAAGAATTAATGAATCGGAGGCTAGGACTGAGGGAATCACATAAGCATAAAGACAAAAACTTTGAAGGAGCAGGTAACAAGCATGAAGGTGGGTATGAAGAAGCTCTAGCTTGTCTAAGAGAAGGTCCACACAGATAATTGGGAACAAAGGAGGAAAAGGCAACACTTAAGAGATAATAGCTAAAGCCCTGACTGGTGTAGCTCAGTGGATTGAGTGCTGGCCTGTGAATCAAAGGGTTGCTGGTTCAATTCCCAGTCAGGGCACATGCCTGGGGTGGGGGCCTATGAGAGGCAACCACACATTGATGTTTCTCTCCCTCTCTTTCTCCCTCCTTTTCCCTCTCTCTGAAAATAAATAAAAAAAATATTTAAAAATTTAAAAAAAGACATTAATAGCTGAGAATTTTCCAGGACTGAGCAGAATAAGTAAAAATAAGTCTATATCTGGACACTGGAGAAAATTAACAGACCGTCAAAGGTAGGAGATGATCTTACAGGCAATAGCAGAGAAGATACTGCTCTGTCCAAAGGAACAAGCCCACCAAGTCCACCTACGGGGCTGCACAGCTGTGGGCATGAGGCAGAGCCATGCATGGCCAATGGCTGCTGTGATGCTATGGTGGGGCAGGGTGTTGTTGAGGCTTCTCCGATAGGTCATCTCTAGTGATGGCCAGAGATAGATAGCTTTTTGTTTTGAAGATTTAATTTATTTTTAGAGAGAGGGGAAGGGAGGAAGAAAGAGAGGGAGAGAAACAGTAATGTGTGAGAGATACATTGATTGGTTGCCTCTCACATGCCCCCAACTGGGTACCAAACCTGCAACCCAGGCATATGCTCTGACCCAGAATTGAACCGGTGACCTTTCAGTTTTCAGGATGATGCCTAAGAGCCACACCAGTCAGGGCCAGAGACACAGTTTTGATAGCTTTCAACTGTACCTCCTCAGCATCCTGCTAAGCTATTCCCTTTTCAGTGCTTATTGTGACTACGTCCAATGGCTCCTCCTCCTTCAAGATGGTCCAGCCATTTTCCTTTCTTCACTGCTGCCACTGAGGGGTGAGGGGACCTGGGGGGAACATACCTCATGAAGCTGTGGCTTTGAAGAGAGCCACCTAGTGCACCAAGCCTTGCTTTGGAGCAGGTAATCAGGGTAAACTAGCCCTTTCTAAGAGCACCACCATCTCCCCAAGACCTGACACATGAAGGCAAAGGAGGGCTGGCCATGTGAGATGATGAGGGCATCCCATGCACTTGAGAGCCACATGCACCCAGCTTTGAGACCCTGACTTGTGACTTCCAGATGACATGCCTTTGATTGGGCAAGTTATTTTCTTATTGATGACATGGGGACAATAGTTCATCCCAACAGAATGATTGTGCCAATAAAGGGGATCCTAGACATTAATGGAAATGTACTGTGTAAGCTGTAATGTGGGAGAGTATTATGACTGTCTCTCCCTGTTGCTAGCTTGCCTGGAATCCAGCATCTTGACCTGAGTCATTTCAGTTATCCTAACTCACAACAATCTTATGGAACAGTGCTACTGTCCTGTTTACAGAGGAGGAAACTGAGGCTCAGGGAGGTAGAAGGTCTACTTCCCTGATTACTAAAAAGTGGAGGAATCAGGACTTACACCCAGATCTGCCTCACTCCCTGTCTGCTGTTACATTCAGGGCCTGGCCTTGCCTAAATTCTAGGGTAGGTGGTGGGAGCCCTTATTCCTTAGGGACACCAAACACACAGGGCCTATCTCCTAGGTGGATGTTTGGGGACAGCTGCACAGCAAAGGAGCTTAGGAGATTGGGGCGGGACAGGGTAGGCAACAAGGGGAGGGAGCTCCTGACTGCGCACCAGGCAGGGACCATACTGTGCAAGCCACCTGCTTTGTGCATCCCTGTAAGTTTCAGTGCAGCTCTCTTCCACAATGCTTGTGTCATCTAGGTAAGTCATTCAGTGCTCTGTGCTTCAGTTTCCTCATCTTTCTGTTAGGGTTAGTAGCAGTCCATGCCTCCTGGAGCTGTGGGCAGGATGAAGTAAGCTCACAGGTATATATAAAGCACTAAGCATGATGCTCAGAATTGGTGGCCACTGTGCACCACTTCCTATCACCTTCCCAGTCCTTAGCTTGGGGCTCTGCTCAGCCTCTGGTCCCAGCAGTGTCACCCTTGCTCCTTGTTCTTCCATGCCTTTCCTTGCCTCACAGTCTCAAGGGACCAGTAGTGTAGATTGCCTGGCTGTTGGGAAAGAGCAGTGTCTGTGGCTGGGCTGGCCTTTGATAAGTGAGAGTGGACTATTCACTCACTCTTTCTTTTAACTGCTCATTTATTCCAGTATTTATTGATCACTTACTCTGTGCCAGGTATTGCTGCAGGCACTGGTAATAGAGCACTGAGCCAAACAGACAAGGGCTCTGCATTCACAGAGCTCATGTTCTAGCAGAGATGAAGTCCACCTTCCTTGTAAAGGTCCCCCATACAAAACCTTCCCCAGGTCAGTTTCCATGTTAGACATGGATCTTCAACTCCCACTGAGCTGCCCTGCCTTGGGATGCTGCAGAGAATCTTGCAGATCATGTAATGTGCCTTTTGTCTCCAACTGACTGACTGTTCTGGCCCTGGCTGCTAAAACCTGCTGCCGTCTATCAAGCAAAGGCTCTGGAGTCCAAACACCCAGGGTGTGGGCCTGATGCTGCTGCTCATTTGCTTTTTGCCCTTGGGCAAGTTCTGTAATGGTTCTAAGCCTCCGTTTTCTCATCTATCAAATGGGCAGAACTAGCACCTGCCTCACAGGGTCATCGTGAGGATGAAATAACACACATAGCATGCTTGAAATAGTCCCTGGCACATGGTAAGTGCTCCAGGCAGGATAATGGTACTCTTCTTATTACTATTGTTATTATTCTAATTACCTGGCCCAGGGTGTCATAGGCCTTGGATTTTGTGCCAAGCATCAGTTTTGGAAGATATACCTATTCCTGGCCCTGTGACCAGGTATATGGCAGCCTCCTAGGAAGCCCTCCAACCATAGCCTTGGGGGAATCCAGTCTGAGGTTGAGGCCCACTCTCAGATGTGCACACACACTGTGGAGAGAGCACTGGCTCCCTCATTCACCTCCTGGGGGTTTGTCTCCAATGCCCCCTTCTCCAGACAGGCCTGCTCTGACCACTGTAAGTAAACTTTTTAGCCAATCCCCCACTGCACTCCCAATCCCCCTTTCCTGCTTTCTTTTTCTCCATAACACTTATCACAATCTTTCATACTACATATTTTACTTATTTATTCTTTTTTAAAATTGTGGCCTGCCTCTCCCCTCTAGAATGTAAGCAGGAAGAGACTGTCAACTCTATAAGGTCTGGTAGGCCCAAGGCCAAGAGATAAGCCAGATTCCCTGGCCTGCTAGTTAATAAGTACAGGACAGTCTCTGCCTTCATCTCCGCCTCAGTTTTTGTATTAGAACCATGAGGTGAGTGGAACGGTGGTATCCAAAAGCCTCCTTGGCCCTGACTCAGAATATTCTGTGTTTCGGTATGGTTCTCCTGGGACACAAAGCAGGACCCTGGCCTTCACTCAGACCAGCCTGCCCTAGGAGACTGGGTCACAGGCCATGTCAGGGCTATAAGCAGAATTCCACCGCCTCCTCCAGCCCTGACCTTTGTCAGGAAGGTCCTGGGCTTGCGAGGAGGGTGGCCTGGTCCCTACTCCAAGTGGTACTAGTAGTCTACCTGACTTCCCTACCCTGGCTCGTGGGGCTTCAGCCTGTGCCCTCCTCCCCTCTGATGATATTAGCACAGGCCATGGATGGGTGTGTGCTCCCCTAAAAGGCAACACACCTGGACATGATCCGAACATGTGTGATCATGAGCTGCCCTCTCTGTTCAAAGGCTGCCTTGTGATTTACAGATGGGGTGAAACAACCCCACAGAACAGTTAGCAGGTTTGGGGACCACCAGCTCCTGGATGCAAGTCCTGCCTGGAATTCTGTCTCCCCCCTCATTCTGAACATGAGGTGTCCATAAGGGCCCCACATAGGAAAGGCCAGGACCTGGCACCTAGCACCCAGCCTCTCTCTCTGCCCCACTGCCCTGCTAAGAAAAAGGCCCCATCTGGAGGAGGCAGCTGTCTCCATCCTAGCATGGGTCCCTTCCATTCGCACATTTGACAATATTTATTAGGTGACTACTATGTGCCAAGCACTGTTTTAGGGGCTTGGGAGACCATAGTAAGCAGACACAGATACAGTCTCTGCTCTCTGGCTCCACTT
This sequence comes from Trachops cirrhosus, assembly GCA_028533065.1. Taxonomy (NCBI): domain Eukaryota; kingdom Metazoa; phylum Chordata; class Mammalia; order Chiroptera; family Phyllostomidae; genus Trachops; species Trachops cirrhosus. The sequence goes on from CM052552.1 coordinate 28,565,952, forward strand.
ACATTCCTGGGGCAGAGATGGCACCAATACAGAAGCCTGATGCATCTTTCAGAAACCTGGGCAGGAGACCAACAGTTTGCACATATATGGTGGTGGAGGCTATGAGCATCAATGAGGCAACTGAAGAAAGCGTATAGAGTGAGAAGCAAAGAGGCTTGGGAGAGACCCTGAGAAACCCAAACATATCAGAGGTGGGCAGAAGAAGAGATGGTAGAGAGGAAGTTGTCAGGAGGAGGGGGGACTCCTGGGCATCAAGCCAACACAAGAAAGCAGATTTCCAGGAGGGAGGAATGATCAACTACCAAATGAGTTCAGTGAAGGAGAGGGAGGCCCAGGCAAGGGCAGGGGTTTCATGGTCAGAGAGCACCGTTGTTGAGTAGTGTACATGGAAGGTGGTCTATCATGGGCTCCAGAGCAAAGAGGAGACAGTGAAAGCAAGAAGGGGGCAAGAAATGTTTATTGAACACCCAATCCATGTCAGATCCTCTGCTTGCCCCCCTATTTGCGTCATTCTTCCATTCATTCAGTCACCAATCTTCCTGGATGCAGGAGCTTCATGAGAAACAAAGATAGGTAAGACCCCCTGTTCTCATTGATCTCATAGGCCCTGGGATGGGGGCAGGGGAACCAGGGGATAGGAGCCAGACATGAATCAAAGTATGAGACAAATAAATGTGAAATGACCACTGGGGCATGGTTAGGAAGGAGAGGCATAAGACGCTACTGCGATCCTATAATCCTGAACTGGAAGTCAGCCAGCAGGAACAGCATGGAGAAGGGGAAGGCAGAGTGGGTCAAGGTGAGGGTAGAGGCAGGCCAGAGGAGGTTGGATAAGGCTTCATGGGCCATCATGAGAGGTATTATAAAAGTGGAACATTGTAATGGTGGGAAATTCTAAGCCATCCCACCATTCTTTTGAAATTGTTTCTGTAAGCGCTGACTCTGACTAATATGTACATTGTAGATGAACGGCATGTTTGTATAAGAATGGAACTAACTTCAGACTCTGACCTTCAGGCACCCCAGCTCCAGGACATTTGCTGAACTGCAACCGTGAATCCAGAATGATGTGAAGCTGGGATGACATGAAGCCAGAATGACACATATCGGACCATCACTTGCCTTATAGGAATGGACTGTGCTTGCCTGCATGTAGAGAACTTTCCAACCCTTGATCTCTTTGTTCTGTTCCCCCCCCTTTAAAAACCTCTGCATCCAATGAGAGGGGAAGATGGGCTTTGTGACATGAGTCCCCCATCTTCCAGGTAGCCAACACCTGAAAAGAAACCACTTTCCTTTACATCAGAACCTGCATGTCGAGTGTTGGCTTTCATAGCAGCAGGCAGCCAGACCTGCATTTGGTTATAGTATTGCCTTCACCCTAAAAGCAAAGGAAAGCCATGGAAGGGTTTTAAGCAGGGGAATATGCTCCAAGTTGCATTTTGGAAATGCCACTCTGTCTGTTGTGTGAAGAGAGGGCAAGAGACCATTTGGACTTAGCAATTGGGAAGCTATTTGCTTGACTCCAGGGATACTTGTGCCAGGATAGACACAAAGAAGACTGAAGCAATTGAGCACAGGCCTGTGAACCAAAGCATTGCTGGTTTGATTCCCAGTCAGGGCACATGCCTGGGTTGCAGGCCATATCCCCAGTATGGGGTGTGCTAGAGGCAACCACACATTGATGTTTCACTCTCTTTCTCCCTCCCTTTCCCCATCTCTCTAAAATAAATAAATAAAATCTTTAAAAAAAGAAGACTGAAGCAAGTAGATGGATTAAAAATATGGTGTTATTGGGGCGGTAGTTGTGGGGTGAAAATGCAGACAACTGTAATTGAACAACAGTAAAATAATTAAAAAAGTATGGTGTTATATACAGTACCAAAAGATTACACATAGCTGGTGCTCACAACTAAGGGACTGGTATATTAAAAGATGATAGATCCCAAAATTCATGTAAACCACTGAAGAAAGTTTCTAAGCATGGAGCCCCCAAATTGACAAGATACATTATATAAAAATGCCAGGCCCAGAACAGTGTGTACAGCATTGTGTACTTGTGGAAGAAAGGGAGAACTAAGAATATGCACTGTATTCATTTTTCCATAAAGATGTAGGGCAAGGCTACCCCACAATAATAAAGTGCTTCACCTCTGTATGTCTGGGATGTGGGTGTTGAGGTTGATGGAGTTGGAGTGAAACTCCTCATGCCATCCTTTTCTGTGTTATTTTGATTTTTGAATGTGCTATCTATTTAGAAATAAGTAAGTTTAAAAGCCCAAGTGACTTAGGAAGTAAAATGATCAAGATTGGCTATGGGGTTGGTAATGCAGGAGATTTGGAGAATGACTCTTAGGTTGAGAAGTCCCATCTGTATAACTAGATGTAAGAGGTGCCCTTTGCTATGGATGATAAGATAGAGCAGAAAGCAGCAGGTTTGGGAAGGATGATGGTGTGATTGGTTTGGGACAGGCTGAGTGGGAAGTACCTTCAAACAGTTGAGAAGAGACAGGGCAGTAGCAGAAGGAAGCAGGGTCAAGGAAGGTAGTTTGTTTGTTTCACAGGAAGATACCTGAGCACCTTAAAAGCAATTGGCAAATCCCTAACCAGTATGGCTCAGGGGGTTGGGCGCCATCCCACAAAGCAAAAGGTCGCTGGTTCGATTCCCAGTCAGGACAGTTGCTTGGGTTTCAGGTTTGGTTGCGGCACATACAAGCAACAACCAATTGATGTTTCTCTCCCTCTCCTTCTCCCTCCCTTCCCTTCTAATAAATAATTAAATAAGTAAATAAATAAAAGTTTTACAAAAAAAGCAATTGGAAAAATCCACTTGAAAGGGAGATCTTGGTTGTCCTTAAGAAAAAAAGGGTCATTGGTGGGGTCAGATTCTCCAGGGGAGGCAGAATGACAGAAGACCTGAAATACAAATAGAAATTGGGTCTTAAATTTGAAAAAAGTTCCTATATTATAACAGGAGGTGACTGGCCCCAGAGGAAAGTCTCAGGAGCCCATCTGGTTTTGGTCTTTGCCGAAAGCAGATACCTGAGGTGGGATCTATGGAGGTGGTGGCTGGGGAGCCATATCATCCTGTCTCAGTCAGTCATTGGGTCCTGCTATTGACTGATTGCCTGCCACACCCCAGGTCTGTGCATGCTGCTTTACAGACATCTCGCCTTCACAGCAGTCCTGGGTGCCATGTTATTATTATTAACTCTATTTTAGAGTTGAACAAAAGGAGGCTCAGGAAGGCTCTTGGTCACATCCCCAGCAAGTGGCTAATCCAAAATCGAGCCACATCTCCTGACTCCTAGATCAATGGAGCCACAGAAAGGTGCTAGCAGAGGGCCATTTAACAGATGGGATTAATGGAGGCTCTGAAGATACTTGTGTGTTCTGAAAATCTCTCTAGTGTGGTGGTTCTCACCCAGGGCAGGGATTTTGCTACCCCAGGGAACATGTGACAATGCCTGGAGGCCCATTATGGTAATCACCATTTGGGGTGGGAGTTTGCTACTGGCACTCAATGGGTAGAAGCCAGGGATGCCGCTACAGGTCCTTCAGTGCATAAGACAGGCCTGGCAACATAGAGGTGTGGAGCACAACATTCCCCAGGTGCTGGTGTGCAAAAAGTTTGCTTCACAAGCTCTGGGACCAAGCAGCTCATCAGTGTTCCCCTACCCCCTCTCCACAAATGCAAATATCTTCATTATTCATTGTTTCTACTGACTTTTTACTTCTGTGATCTGCATACATTGTAAAACGTTCCAACAATGCAGGAGTGTTTAAAATATTCAGTAAAAACTGCATCTGCTTCCTTCAGCCTTGCTCTCCAGCATAACCTTTGTTAGTGTAACTTCTAGTTAACAGGTTGAACACCACAAGCAGAAAATAATGGAATTTTCTCCCTCAACTCTTTCTGTGACCTATTTCTCCTTGGCTTCTTGGGTGAAATCTCCTGAACAGCTACTTTTTTCAGCCATTTTCAAACATGTAAAAAAATCCTCTTCCAATCGCTCTCAAGAATGAACCCATCCAGCCTTGTCACAGACATGACCCCAAACATCGCTAAAAGTTAAAGACAGGGCTGTGCTGTCTTGTCCCTACCTGCTGGTTGCAGAGTAAGCCCCTGTCAGGCTGCACTGCCATTTAGTTAACCAGTTCCCTACTGACAGTCTTTGAGATTGTTTCCAGTTTTTTACTCTCATAAACAATGCTGGGACATCCTTATACATATGTCTATTTGCACACACCTGTTAAGTGATGTCTTCAGGGTAGTCAAATTCCTGGAAGTCAAAATGCCAAGCCATGCATTTTAAAAACAGTGAGACATATTTCCAGATTGTTCTTCACAGCAATTATATCAGTATAGGCTTCCACCAGCAGAGTATGAGAGGGTTCATTAAGAATTTTGATGTCTCTCTCTCTCTTTCTTCCCACAGTGACTGGCACATGCAAACAAGGCCAAGCTGACATTAACTATTGAATAAATAGGTGTTGAAAGAGCTAGCTGGGCATCCTGAAGCCCATGAGGAAAGTACAAACTCTTTCTCCTAACCTTCTTCCTCCTCCTGAACTCCCCTCCCTAGTCATCTAGTACTCCTCACCCTCCCTTACCCCTAACACTTCTACAGATTCTCTGAATTTGTCACTTCCTCTCTGTCCATGACCAATGCTGGAATTCAGGTCTCACCACCTCTTCCCCAGAAAAGTTCCTTGCTGGTCTCCCCATCTCTAGTGTTGCCATCTCTGATCCATTCTTGATACCTCCAGAGTAAAGGTCCTGAAATACCATATAATCAGCTTCCCTACCCCTCCTGGGGCTGATTCCCCATGGCCTACTCCATGGGCATGCTGTGATCCATCTTTTCCCTGCTCCTATCTCATCAAGTGGGGGGCTTCACCTTCCCCCCTCTTACACTCCAGGCACCTGATGCTGCCCCACTGCCTCAAGTACAGCAGCCTTTGGCTCTTTTTCCATTTGGTTCTCTCTGGCTGGACCTTTCTCCTCTTCTTTTCCTGTCATCAGGCAGAAAATGGATATTCATTGGTTTGTGGTTCTGCAGCATTCATTCCTCTCCCTTCCTTAGATTCCCGTCTCCTTTAAGTGAATTGTCTCTGCCTCATTGTGGTTAAGATTGGTTGAACAGTAAACCTTGTGTCTAGCTCCTACCATGGAAGCCAAAGGGACATAGCCTTCCTTTCCCCAGCCTAGTCTAGCCAGGGGCAGGCATGGGACTAAGCCTGGTCACTGGACTCAGTTTTTGAACTTCAAATCTGAAGCAGGTAGTATAAGAATAGAGGAAACAGCCCTGGTTGGTATAGCTCAGTGGATTGAGCATGGGCCTGAGAACCAAAGGGTTGATGGTTTGATTCCCAGTCAGGACACATGCCTGGGTTGCAGGCCAGGTCCCCACACCCTTTCCCCCACCCCCAGTTGAGCATGTGCAAGAGGCAAGCACACACTGATGTTTCTCTCCTTCTCTTTCTCCCTCCCCCCTCTCTAAAAATAAATAAATAAAATCTTTAAAAAATGAAAAAAGTGCCCTGGCTGGCGTAGCTCAATGGATTGAACATGGGCTGTGAACCAAAGCATCGCAGGTTCGATTCCCAGTCAGGGCACATGCCTGGGTTGCGGGCCAGGTCCTCAATGGGGACCACATGAGAGGCAACCACACATTGATGTTTCTCTCTCTCTCCTTCTCCCTCCCTTCCCCTCTCTAAAAATAAATAATAAATAAAATCTTTAAAAAAAATGAAAAAAGTGTCTATACACTAAAAATCAATCCTAATTCACTCTAGATATTATTTTAAAAAAGAATAGAGGAAACATGCCCTGGCAAACATGCCCTGGCTGGTGTGGCTCAGTGGATTGAGCACTGGCCTGGAAACCAAAGGGTCGCCAGTTCAATTCCCAGTCAGGGCACACGTCTGGGTTGTGGGCCAGGTCCCCAGTAGGGGCGTGTGAGAGGCAACCACATATTGATATTTCTCTCATTTTCTTTCTCCCTCCTTTCCTCATTCTCTAGAAATAAATTAATTAAATATTTTTAAAAAAAGAATAGAGGAAACAGCCTTTATCCATTTTGGTGGAAGCATTCTGATCAAACCATTCCTCTTTCTACATCTTCCCCACCATTTCCCCAATTCTGCCTTGGCTTACATCTGTTTCCCAATCGAGTTCTCTAGCCTTTTCCTTCATTCTGTAAGGTCCCTATAGCCTATTCCCAACCCCACAGATTCCCTTTTCTTTTCAGTTAGTCAGAGATGGTTTCTGTTGCTCAAAAGCAAAAATTTCAGATAGAAATCCCAGCTCAAATGTCCCTTCCTTTGAGACAGATGAAGGTGGGGAGGGAGGCGGGAGGGAGAGAGATCTGACACTTGGTTCTGCATAAGCATATTTGTCTGTGCATTCCCATAGCACCCTGTGAAAAGTGCAGCTCACACCAGGGTTTTTTCTCTCCCGTCCACTAGGTTAGGGAACTCCTGTTGGTCCCATGGTCACATCCTTGTGAGCTCAGAGCTAGCTCAGTACATTGTCCATAGTTAAATAATTAAGGCAGCAAACATTAAAAACTAAACTAATGGACTGGTAGTTCTGCTGCACCCCCCCACCAACTAGTGGCCTCAGTGGTTTGGACAGTCTCTTATCAGACCACAAAAATGATGCCAGTACCTGCCTCCCTCAGGAGGTTTGTTGGGAATCACGTGGGCTGACTTCTGTTTGGGACCCTCACTGTGTCTGTGCTTGGGAGATGAAGAGGGAGGAGGAAGGAAAGCAGACAGGAGAGGGGAGTCAGATGGAAGAAGATGGTGAACAGGATGAAGATGATTGCATTGGGAATGAATAGTAGAAGGGGCCATTGACAAGATCCTGAACTGAGTGCTAAAAGTGAAGGTTAAACCCAATTGTTTTCAGTAATTCTCAAAGCAAAAGCTGGCCACTTCAGATGGCTTCCCTCAGAAGGAGGTAGTGAGGGAGCACATGTATGCAAGTGTGCATGGGGGGATTGTTAGAGGCGGGTGTCACACCATCTCCAGCATCCCTCTCCTGCCAACAGCCAAGACCATGCCGGCTGCCTGGCCTGTTTTTTAAAGTGCTTCCCCAGGCAGCAGGAGAGAGGGGAGAAGTGGCGGTGGGGGGATGCCACCCACCCCACTCAGCAGAGGTGAGCTGAGGAGCATCAGTCCTCAGGCTCCTTCCCCACAAGCCACTACAGGCTGCCAGGTCCCTTGCTTGTGATGAAGCTTAAAAAAATCCATGTGCATAGGTGGGCATGCATTCATTTTTGTTCATTTAACTAATACTCACCGAGCCAGGAGCATGCAATGGTGAGTACAGCCCGCCATGGACCCTGCTCTCAAGAAGCTCCGGAGGTGGCTGGTGGGGGAGAAGATGCGTAATCAGGCAATTAGGAACCAGTGTGAGCGGGAGGTAAGCTCTGGTTGCTATGGGAACACAAGGAGAGGCCACAGCTGCTGCTCCTCTCCTAAGAGTGGTGGCAGGCAAAAAAGAAGGCGTGAAGCAGGCTGACCTGCTTGCCAGGCCCAACTCTGCACAGCATGGCCAACCAGTCCAGGATGAAAGCTTCTGGCATGAGAAAACCCATCACCTCTCTGCCCCTCCATCACTCTGTCTAAGAAATGAGGAGGTGTGATGTAAAGGCCACATGAGGCCATGTATGTTTGTGCTTGGCCCCCGTAGGTCTGTGATTCGTTATAGCTGCTAGGAATTTTTTTTCCAGAAATATATGTTGGTTGAAAGTTTTCCTGGCAATTGGATACAAGACATAGAGTTGTGAATAAGATCAACAAGGCCCCTGTCTTCATGGAGATGACAGTAATTTGAGAGAAGAGACAGATACTGAAAAAATCATGGCACAAGTAATTACTATTGTAATAGCTATGGTGCTGCTTTGAGGGTGGTTTGGAATAGGACTTCTTCCTGGCTTACCCTATGGCACCAGGAAGGAAGACTTCCTAGAAGAAGCGACATTTCACCTAAGATCAGAAGGAAGAGTTAGTTAGCACACAGGCAGGGAAACTGTGTTCCAGTGTGATGAAGAGCAAGTGTGAAGATGCTGAAGCAACAGGGAGTTTGTGATGTTCCATACAAGAAAGGAGGTCATTGGAACCTGTGGTGGGCAGGCACAACAGAGGTGGGAAGAGGGGAGGCTAAAAAAATGGGCAGAGCGCCAACGAATTCAAGCCTCTAGGCCACAGTAAGGAGTTTGTGTGGGCTTCTAAACGACCCCAAAGTCCCAAAGGTACTCTTACTCCCACAGCCAATTGACTCACCTCTCAGTACCCAGTCAGTACTCACAACTCAGTATAGGCAGGGCTGATCTCAAGGAGCTTGACTCAGAGCTGACATGTAGAAGGCTCTGGAATATGAGAACTGCCAGAGCCCTTGGACAACATTTAGCCTTAGATTCTCATTTTGTAGATGGAAACACTGAGGCCCGGAGAAGAAGACTTGCTCAGAGCCCAGCTTGAGAGGCCACCCAGTGCCCCATGCCTTCGCAGGAGACTGAAGATGAGCTTTGTTTGGGGGAGGGACATTTTCTCTCCCTCTCAGGGCCACCAGCAGTGTTCACAGCTCTCTCTCTCTCTCTGTTTTTTTCTTAATTTGAAGTTTATTTATTAATTTAAATATTTTATTTATTGATATGTTTAGAGAGAGGCAAAGGGAGAGGGAGAAAGAGAGGGAGAGAAACATTGATGAGTGAGTGAAACATCAATCAGTTGCCTCTCACGTGCCCCCAGTGGGGGACCTGGCCCAAAACCCAGGCATGTGCCCTGACTAGGAATTGAAAACTCTGACCTTTTGATTTGCAGGACAACGCCCAACCCACTAAGCCATATCAGCAAGCTCTCTCTTGACTTCTTGCGCTTCCCCCAGTGTTCTTTGTCTCAAAGGGTACATTTCCCATAACCTCAGCTTCCCATTTGCTCATCTTCTACCCTTTGATTATGAACAGGGCAGTGGGGGCAGGGCTTAGCTTCTGGGGAAGGCCCCAAACAACTATTGCCTGGCCAACAATTCATGTCTTTCAGGCTCACCTAGCTCCTACCTGTGCCACTCCCCTAATCATGTTCTGTGAACAAAGCCTTCCCACTGACATGGTCAGAGAACTTCCTTGCCCAGGAAGGCCCCAGCACATACACACTGGCAGAGTTGGTATGGTTTTCAGCCATCACCTAATCCAATCTCCCCATTGCCAGGATGGGAAGAGTGAGGCCCAGGCAGGGAAAGGGAGCCACACAGGGTCAGGCCCGTTTTTGCCCACGAACTGGTTGTGTTCTGGCCTTTAGACTCTACTTGTCCCTGTTCCCCCTCCCCCTACCCACCTCACCCCCAGCTCGCCATCTCCTAGCATTATCAGCTGGCTCCCTTCTCTCCCTGTTGATGGAAGCACAGAGGCACCAAGAGTTGAGGGGAAACCCTGTGAATGAGGGTGGCCCAGCACTGCCTGAGCAGAGGCTGCAGGGGTAGGGGTAAAGGGAGCCTGTTTTCTGCCTTTCTAACTTAGCCAGTGTCCCACCCCCAGCTAGCCCTCACTATTCAGAGTGAGAAGCTCAGCCAAGGATCCAGTAAGCTTCTCTAGGCCTACACCAGGGAACTTCCTACCTGGTAGGCCTGTCTCTCTTTTTTTAAATTTATTAATTTATTTTTTAGAGAGAGGAGAAGGGAGGGAGAAAGAGAGGGAGAGAAACATCAGTGAGAGAGAGAAACATAGATTGGTTGCTTCTCACATTCACCGCAACTGAACCCACAAGCCAGGCATGTGCCCTGTCTGGGAATTGAACTGGAGACTTTTCGCTTTGCTGGATTCAGTTGCTAATATTTTGTTGATAATTTTGGCATCTGTGTTAATCAGGGATATTGGTCTAATAATTTTCTTTCTTTGTGGTATTTTTATGTAGTTTTGGAATTAGGATAATGCTAGGCTCATAAAATGAGCTTAGGAGTTTTCCCTCCTCTTGAGGTTTTTGGAATAGCTTGAGGAACATTAGGTGTTCTGATTTTAGTGTTTGGTAAAATTCACCTATGAAGCTACATGGCAAGGAATAAAAGCCTGGCAGTGAGCACATGATTGAGTTTGGAAGTGGATTTCATGAGGCCTACCAACAGTCATATAAAAGAGGTTGGATGTGGACTTCCTACCCCAATTGAGCCTGCAAGTGAAACTGCAGTCCTCGATGACAGTTTGAATGCAACCTCATGAGAAACTTGAGCCACAGGCACCCAGTTAAGCTAGTCATAGATTTCTGACTCATAGAAAATGTGATACGATGCCCTGGCTGGTGTGGCTCAGTGGATTTAGTGCCAGCCTGCGAATCAAAGGGTCACTGGTTCGGTTCCCAGTCAGGGCACATGCCTGGGTTGCAGGGCCAGTCCCCAGTGGGGGGCGTGTGAGGGGCAACCACACACTGATGTTTCTCTCCCTCCCTTCTCCTTTCTAAAAATAAATAAACATCTTTTAAAAAAGAAACTGATATAATAAATGTTTGTTTTATTTAAATTTTAAACTCCTAAGTTTTAGGGCAATTTGTTCTACAGCAATTGATAACTACTCCACACCCTTTCATGCATAAATTCTATTTCAATGTACATACACTAGAGCAGTTTTTTCAATTCCTTTCACATCAAAGCATATGTTTAAAATGTTAATATTTACACCAGCTCACTAGGATGAAAAGACAATCTGCTCTTAGCGAGAGACAGCACTCTCCAGGCTAATAGTTGGGTGAAGCCAGATCCAAGTTCCTAGAAGGCTAATGGGGATCAATATACCAGAACACCCATTACTCTCAGTTGGGAAGCTCTGCCCCAAAGAAACCCTTACATATGGCCACAAGGAACCATGTTCATTTACTCTGCATTTATACCTACAGAAAACAGAAACAACCCAAGTCCAACATGAGGGAAAGAAATGAAAGAAATTGGATAATTAATGCAATAGAAGTCCATACAATAATATATTATAGCAATATGATAATGGGAAATTGAAACAATAGTATTTTGCAGTTAAAATGCATGACCTAGACTTATATGTATGAAACTAACTTTCTAAAAAAATAAGTGACAATTTAAGTTGCAAGGGATATATTAATTATGATACCATTTATAGAACTTAAAATGCACAAAACAGTAAGTGTATTGGTTGCAGATATCTACATATGTAGAAAAGGAAAAACAAACATGGACAAGAAGGAAAATTTTAAATGGTGCTTCTTTCGGGAAAAGAAGTAAGAGGAACAGGGTAAAGTGAGGAACCAGGGTAGAGTAAGAGGAACAGGGTAAAACATTACATTCGACTGTAATGTTTTGATTCAAAATCAGAAGGATCTGAAGACCTGAAGAAAATACAATTTGCTCAATCTGTGACATTTACATGGAAATGTGCATTTTGTACTTGGTCCTTTTCTGTATGTTTGAAATATGTTAAACTTTTTTTAAATAAAAATGCATCCTTTGTTGAGTATATATATGCACACACATATTAGATCAAGCTTATTAGTCTTAAGTGTATTGTTCAATCTCTCTATATCCTAATTTATTAGTTTATTTGATCTATCTATACCATAACAAGTGTGGTTAAGTGTCCTGCTATAATTGCAGACTTTCTGATTTCTCTTTACATTTCTAACAACATTTGCCTTGTATATTTTGAAATTACATTTTTTGGCGTATAAATTTTAGTGACTATATCTTTTCAGTTAATGGAGCAACCTGTTTTGCTCTCTTGAATGATTTTTAGTTTGAGTTCTTGATTTTTCCTATATTAACATTTACCACATGTCTCTTCCTTTCTTTCCTTTCTTCCTTCTTCCCTTCTCTTTCTTTTAAAAAATTTCTTCTTTTCCCTCCCACTTTCCCTCCCTTTCTACATTTCTTCCTTCCTTCCTTTCTGCCAATATTTAACTGGCATATATTTCCAATTATTATTTTTGTTTTAGGTGCAATTCATATAAATAGCATTATCAGTAGATTTTTTAAAACAAAATGCTCAAAATGAGAGTTTGTTTTTTATAGATGTAACCCATAATACATACTGATATTTTGGTTTTATTACTGTTTTGTGGGGTTTTTCATCCATTTTTGTTGTCTGTCTTATCATTTCTGAGCTTTGTTAAGACTGAATTTTTTTGTACATGCTATTTTTTTAATGGTTTAAAGCTCATATATCTTTTTTGCATTCTGGTATTACCCCTAAAATTTCTTGGTTTTGTATTGTGCATTTTATTCCTAGTCAGAACCAAACTTTGTTATTGTGAAGGTAGGAGCTCTCTATTGGTTGCAAATATTACAGATATATTGTGCAGTGCCATTTTTAAAAAGGAAGTGAGATTGTATCAATTCAAAAGGCATAGCTGTAATATTTCTCAACTGCAAAACAATTTATCAGAATGTGAACGCGTGTTGTTTTTCATGATTGATTATTTGTTTTGGATAGAGTAGCTTCATTTTGTGATTAACAGCAACAAACTGCACTGTAAACAGTTCAATTTGCTTCAACCAGGTTGAAAAAATTTAAGCTTATTGTAATGCTAAACATAGTTTCAGATTTTTAATACTTCCAGTACAAACCATAACATGTAACATAGGATATATATTAATATAATTACTTTCACATTGGAATTAATCAGAAAGAATTTGCAGATTTCATTTTATTAAAAAAAAAACAGAAGGGAATATTACTAAATGGTTAACATTTGTTATAGCTGGCTGTTGGTTACATTTCTCCCTGTTCTTTTCTGTATCCTTGACGAATTCATCATTTAAAATGAAATAAAGCTTGCGGGACCACCGCGATTTGTCTAGAGCTGCCGCCGCCTCCCTCCCACCTGAAGAGGGCGGCCCCAGCTGAACACTCCGTCACTTCCGCCGCAGCAGTCACCGCCTGCTGGATGTTTATCTGGGGCGGGAGGAGCCCGACAGCAAGCAGCGGCTCTGGCGGTCTTAGCGGTCCTAGGTCCAAGAGCGCTGCTCCTCTCGAGGACACGCGGCTGTACGCACTGGTGAGTGAAAGGCTGTTGATGTCCTGCATTCACCCAGATGGGGCTGTGGCATGAGTGGCCAGACACAGGGGAGAGAATTTGGAGGAGCTCTAAAGAACAGATTTTCCGGCTCGCCCCTCGGGAAGGGGTGGGGCGATCGTGGGATCTGAGTGCAGAGGGAGGCCTGAATCTTCTATCGGCCTCTTTGGGAGCCCCATCCTCTATCCCCCAACCCCTTTCCTGTGGCATGGCCCCCATTAGAATGGCTTTAATCACTGAGAGGGAGTGGTGGTCCCAGCACTCACCCTGCCTCTCTTCCCCTCTCCCCTTCCTCCCTTCTCAGTCCCTTTGCGGAGCACTCCGTGGCCTTTCTGCCCTTATTTTGCAGTTAGTTTGCTGAATGGTAAATTGTTAAAATTGTTAGATAAATGTATTGTTGTCAGAAAGATAAATTATTCCCAGGGAAAAACCATACCCACACCTGTCCATCCCCCTTCCCCACCACATTGATTAGAATCTAGCATTTGACCTTATAATGTTTTCCCGTCTCTGATTTGACATTGCTGCCCCTCCCCCCCTTGTGTCTTCTCTCCATCCCAGTGTCTTCCTGTCGCCCTCCCCATGTCTCTCGCCCGCAGGGACACACACTAGTATGCACATACACACATGCATACCCACAGAAAACTTATATTGGAAGCCCCTTCTTCCTCTTCCACCCAATAATGAAGGTTCCTGCACGACCCTTCCGCCATGCATGTATAGACACACGCTACACACTGTTGCACCCTTCATTGCCTTTCCCCAGGTACACACATACACGCACACACACACCCTCACCATCCAGGTCCACTATACCCCATGTCGGCCACATACACATATATGGATGATCTCACATGGCTGGCTCATCATTCATACATACACATGCTCCATACATACACATGTGCCCTTCACACACCCCTCTCAAAAGCTCCACTCTCCCGTCTACTACAGATATGTACAGGCAGACCTCCTTTGCTGGCCCCTGTGGTGCACACATTCACACTCAAAAAAATCTTCTTCCAGGGACACTAACATTTCTCCATTGTTCCCTTCCATTTTGACTAAAACACACAAACTCACGGACACCCCTGTCCAGTGCCACTGTACTCTTCCTGGCCTGCTACAGACACATAAACCCACGTGTTTCTCCACATAGTTCCAGCCACCGTACCTACAGTCACACACACAGACAAATTCTCTTTCTCTCGCACTTACATGCGCCCCTCTCCTCTGAAGGCATCCCACCACACCTGCCATTTTTATATGCATATCCAGAATAGGTCTCATTCTGTGTGATACTCACTTCTTTCCACTACCACTGTCACCTGTACGTCCCCCCAACAAACATATGTATGTTTCCATAGCATAATTGCTGCTTCCCCTTCCACCTGCCTCTCTCCTCCTGACAGACACATAGACACTTGGTGCACACACGGTGGTCTATATTTTCCACCCTATTCCAATGTGCAATTCTCCTGTATGTCTCCAGGGCTCAGAAAAATGCAGACACCCCATAAAATAACCACAGCAGCCTTTCCCTTTCCTATGTCGGCACAATTCCACAGTACTTTACCCACCTACCTAGCGTCCAGTCACACACACCCCCATCTTCTGTTGTATTCTCCCCTAAGTCTGGCTTGCCTACAAACCCAGTTTTGTAATCATTTTGCCAACATTAAAAATGTGTTCCAGGTCTACACCTGACAGTCACTGGAATGCTACTCCAGGCTTTAGAAGAAAGTGAAACTAATTTTAAAGGCCCCTTATTCTTTCTGTTACCTGCCTGCTGAAGTGGAAAGAAATCTCCCTGCTCCTTTTTTGTGAACTGATTTGACCTTCCCATCTCCAAAAGGTGTGCAGGGAGTAGGAGCCTTTCCACTTGAGCCCCAGCTGTACTGGAAACCCTCCTAAGTCACAGCAGTGGGTCAGGAATCTAGCAAGCCTCTATGGCTCAAGCCCACAGGAGGGTATCAGTCCCAGACAGGTAGGAGGTATGGAAGAAGGCATGCTTATGTCAGTTTCAGGCCGTCCATGAGCCAGCACGAAAGGATTTCCAGCCAGAGAAAGACAACATCCGAACTCCCGATGCACAGATCAGACTCTAGTCAAACCACCAAGAGAAGCCGATCGCCATTTTCCAGCAGTCGTCGTCCTTGGGATGACAGTGAGAACTCAGGAAGCAGCCTGAATGTTGACAATGAGGACTATTCCAGGTACCTGCCAAGAGAGTACAGGGCTCCGGGTAGCAGAAGAGGAATGGCTTATGGACATATTGACCCTTTCAGGGCAGAGGATAGTGAGGAGGAGGAGGCTGGGCCTTTGGAGCGAGTGCGAGTGAGAGAGAAAACTGGGAAGTTCAAAGATGATAAGCTGTATGAGCCAGAGAAAGAGGCGAGGTCTTTGGTTGGGGTGTCCCCCCAGTTCTCTAGTTTGAATTGTGATGTGACAGAGGATCTTGACAAGCTAGACCCAGCCCCTGCAGTGACACGCTGTGGTGGCAGAGCTGAGTTCCTGCAGCAAAAGGGCATGGCTCTTCAGACCTCTGCTGCTGACAGCAAGGTGGCTGCACAAGGCGACAGCCTGGACAGGGAGAAACCAGAGCAGAATTTACCTGTGCATCCCAGCAGGGCTCCTGTGAGTATTTATGGTGGGGGGGGGAATACCCCAAAGGGTGCAGAGGAACCGGTGGTGAGGCCCAAAATCAGAAATCTGGCCAATCCAAACTGCATGAAACCAAAAATATTTTTTGATACTGATGATGATGACGATATGCCACACAGTACTTCCAGGTGGAGGGATACTGCCAGCACTGGTGACCACCACCTAGGCGGCCTGGCAAGAAGAGGCAGAGGTGAGAATTCCAGTGGTTACTTTGAGCTGAAGTACCCTGAAGACAAGAGAGAATTCAGGAATAACCAAGTGAAGCCAGAAAAGATGCCGAGATGGCAACGGACGATGGGCAACCAGGACTTCTGGATGTTCAGTGATGATTACTATAAACACTGTGATGAAGACTCTGACAGCGACAAAGAGTGGACTGCTGCTTTGCATCACAGGTATGGAGGTTGGGAGAAAAACCTGTCATCCAGTGGTGAAAGCTGGGAGACTCTGCTTGGGAGAGAAGAGCATGAACCTGAGCCAGCCAGAATGAATGCCAGAGTGAATGCCAGTGCCAGCTCCAGCCCCATTGGTAGGGCCACCACTGGCATCCATGGCAGCAGGGAACTTGGAGGAATTGGAGGACTATCTCTTCAGGAACATGCATGGGCATCACCAGGAGAAAGACAAGTCCCTTGGCTCGAGTACAATGAAAAAGAAAGCAGCAGCGAGGGGGATAATGATTCCAGTCCGGAGGTTCTACAGCCTGGGGGATTCATGCTGGATGGCAACAACAACCTTGAAGATGACTCTAGCGTAAGTGAAGACCTAGAAGTGGATTGGAGCCTCTTTGATGGCTTTGCAGATGGCTTAGGGGTGGCCGAAGCCATCTCCTATGTGGATCCTCAGTTCCTCACATACATGGCACTTGAAGAACGCCTGGCCCAGGCGATGGAAACAGCCCTTGCGCACTTGGAATCTCTTGCGGTGGACGTGGAGGTGGCCAATCCGCCAGCAAGCAAGGAGAGCATCGACAGTCTCCCTGAGATCCTGGTCACTGAAGACCACAGTGCAGTGGGGCAAGAAATGTGTTGCCCCATATGTTGCAGTGAATATGTGAAGGGGGAGGTGGCGACTGAGATGCCATGCCACCACTATTTCCACAAGCCATGCGTGTCCATCTGGCTTCAGAAGTCGGGCACTTGCCCCGTGTGCCGCTGCATGTTCCCTCCCCCACTCTAAGACCAAGACTCTTCACCCCTGGTCTTCTCATTTTCCTAATCTGAAATCCACAATACTGCAGGGGCCATCTCAAAATTAACAATTGAAATAAAACTAATCACTCCACTCATCCACTACTTGATTGATTGCTTGTGATCATTTCCATTGTGAAACGGTTGTGTATGATTGCTTTAAAAATCATACTGCCTTTTAGAGATCAGAAAGGAAAAAACTAAACATTCTAAATGCTACCTGAGATGGTGGTAAGAGCCTAAAACTTTCTAACCTGAACATTTAAATTGGATGCATTTGTTTCTTCACTAGAATATGTTGCTGTTAATTGTAACATCAAGTTTATCTGTTAAATATGTCCAAAAGGCTTCACTATTTCTGTTGCATGTGATGGGTTAATGTTCCTGCAATTGCAGTGCAGTAAAAGCTTATTAAAGTTCTTCTTTTGGTTTTATATGGTACAGTGGAATTGTTTGGTTTTGTCAAAAACAATGGTACTAAGTGACTTTTTAATGGATCCCTTGTATTTGCATCAAAATAGGGTCTTTGGTGTTCCCAATAAGTAGAAAAACTTTCATTCCACTGGAAATGCTAACTCTGACAATAGCAAAAAATTAAGGGTAATTATTTCTAAAAGTAGAAATAACGTGCATGATTATCAAACTCCTGTGGGGCAAAGGCTGCATACAGAATACTCTGTCCATCTATGGGAAGGAGAGAAATGAGAAAGCATGGTGAAATGAAAGAACAATGGTAGGAGTAAATGTAAACTGTGTGTAGGAGTGAAGGAGTTAAAATCCCCTTTGAGAAAACAGACACTCCCAGAGGGAATGGTTAAAAAACATAAAGCTCTATGCAGGTTATACACCTTAACACAGTGATACAAAAGGAATAGAAAAATATATGCCAGACAAGTGCTGAGGAAAATATTTAGGCACCCACTTACACAGAGTGAACAGGCCATAACATTTGGCCATGTTGGCTTCAGATCTCTCTCTCAATTTCTCTCTCTCTCTTTTTCTCTCTCCAATAAAGAGACTATTTTAGGTACAAATGAAGTTCCTCACCTGTCATATTTACCTTTCTCTAAGAGGTAAGAACTACCCAGGAAATGGTGTATTTACTTCTTGTCTGTTTTTAGACATGTATGTGTGTATGTATATGTACATATGTATATTTGTGTATATAGGTATATATATATAATCAATATAGAGTGTTTCTGTTTTTTAAATAGACATAATTGATAGAATGTATGCATTGTTTTACAACTTGATTTTTTTCACTCAACATGGTTTTTGAGATATAGCCATTTTCATACATATTGATCTAGTTGATGCATTTCTAACTGCTGTATACTAAATACTCAGTTGTGTGAATTACCACAATTTATTTATGCATTCCCTATTGGTGGACACTTAGGTTCTTCCCAGTATTTTGTGGGAATGAACATATTTAAGAGCTGTCTCCATGTGCATGTGTGAGTTTCTCTATATACAGAGATGAAATTTCTGGGTCTTACTTAGGGTCGGAGGTAAAATTTTGCGGTCTTAGGGTCTGAGCATCTTCATCCAAACTAGATATTGCCAAACTGCTTTCCAAAGTGTCCACATTTATGCCCCTCCCAACAGTTTCTGAGAGCTGTTTACAGCTCCAGCAGCCTGGATATCGTTAATGTTTCATGTTCAACGTCACTGGCAATTGGTGACATGGAAATTACCACGACAATGAAACATTTTCTGATTGTGTCCATCAGAAAGCAATGGTTTTGCTTTGTGATAATATCTAGTTTGGGTTAGGAACAGAAGAAATGGGAGCACTCCTGCTGTTGGTGTAAATGTAAACCATAGCAGCCTTTTGGGAGAGCAGTTTGGGGAATAAGTGTCTTTCAAAATCTAAAGTGGGGCCTGTCCTTCAGCCTGCCTTAAAATACTTTGGTAATGTGACTTAATACTATGCAGCAGTTAAAACTATACATACTGGTATGGGAAGATCTCCAGGATATAAGTAAAAAAAGCATATTATAGAGCAATGTTTACAGTCTTTATGGAAAATAAAACCTTACAAAACCACACTATACATGAAAATGCATAAAATTGTCTGGAAGGCTACATAGCTAACTGATGTCAGTGGCCAACTCTGGGGAGGGACAGGGGCTTGGGGAAAAGGAGTGAGGAAGGGGGCTTTTGATTTTTTTCACCTGAAATATTAATTTGCCTGTGTTTTCATGATTATTAGCAAAATAAATAAAAAACTTTCCAATGATTGAATAAATAAGCAAGATGATTATTCTGTCACTGCAAGTATGGAAACATGGGTAGAAGCCACGATGCTTTTTTTCTGTACCTGGTCCCCCACAGACATTGTGTGTTACCCCTTGACCTTCTACCAGCACCTCAGCTGTCACGCAGACTCCGAAGTCCAAGCAAGCGACCTTAGAGGGCCCTTGTTGGGCAGGGGTGTGGTGGTTTGCCTAATATTAACCTTTGCTGCGCCCTGACTGGCACCACACAAGGAGGTATGTTAGGAGCACCCATGGGTCCCGGTCATCTTCCTGCTCTTTGAATCAGAATTAGTAAATAAATCTGGGGAAGGGCACCCCTCCCCAGTGCCTGCAGCCCCTGCTGATGTTAGAGAAGCCTGTCACTGCAGAGGGTCCTTCTGGAGGTGAGGCTCTCTAGACCAGAGACACCCATAAGGTAAGGGACTTGGACCCCAGGCCCCCAACAGCCTGGACTTTGGACCTCAGCTAAGAGCATCAGACCCCTGTGTTCAGTACCTTAAGTCCATAGGGAGGAAGTGAGAGGTGCTGAGGTCACCAAGGGTTTTCCCCTGTGCTGCTGTCGTGATGACAGTGTGGTCTGAGCTGACGGCAGTGGTGGCCAGAAGCTCCTGTGTAGGATGTGGATGTGTCCTTGGCCTCCCAGTTCCCTTGTTACTGCCAGGTTGTGATTCTTTGGCCTCCCAGAAAATTCCCCAAGCCCCGCTCCATAGCTTTCCAATAAAACTTCAGCTTAAAGGAACTCAAGTTGGTTTCTGTTGTTTATAAGAAAGAACTCCAAATGGCATGCTTGCCAATACCATAGGCCATTTTTGTGCCTGTTTTCCTAGTCACATGAAATATCCCGAATGGCCAGGGGTCAGGCAATTTCTATTTACAATGCAGTGGATCCTGTATTGGCACGTAGAGCTATGGTTCTAGAACAGCAGGTCATGGGCGCCGCTCCACACGAAGCAGTCATTTTTGAGAGTAGGTCATTTGGCAGGTTCATCAGAGGTGCCACCCACCACACTGCACTTCTTGGTTTATGGGATTATTTCCTGGCAGTGGTCTAAATAGCCTCACATTTTGGTCACTGATGTGTAGCATAAGCCACTATGTATTGTAAAAGAGCTCCCCAGTTTCCTGAGGTGGTCCCCACAACTAGCCCTACAGCTGAACTGTCATAAAGCCCTACCTTCTCTTAGCTACCCATTCCAACTAGATCCTTCTATGTTTGTGCCTGGACCTCTGATCTGAAATGCCCTTCCCAACTCTGCCAATTCCACTCATCCTTTGAAAAGTCCTGTTCGCATGTAAGTTCCTGAAAACAATATTTCCTGATAGCCCTAGCTCCTCCCCTGTCTGTATCCCATCTCTGTGGTCCTTGAGGTCAGGGGCTATCTATGTCTAAGGCATTTCCACAGCCCTTGCACCCATTGCTTGGCTCAAGTGTTCAGCAACACTTGCTGGCAAGGTGAAGAGGTCCTCTGCTAGGGTAGGCTCAGGGCACAGGTTGTGTTTGGAGAGCCCAGGAGGAGTCAGGGAGGCTTGGCCTGACCAGGTTCATCAGACGAAGCCTTAGCCCCACCCCAGCCACATCATCTGCAGGCCCTGGCAGCCCTCCTCCTACCCTCCTATCAACTTCTGCTCCCCTTTTCTGTTTGTCCTGCTGAATCTGCAGTGTTTCAGAGGCTGTTTTCAGGCACAGGGTGTGTGGCTAGGAAATGGTGCTCACCTTGAGGATGAAGCAATATATGGCAACCAGCCTCAGCACACCTGTCTTTGGCCTGAATTGAATGTCTGACAAACATGGAGTTGATGGGGTGCTTGTCCATCTGCCACCTTACTCCAGCCTTTAATGAGGCCTGGTGTGTAGCAAGATGGGTTCTGGAACCCCTGAGCAACATTTTCAGCTTGCCTTGACATTTGCTTCTGCAGAATGGGCCTTTGCAGCTGGGCACACCACTGCAAGTTTCTGTAGCCCCATGCATGCCTCCTATCCTGTTTCCTCCCTCCAGAATTTACTGTGCTATCTCAAAGAGGGTGGTCAAATTTTAGTAAGGCCTCATCACCCCTTACACTGGGACAAGACCTCCCCTGACCCCTTCACATTCAGTGATGTCACTGGATCCAGCCGTAAGCCACAGAAGGTGGAAAGGTAAGGAAGTTCAGAAATATGGTGGCACTTCTGAACAGAGAGCAAGATTATGTCTGCTTGGTGGGGGAGGGCAGCAGAAGTGTCTTCTGCACACCCATCCCAGCCCCCAGGAGGTAAGGATTGGGTTGGGGTCTGATCCTCAGCATAAGAGCCCAGACTGCCTGCAGCTAGACTCTCCCCCTCCCCCTTCAGGTGCTGCAGTGGTACATGCTGCCAGCCTCCCAGCAGCATACTAAAACATCAGGCAGGAGCAGCCTTGGGGCACCAAGATAATGGCACCAGGCCTGTGCCTGGGAGGAAGGGGAGAAACAAGACATAGGATTGGGGGTGGGTTCTTCCATAGGACCTGCAGATTAACAGACAATAACCCCTTATACAGTCAGAAGAATTCACTGAAGCAGGGCCTGGGAGCCAGCCTGAAAGGAAGTAGGGACAGGGCACCAAATGCCTGAAGGCAAATCTCCAGGCAGGGCCCCAGGGGAACCAAACCCAAGGCACTGCTCAGCCCAGATCAGGCTGGTATTCAGTAAATGCGTTCCTGCCCACACTGTACTTGGAGCTAGGAATACGGAGCTGACTAGTTCAACAAATACAGGGGTTGGCATAAGTAGGTTTACAGCTGTCCTATAAATAAGTAACACAATAATTAATAATAATGCAAGCATAAACTCTGTGTTTCGAGGACTCACAACTATAAACCTACGTCTGCCCTACTTTTGTATTTGTTGACCTTCTGCCTGTGGTGTGTTGGATGGGGGGCGGGGGGGCGCAAGAGGTGAATAAGGCTTAGTGCTTCTCTCAAAGACCTCACAGTCTAGTGTGTGAAACAGACCCGTAAAGAGAGGATTACAGCCTTCTGTGGATAGCACTACATGGAGGCAAACACACAAGGACCTGGGAACAAATATTGTGACTGGCTATGCTGGGAAAGGGGGCTGGTTCTTGGAGGCATCCTGGGTGAGGCCACTTGGAAAGCACCAAGTAGGCATAGGTGAGTAGGCTTTAGCCAGGTAAAGGAATGGAGGGAGGAAGGATAGGCTCTGCCTTTGAAATGGTGTCTATCAATGGGAGTGGGTTTGTCAGAAGGGTGCCCCTTAGTGAAATGCATTAGCATTTTAAAATCCAAACTGTCTGACCTAGCAATTCCATAAGAAATTCAACCTGAGCAGATGTACAAGGTTGTTTGTGCAAGGATATTGACTGCTGCATTGTTTGTAGTAGCAAGACATTGGAAAGCATTTCAGTATCCATCACTGGGGCCCGATTACATACATGATGGTACAACTATCAGACACTTCATTAGACAGTCCTTGGCCATCATGCCACAGACTGGCAGGGTTGCAGTGCAAGAGTATCCAGAAACCAGGAAGTTCCACAAGGGTGGCACAGAATAGTAGGCACAGTTACCAGGCACATTCACAGGAGGTATATGCATGTCAATATGGCCTGGTACCGAGAATGTCTCTGGAAAGATACACGACAAACAGGAGCTGAGGTCAGGGGGCAAGAAGGAGCCTCACATGCCCTTTGTCCCTTTGGAGTTTTGTTAACTTGATTTTGAAAAAAGATTTTATTTTTAGAGAGAGGGGAAGGGACAGGGAAAGAGAGGGAGAGAAACACCAACGTAAGAGAGAAACTTCAATCGGCTGCCTTTCATGCCTGCTGAGCGTGCAACCCAGGTGTGTGTCCTGACCAGGAATCAAATCAGCAACCCTTCACTTTGTGGGATGATGCCCGAGAAACTGATCCACACCAGTCAGGGCGTTAATTTGATTTTTTTTAAACTACATGTATACATAGCAGAGGGCAGAGGGAGAGAGAGAAGTGAGGGAGGCAGGAGGGCAAAGACTTTAGGCAAAGAGAACTGAATGAACAAAGGTGGGGTGGGGATATATGGAATAGTCTGATAGTATGGCATCTGTGCATGATTCTCTGGGAACCAGAAACCTCCCAGGCTGGCCTGATAGGGAGAAGAGGAAGCACAGTCCAGCTGGCCTCAGGAGGACATGGCATTGGGGCCAGAGGGTGGCCCAGTCCCCGGAGCAATTTCACTATGTAAAAGACACCTCCAGACTGGACATGGGCAAAACCGAGAGATTATCAGGAAATCCACCATCATGTTGGGTAACAGGTGCTTCTCTCTCAGTGGGGGATTATAGGTCATTTTAATGTTGTTTCCATTTTGAGGGCATTTCTCAAATTTTCTTCAACAAGCAGGTGACCAGGGAGAAAAAGTACAAAAAAATAATTGGACTGTTAGTGAAACACTGACTCAAGCCTCTGAAGGGGGGCTATTCCCCAGGGAAGCCAGGTAGGACCTGTCAGCCACCCTAGTGCGGAAAGACCTGCCTCCGAAACACTTTTCATGATAATTAACTGTGAGTGGTGAGCAGGACACATACCCCTCTTTCCAGCCTTGCTTAGCTTATTTATAAAATAGGACAAAAGAACCCCTATGTCATTGGGTGGTTGGAATGAGCAAATTAAATAACGGATGGACACAATGTGCTATATAAGCATCAAGGAATGGTGGTTGTTGGTTGTTCCCACTTTTCTGGCTCTTTTTTTCCCTCTAAGCTGCAGCAGCAAGAGTGAAGGGCTCAGAGAAAACCCCCTAGTCCATGGTGGAAAGACCCCCTCCACACACACACATCGTTCTCTTTAGCAACCTAGGAAGGCTGAATCCTCTGGATGCCTGGCCTAGTCAGGAGAAAAATACTTAGCAGGGAGTCCAACATTCCCTTTGGAAACAGTGCGCAAGAGGAGGGAGAGGAGGAGGAGGAAGTAAAATGTTTGCTATTTTTTTCTGTGCAATTGACTCTGCCGGCTGAGGTTCTTTGCTCACCGCTGTCTGTGTGCACAGATGGAGGCTGAGCCCCTCTTGGTGAAGGGCTCAGCTTCCTGTGGAGAATGCCCACCCCTCCAGGCCCGCTGAGGAATGTGGGCTGTCTCCGGTGGATAGGCTCTGTGTCTGCCTCCTCCCACCCCGCCCCATCCCTCCCTGAGCCCCAGCATGACCACTCTCAGGCCTAGATGAAGGAGCTTCTGTGTTATGGGGTCCCCGCCTGATTAGACATGGCTGCCACACTGACTCCTCCCTCACAGACTGGGCACTGGGGAAAGAAAAGCCCAGGGCTTGCCCAGAGTCTTCCCAGCTAGGAGAGTGGCTGCCCTGGAGCTCAGCTGGATCTGTGGGGGTCGGAAGATCCTGCTGGTCTCTTTGTTCCTAAGCAGACAAGTCCCCAGGTTCAGGCCAGTGCCGGGTGGGGGTCTCTATGGCTCTAGTCCCCGGGGGTTGTCAGCCAAAGCCTAGAACATACACATGCGGATCCGATGGACCCCAAATCCTGAGCTGGTGTGGGCACTACAGAGGTGGAGCTTCCCAGTGGGCTGTAGGTGGGCTGCCTGAGGTAGAAGTGATGAGGTCTGCTGTCACTAGAGGAGCGCTAAAATGTCCCTTCCTACTGTGCCATAGATGTGAGAGGGGTTTTATAGTATTTTTTTTCCTCTTCTCTGTGTTCAAAGAGCCACTTGACTACTTATTAGCTCTGGGCCTTAGTTTTCTCCACAGTCAAATGGGGATGGTAACCTCATGGGACTGCTGTGAAGAGGACATGAGGGACTAGTGCAGTGGCAGTATGTAGGGGACACTCTAGAAGTGGCATTTCCTTCCCATCTTTATTAATGGTTTCCTTTTGTGGAGCACTGGGCAATCCAGAAGTGACCAAGATGGTCTCTGATCTCATGTGGTCTCAGAGGTTTGAGTCCCTGGGGCCTCTAGTCAGGCTTAACCTTGAGCTCTGTTTCTGACCTGGGGTTCTGACCTGTCCCTAAGACTCTGTCACTGCTCAGGTCCTGTGACATGCTCAAGGCCCAGTCTTTCTCTTGTTGGCCCAGCCTCTGTGGCCTCAGCCTGTGACTGCAGCCCACAGCCTGGAGACAGTTCTCCCTGGGCAGCCAGCCAGTCCGCTACCAAACATGTCTGGAAGTGTATTGTGCAATCTTCACAATAGCTCTACAAGGAAGGTGCTTTGATCACTAATCTCAAAGGTATTTGCTTTCAGGTCTCAGCACTGCATTTCACTTGCTCCATGACCTTGGACAAGTGCCTTAATGTCTCCATACCTCAGTTTTCTCATCTGTAAAATGGAAGTTAAATAATAGTAACTCCCTTTGAGGGGAGCAGTTAAAATGCTGATGCCTATTAAGCTTTCAACACTTGTTAATTGCTATCCTTAACAAACCTAGGCTCAGAAGGGGAAATGTCCTGCCCAAGCTAATCAGGACTCTGTTGGATTTCCCATACTGACTTGTTGATGGGGCCATTGCAAGCACCTTCTAGCAGATTCTCGTGATACAACCCATTGCCTCCCAGGCAGGCCTCCCTCTGGGCTCCTATAACTTGGTCTCTCATCAGGCCTTGCTTCACTTCATACTAAAATAATAAAATTAATGATGCTAATAGAACACTGCACATGCACTTTAAAATACCGGACATATTTAATCCTTTGAGTAGCTCTATGAGGTAGGTGCTATAATCACCCCCATTTTCCCTGTAAGAAAACCCAAGCACAGAAAGATTAAGTGATTTGTCAAGGCCACACAGCTATAAGTGGTAGAACCAGAATCCAAATCCAGAATCACTGCTCTTATCCATTATGCTCTGGAAGGAAGAGTTTGAGTTTCCCCACCCCACTGTGGTGAGCTCGGCCATATCTGACATAAAACTTCATGGGAGCATGAGCCAGATCTGATTTGTTCACAGCTCAGTGCCTAGCACGGTGCCTGGCACCTGGTAGGTGCTTAATAAATCCTTGTTAAAGGAGTGAATAGATGAAACTAAAATAGGGTGTTGGCCATGGGGAGGGAAAGAAAAGACAGATTACAGAGATAAGAAAGAGAACCGACCAGATTAGAGACTGATCCAATTGGTTATATGAGGAACTCTTGGATGACTCCCAAGATTTTGGCTTTTGGGTGACTGGATGATGAGGTCATTTACTGAGAGGAACCCTATAGGAGGGACGGAATGCAGGGGTGGGAGAGAAGCATTGATGAATTCAGTTTAGGATTTCGAGTTTGAGGTGCTTTTGAGACATGCAGGGGGATGTCCAGGAGGCTATAGGATATAGGAGCTAAAAAGAGGGGTTTGGGCCTCCTGCCCACCCCCTTCAATCTTACTCTATACGGCTGGCCCAGTGGCCTTTACTCTTCCTACTGGGAAGGAAAGGAAAGGATCTTTGATGGTGGGAATGGGGGGGGATCTTTTCTAAACCAAACAAACGGACACACAGTGCCTGCTTGTTGAGGATCAGCTTGCCTGGCTCAGGGCACATGTAGGCTGGCTTCCAGGGCAGACCCCCTCCTGCCACCCGCCGGCCCCTGCCGCCTGCTCCCTGCCAAGGTGAGCTCTGACAGGGCGACTTGTCATCTTTTCAACACCTCATTTTTCCCTCCTTACTCACTGCCCGGGGAGAGGTCCTTCCTGTTTGCACACCTCGGGGGCTAGGCCAGGAGGAGGAACAAAAACAGCCTTCATGGGGCAGGGGGATGGGAGGGCAAAGGGAGAGGGCTGAGGGGACAGAAAGAGGGGGAAGGCATGGAGAGGAGGAGGAAGGGGACCAGAAGAAGGTTCAGGACCCAGCTCCTGCCTCCCCTCTGCCAGCGCATCCCTCTCTCTCTTTGTCTCTCTCACATGCATCTGGGAGGCTGATTCCCAGGTCAACCCAAGGAGGTCAGGATTCTGGCTGGGTTTAGAAACTAGTTACCACATCTCCCTTACCTAGAATTGCCCAACCCAGAACACCCTGCTCCGTCCCCAGATCCAGAGCCTTTGTCCCCAGCTCTCCCACTCTTTATCTCTGTGTGTCCCGCTCAGTGGGTCTGCGACCTCTGGCCCCAAGCCCAAGACTCCTGTCGTCCCCATCCCTGCTCCTCGCCAAGTCTCCTCCTAAGAGCCCCGCCCCCGGCAACGGACCGCAGGTAATCCCCTTCCCCTTCCTGCTCCTGCTGCTCCAGCCCCTTCCAATTAGCCGAGTCTGGGATCCCCTGTCCTGAGAAAGGCCTCCCCCCTGGCGCCCCCTCCCCCATTCGGCTCCCACGTGGGGAGCCCCGCTCCCAGGCCTGGCTGCCCCATTCACAGAGCCCTCCTCCATTGTCTGCTGCCTGTCACTCACGCAGGGTATTAGCATTTCTAAAGCCCACTTCTGCAGGTCGCTGCTTTGGCACAGCCTGGGCAGAGGAACTGAGCCCCATAGAACAACAATTACAACTAACCTTCAAGAGTACTTTAGAGTATATAATTCGCGTTTCTACATAGCCATTTCATTTACTTCTCACAACAGTCCTTAGCTGTAGGACACTGACATCCCGAGAAGTTTAGTAAGTTGTTCAAGGTCATAAAGTAATTTCTAAAGCCAAGATTTCAACTCAGGTTTATCTGATGCCAGAGGCTACATTCTTTCCACTACCCCACCTTGCCTGTAAAGCTGAGTTTGCTTCTGCTTAGCTTGGCTTAATGCTTTGGGGGAAGGAGTGCTAGATTCAGCCTGGAGAGGAGGTCCTGGGTGGTACCCTATACAGGCTTTGACTCCTTCAGGCCATCACCTGGGGAACATAGCCTGGCCTAAAATGCAGCATGAGGAGGTGACAGGTTCATGTTCCAGTTCTGCCACTTAGCTTAGCAGCAGAGTGGTCTTAGATTAAGTGACTTAACTTTCTTTGTGCCTCAATGTCCTCTCCTATTCAATGGGTTGGAATGAGTATTAACTGAGTGAATATGCATAAAGGACATAGACTGTTAACATTATTATGTGCTCTGCCAACAGTCCTGGGGTCAGGAGCAGCATGGTGTCAGCAGAGAATAGCTTTCTTATCAGACAGCCTGGGATTCAAATCCTAGCTCTGTGACTTTGGATCAATGACTTACCTTCTCTGAGCCTCTGCTTCCTTAGCAGTAAGATGAAGATAATAGTTCTCACTTTCCAGAGCTGTGATGAAGATAAATATTTACCCGTGTCAACTATACGCCAACAAATCGGACAATCTGGATGAAACACATAAATTCCTAGAAATATACAATCTTCCAAAACTGAATCAGGAAGAATCAGAGAATCTGAATAGACAAATTACACCTAGTGAAATTGAAGCAGTAATCAAAAAACCAAAACTCCCAACAAACCAAACTCCTGGACTGGATGGCTTCACAGGAGAATTGTACCAAACATTCCAAGAGCTAACACCCATCCTTCTCAAACTATTCCAAAAATTTCAAGAGGAGGAAAGACTCCCAAGCTAATTGTTAGCACAAGGCCAGCATTATCCTAATTCCAAAACTAGATAAAAGCACTACAAAGAACTGAATCTATGGGCCACTATCCCTGAAGTATATAGATGCTAAAATCTTCAACAAAATATTAGCAAACTGGATTCAGCAATACATTAAAAAGATCATACACCATGATCAAGTGGGATTTATTTCTGGGATGCAAGGATAGTACAATATTTGCAAATCAATAAATATGATATTTCACATAAACAAAACAAAGGACAAAAATTATATGATCATACCAATAAATGCAGAAAAAGCACTTGATAAAATCCAGCACCCAGTTATGATAAAAACTCTCAACAAAGTGCGAATAGAAGGAACGTGCCTCAATGTAATAAAGGTCATATGTGACAAACCCACAACTAACATCATACTCAATGGGCAAAAACTAAAAGCATTTCCCTTAATATTGGGAACAAGACAGGGGTGTCTCCTTTCACCTCTCTTACTGAACATAGTACTGGAAGTCCTAGCCACAGCAATCAGACAAGAAGAAGAAATAACAGTATCCATATTAGAAATGAAGAAAGAAAACTGTCATTCTTTGCAAATGACATGATACAGTATATAAACCCTAAATATTTCACCAAAAGTAACTACTAGAATGGAAAAATGAATTAAGTAAAGTGGCAAAACACAAAATAAATATCCAGAAATCAGTTGCATTTCTATACACCAATAATGAACTATAAGAAAACAATTCCATTTACAATTGCATAAAAAATATCTAGGAATAAATTTAACCAAGAATGTAAAAGACCTGTATTCAGAAAATCATAAGAGACTAAAGAAATTGAAAAAGATACAAATAAGTGGAAGCATATAGTGTGTTCATGGATAGGAAGAATTAACATCATTGAAATGTCCATATTACCCAAAGCGATCTATAGATTCAGTGCAATTCCTATCAAGATGCCAATTGTATATTTCACAGACCTAGAACAAATATTTCAAAAATTTATATGGAACCACAAATGACCCTGACTAGCCACAGCAATCTTGAGAAAGAAAAACAAATTTGTAGTAAGTAATCACACTACCTGACACCAAACTATACTACAAGGCCATAGTAATTAAAACAGCATGGTACTGGCATAAAAACAGACAAAAGATCAATGGAACAGAATAGAGAGCCTAGAAATAAATCTAAGTCTCTGTGGTCAATTAATATTTCACAAAGGAGGCAAGAACACACAATGGAGTAAAGACAGTCTATTCAATAAATGATGTTGGGAAAATTGGACAGACAGATACAAAAAAAATAAAACTAGACCACCCTCTTACATCATGCATGAAAATAAACTCAAAATGGATTAAAGACTTAAATGTTAGACTCAAAACCATAAAACTCCTAGAAGAAAACATTGGTATCAAAATCCCGGACATTTCTCATAGCAATATTTTTTCTGACATATCTCCTTGGGCAAGGGAAACAAAAGAAAAAAATGAACAAATGGGACTAGATCAAACCTAAAAGTTTTTGCATAGCAAAAGAAACCATCAACAAAATGAAAACACAACCCATTGAATGGGAGTGCCTATTAGCCAATGATACCTCTGATAAAGGGTTAATATCCAAAATTTATAAAGAACTGTTAAAACTCAACACCAAAAAAAAAACCCAATTCAATTTAAAAATGGGCAAAGACCTGAATAGACACTTTTTTCAAAGAGAACATACAGATGGCCAACAAACATATGAAAAGATACTTGACATCACTAATCATCAGAGAAATGCAATTAAAACCATAATGAGATATCAGCTCACATTTGTCAGAATAGCAACCAATAATAAATCAACAAACAACAAGTGCTGGTGAGGA
>CM052552.1:28596894-28634913 GCA_028533065.1 Trachops cirrhosus
TCACCAAGTCCTTATTATATGAAATGTTAAAGGGACTTATCTAAGAAAAAGAAGATAAAAAAACATGTATAGTAAAATGACAGGAAACTCAATTATTAACAACCACACCTAAAGCAAAACCAAAAACAAACTAAGCAAACAACTAGAACAGGAACGGAACCACAGAAATGGAGATCACATGGAGGGTTAGTAACAGGGGAGTGGGAGGAGGAGAGAGGGGGAAAAGGTATGGAGAATAAGTAGCATAGATGGTAGGTAGAAAATAGATAGGGGGAGGGCAAGAATAGTATGGGAAATGTAGAAGCTAAAGAACTTATGACACATGGACATGAACTAAAGGGGGAGAATGTGGGTGGGAGAGGGTGTGCAGGGTGGAGGGGAATGAAGAGGGGAAAATAGGACAACTGTAATAGCATAGTCAATAAAATATATTTAAAAAAATAAAAATGGAACTGCCTTATGACCCAATAATTCCAACTCTGAGAATATATCCAAAGAAGCCTAAAACACTAATTAGAAAAAATATATGCACACCTATGTTCATTGCATCATTATTTACAATACCCAAGATTTGGAAGCAGCCCAAGTGCCCATTAGTGGATGAATGGATAAAACAACTAGGGGATATTTGCACAATGGAATACTATTTGGTCATAAAAAAGAAGAAACTCTTTCCTTTTGTGACAACATGGATGGACCTGGAGAACATTATGTTAAATGAAATAAGCCAGTCAGAGAAAGACAAATACCATGTGATCTCACTTATAAGTGGAATCATATGAACAAAGTAAACTAACAAATAGAATAGAAAGAAACTCATAGATGCAGAAGACAGACTGACAGCTATCAGAGGGAATGGGGGTTGCAGGGCTGGGTGAAAAAGGTGAAGGGATTAAGCAAAAAAAACCTCATAGGCAGACAACCGTATGGTGATGACCAGAGGGAAAGGGAATGGGGGAGGTAGAGGAGGGTAAAGGAGGGATAAGTGGTGACAGAAGAAGACTTGACTTGGGGTGGTGAACACACCGTTCAATATACAGATGATGTGTTATAGAGTGCACCTCTGAAACCTATATAATTTTATTAACTAATGTCTCCCCAATAAATTTAATTAAAAATATTTACCCAATTGTTTTCTGAAAAGATAGACTGACATAGACACTATATGCTTTAAAATTATTATTAATAATTCTGTTCAAGATCCTATTCAAGATTTTTCCTCCTTTGCCTGTTCCTACCTCACTTCTGACTCAGGGATGCCTCTCACCTCTTTTGGGCTCCAGTTGCCTCCCAGTGCCTGAACAACCTCTTTACTATAGTAGATGAAACATTTCCTGAGCCTTTCCATTGAGACTGAATGTGCAGGAAATAGATAGCCAGAGGACACAAGAATTCCCACATTTGCACCCCAGTTATCCTCTGAGTGGGGAAACAAGCCCTCACACGTGCTCAACAATTGGAAACCTACAAAGTCCATTCCCACCTGTTGGTCATAGCATCAAGACCTCCCTCACAACAGCTCTGGGGCACAGTAGGGCAGGGCAGGGCATGCTCTGCTTAGTCCCAACTTATAGGTGGAGGTACAGAGGCTCAGAGAAAGGAAGAAACTTGCCTACAGATCCTATAGCCAGGAGCTGAGACCAAGTTTGAAACAATGCTGTCAGGGGTAATGTCCTAGCAAAATGTCCCCTTCTCTGTTTTCTGGTATCCATATATAAGGTTTTGTCCCTATAGACACATATGTTGGCCCATTGCACCCTCATAAAGTGTTGAATCACCAAAGAAAAATCATTTTATGAACTGGAAGTAGAATACTTATTTTGACTCTATAGATGTGACCTTAGTGATAAGAAGGTCAGAAGATCATTTGACTCCAATGATGACTATAAACAGGCTATATTTTCATTTTTGAAAAATCTTCACACAAGGATATGCTTATTGATTTTAGAGTGACAGGAAAGGGGGGGGAGAGAGAGAGAGAGAGAGATGGATGTGAGAGAGAAATATCCATCGGTTGCCTCCCACATGTGCCATGACTGGGGATCAAACCTGCAACCTTTTGGTGTATAGGATGATGTACCAACCAACTGAGCCACCCTGCCAGGGTGTAAATAGGCTATATTTTCTTTAGAAGAATCATTTTAATTGGCCAAGCTAGTTCCAGTTGTATTATAACTAATCCAAATCACTTGGAAACTCCTTTGTCTCTTCAAGTCTCAGGTGCAGAACTCTAGTAAAAACCCTCCTCTAAAGGCTGTAGAGTTTTGTTTTAGGCCAGTGACTCTAAGTTGGGACAGAAAGTAGGGGGGTGGGGGTGGTAGATTGCAGAATTCCCAAGGGCAAGTGTAGTTGGTAAAAGCATATTCAATGTACCTATTCCTATCCACCCCATGGTCTAGCCTCCAGAAAATCAAGCTTGTATCTAAACTTTTTTGGTTGGTGGGGTGGGGGATGTTGCATGAATGAAGACTGAGACATACTGAGTCAGCCAGTTTCTCTAAAATAGTGAGAACTGATGGCTCGGGACACCATTGGGCTTGCTTCTGCTCAAACTTGTTATTGGGAAGATGGCCTGATTCGATTTGCACAGATTTAGGAGTCTGTTTGTGATAGTCCAAGGCCAAGTTCCAGCATCCCCTGGTCATGAGGAATGAAGTACCCAGCTCCACTTAATGAAGAATATTTCCCAAAGAGGCAGTGGTGGCCACAGTTTCAGGTTCTGGAGAAAGGATGCTCATCACTTTCTGGACTGAGTTCCCATTACTAGATACCATGGGCATATAGCAGAGACGGGAGTCTAGGATGTTCAAGCCAGAAGGGTCTTTAGGCCAAGCCTCTCATTGTAACATCCAGAGAAGGTGAGGGGTTTACGCAAGGTTGCCTGTGACTAAGCATCAGCACCAAGAGTAGACCAGATCTCTGAAGCCCCAGGTCAGTATCCTTTCCCCCTCGACCCCCAACTTAATCTTAGTTATCGTTTGTTTTGGGGTTTGCTCCAGGCTCATGCTCACCCCTGGATCTGTGCTCTTTAGTATGGCAGTGCCTGTGTTGGGACTGAGATGTGCTGGAAGTGTAAAATACACACTGGTCTTGGAAGATTGAGTGTGAAAGAAGGAAAGTAAAAGATCTCATTAATAATTTTGATATTGATTATATGTGGAAACAATACTATGTGAGTGGAATAAAATATGTTCTTAAAATTAATTTCACCCTTTCTTTTAGTTTTTGAATTTATCTACTAGAAAATACTTTGTGTGGTTTGCATTATATTCCTATTGGTTGGCACTGTACAAAATCTCCAGCAGAACTTGCCATGTTGTCAGATCCAAAGAGAAGCCCGGACAGGGCAGGGCAGGTAATGGAGAAGAATTCCAGAAAATGATAAGAAGCTGAGGTCCAGAATGGCAGGCAGGGAGGCCAGAGACCCCAGGGTTGGAGACTGGGCAGGAGTCAGGCAGGTGGGTGGTATCTGGTATGGAGATTCTGATAGGCTGGCTGTGGATGCAGAGCCACAGGGTGTGGGAGAGGGAGGCCCGACTGCAATCCTGGCAAGACTGAGGACAGAGAGGGAAAGGGCAGCAGTCCTGGAAGGCAGTGATTATATATATATATACTTGGGGGCCCGATGTCTATAGTGGGCTGAATCCCAGTTCTGCCACTTGGTGTGTGACCTTGGAGAAGTTACTTAACCTCTCTGTGCCTTGGGTTCCTAATCTGTAAAGTGAGTAATACTAGAGATCCTGGGTCTCAGAATATCTGTAAAGCTCTTGAAACACTGTCCAGCACATACTAACTACTCAAAAGGTGCTAGTATCATTATTATCATCACTTGTGAGGGAAGCGAGCTGGGACCGTGTTCCTCTTATGGCATCTTTCTGTAGTCCTAGGATGGGCCCAGGTTGATGGGCTAGGGTTTAGCTATTGGATCTGGGGTACAAGACACAGGTAGAAGGTGGCATGAGACTAGTGGCAGAGATGTTGATCCCCAGCCAGGATCCTTCAGCTGAGGTTGACAGTCAACCCTAGGGCCCACGGTGGTGGCTCTGTGGCTAGAGCTGAGGGCCTAAGAGGCTTCAGGCCCAGGAAACCAGGCAGCTTGTCCCAATTCAGTGCCCAATGCTCTTTTTGGGACCATCCCTAGATGTAAGAAGCTTTGTGCCAGCCCTGCCATGCATAGGGATACTGGGCCTCAGCTCTGCAAGGGAAAATCACATGGAGACATATAAATCCCTCTGTCTCTAGCTCAAATAACAAGGCCCAGATCTTGCTGCAAAGCAAGAAGCAGCACTTGACTGCTATAAATGCTGCTGTTTCTGTCTGTGCTTGTCTCTAGGCTTAGAGAGCTTGCATAGGCAGACACAACACTCCATTGATATTCTCAGTCATGTGCACAAATGGAGCTCTTCTTCCTCTTGATAATGGGGTTGCAGCCTGGGTCTGGCTCTGCAGATTGCTGAATCCTAGAAAGTATGTCCTGCTCCCCTCCCTCCTCCTCCATCCTACTGTGTCTGAGGCCCTGCAGAGAGGAAAGCACAAGTGTCAATAGTAGACTCGGAACAAAACAAGGATGGAGGAAATACTTTTAATGTCTGGCCTAATCCAGCGAGGAGTGAGACACTGGAACAGGACACCAAATGAAGCTGAGATGATCCAGTCTGAGGAAGGGAGTGATTTCTGGTCTCCCCCATGGCTGACATTCCCCCTCAACTTCAGAAGTGGGAGAGGAGACTTGCCCATCTGTTTGGAATTTACTGTAAGGGAAAAAAAGAGATGGGGGGAGGGAAGGACAGAGAGAGAGAGAGAGAGAGAGAGAGAGAGAGAGAGAGAGAGAGAGAGAGAGCCGCCACTGAAAGAGATCTCATCTCCTTGGCCACTATCTCCCCAAACCTGTTCTTTAGCATTGATCTTTGGCAGCATTGGCATGGACACCAACTCAGTCAGAAGTTTCCAAGCCCCCTAGGGCAAGGCTTTGAATGGACAATGTGCCATCGCTTCCTGCCAGGCTGGGAATCTTAATGGTAGAGTGGGGCTTCGCCAGCTCCCTAGGCCCAAATAGCAGAGCAACCATCACCAGATGCTTCTGGAAATGGGATGTGAGTGTACACACAAAGTGTCTGTGCGTGTGTATGCATGTATGTGTTCTGGGAGACCCTGCCAGCTAAGCTCTGCCAGGAGCCCAGAGGGCATTCAGAGACAGCCTTAGCCTGGCCTCTGGTGGGCATGGATGGAGATGAGAGCCAAAGAAGCCTTGGCAAGGAGGCAGGCAGATCTGAGAGGAGGGAGGAGCTGTTACAGCAGAGGCTGTAACAGGACTGAGCATGAGACTCTTGGTGCCCTGGGGAAAGGCCTAGTTAGGGGCAAGCCGGAAGCTGTGTTGCCAGACAGAAGGCCACTGGCCAGGTCACCTAAGCCTAGGTGCTCACCTTTTGATCACACTGCCCACAACCAATTGTGGGTGT
This sequence comes from Trachops cirrhosus, assembly GCA_028533065.1. Classification (NCBI taxonomy): domain Eukaryota; kingdom Metazoa; phylum Chordata; class Mammalia; order Chiroptera; family Phyllostomidae; genus Trachops; species Trachops cirrhosus. The sequence continues at coordinate 28,602,354 of CM052552.1, forward strand.
TTTGGGCTGGTCTGGGTGAGTTTGAGAGGCACTAGTAGAAACCTCCTCATAGGGAGCCAAGATTTTCAAGCAAATCCAAAGAGTCTTTTCAGACGTCATGAAGATCCCAGGAAAGATTATGCCCAAATCCTAGGTTTGAACCTGGGCAAAACAGACTGAGAGGATAGGGAATCTGCTTGTCTATGCACTCAGAACACCAAGAAAGGGGGGCAGTGTGATATGAAAGAAGCACTGCATGGGGGTGGGCGGGAGGCGTCCTGTTTTCCATTTAGTCCAGAGTCTGATCTGCTGTGCTGCCCTGAGCAATGCCTTCCCTCTCTGGGCCTTGGAGCCTCTGTCTCTGAGTGAGGGGTGCGCTCCAGGATCTCTAATGCCAGCCCTGATTAAGTCAGGATTCACTGAATCAAGATACATAGATTCTCTTCATGTCTGCAGACATCTTTGAATCCTTTACATCTGAGACTCAGTGGGACCTCCCAGAGCAATCATCCTTCCAGGCACACCCCCTCCCCCTAACAACTGCCCAACCTGAGATAGGAATCTTCGTGAACTTGTCTTTAGGGTAAGGGGAGAGTTGCTGGCCCCCACCTCTCCCACCTCACCTGTGCCTCCGGAAGTTCCTCCTGTGTCTCCCTTTCATCTCTTCTTTACATTAGGGTTCTCTTGAAAGTTGTGTCTCTAGGGTCCTATTTTTAATTTCTTTTGTTTCCCCCAACCAAGGAGAGGAAGAATCTGACTGCACATCTGTTTGGAATTTGGGATTGGGGGTAGGGAAATGAGGCAGCTTGCTTCTCCTGCACTCTGTGAGTTCCAGGGTGGGGAGAACCGGTGAGAGCCAGGGCCTCCCTGAACCCCTCCCCACCCCCCATGGTCCTTGTCAGCTGCCTTCCCGGCCTTTCTCATCTCCGAGACAAACAATCAAGAGGCAGACCTGAAACCTTGTGCTCAGACGGCGAACAGTGCGGCCGGGCTCCGGCCTTAATGGGCCCCAGCCCCGGCCTGTCTGCTCCTGCCGGCCTGCCTGCCTCCAATGTGTTTCTGATTTGTACTGAGCTAGGGGCTCTGCCACGCTGAATGTGGCAGCTGCCTCAGCCCCGCCTCTTGGGGATCAAGGGGTGGGAAGGTTGGGAGAAGCAGGCTTGGTGCAGAGGCCATGGCAGGAACTTCTGAGACGTATACACGGACGTGGCCGGGGGAAGGGGGTGGCAGTAGGGATGGATTTCATCTGGCTATAAACAAACATGCTTCTAATTTAGGGATCCAGGGGTGCCAGTCACCAGATCCCCCTTACCCATTTTGCAGGAGGCAGGCAGAGTGAGAATTGGAGTGGGGATGCTTGGGGACCAGAATGAGCTCTTTTCAAGAAGTCTCACTCTCAAAAGGTGGTGGGGAGTTTCTGAGGATGGGAAGGGTAGAGGTGAACAGGAAGAAAATGAAGTTCCAGGAAATCTTGCCTTCAGAAAAGGCATAATAACTGAGTGGCAGGAACCCAGGGAATGCAATGTGCCCGACCATTCCCCCCATTCCCGTCTCAAATTCTAGAATGGGAGAATCTCAGAGGTCATTGGGCCTCACTATACATTCTGTTTGCTCCAGGGAGTGAGTGTCCATGTGGAAGGTGGGCTCTTGGTCTGAGTGGCTTGGCCCTGGGCCGTTAAGGGGGAGCGTCATGTCATTTTTGCTCATTTGCCTCACACATCTATCCTTATGGTGAGATGGGTGTATTCCTGTGTACTTGGGTTAAGCATCCTGGCACATTTTCCTTTGTGTTTTTTCCCTTGGTCCTCTGTTTAAAATAATAACTATTCATTCTACAATGCATAGGAGCCAGCTGAGGAGATGAAGAAGTTGGCCACTTTTTAGTCAAAGTAGTTCTCCCAAATCATCTGATAAAATTGGTTCTCTTTTATCATTTGTCCCACATTTTCCCCAGGCCCTTAAGCCACTGCTTTCCACCTCAGGGATCACTTCATGAATGGAATTAGGGCTAAGACTACAGTCAGGATTGAATTGAAACAACTGGCTTCACTATGTAACCAGGGAGTGTGGAGACATCCCTTAGCCCCTGGCCCAACAGTCATCCACCTAATGCCCTCCCAGCCTGGACCCTGCCCTGAGATTGGACCTGGGGGGAAGCCAGGCCTGGAGGGCAATGTGGTGCTGGGCCAGCTGGGCAAACAGATGAAGTGCCATGGAGACCCTGTGGTTCTGTCTACAGAGAAAAGTCCTGTGAGTCATTGGGCCCAGTTGTGTAGGCTGACATGAGAGCTTGTTCTACCCTTGTGGCCTCCTTTCCAGACCCCCATTCATCTGAGTGTGGGAGGGTGGAGGAGCAGAACATCCTCGGGAGAGCAGCCCCTGGGACCCTGTGGCTTTGTGGCTATTTATTCCTCCTCCTGTTTTTTCTCAAGCCCTAAACATTTCTCACAATGTCTAGCCAGTTCCAGTTATGCAAGCAGCATTGTGTGTTAACAAGAAAAATATCCATCAGTGGTGCGTGGAATCTAAGGGCCTTTGTCCCTCAAGCCACCCAGTACTTCCCTTCTAGCTTCAATGCCAGACCCTGCTGTGTGGTGGCAGGGGATGAAGACTGTCTTCATAATATTGCCTCTGTCACACAATGGGACATATGTGCTGGCTCTGTGTATGTGTGTACAGTGTGCTGTGTGGGGAAGACACACTTTGCCCTGTGGACCTTCGGCAGGGAGGGGAACCTGGCTTGACCTCAGCAGTGTTGGGGTGGGGGTGGTGCAGAGGGGTTGTGGCAGACATCTCCCTCCTCTATGCACTGTCCCCATTCACAGCCAGGCAGTCCCTGCTCTGCTTCCCCACAGAACATCATCTCTGCTCTTGATTGTCTCTCCACACTTCCAGGTTTCTTCATGGCCCTCCCAGGCACACAAGCCATTGCATCTGGGGATGAGAGTGTTGCTGCAGAGACAACAGAGACAGGTGGTAGTGGGTGGGTGGGGGTTGGGCGTACAGCAGGTTGCACAAACCAGGTGATAAAAGCAAGCTCCCAGCTGAGCTCTGGCTACCAATGGACTTCAGGATCTTGGAAAATTCATCCCTCAGTCTCAGTCTCAGCTTCCCCATCTAAAACATGGAGGGGGGAGGTTAGAGTAGATGGCCATGAGGGGCGCTGCACCCCAGGCAAATGAAAAGCCAGGGCCCCACCTGCTGTGTGCCACTGTGCCAGGCTGCCTGGTACTGCTAGCAGTGCCTGGGGGCTCAGGTTCTTTTTTCCAGGCAGCAGTCCTGTTAACCCTCCCTCATGCAGCCAGCCGCATCAAACCAGCCCTGGCTGTGAGGTGGGCTCAGGCCCAGGCTCTTTCATGATAAAGGGAGATAGAACTCATTCATTCATTAACTCATTCATTCATCTAGCAATCATGTGTTGGCACCCACAGTGTGTCAGGCAGTGCCCAACTGCATCCAGCCCAAGAGAGTTACCACCCTCAGACCTCTGTGCTCAGAGGCCACTGCCTGGCCTCTCATCAGCTCAGCTCAGCAACTTCTCACCCTGGCTCTAGAGAGCCTGCCCTCTACTTACACTCCTTCCCACCCCAGCGCAGGCTAATGTCCTGTGACCCCTGAGCTCACACTTTCTGGATGGCTGCCTGGCTACTTTTCCAGAATAGGTCCCACCTCTGCCAGAATAGGCCTCCAGACCTCTATTCCTTGGTTTATCTTTCACAGGCTCTTTAGCCCTGTCTCCTTTTGTCTCTTCTTCTCTCGAAACATTCCTCCCTTTGCTGTGCTTTATCTAAGCAGGGGTATCCAAACTTTTGGCGTCTCTGGGCCACACTGGAAGAAGAGGAGTTGTCTTGGGCCACACATTACATACACAAACACTAACAAAAACTGATGAGGGGAAAAAAGATTTTAAGTAAATTTACAATTTTGTGTTGGGCCGCGTTCATAGCCATCCTGAGCAACATGTGGCCTGTGGCTTGTGGGTTGGACACCTCTGAAGGGTGTGGCTGGGCCCCAGGCCTCCCAGTGGAGCCTTCTGGATCCAGCATACAGTTGTAGGAACACTGCACACACATACAGCTCTGTGGCACTGAGCACCCCATCCCTCCCTGAATACCTCCCAGCCCACTCTTTCCACAGCTGTGGGCAGTCACATCGACAGAGAGACCCAGGGGCAGCCAGTGGGGTGGGGGCCACATGATTTGCTGTGGGACTGGCTATTCACTTGGTCAAGGATGGTGGAGGGGCTGTAGGGTAGAGGGGATGGGGGGATGGGTAGGTGCTGGTGAGTGGCAATGGAGGAGTGCGTGTCAGGGGACAGCCAGCTGGGGTATGTGTCAGAGTGAATGGGCCAGTGTGTGGCTCCATGTGTGACCCTCCCAGCAGCCATCAGCCTGCATTAGCACACACATGGGTGAGTCTACACGTGGACACAAGAGGCAGCAGGGTACAGGGGAGTGCGGAAAAAAAATTGGCTACAGGGGCCAAACCAAAAGGTTTCTGGTCATGACTGCTGTCAGGCTTCTAAGGCCTACTCCCCTCTCTGAGCCTTAGTTTCTCCATCTGGAACCTGAGGGGGGTGAATTGGAGGTCTCTAAGGGCGATTGCATCTCTAACATGCTCTGGTTCATTCTGGTACAACGGCAAGCTCAGAAACTCTTCCTTTATGCACCAGGGAAAGACACGCAGAGTTCCCTCTGAAATTGCCATGAAACTTCCATTACTCTTTCGTAAATCACAGACACTTTCTCGTATTGTACTTTGTCTACCTAGAACCAATGGAAGGGCAGCGGTGGAGGAGAGTGGGGCTGCATCTGAGAAACTTCCTCTCGGTAAGGAGAGCTGGGCGCTGAGAGGAGGTATCTAGGGATGCTTTGTATTCATGAATGCAGACTTCTGGGAAGAGTGCAAGGAGCCCACGCCTGCTTGGGCCACCCAGGTTTCTCCAGGAGAGCCTTATGGCCGCAGCAGTCTAATGGAAGGTTGGACATCTCTGGAGGCCAGCAAACACTGCTTGCTCAGAGTATGGGTGTTATGGGTAAATAAACACAGAAAGGTTTTCTGAAGATGCTTTTATTCACACTCTACATAGGATTTAATATGTGTGTTTATTATTATTACTATTTCATTGGGAATGGCTTAGGGGCTAGTAGGAACTTATAGGAGGTTGAAATCTCCCATACCGCCCTTGGTACCATCACTACTAAGCTGGATTTGAATCCTGACCTTACCAATAGCTTCCATGGATAACCTTGTGCAAGTCACTCCCTTTTCCTGCACCTTAGTTTGCCCATGTGTACAGTGCTGAAGGGTCAAGGGATACTTTCCATTGTCCCCAAGGGCCTTCCTAGGGAGCCCTCACAGGCTATTCCACAGTTATTTCAAGACTTTGAGCTGTGGAGGAGCTGCAGTCAGTTCCATTCATATTCCTATGAAAACAAGAGGCCAGGCAGGGAAATACACTTTCTAAGTCTTGATTTGAGGTCAGAGAGGTGAAGGGACTTGCCCAAGGTCACAGAGCCAGTGGGTGGCAGAGCCGGCCCCAAACCAGGTCTTTGGGGTCATAGTCCGGTGTTCTTCCATCATCCCCCACCCATACACAACTGATTTATTTCCCGCAGGGGTTTTAGGAAAATGGGTGGGAACCAAAAGAGCTCTCAAGATCCACAGCTGGGTCTGAGAAGGTTAAATTCCCAGCTGGAAGCATTCATCAAGGCCTCCAGAAACCGGGCAGTCCTTACAACTTGCAAATAAGTACTTCGGGCCACAGGAAATGATCCCAGACCACAAGGCCCGGGATTGCACCAGAACAGTCCTGTCTGCGTGTCAGCCAGCGTGTGGGAAAGGCAGCCTGGGGTGGGGAGGGGAAGAGGGCATCCTACAGACCTCAGTTTTAGGCCTAACCCTGTTATTTTGCTAGCTGAGGAACCTTGGGTAAGTTATCCCCAGGCCCCACTTGTGAAATGCTAATAATGGACAGTACCTCCTCATGGGGTTGCTAGAGGAATGACTGGACTCACAGATGTGCAAAGACATAGCAAACTATAAAATGCTGCTCAGGTGGGAGGGACTGTTCTGTTCTTAGAATTGCTGCTTGTACTCTGACCTCTGGGTAACTTCGGAGGAGGTCACTTTGGAGGGGCCTTGTTTCAGGGCCAGTGCCTGTAGTGTTGGGAGAGGGGGGAAAGCCCTCCATGATCTATTCTGGGGTGTGTACGTGTGTGAAGGGATGTGCCCTTGTGGGGGCGGGGGAAGAGTGGGAGCTGGGGGCCTGTAGAGCAGCCTTTCATGTATAGGCTGAACTGAGGGATCCCGAGGCAGAGCTGGGGCCCTCGGGCAGGAATGCTATTCCACAAAGCAGCCCCAGGTCACTGAGCCCCCTCCTGACCACAGCAGTGCCTGGGGGACCTGGGGAGGGGGCGGAGCTTCTGGCCTTTTCTCTGGGAAGAATTGCTTTCCAAGAGGGTCCAGCTAGAACACAGGATTTCCATTTCAATGCTCCCTGGCAAGCTGCCCTCCCCGAAAAGCTGCCCTCCCCGAGAAATCTGCTAAAGGCTCATGGAAAAGCCTTTAAAAACACACTAATTACAAACAATTCCTCGGCTTCTCCTGATTTCCCTCCATGAGGCAGTGGGGGCGGGGCTGGGCTAGAATAGGGAGGGGATAGAGAAGGGGAAGGCTCACCTACTTGTGACTACAGCTTTGTGTGTGAAAGCCCCATCCTAGCCTAGCTGGAGCACTGGCCCAAGGGGGCCAAGACTTGGTCTCCTGCTTCCCTCTGGGTGTCCTAAAGGCCTAGCTGGGGCTGGGTGGTTGGGAGAAGCTATAAAACCCTGCAGCAGGTGCCTGAGAAGAGGCAGTGGGTCTCCAGGAAGCCTGTTGCAGTTGGGGCCAGAACAGGAGCTTCAGGGAAGACTGCCTGCCCTCAGTGGCTAGTGTCTGCCCTCAACCATGCCTGGCCCCCCTGCTGCCACTGGGCCCAGTGAGCCAAGTCCTTATAGCTTGTATAAACATGACAGCCAGAGATAGGTGCCTGAAAGATAGATTCATTCCCTAATTCCTACCTCTAGTCCCGCAGGGAGGGAATAGGATGGCAGGTCATGGTTCTGAGCTCTCCAAGTCCAACAAAGCTGTTTGCAATGGCTCTCAAGAGTTCTGGCCTAGTCCCAGAGAGAGCCCAGGGCATCTTGGCTAAAGTTTGGCCTGTTCACAACAATCCCTACAAGCAGGGGCCCAGCCCTGGGAGGGGTCATTCTGTGCCTTTAGGAAGCTGGATGAAAGGAACCCCATTAATCTGGTCTGACTGGCCTCCACTAATGTCTTTGTTCACGGAGGGGATGTGGTGCCTTTGGAGCAGGGGGGGCACTATTTCACGCCTTTTGGTCCTTTGTCTGAAGATAACAATAATCACCCGGACTCTTAGAGCATGTCCTTTGTGCCAGAAGCAGTCCTAAGCATGTGACAGTACACTCCCTTATCCAATCTTTGCAAGGAAGAAATCCAAGCACAGAGAAGTGAAATGACTTGTTGAGTGTCACACAGCTTGACAAGTAAAGGTAAAGACACTGGACTTGGAACCCAGGTGGTATGGCTCCAGGGTTTTACTGATTGTGTCTCCCATGATTAGTGCATGGTCATGTACAACAACTCGGTAAGGCAGACACAATGGTTTCCATCATGCAGATGAGATGGGAAAGATGGAACAGGGATTACCTGCTTTTCTCAAGGCCCAACAATTGGTCAAGGGCAGAGGTCATATTTCAGAACCTAGCTCTGCCTGCATCTTAACTGCTGACTTAAATGCTGACTTCTGTGGAACACTTTTGTCCCTGTTCCAAGCATTCCACAAATTCAGATGCAATCTTGTATCTGTTGGGTGCTTACCATATTCCAGGCATTTCTTTATCTGATTGTTTTGCCTGTATCATCCCATTCAAGGCCACAACTGCCATGGGAGGTTGAGGGTGTCATTCCCATTTGCAGATGACAGCTCTGAATTTTAGAGACCTTCTATTTTGTCTCTCCTCCTTCTAGGTGGGTTGCCCTAAACCATTGCAGCATTCATATACCCATTTCATTGGTTAGAATCCTTTCCAGCCACAGTCCCATTGTCACTGACCTCCACCTGGAAGGAAATGGGGCTTGTTGAAGACTTTATGTTGATAAAATATTGGGGTCCCAGCTCTGTCACCCCAGAGCTGGGCAACTTGGGGTCAGTCACTTCCTTGTCTGAGACATGACTACCTCATCCCAGGTGCGTTAGGCTGGTCAAATTGACCACATGGGATGGGAAAGCATTCTGTAAAGTCAGGAGGACTGTAAATAGGTAAGTGAGGGTTCTGAAACCAAGGGACTCATCTCTGGGTTTCCAACCCAAGCATTCTGGCATGACCTCATTGCACACATGTCCAACACATGCGCTGGCACCACTATTGAAACATACATACCAGCACCGGTAAGCTTCAAACAGATGGGTGGGAGGGGATTGTCCTCACCCCTGAGTTGTTGCTCCTCCAGGCAGAACAACCACTCATTCCATTAATCTTTCCTTGTAGGACAAGGTTTTGAGACTCCCTCCCCTAAGGCTATGAGGTCAACTAGAAAAAATCATAGGGTTTGGAATCATGCAGACCTGGGTTTACATCCATGCTCTGCCCATTTCTAGCTATGTGATCCCAGGAAGTCCCTTTATGTCTCTGAGCTTTCGTTTCTTCATTTGCAAAATGGAGATGATATTAGTGCTATCAGGCTGGTCAGAGGCTCAGGTGAAAAGTCCTGGGTTAGGGGATAGAAATGTAAAGACAAATAGACCTCAGTGCTTGACAGCAAGTAGCAGGGAAGGAAGGTCAAGCAGTTAGGCAGATGGTCTCAAGTGCCATAGTGGAATTCAGCCAGGGCTCTAGGAGCCCAGAAGAGGGCCACTTATCTTAGTCTCAGAGGAGGAGCTGACTTCACAAGGATGGTAATGTCTGAGCTGGTCCTTGAAGGGGGAATAATAGCTAATAACAGCCTAACACTTAATATGTGTCAGGCCCAGTTCTAAGTGCTTTAGAAGCATGATCTAATTTATTCCCTTATGCAATGAATACAACCTTCTGAGATAGAAGCTGTTGTAATCCCCATTTTACAGGTAGGGAAAGCAAGGCACAGAGAAGGCCAGTGATTTGTTTATCTAGGCAGCCAGGCTCCTGAGCCCACCCTCTTAACCACTCTACCAGGCTGCCTATATGAATAGGAGTTTGCCGACTGAAGAGAGTCTGAGAGCATTGAGTGTGACATAAAGAGCACTGTAGCCCTGGTAGGTATGGTTCAGTGGGTTGGATGTTGTCCTGCAAACCAAAAGGTCACTGGTTCGATTCTCAGTCAGGGTACATGCCTGGGTTGGGAGCCAGGTCCATGGTTGGAGGGGCACATTAGAGGTAACTGATATTTTTGTTACACATTGATGTTTCTCTCCCTCTCTTTCTCCCTCCCTTCCCCTCTCTTTAAAAGTAAATAAATAAAATCTTTTAAAAAGAGAGCACTGTACAAGCCAGGGCTAGAAGATGAAGTAGGTGAGCAAGGCTAGGCCCCGCAGGGCCTTGTGTGCCAGGCTGGAGAACTTTGACTCTACTCTGGAGACAATGAGGAGGATTTTAATTGGGGAATTGCATGCTCAGATCTGTCTGCAGAAAAGGTCTCTCTGGCTGTGGTGTGGAGGCTGGTCAGAGGAAGACGCACTCTGGTGGCAGAGAGATGATAAAGGCCTAAATTAGGACAAGTGTTTGTAGGGATGGAATGCTTGAGATGGATTCCAGAGCTATTAAGGAGGTAAAATTGGCAGGTCATGGTAATTAATTAGATGTGAAGGTAGAGGGAGAGGGAGGAGTGAAGGTCTAGCTTGAGAGGCTGGGTGGGGCTGCCCCTTGATAACTGAAAATAGCGGAAGTGTGGCCCGGGAGGAAGATAAGTCCTGTTTGGGGCCAGGGGGCATTTTACAGTGTCTTTGGACAAGACCAAGGGGTAAATGTCTATACTTGCTGTGGCACAGGGGAGTAGTGCAGGCAGAGGAGATATCTGAGATTCACTTGTGAGAAGAGGCGGTAGAAGCCATAGGAATGGTTGAGCATGCCCGCAGAGCTCCTGTGGGGAGGAGAGGCTTGTGAACAGCACTTTGGGAAACATAGCATGCATTTAATGGGCGTGGTGAAGAAGAGGGGCCTAGGAGAGGGATGGAGAAAAACTGGTCAAAAAATTAGGTGGATAACCAAGAAAGCCACTTTTAAGTAGAGAGTATAGAATTAGGGAGTAGAGATTTCCCTGAAGCAGGAGGTGGTCAAAATATTAAATGCAGCTGAAAGGTGCACTGAGTTAAGGCCAGAAAAGCATTCAATGACTTTGGTAATTAGATCCCTGAGGTTGGGGTGAGAACTGACGTAGGAATGGGAGCCTGAGAGTAGGGATCCAATTTGGCAAGGGCAGGGGAAGTGGGGACAGGCCAGTGACGACCTTGGGAAAAGGAGATACAAAGCACTAGCTAGAGGGAGACACTGGGTCAACAGGGAGCCAAGAACATGTGATGGGTATGTTAGGCCCTTCCCTCCAGGCTCCTTTGCACCTTGTCCCCCTATCCCCCACTTGGGTTTCTGCCCTGGGCATGCTGGGGTTTGTCAGTACCTTTCAAAGTGCTGGGCCCTCCACTGCTCCTTGGGCTCCCTCAAATCTCACATCAGAAACCTCCCTTTGCTTGGCTCTGGAATAAGCAAGCCCTTGGAAGGGTGGATGAGACAGCAATTAGACCAGTTGCAACGGCCATCCACTCACATCTTTGTGCCAGGGCAGGCCTGCTGGCACCCTGCCACACTCTTTCTGGGCCATCCCCACTGCTTGCTCTGCCTCCCATGTGGTCCCCATTGCCACCATCTACAGAGGGGCCTCTGATGGGCCTCAGAGGCTGGGAGATGGCCTTGCTAACCTCTCTGGCCTCTGCCTGAGCTGGACATCAGTGCTTTCAGAAGCCAGGGGCAACACTTAGAACACCAGGACCAGGCCAGTGGCCACCAGTTTAAGGGCAAGGAAGGTGGAGTGAAAGGAAAAGGGTAGGAGCAGGGCTTCCTTCCATACCCTTGCCCTTCACTTCTACGTGACTTCTGATGTCACCACTTACCAGGCACTTGTGTCTCCCCCTCCACTAATCTTCAGGGGTTTCTAGCTCCTAGAAAGAAATGCGCCTTTGTCAGTGGGGTTGGTCTTTTGGGACCTGCAACATCTGCATGCTGTGCTCTATTGCTGTGGGGACCTGATTTTCCCAGAGGTTTTCAGCCATGAGAGGAAGTCTTCAATGCCCCGAGAGTCATCCATTTCCCATCACTGGTCCCAGCCATAGCCCAGTCTTTTCTCCTGTTTCAAGCTTTTACTCAATGGCAGGACCCTGCCCTTGACTTCACCCTTGTAATGCTGATATATCCTACAACTATCATAAAATGTCCATCTATCTCAACAGTTTTTGGTAGAATGAACGCTATGAAAACCTCAGTCTATGTTGCGTGGAAAGGACCCTCCCTCCCTTCCTTCCTTCCTTCCTTCCTTCCTTCCTTCCTTCCTTCCTTCCTTCCTTCCTTCCTTCCTTTCTCAAGCATCACAGTCTCTGACTCTGTGTTCCTGGGAAACAGAAATGCATCAGAGATCACCCGTGCCCTTACAGAACTCACCATCTGCTGAGAGAAACAGACAAGCTCACCGATAATTTGAATGTCTTATTTAGGTGTCATGCTGGGAAACTGTTCAGAGTACATGGAAGGTATCTCACTAGGCACCTGAGATACCTGCAAGGTTAGTAGGTGCATAGGAGGCAGAGGGAGTGCTGTGAGAATAAACCCAGAGGCTCACAATGGCCTGGTGTTTTTTAAAGATGTGGCCTGGGTTCTAAGCATCTCTCACAATACCAATGGGGACACAGAGCTACGGAAAGAATGTCCTCCCCCAAGGTTTTATCCTTATGAGATAGGGGTGAAGAAATGGGGGACAGCTGCATGAGCCACTGCTTGAAGACTAAGTTGGCTGTGGGTGCTGGGGGTAGTTGGGCCCCTCAGAGGTGGAATGTATGGTGGGCTGGGGCCAGGTGGTGCCTGTAGAATAAACTGGTACCAGTGACTTGAAATCCTCATTGTCTCATCTCTAAAATAGGGGTAATAATACATAGTTTATAGGCTTGATGTTTGGGAGAAATGACAGACTCCTTAGAAAAGTGCTGAATGTGAATGTGAAGCTCTGCTCATGGGAAAGATTGTTGTTATCAGGACCCTTCTTTCTAGCCCTCAGGTTAAAAGCTACCACCTTTAGGAAGCCTTCCTTGGTTCTTGCCAGCTGGCACTCATCATCCCTCTTCTGATTGTTCCTCACACAGCATCCATGACTGCCTCAAAGGCAGAGCCGATGTCTGACTTCTCTCTGCATGTACAGGGCCTAGCCCTGGATAGCTTCCTGCAGATTAAGATTCAGGTGCAGTTGTGATCTGCTGTGCATGCACATGGCTCAACACACCAGCATCAGCAGGAGTCCAGGTACCTACACTTGGAAATACCCCTGTGGGCACAGGTATTGTTGGACATGCCCCCCGTTGTCCACATTCATACCTACTCCTCTCCTGGGCACAGCCCCCACACACATGTGTGCTCCCTTCCAGTTTTCCCTCAGTAGTCTCTTGGACTCAATACCACACACTCCAGTTTGCAGACAAGAAAGTGAGGCTCCCAGAGCTGTTCTGCTGGCAGAAAAGCCTCACGTGGAAGCCCTGGTGGGCACATACTTTCCCAGGGTATGCTATCAGCCTCATTTGTGCACATGAGCCCCTGCCCCCCTCCCTGAGGCTGACCGATTTCTGCTCCACATTGGACACCAGAGGCATCGGTTTAACCTTGGGAAGTGCTCACAGAACTGGTCACTTGCTGGGAGGGAAGTACTGCTAGTAGGAGTTGGGGTGGGGAGGGTGGGGGCAGGGGTGTTGGAGTTGAGGAGGGAGGGGAAAACCTGATCAAAACCATGTCACAAAGGAGGAGGGAAAGGGGGGAGAGAGAGAGAGAGAGAGAGAGAGAGAGAGAGAGAGAGAGAGAGAGGGAGAGGTTTCCATTCACAAAGAAATCATTATGGTTAATTTAATTCATTGTAGCGTTTAATACAGAAAAGCTTTTCTACAGAGACTGGGCACCAGGCCAACATTTATATATAAATGGGTTTTATTTTAAAAGCGAATGCAGTGAGGGGGATAGACTGGGGCTAGCCCTCTCACTCCCTCTCTCCTTCCCTCCCGTTTTTCTTCAGCTACCTTTCTGAGCCTGTATAGATGAGGAATTGGGTCTCCCACAAAGCAGGAACCCCCTACTCACCACGCCTGTGGCTCAGAATTTCTCTTATTTCTTTTCCCAAGCCTTGGTTCCTCCATTTTTTCAGGACCATAGGGAGACCCTAGCTTGGGCCTAACTCAGAGGTGCATTTAGAAATTAAAATCCTTGAATGCTACCCTTCAGATAGCACTTAGAGATCACTTCACCTGCCTTGTCCCCACCCAGGGCAGCCTCTAACTAATACACATACAGGGACACTGAAGCTCAGAAAAGAAGCGTGACCTGCCTGTGGTCATATACCTTGGTCAATGGCAATGGCAGAACTCAAACCTGGGTCTCTTGTTTCTCAGTCCACTGTCCCAGGAGGTATCATCCTCTACCCTGTCAGCTCTTCAGTTCGTGCCCAGCACCTTAGGGGCCTAGCACTGCTTCCTTCTACACCTGAGTCAGCCCAGATCTTTCCTTCCAGGAGGTTCCACGGGCCTCTGAAACAACCCCTTCAACCCCCATCACTCCTAGTCCTCCAGCCACCTAATCAACTAATTCACTCTGTGGTGTCAGTGGCAAATAATCACTTACTGTAAAGTGCTCATGGTACAATTTCAGACTCTTTGGGCTTGTTGGAGGCTGGAAAAGATCTGTGGGGATAACAAGACCTTTGAGAGGCCATCACATTATATTACAACCTGTTTCTCTGGCACTCAGTGTTGCCATATATCCATGAGGTGCCATTGGTCTGGGATCACAGCATTCTGATAGACTTGCTGTGATGCTTTTAAAAGAACATGTCCAAGGAGGGCTCCAGACTTGCTCGCCCTCATTTTCTTCCCAGCTCTCCAGCTCCAGCATTAGGGACCGAAATATAACACCTGGCCAGTCACTTTCCTCCTGCTTAATGTGACCCAGCCCTGGGGGTGAAGGAAGCATGTAAAAATGAGGGACCAGGGCACCAACTTGACCTCTCTAGAGAGTGGACCCTTTTTCCCTCTGCCCCAGCAGATGCCAAGTTCACCTTTCAGGGCTGGGGTCTATGCTTTCTCACATGGTAGAACTGCCTCCACATACTCCCATGTTAATAATAAGGTAACTGAGACTTAGAAAACTGATGTGGTGTGCCCAAGGCCATGACACTAGAACGTAGTGCAGCTGGACCTGGCATTCAAGTCCTGTGACCCCTTAGATGACCAAATGCCTCCCATCCCATCCCCACACAAAGAGGACCAGCTCAGGCTGGATATTCAGCACACCAGTGTCACAGGATGGAGCCTCTGATTCGAACAGGAGCACATAACCTCTTAAGTGGGCTTCCTTAAGCTACCCACCAGTCTCTCCAGCTCCCACAGGGGAGGGAGCTGGTTTACCCAGCAGGCTCAGCATCAGGAATAAGTACAGCATTGAAGGAGGGAGCAGAGGCCTGGGCCCAGCCCCCCAGAGCATGACTAGAGGGGCTTGAAGCTGGGTTCTAGGCTTCAAGAACACCAGGAAGCCCCCCACCCCAGCAGTCCTCAGGTCTCCCAGTGGCCTGGCTGGTATTTGGGGTATTTGGGGTTCAAGCCCAGCGCTATTCCACATCTGGATCGCGTTAGCTGGCCGCGTTCCTTCTTGGCCAAGAAGAATGTGTGCAACGCTGGAGGAGTTGCTTTACTGCGGACTTGCCTCTCGGACAGGCTATCAAAGCAGAGTGGCGGGCAGCTGGCCCCTGGGGAGGGGCTTCCTGGGTTCTCCATCATCGCACTACTGCCGGTAGCTCGGGGTGGAGCAGGGCCCTTTCAGCAGGCGCTGGCTGCTGCGTAGGAGCTAGCCAAGCAGTGGGGCTGCGCCCTGGCAGGCCCGCTGCTTCTGATTAGCAGCTCACCCGCTTCTTCTGCCCCCCTTCCCCTGCAGCCAGAGCAGACAGGAGCCGCCCAGATGCTCCCCCAAATCCAAGGCTGCGGGTGGGGAAGGTGCCCTCTGCCCCTACTCGGGGCAGGCGGCAGCTGACCTCTGCAGACCTCTACCAGCTTCAGAAAGCAGCCACTTGGGTTTTCCATCCCAAATCTTTGTTAGAGTCCCCTCTCTGAAGAGCTCCAGTCACAGGCAGCCTTAGTTAGAGGCAGTTATTAAAAAATAATACTCAGGCCTCTGCAGGCTTTTATAGTATAGCACAGTGGTTAATACTGAAGGTTCTGGAGCCAGGACCCCTGGGTTTAAATCTGGTCTCTGCTGCTTCTTTGCCCTGTGAGTTGGGGCAAGTTAGTGTCTCCATGCCTTAGATCTTCCTCAAACCCTCTGTAAAATCACAAGAACAATAGATCCCTAGGTCATAGTGTTGCTGTAAGCCTTAAATGCTTTGATACTTGTAAAGTGCTTAGAATAGTATCTGGCACATAGTGAGCCTGCAGTAAATTATTATTGTTACAAAGTGAATGCACATTATTGACTCATTGGAATCTGTAGCAACCCTGTGATGTAGGGGTTGCAATGAGAAACTAGAGAGGGATAGCCTTACCCCAATTCACTCAGCCCATAGGGGCAGGGTTGGGAGGCAACAGGTCTTTTTGTCCTACTCCCACCACCTGTGTATCTGCTTGCATTGTTCAGGTAGCACCATGAAGCAACAGTGGGAAGGAACTTATACCCAGGCTGAAAATCTCACTTTTGCTACATGGCTGATGGACCAAGAGGAACAGGTCAAGAATTTCTATGTGTTGAGTACAGAGAACTGCTAAATGTCTTAGAGCGAAGGCTTCAAAGCCGGGGGCCCTGAGAAGACCAACCTGGGGTCCCTAAAACGGACTCATTTCCCTAAGGGGGCAACTCACTTACTGTGAGTGACAAGCCAGGAGTCCATGATGAAGCCAAGTGTCTGGGGTGGGGGGAGGTAGGAGTGCCACCAAAGTGGCTAATGGAGCATTGGATCGTCAGCTCAGGGGGAGTAAGGTAATAAGAGAACCCAGGAGCCCACCATCTGGCCCAGAAGAGACCCCTGTTATCCCTTGGGTAGCCTGGGGATAATATCTTCTGTATCCATCTTCTACTCCCCTACCTTCTAGACAGCCCCTGGCTTGCCTTGCTTGCCTTGTCTCTGCATAGTGGGGTACGAGGTAGGTGAGAAATGGGAATTGGAGTTCCTGCCCTTCTCCCTCCCAGGCTCTGCTCATGGCCAAAGGATCCCAGCCAGCCCTGCAGGGAGCTGGCAGGAGAGCCTCCAGGGAATATGACTATAGCTCACCTGGCCTCTGCCCACAAGGCTACCTGGCACCAAAAGCCTCAAGCCCCCATTGTAAATTGAGTTCAGAGATTTGCTGAGGATTGAGTTCTGGAGGCAGAAGCAAAGGAAGGAGAAGAGAGAGCTGGAGAGGGTACTGCTGATACAGAGCTCTCAAGACAGACCCCTGGAGCTGCTCAGACACTGGCCATGGCTCCTGCCTCACCATAGGGTGGTGGGGCAGAGAGGAGAGCAGAGCCTGCATCCCAAGTTCAGGTCCAGATTCCACCACTTGGGGTATAGGTGATGACACTGGAGAAGTCACTCCCTGCCTCTGAGCCTCCAGGTCCTCATCTGTATATGGAAGTAATAATACCTGTGTCTTGGGACTGAGGTGAGTTATCAGGAGGGAGGATATGTCAGAAGAGCCCAATACAGGACCAGCACCAAGTGGGTGCCCAACAGCCACTCCCCCAGACCCCGTGTAGTCATTACCCATGCCCTCAGCACAGACAGCTTTGTGGTCCTAGGTCCCAGCTTCCCCTGTCATGGTCATTTGTCATTTGGGGGCGGCTCATCTCCCCATGGCATCTTGATTTCTTTTTGAGAAATTCCCTCTCTCCTTTTTATGTGGTCTTAATAGGGGGTAATCTAAGGCAACTGCTTCAAAGAAGGTTAAGGGGGCTGGCATATGACTGGAGCTCAGCTGAAAGGATGCTCCCTTTTTGAGCAAGTGCCACAGTGGAGGGGTGGGTGTTGACCATGATGGTTGTATGGCAGCAAAGCCATCCTGGCAAGGCTGTGCTGCTGGTTCTTGGCTGCTCAGAGCTTCCGTGGCTCTCATGCATTCTCCAGTCTTCTTCTGCAGCTCCCATGAGTTCTGACAGCGCCCCTTCTGGAGTCTCAGTATAGATTATCTTTCTGCTCAATGGGATCCAGTTTGGGTTCTGTGTTTGCACCCCAAACCCTCCCTCCTTCACTGTCCACCAGACCTTGGGGGATGATACTGTGTCCTCTGATTCTCCCTGGTCCTCTCTCAGGGCCTACCATGGCACATGAAGGACTCACTCACTTGTACACTTCTGGCTCTGACTGGGTAATGGAACTATGCTTTTTCAGATGCCAGGCAGAGCACTTCAGCTCTGGGGAGATCCTGCTTGACCAAAGGTGTGGGAGGAAGCCATCTGCCATGGAGGCAGGGGTCAGGATAGATGGCTTCTAAAGGTATTGGCCCTCCTTGCTGGGGAGACCCTTAGCCACCCTTGGGAAACACATGTTCAGTCTTAGCACAGGCTTGGCCTACAGCACTCACCAGCAAGCTTACTTCTTGTTCTTTTCCTGTAATTCTGCTCCTGTGGACTAAAAAGACAAAGGTCAGGCCCCTACCTGCAGGCCAGGCCTAGTAGAGCAGTGCAGGGTCCCAGGTAAACTCTGAACTGTGTTTTATGCATCTGCACTCATACATAAGGATGTATGGAGATATAGAAGTGGTTTCATATATCTTTTTTAAAAAATCCTCACCCAGGGATATATTTATTGATGAAAGAGGAAGAAACATTAATCGGTTGCCTCCTGTACACACCCCAAACCAGGAATCAAGCCTGAATGAAATCTAGGTATGTGCCCTGACTGGGATTTTAACCCTCAACTTTTTTGTGTATGGGATGACACTCCAACCAACTGAGCCACCCAGCCAAGGTGAAGGGGTTTTATTTTTCAAACTGGGCTCTATTCTATATGCACATGTGTTTTACAACTTACTTTCAACCTTAACAGGAAGTGTGGGGCATCTCTCCCCAGTGCATGTATTTATTGATCTATCTTATTCTTTTGAGCAGCCACATTGGTTCCCATAATATAGAATAGTCTGTCAAACCAGTCTTCTAATGATGGCCATTTAGGTTGGGTACAACGTGCCCCTCTGATATGCACCACCACTTTCCGTATTATCACTGTGCATATGTGAGTTCTTCTATAGGATGATTCCCCAGAAAAAGGAATGCTAGGTTAAATAGCTACAATTTCTCTTACAATTCTGGCCCCTCCAATTAGACTGTAAGCTCTAGGTCAGGGTCAGGGTCCTGCAGCACTGGAAGAGAGGAAGGGAGATAAAAGATCAAGGAGGTGACTATGGAAACCTGACTTGCAGGTAGAAGAATGTGATTTTCCACCTGGTTCTCCTGGGAATGTATCTCCAACACCAGTTCTGGCCTTCTGAGAATGAAGGGCACTGAATCAAGAGCCATCTTCCTGGGCGTCTGGATCAGGCACACCTATAGGCACACTGCTAAGGAGTCCTGGCTTGGTTGAGCCAAGGCAGGAGCAGGCAGCCTCTCTCGGAGCATGCCACTCCCCCACCCCGCCACCCATAGAGCTGGGAGGGGCTCACAGGCAGGATAGCACCTCCAGCCTCTCCTTTGTGTGGCCCCTGGGACCTGCATTGCCTCCAGCCCTGGGGGTCCCTCCTCTCCCTCCCTTATTTGTCCGCCAGAGACCTGGAACTCAACCCCCCTCCACCAGGGTTACACACCTCTGAAAGGCACGCCTGGGCATGGTAGGGCAGGGAGTGCAGAGAGCTTGCAAAGTATAGAGCCCACTGGCAGCACCTGGAAGGGGGTGGGCGGAGTGGAGGCAAGAAGCTGGGGATTTTTCCTTAATAACAACCTGGTGTCCCAATTCATTGGCAGCTCTGCCTGCCTGCAAGCTGGCTTGCACCCCCTCCCTCCTGGAGGAGCCTTCATCTTCAAAGCTTTTTGGGAAACAGTTAATTAACCCTCACAGCCCAACTGCCTGACCAGAAGGCGGCTGATTCCCTCATTTCTGTGGGGTAGGGGAAAAGGGAGGGCCAGTGAGACTGAAGCCTAGAGAAAGGGGGTGGAGCTGTGACCCAAGTGATCCCTGGATCTCAGACAAAGACATCGCCTTCCCTTAAATCCTCCCAGCCCCCCAGCCCCACCTCTCATATGGTTGGTGGGACCCCCATGCCATACAGCCAAAGGGGTAGGAGCTAAAGAGCTTATCTTGCAACACAGTTTATTTTGGATAAATCATATCTCTCTGTGCCTGTTTCCTCATCTTTAAAAGAGAGGCATTACCAGCATCTACTTGTTAGGACTATGGGGACAATCTAATGAGACTTGGGAAGAGCAAACACTCTGAGAACTGTGTGCCAATAGGGATTGGATTGGAAGGAATCAGGAGTATCTGGAAGCTTCTTATTGGTGGATATGGCAGGCTGAGTGGAAGAGAGGGGCCTTAGGGTGTAGTGTGGTGGGCCCCTTGCACTCTAGGAACAGGGGCTGCTTCCTAGAGCTGAGAAGAAAGAGTTGCTGGCACAAAGGAGGGTGGGAGACTTGCTCCCTGGCATCTTCCTCTCTTTCCTTGTCTTCACCTACTCTTCTCCTCCTCCAAGTTTTACACACACACACACACACATTGTATACATTCATCTCTATCTTTGTATGCATATGTGCACACAGACATACGCAAGTGTGCACGCACACAAAGGTGCCCAAGTAAGCAGGGGTAACCCTGGGGGATGTCTTTTCACCTCCTATGTGGCTATGCACACAGGGTCCAGACATGAGAGATATCTCTGCCCACGTGTCTAGAGTCTAAATAAAGCCAGGGAGGGAGAAACATGAATTTGGTGATGAGGCGAGTGCCACATGAAGCAGCCTTCTAAGCAAGCCTATCTTCCCTGCACTTGTTTTCCTGACCACCCTCAATACTTTCTGTATCCCTCTTTATTAGGGCAAGTACCTCCATTCTCCCTCTGTTCTGGTTATTTCTCCACACATCCTATCTCCCCTATGTGACTACAAGTTTCCCGAAGGCAGTCACAGGGTCTTGTTTCTCCATGTCCCCTGCCCCTAGCACACTGGGAATTAGCATGTAGGGTGTAGTGTGTATTCACCCCACCCCTGGTGCAAAGCAGGGCGGGTTTTAATCTTCACATTTAAGTGTGAAGTCAGCCTCATCTTCCATATTTTACACACAAGGAAATGGAGGCTTAGCATGGGGAAGTGACTTGCCCAAGCTCTTGCAGCTGAGGTGAAGGAACTAGGCACTCCAACCAAAGTCGGTATTCCCCCGCCTCCTCTTACACCATGCTGCTTTTTCTCTGGGAGTTTCCAGGGCCTCCCTGGGCTGGGTGGGGAAGCTGTGTAGGTTCTCTTCTGGAGGTTCAACAGAAGCTGACTGCGAGGACTGCTTGGCCCTCAGGTACCTGCACCCACTGTGTCCCTTCTGCGCAAGGAGCTCAAAGACAACAGCCATTTATCCTGCCTGGGGCAGGGGAGGGGTTGGAAGGAGGGAGGTCCAGAGAGGAAAAGTTTTGGCCTTGGCAGCCGAGTCTGGGAGCCTGGAGCCTGGAGCCAGACCCCATGGGAGTGGACTGGGAGACTCTGTGCTTGGGCCAGTTGGTGCTCTAGCCTCCTCCTCCTTGTGCACCAGTGAGAAACTGAGCCCAACTGAAGCCAAGCCAGAGGCTAGGCCATGGTGGCCAGGCCCTGTGGGCAGAGGAGGAGGCAGTCTGGCGCCTAGTAGAAGGGGCGGCCAGGTGAGCAGCTCTAACCCCGGAGAAGGAGGGGACTGGAAGTCCAGAGCAGGAGGCTTATTTCTCTGGAAGGGAAACCTTCAAACACTAATTGGTAGTTGCAAGTAATTAAAGTAATTTACTCAGATTATAAAGAAATTTCTTAAGAGTGATTAAGCAACTCCGGCTGTGTATGGTTGTTGGTAATGACTTCCCCAGGGGAATTAGTGCACTTGGCAGGGTGTAATAGGGATGCTCACACCCGATGGGTTCTGTTTCCTCAGGGTGGGGGATGGTTCTTGGAAGCTGGGGGGTGCTCGGGACTGCTGAGACTCACTGGTGGGGATTGACATTAGCCCTGACTTTGCATGGTTCTCCATGTGTACTGGGAGTCCTCAGCTACAGACGCATGTGCAGACGTACTCACTCATGTGCATAATACACACATGCTATCACACAGAGCCCCAGACCTGAACACGTGTGTGTAGACTTTCCTCCAGCTGCACAAAGAGGTCCTGGCAGTCGTGTCCCTGTAGACATGGCAACTTGTCTAGATCACACATACAGTATTCTGCACACCTGGGCACCCACACAAATCATAGTGTCAACAGGCATGAATATTGGCATCAGCGCCACTCCTACACCCAGACACCACAGAGATTGCCAGACCTATTTAGAATCAGGCACACACACATTGTAGGTGTACCCAGGACAGATTATATACAGAAAGAAATACACACCCATAGCACAGTGACACATGTGGACAGACACATGCATACAATCATATGCAGTTCCAGACGTCTGTGTTGACCCAGACAAACGGAGCTCCAACTTGCAGACTCACACATGTACAGAGCCTCATGCACAACTGCAAAATGACCTAGACATTACCCAGCTATTAAATACATGCACACACACACAGCCATACAGAGATGAGACTTGCACACACTGTCACACACACATGCTGTCTGTTCATCAATGTGCTGAGAGCTGCTGCTCAACTTCTCAGGGTACTTAGAGGAGATTGAGTTAGGACTTCATTGTTCTCAGGAGTACTGCTCTGTGGCTCCCTCACCGAGCCATCCCTGCCCAGGTCACGCCAGGTGAATTGAAGGTGGGTTGGAAATGGAGGGGCAAAGAGCATGGGCTGGAGCTGGGACACGGCTGAGATAAGCTCTGAGGAGCCCTCTGGGGCAGCAAGATGTAGGTACTAGGGCACAGACTCTGAGTTCAGAGCATTACTTCCTAGCTATGTGACCTATTCATACATGTATCCTTTCAGATTTCTGACACTTACTTAGTTCATCTGCAAAATGAAGACAATAATGCTACCTTTCTCTTGGGTAGATTCATTACGGGGATGAAATAAGTCCATGGGGGAGCATTTTGCACATAGTAGGCTAGCAAAAGATGGGATTTCCTTCCCCTGGGCCTCAAGGGACTGCCTAACATGGCTCTTAGCTAGGGGAAAACCTCCTCTGAAACCCCCTTCATACATTTGGCAGGAGCTGGCTCTGCTGTACCCTCTGAGGTTCTCAGGGGCTCGACCATCATCCCTCAGAGTTGGACAGTCTGATCAAAAGCAGTGAGTGTGAGAGTCATTTGAGTCCTGGCCTCTGGTTGTGGCATGGTCTCTTACTCACTGTATAACAGTGGGGAGCTCCTTTCCCTTCTCTGGGCCTCAGTTTTCTTCTCTATTTCCCAAGAGGGTCAGGACAGGGGGAAGGGACGACCTATTTGATCCCTAAACTCCCTCCTAGTCCTTCCATTCCAGGTTTCATGTAAATGACCCACTTAAGTCTGGGTGAACATGAATGATGGAATTTGGATGCCTATTATTTTGCCCTAAGAGGGTGTCTGCTATCCCTGGGGCCTATTGATAATAAGGAGGGATGGGGGTGGGAGCTGAGCATAAGGGCGCCTTGCTGGGGAATACAGGAGCCCCAAGCTCAAGCATAAAAGAGGAAGAGAAGAAGTTACAAGCAATGTCCAGGGGACCATGGAAGAAAAGGAGTCTGGGAATGGCCTCTGAGAATGGTCACACTAGCTCTATTTCCATTTCAATGAATGCCAAGGGCAACTGGAACTCTGCTATTTTGACCCTTTGAGGCTTCCTCACGGTTGTTATTCTGGTGACCATCCCTCCCCTCTGCCAACTTGTTCCTCTGTCCAGAGTAAACATAAAGTCCTTAACACAAAAAAGAGCCTGCTGATTTGTTGCAGAGGTAGAAGGAAGGAGACACATTCTTCCCTGGTGGGCAGAGACAGAGCAGGTGGGGTGCCTGATGCATAGAAAGAGAGCTGAGCCCACTGGGGCAGCTTGTGGAAGGAAGGGAGGCCCTCTTCAGGAAGAAGTGGGCTCTGGAGTGGCCAGGACCCAGGCCTTGTGGATTTCTAGCTCCTCCCTTTCTCCTGCTACCCCCAAAAAGCCTAGATCTCCTTACTACATTGTCCTTCATTTTGCCAAGTAGATTCTAACACTTACTGGGTTTCCAGGTGCACAATATCATCCTTGGCACTCGTATACACATTTTCTGGTTTCAACTTCTCAATATCTCTGTGAGGGTGGGGACTAGCCTCCTTGCACCTCAGAAGGCACTACCTGCTCTGGCAAAGAGTCCCAGATGCCCTGGTGGAGCTACACCTTCAATGAATCCAGGCCCATTTTCAGTGGTTCCTGAGCTTGGGGGCCTGACATCTTCTCTTTTTGGAGCCAGAAAGGGCTCCAGTGTGGATGCTACCACTGCTAGCCCTGGCACTCAGACTGGGACATCAAAGGCTAAGGATGCTTGGGGCCTGGGGAGCTTCACCTGTGGAGGTCTGTCCTGATGCACAGCCTTGCTCCTCAGCTGTGGATCAGTGTCACGCTGTTCTCCTCTCCCCACTCCACCAGCAGCAGTGGGCCAGCTTGTCACTGTTTTTCTTGGACACTGAGGCCTATGGGACAGTGGAAAGAGTGATAACTTTGGAGCCAGACCAAGGTTCAAATCCTGATGATGCCATTTGCTGTTCTGTGTGGAACTTTGAACAAATCACTTCACTATTCTGAATGAGCCTCAGGTTCCTCATCGGGAAAATGGTCACAATAACCACTTTGCCTCCAAGTCTCACCTTCAGGGATGAAGGAGATTAATAGATATAAAAGCACATGACCCAGTTGGTCTTCAATGAGGACTGGTCCTCTTGTGGCCACACAGTCTCTCAAGGGAGCTCCTTGCCCAAGGAGGCCCAGATGTCTATCCCAGGACTTCACACAACCTCTTCCTTCCAGCTTCCTATCTGTGTCTTACCTACTGCTGCTTATACTGTGCCTCCTTGTTTCTTGAGCCTCTCTGGGTCATAATATCTGCCTTGGATCCCAAAGAGAAGAACTCTTCATCCAGATGGAGCTGGAGTAAAAGATGATCTGCTCTTAGAGCTTTCTAGAGAGGATGCTGCCTCCTAAATCTAGGGCCTCAGGTTTCTGTATCACTTGGCCCTCGAGGTCAGAAACCACAGTCACTGAAACTGCACTTCTTGTCCGCTCCTTCTTATCCTGCTGTCAGTGAGAGGAGAACAGCTGGTTCCCATCCTCCGAATAATAAGCCTGCCGTGCAAATCGGTTTCCAAAATCATTAGGCCACAAAGATTCTATTCAGCTGTGATGTTTGCATTGGTCCCGCCCTCATTTCCCAGAGGCTGGAAGACATTCACTCCCAGAGACACTGGCACAGAGATGAACCCAAGAGACCGAGAGCTTGCAGGTCAGAGGCCTGTACAAATTTTCCCAGAGAAAGAAAGAGGCAGGACAACAGTCTCAGAAGAGTCACAAAGGCCCTTCACCCCGGAGCTTAGAAGGGGTTTGCAACCTTCACACTTTTTGGAAGGACACTCAGCAGCTGCCCAACCACAGAAGCAAGAACCTGGCAGGACTGAAGCATTCCAGATGCCCAGCCCTGTGCTAAAAGGAAATAGAAGAGATGAGGGATGTGCCCTGCTTTTGGGAGTCTCACACACACCCACACACATGCACAGAGATATGCACACCGAGTTAAATAATACAGTGTTTCCTAACAACAATGCAAGAGATGTCACCAGATAACATATGCTCTGCACCAGATGGAGGGGTTTGGGGAATAAGTGTCAGAGGATCACAGAGCAGGAAGAAAGCACAGTGTCCTTTCCTTGGCCAGCTCTGCCACATTTTCCCAAGACATTGGGGAAGAGCCACTTTCCTTTCCGCCAGGCACAAAGAAAGCATTACCCTTTGGCATTCTAGGAGAACTACCTATTGACCAGTGCCCAACCTGGAGTTTTCCCATTGAACTGGGTCAAGTGGTGGCAACTCAAGGCTCTTGGGCACCCAGTCTGTTATTCAGGGGTGTTTGGGTGCACAGAGTGGGTAAGGTATTGGGAAAGGCTGTAGTCTAAATGAGGTTCAAGGAGGAAAGGGAACTACTACTAGTCATGAAACATCCACTATGGGCTGATAGTGGTGACAGGTACAGTGTGGAAATGTCAGAGTTCTCTGTAAACTCTGGATTATTAGCCCATTTTCCAGATGAGGAAACTAAGGTGCAGCAAAGTGAAGGGACTTGAGCAAGGGTTGAACGTAGGAAGTGATTGAGCTTGGACTCCAACCTAGATCTGTCTGACTTCAAAAAGCCTACTTTTCTTACTGTATCACAGAAGGAGTGGGGCTGACACTCCCCACAAGGACCAGGTTGTTATCACTGATGCTGGGGTAGCCAAAGCAGGGGTGAATCTCTCCTCATGGGCTCCTGGGCCACTTTCCCTCCCCCTAGGGGCCTCAGGCTACCAGATCAAAAAGCCTCAGCCTCCTGGGGATTCAGAGGCCAAACTCTCTTGCTTGCAGCTAGGCTTCTAGCCCAGGAAGTTGGGGTCTCTCTTCCTGGGGACAGAAAAGGGCTTTGTGACCTCCAGTGGTGATCCAGCTGCTTGCTCCCCAATCACTTTACAGGGCCTTCAGATGCAAGACAAATCCAGAGTCTGGTGCAGTGCTCTGCCTGAGTGGGTCTCTGTGAGGTCACACCTGGTGACAGACAAGATTGGAAAAAAGGGGCTAGAGAGCATCTCTTTTCCCTGAAACCAGTCTGCGCCAGAACCTACTCTCTGGTCTGGCCCAGATTCCTGTGCCAAGAGGACCCCAGAGAAGTCACATTGATGGTAACACTTTTGTCTCCAATGAGACCTAACTCAACAGATATCACCATGATAAACCTTCAGAACCTAAATATTCAGGTTGGCTCCTGGCCATGAAGCTGCTCTCAGGGTGGGCTGTGAGCCCGCAGAAAGGACCTTGGTTATGTGAATTGCTGTGGGGAACATTTTCCACATCACCAAAGACAGCTGCCTGGACCCCAAACCTTCAGCCATTGCCACCACTATGACCTCCACCAACATGATTTCTTCTACCCTCACTGTCACCATTGCCACTTCCATCACCATCATCACCAATTTAATATAATCCGACATCACTGTCCTTACCAGTCTCAACATTAACATTTATACCACCACTGTTATCACCAACAGCCACCAATATTGCCAGTCATATAATTTCTACTTACTGTTACCTCATCCACCTTCTCTGGAAATATTTTTACTTATTCAAAAGGCTAATTGCCATCACTCTTCATTCAGAGAGAATACCAGGAGCCAAGCCCTGGCCTCTAGTCAAAGACTGACTAACATAGACATCCTGAGCGCATGTGGGATCCATCAAAACAAACATGTATACCTGCCACACTATTGACATGTTTGGGAGGGGCTATTCAGGTCAAGGGTCATAGACGTGCCACAGTTGAGGGACTTACGGGCCTTGACTGGGTCAAGTGCTGTTCTTCTGGTTGATCTGAGCCTGGTGTAGCTGGAGGCTCTCCTGAAGTTGGAGGAAGGGGCTGGTAAAGAAGGGCCTTGGGAGGGGGTGGGTAGGGCCCAGAGGAACCACCTGCTGGAAGTGTAGGCTGGGCTTGGGGGTTGGCGGCCCCTGAAGCCTTGAAGTTTCTTGCTCCCACGGCTGGCTCCTATGAAGACCTGTGCCCACATGTCCATGGTGAGGAGTTGACTCATGCCAGGCTTCAGGGCAAGGTGTGAGAGACGGCCTAGGACATGTCTTTCAAAGACTCTAATAGGGTGTGTGTGTGTGTGTGTGTGTGTGTGTGTGTGTGAGAGAGAGAGAGAGAGAGAGAGAGAGAGAGAGAGAGAGAGAGAGAGAGAGAGAGAGAGTGTTTGGGGTTAAGGAAATATGTTCCCCTTTCATCCTGAGCAGACTCTGGGTACCAAGCATAGGGCAGTGCCAGTTCTAGGCTGGAGAGGGTAAGGGACTCCCTGGCTTGTGCCCCTGTGGGAAGCTTTGCAAGCTCAGCACACCTTAGTAAACCCCTTTGCCCAAATGGCAACACCAGCATGTGCTCCTTGAGCTGCCTCCATCAATTCAATTATGTCCAAAAGAAGGGGGAGCTGGCTATGGCTATTCTTCATTTTATGTGAATGGAGAAGGGCTTCAGGGATACTTTTACCCTTCCAGTGAAAATGAGGTCCTTCTTTCTCTTTCCTGGATGCCAGTTCTATCTCAGGACAGGGCTGACTATTAAAATCACCATCTGTTTACATACTGAGGAGATGTCTGGAGTCTGACTCAAAATAATCCTTGGTTGAGGAGTGGGTGGGGATGGGGGTAAACCAAGATTAACCATGAGTTGATAATTGTTGAAGCTGGGTTATGGGAAAATACATGGATGGGGGCTCACAAAAATGATTCTGTCTACTTTTGCATATATCTGAGATTTTCCATAATAAAAAGTTAAATCAAAACAGAACAAAACAAAGCAAAAACCCGCAAACATCATCTATGTATTGAGTTGAAATTGTACTTTCCAGTATTTCCCACCCACAGATGCCAGATATGCCTCTTGGACCATATAGACCACCCTTGTTCCCTCTTCCCCATATTGGCCTTCACCTTTTTGGACAAAAGCATGATCCTTGGAGCCAAGCAGATTTGGGCTGTATGTTGTCTCTGCTACTTTGTAGATATGTGATCTTCTGGAAGTTAGTCCACTTCTCTGAGGAGAGTGACTCCCTCAGGGTCGTTGTGAGGGTTCCATGTCCATAAGCCCTCTGCACAGTGCCTAGCACCAAGTGAGAACCCAATGGGAATGAGTCTCTACAGAATGTTGCTGTTTTAGGCTAAGGCTCAGGAGCCCAAATGGACAGTAAACAGCCTCAGTTTCTCCAATTCTTTCTCCCCTGTTGCAGTTCCCCTGCCTGGGTGACCTGCCTTGGCTGTTTTTCAATGTGCCTTGGCAAACGTGGGGCCTACAATCAGGCTCCATATTCCAGATGGTTTGGACAGGACGAGTAGAGTGGAGCTATTACCTCCCTGCATCTGGGAACTGTATTTCTATTCATACAGCTTGCGATTTCATTAGCTTTTTAGCCACCATGTGACACTGTTGGCTTCTGTGAAGCTTGTGGTCAACTCAAAGCCCTCGGTCTTTTTCACACATGTGGCTGTTAAGCCCTGTCTCCCCAGCCTATATTTGTGCAATCGGGGCTTTGAATCTCAGAGGAAGACTTTACATTTACCCCTGTTCAATTTTATCTGGCTGATCTTGCCCTTGGTTCCAGTCTGTCAACATTTTTGTTTGTTTGTTTTCACTTTCTAATTCGACACATTAGGTCAGCCTCACAGCTCAGAGTCTTGGGAAATCTGGTAGTGACCAGGTCATCTGCATTCTCTTCAGGATCACTGATAACCTCGATGCTCAGGATGGGATCAAGGCCCAGGGCCCTGCGGCAGTGTTCTAAAGAATTTCTTCCTGGTTGACATCAGTCAAGGCTCTTTAAATTCCACTATTCACCTGACCTTCTCTAGCCCACAGTTCTCCATCTTATTCACAAGGACAGTGCCAGAGTCCTTATCAGAACTTTGCTGAATTCCAGGGAACAACACAGTCACAAACTAAAGCGAGGCCAAGCTGGCTCTGGCATGTTCTCATCTCCTGGATTTATTTGGAGGTTTCCTACCAACCAGCAATTTCACAGTTCTTTTCAGAATTTTGTCAAGGTTCTAGACTGAGCTAAGTAGCTGGATATCACCAAAGTCTACCTTTCCCCTGTTTTGGAACATCGATGCTACACTTGTAAATCTAGTCTCCATGGGTTCTTAGAGTCATGGTGATGGTTCTGACCTCCTATCTGTAATTGCTTTCTGTACCCTGGACCTTGAGATGAAGTTATTTAAAATGACAACAATGCATTCAACATCCATGGGCTGGCCATTCTGGTGAGCCTGGGCTGAGTGAGCTATGATTTTTCTACTCAGGAAGCTGTCCATCTAGTCAAAAAGTTAGATATGCCAATAGTCCTATAAAAGGTAGATGGTGGCAAGTTCCAGAAAAGAGGGACAGATATAATGTTGAGAGTTTTGAAGGAAAAACAGCTGATGGGCAGCTGAGAGGCAATCAGAATGGCTCTATGGAACAGGTCATTTTGAAGCCAGCCCTGAAAGTGTGGGCAGGATTTGAATAGGTGGGCGATGAGGAGAAAGACTTTCTAGGCCAGTAGAAGAGCCTTGCTTGAGTTATGTAGCAGGAACAGCGAGTGATAATTGTAATAGTTGCATTTATTAAGCTCTTACTATATGCCAGGGATTGTATTAAGTACCTTACATACATTATCATGGAATCTCAATGCCTGCTGTGAGGTAGGTACCATGATTACCTTCACTTAACATATGAACTAACAGGTGCAGCAAGATTAAATGACTTGCCAAATCACAATAGTGTGTCTCCAAGCTGGGCTTTTGAGCCAGGGATGTCTGACTCCAAAACCCATATTCTTAACTAGTATGTCATCCAAATCTCCATCTCTTAGCCTCTTTTGAGCTTCAGTGCCCACTTGCTGCTGTTGCTGTTTGCTTTTTCCTCCAGGTCACAACTGCTTTTGAGAGCCAGGTTGTGGGTATTCTCCATGCCCTTCGTTTGGATCTCCTGGCCTCCAAGTAAAGCTGTAAGATACTTCTTGCAACTGGGGCCTGTTTGCTGGCCTTACTGCCTCTATGACACCATTCCTCCATAGCTTGGTTCTCTGTCCCACTTTGTAGCCTTGGTGTATGGCTTTTCCATTTGTGAGTTTCTTTGGAAAATCCATTTGTAGTTCTTTTACTTTCAATAACTCCCCTAGGTCTAATATTTGAGTCTCATATTCTGGTGCTCCCATCCTTCCTGATCCTTTGAGCCATTCTTCTTTTGAGGGTGGTGGGCCATGAGATCATCTTCCCCAATTCTTCACCCTCAATCTTTTCCCTGGCTTCTCTGAACTCTGTGTGCCTGGTGCCCAGGGTTCATGCCCATGCCCAGCCCTCTCTTCTGATGTCAGCCAGCCATGAGTGGACTGCTCACTTCCTCTGAGAACACTCAGAACCTCCCCCTGCCCAGTCAGGTCCTTCTTCTGGGCCAGGATTAGGTCCAGAGAAGCCACTGGCCTCAGCCCTCACTCTGCTAGGCCTATGGTCACCAAGGGCCACCAAAGATGGGGCAGCCATTCCCCTTCTAGTGTCAGGAGCCTAGGGCCTGCAGAAGACTGGAAGGGGCCACAGTGGAAGGTTTCTGGTATGTGTGGGTACATGCATGTGTGCACATGCTGGAGTATCCTCACCTCTCATAGGGTGATTCCAACCCCACTTCTAGCAGATCCCCTCCCCTCTGTCATGGCCATATCCCATCATGCCTTGGTGTTAGCCTCCTGGGCTCTGTACCTCCAGGGGCTGGAATTTTGAGGTCTCTCTGTTTCTTACCTTTACTTGGAGGAGGATCAGGGAGCCCTAACAAGGAGGCCTCCCTCTGGTCCTGTAGGGCATAGCACCCCAGTCCAAACTTCCAGTGTTATCATGTCTCCTTGCTTGACAAAGCCCACCTTGTCCCCTCTTCTCTCTTTCAGACCAATGCAGGAGAGCACAATCCAAGAGCCCTCTCTGGCTTTGGAGGCAGGAGAACCAAGTGTGTGACCAGAGCAGCCTCTCTCAAATTGCAGATTACAATGCATTAGCAAGTCATGTCATCAGTCCTGTGAATCTGGATGAGGATGTTTAAAAAATGAAATCAAGTACATCTCATTTAGTGAGGATCAGTACTGTTTCACAGATCTTGTTTCCATTTTGTATACATCTATGTTTATATACACACGCATATGTATATAAGTTTGTTTTACTAGGAGTTGCAATAAAAAATAACCCTCAAAGCACTGTTTTATTGTCTACCTATGTGACCTTGAACAAATCACTTCTCCTATCCAGCCCTCATTTTTTCATGTGGAAAACAGGGAGAGTGATCCCTCTTCTCTCCTTCATTCCCAGATGTGAGGCCTGTATGGCAGGTCTCTGGAAGAACTTTGAAGACTGAGAAGTGCTGTGCACACAGGAGTTATTAGTGTAACAGGTGACTGATTCCCACTGTGCCTGACCCCTACCCTCCCATCCTTCTGCTTTCTCTGCAAGGCCTCGTGGCCACTTGGTACCCAGTGTAGGCTATGCCAGGGTGTCTCCAGTGTGGGGATTTCAGGCTACATGTGGGAAGGCCAAGCATGGCTGCTCTGAATTGGCTGCCCAGCTGTCCCCACACCTCCCTCCTAGCAGGAAGCCAAGAGGGGCAGACAGTAGGTGTTGCTGTCCCACCTTCAGGAACAAGAGAAATAGGGCATCTCCCCATTGTCACTGCACCTGGTCTGGCTTCAGTTCCCCAGATGGTGAGGCTTCAGAGGAGGCCCAGAGCATAACTTCCTGAGAGGCTGAGTATATAACCAAAGCAAAGAGGGAGGGATAGAGGAAGCTGCAGAATCTCACCCCTGCGGGGGGCCACAAAGACGGTAGGGTCTGCACACAGAGTCTGAGACCCCTCTCTAGTGCTTTGTAGCCCTGAGGGCACTAGTGAGTCAGTTCATGATGTTAAACCTTGGTCTCTTTATCTGTGAAATGGGATCATGTATTCTAACCTTACAGAGCTATAGGAGCAGTGAGCTACCACCTGGAAAGAGACACATCAGGTCTTTCTGGGCCCTTCTGAACCTTGCCCAAGTTCCCCCATTTTAAGCCAGGGGGAGTGAAGCAGAGATGCCTGCATATATATGTGAGTGTGTGCTTGTGTGTGAGAGGTTTGCAGACACGTGGGTTGGTGGGGTGGAATGGTATTTCTAACCCTTCAGGAAGAGAAGCTTCATTCCTATTTCCTCTATTTTCTCCAGGCAACGTATTCTCAAACTAAGGAGCATCATTTCCCTCTCTGAGCTTTAGTTGCCACATTTGCTCAAGGCAAGGTTGGTGCCCTAGGCCCTCTCCTCAGGTCACTGGGCAGAGCCCAGAGAGGTATGTGAGTGTGGGGCTCAGGCAATGGCTCCTGCCCTCTGTGAGTGGTACCTCTGTGTGGCTTCTCCTCCAAGTTGAGGAAAGGGGGCTATGCCCTTCTCCGGCAGTCCAGGCCTGGGAAGGTGAACTTCTGCTCTTCACAATACCTACCCTTAGGCAGCTGAGCAACCCTGAGG
>CM052552.1:28635013-28650893 GCA_028533065.1 Trachops cirrhosus
GACTCATCCCTAAGCCAAGCCCTGTCTGCTGGCTCCTTTCATCTTCCCCTCACAGCCAATCCCTCCTCTCCCTTAATCATTTTCTCTCTCCCTCTAAATGCCCTCTAGCAAATCTGGCTCCCCACTTCCCTACCTTGCCTGTTCTTCAATTGAGAATTCTTCAGGGCAACCCCATGCCACTGTCTCCCTGAACAGAGCAAGGGCAAAGTGGCAAAAGCCACTTGAAGTGGCTCAAGCCACTTTTCAGCCTTGGGTCGACTGCTCACTCACTGCATCAGAGTTTGGACAAATGGCTTTGCTGGATCTCAGTTTACCCTTCTGGCAAATGTGCAACAATAATTGCAGCCCTGTCAATGTCCCAGGCCTGTTGTTGTGAGGAGCAAAATGAGATGGTGTATGGACAGCCATTTGGGGGTGGCGGAGGTGATACAGCAAGTGGGATTGGTGTTGCTCTGGCATGAGGACAGAATGGAGTTGCAGTCCTTCAGCAACTTCTCCCTGGACCACTACAGTCCCATGACCTGCTAACCTGCTCATGCTTTCTGCCACTCCTCCTTTGCCTCCATTTCTCTCTAGCCCTCTCTTTCTTGCTCATTCTTCTCTGTCTGCCTTCCTTGGTCTCTGTCTCAGTAGAGAGTGCTCTTCCTTCCCAGCTGTGCTGCCAGCCTGGGCTTGTGCCTGCCTCCCCCACAAAGGAAGGATCAGGCAAGCCCCAGGCTGCAGACCATGGAGCCCTGGAGTGAGTCTGACTCCATCTGCAGTGAGCCCCACAGATGAGAAGACCTGGCAACAAGGACTTGCCCCAGGCTTTTCGCCAAGTGCCTGGCCCAAAGTTGGGCTACACATGGCTTGGTTGGGGTGAATTGCCTGGCATAGAATTTCCATGTTATTTATACAAACCCAAACAGCCCTTGATGATTTCCCTTTCAAATGTCCCAGTTCCCCTGAGGGCATATCTTGAGGTGGCCTGAGCCTACTCCCCTTCTCTGAGCTGCAGTGTCTCCATCTGTGCAATGAGAGGGGCTAGACCAGGACAAATACAAGGATCCTTCCAGCATGAAGGACTGTTACCAACAAATGTCATCTTCTCAACCAGGTCTCCCCAAGGGGTATTGGGGGTTTCTCTTCTGAGGGCCAGGTCAGGGTGGTTTCACTGTGATACCTCAAACCTCAGTAGCCCTGCTTTCCAGGAGGTTTTCAAATTAGTCCTTTACTAGGAGAGCCTCAGCCCATCAACCCAGAGAAAGAGAATGGTAAAGTAGAGGCAGGCCAGGGCTTGGAGAGGGTGGCCTCAGGGCAGCCAAAGAACAGGCCCTTTCCCTGTAGGCAATGTAGGCAGAAAGTCCTGGGTTCAAGTCCCAGCATCTCTGCCACTGACACACTCTGTAATCTTTGAGAAGTCACTTCCCTCTCTGAGACTAAGTGGTCTCATCCTCATCCAGGAAATGGGGATACAAGAATTTTTCCATCACAGGATAAAGAAAGGACTTTTGTTAAAGTACTTGGTAGCATATCTGGCTCATCAGAGATGCTACAAAAGGTTGCTTCTTTCCTTCCCCAGTCTTCCCTGGGCAAACCTTACCTGGAGCCCTCCTCCTTCCCTGTCTCCCTCCTTCTCTATGCTGGGCCTGACCCCTCTCAGGAGCACAGCTGGCCAGTATGTGTGTGTGGGGGGGTGGGGTTTACACTGGCAGCTGCTGAAAGCCTCTTGGGAGCCACACAGGGGTGAGAAAGTGAGAGGTGGCAGGGAATGGGGGCAAAACAGAGACCAAGAAAGGTAGAGATAGGTGGGGAGAGAGACAGAGAGAGAAATTGAGAGAAACAAAGAGCGACGGAGAAAAAGGAGATGGAGGAAGATACACTCAGGGACACAGAGAGATGGACAGAGTTTAGAGAAAGGAAAGGCAAACCAAAAGACAGTAAGGCACAGGAAGACAAGTAGAGAGAGGGCAACACATACACACGGAGCTCAGAAAGAGGCAGGCAGAGAGTGAGCAGAGGCTGGCAGAAGGAGTCAAAGACAAAGAGAGAAAGAAACAAAGAAAGAAAGGGCAATGGAGACCTAGAATGGGAAGGAAAGGAAGAAGGAAGGAAGGGAGGGGGGAGGGAGGAGGGGGAGGGGAGGATAAGGGAGGGAGTTGTTAGTTCAGTGCTGAGCACAAGGCTGACACAGCACATTCTCTGCACTCTCCTTCTGTCCCTCCCACTGCTGGCCTCCAGCTGCCCCCTCCCCTTTCCTTATCACTGGGCCCTTGGCTAGGAAAGGGGCTCTGTCGGTCTGTCTGTTCTGCACATTCTTCTAGGCCAAGGGTAGCTTGTGCTCTCCAGGCTCTTCCCCACACTCCTCCACCTCCTCTGCAACCTAGAGCTCAGGTGGGGAGGAAGCAGGTGACTACCCCAGGGAGAGGTCAACATTCCAGTTCCTCAGCAGCCTGAACAGGATGAGGAAAGGGGCTGCCGGGAGGAGGCTGGTGTGCCCCAGTCACTTGCAAGCTTCCACTGATGCTGTCATCTCCTGGAGGGCTTGCCAAGGTCCCAGGGCTCTGAGATTCTGGACCAGGCCTCAGGCTTTGGCCCAGGATCACTGCAGAGTCCAGCCCCACCTCTGATGCTGTAGTGGCCCCTGGGAGCTCGAAGTGGCCAGCTCATACTACTTTCTAAATGGAAGCAGATCCTGTTTTCAGCAAACCAGCATCTGTCAGAGCTCTTTAGGCCTGGCCTCTGAAGTGAGGGGGCTCCAGAGGCAGGTAGATTCTAAAGCCAGACAAATCAAATAGAAGTCATCAAGGCCACTGTACTCACGGAGC
Source organism: Trachops cirrhosus (assembly GCA_028533065.1). NCBI lineage: Eukaryota > Metazoa > Chordata > Mammalia > Chiroptera > Phyllostomidae > Trachops > Trachops cirrhosus. The sequence continues at coordinate 28,637,821 of CM052552.1, forward strand.
AGGGTGCTTTACGAAAAGCTTCTAGGAATGGGCTTGCTTCCTGGAGCGTGCCTTACCATTCTGTGAAGTTCAGACCCTGGCAAAGTGGGTGAGAGGGGATCAGGAGGATGCTAAGTCTTGGGAAATGTGTCAGTGGCCGTTTTGGGTCCTGCTGCTTGGGATGATAGGAGTAAGAGCAACTGGGCACCTGCAAGGTCGAGGGGAAGACAGGGCAGAGACAGAGAAGATGAGAGTCCAACACTGGCCTCTCCCCTGCTTCCCTGTAGCAGACACTTCTGAGTGATTGAACAAGGGTGCCTAGGATGTCTGCCCCTCCCTCCTCTCTAATAATTAGCTGGCTGGGGAGGGGACAGGAGCACCCATCCTTGCTAGGAGGATCCTTTGAAGGAACTGGAACTGTTTATCCATGAAAAGGGAAAACTGGGGAAGGGTGGGAAGCATGGTCTCTATCTTTAGAAATCTGAAAAGCTATCATGGAACAGAAAATTGACAAAAAAAATCTTTGATCTGGAGAGAACTCATCAGGTCGCACAAGGACCATCCAAAGGCCAGGCGAAAATTTGAAGACAGAACATAGATCCCTGTGCCTTTTCCACCACCCCGAGTTGCCTCCCCATCTATGAGAGTTTATGAAGCAGAGTAGGTCCAATGGGGAAGGTCCAAGGAAGTGGATTCAGACTATTAATAGGGACTCACTTTTCAACAGCCAGACCAGTCCAAATAGGAAAAGGTACTGGGACTAGAGGTGTGCAAGGAGAAATTCTTGGCAGGGAAGTAGGTGGGAATGTGATGGGAAGACCTTCAAGGGTCCTGCTAGCCTTAACACTTTGATGCTTAAGTGACACTCAAGAAATGGACCAAGAATGACAACAGTCCTCTGGACTGCAAAGAGCTAAGTGCCAGGGGAACTTCCTTGTGTTTCTGCACTTCCATGTCCTCATTGTGGTAATGTCTGGCTGCCCCTTTGGGAGACCTGGGTTCATATCCCCCAGGGTCTACTTGGAGACTCAAGGAACCTCACTCAGGCTCCTCGCCAGCCCTTTCACCAGTCTTCCATGGGGCTCAGGACCCAATCTTCTTTGGGTCAGCATCTGGGGATTTCATTTAAAGAGGCAGAAGTCAAGGTAGACAGAGTGAGCCCATAGTGGGGCTGGAGTGCTGGGTGAGAAAGTGTTGTCAATATGCTGCCTGAAGAGGTGGTCAGTCTTGTCCCAGGAAGTCTTCGAGAAAATGCTGGTTGACCACTTGGAAGGGGGCTGTCAAGGAAGATGTGGGGGCCTGAGAACCTTCAACTGGAAAGCTTGTGGATCTGTCTGAGCCACGCCAAGCAGGTGTCTCCTGGGCTGGTGCCAGCTGGAAAAATATCCAGTGGGCCCAAGCTGGGCCTCTGATCTCAGGGCTGGCAGTTCCAGGAGGCCCCCACCCCAGTTCACCTGCTCTGGCTCACTCCAGTCTGAGCCCAGCCCACCTCATGTCTGGCCAGGTGCAGCAGGGTGGAGTGGCTATGTGCAGACCCAAAATGAACACCACATGGCAGTCCGAACCCCACCCATGCAAGAAGGGCCTGGCCAAGTTCGAGGCCAGAATAGCCTCTCTAGCTTTTAAGGCTTTGGTGGGGAATGAAGGGGCTGTGTGGCCATTCATTTGGGAGCCATGCAGGCCTTTTTCTAGCTCGGTTTTTCTTCTTCTTGCTCTGAACCCTGGTCTGGTGACCTCAGGCTCTTTCTGCCTGGTTGGACTGATCCTTTCTTATCTCCACCCCCATCAACATTCCTCATTCCAGCTTCCCCATCCCAAGCTGGGACACATACCTGAAAGGCAGATCAAAGGCCCACAGCTGCTCTTGTCAACTCCCATTAGACCTCAGCTGAGGAGGAGAGCCCACCCTGGCAGGCAGCCTTGGCCCTTTCACCCTGCAGTCCCCACCCTGAGCTTTCAGAGACAAGCTCACCCCGAGGTGGCGCCTGCAGATGCTGAGAGGACCCTGCTTCTGCAGTCCCTCCCCCTTTCCCTTTTCTGAGGAGGAGAGAATGCTTCAGATGCCTGAGTGGGAATCAGGCCTAGAGCCTGGGACCTGGGAAGACAGCTGTCTGGACAGCATGGACCCTGGTCCCTGGGTAGGGCCTGTCCCTGTCCCAGCTGCCCGGGTGAGGGTTCTGCCAGAGGAGATGAGGGTTGAGAACTCTGCTGTACAACCACAAGGCAGTTCAGGCAGAAGCCTCATGGAGGCCTGGGATTTCTTCCCAGCTCTGCCATGTCAAGGGAGTCTTCTAGGCTCCAGTGACCCAGCTCCCATTACACCTCTAGCTGCACTGGTTCTCTCTGAACTTCCCAAACACATATCACTCATTCCACAACCCATGCTTTTGTACTCACTCCCCCTCCTCCCAGACTGCCATTCTTCACCTGACAAAATCCTGTCCCACAGGATAAATAAAATAAAAAGCTACATATATAGTCATTCCATTTTGGGATAAAAAGGGTACCTGACAAGAACATATTTATTGAGCACTTATTATATCCTAGGCACTATTCAAAGTGCTTTATATCTTAATCTTCGTAACAACTCTATGAATTATCATCAGTATTTTATAGTTGAAGGAACTGAGGCTCAGAGAGGTAAAACATCTAAGTCAGTGACACACAGCTAGTAAGTGATTCCTCTCACTTGGAAGCCTCTCATTTGTGGACCTGCAGCAAGACAGAAAGCCTGAATTCTTCTATGTTTAACTAACAACATCTCCAGGCAACAGGATGAGGGTGGTTTTTAGAAAAGAGCATCTTTGCCACACCCTACAGAGTGCACGGTTATGGAGGCAAGAAAATGTGACTTTAAACATTTGAATTCTGAAGTTAGGGACGTCTGAGACCAAGTTGCAGTTTTGCCACTCACTACGTGAATGACCTGGGCCACCTTGCTATCTCCCTTCAGCCTTCCCTTGGTCATTGGTCAACCAAGGGTGATAAGATTTATTGTTAAGATGGTTATCTTGATTAACCAAGATGCTGAATGAGCAGTACTTACTTTAATAGACCATAAAGTCTTAATTTTTATAATGAAAGAGAAAGACTTGAAGATGGCCACATCCAACAAAGCTCTGGCAAAAATCTACCACCCTTCCTCCTCACCACACTCCAAAGAGCAAAACATTTGCCCATTCCTCTAGCCTTAGCACACCAGCTGATGTTCCCAGGGTCTCTGCAGCAGGGACCACGATGTCACTTCCTAATCTTTGCTCCCTTCCCCAGGACCCAGTGCAGTGCCAAGGCATGGAGGGGCTTCCATAAGCTTACTCATCAAACATTTGTTGAGCACCTACTGGTGTTCATTGGATGCTGGAGATGCACAGGTGGAGAAGATGCTGCCCCTGCCTTTGGGGAGCTTATACTTTGGGTGGGAGACAGACGTGACATTGTTGATCATTATACAGAGGCAGAGGAAAGTTAGAGGAACACATTCACTCAATCATTCCTAATGAATGTGTATTGAGTGCCTATTACGAGCCAGGCTCTATTCTTAGAGGCTTATCTATGATCATTATCCTATTAATAATCCAGACTGGCAGGGTAAGGAGAGGCTCCCAGAGGAGGAAGTGCCAGAAAAATAGTAGGCTTAGGCTTGGTGAGGCTAGAGGAGAAGGGTGTTCCAACAATGCCATTGCTAGGGGAATGGTGCTAGGGGAATGTGATTGCACCTTGAGTCCCCATGGGCTTGCTAAGGACACTCAGAATCACAGCAGCATCCCCCCTAGACCAGTGTTTGAAAGCAGATGTTCCCTCTGCACCCCCCTCACCATGCCTCTCTATCCCAAGAAGTGGGAGTAACACATGCAGGGGTCAGAGGTGAGGGGCACCTGGTGCATTTTTAGCACTGTGAGTCATCCAACCGATCTGGAGGAGGGCAGCCAGGAGTAAGGGACTGAGAAGAGGAGTGGGGAGAGAGAGCAGGCTAGAGAGGTAACTAGGGGCCTGGCCCTGCATTGTGGCTACTCAGTGTGCACTTATAGGCCAAGAAGAGTTCTCAGAAGGCTTTTGAGTGACGTAATCAGATGTGTGCTTCAGAAAGTTAACTGGGTGTATGAAGAAGATGAACTCAGTATGCGCCTGTTGATTTTGAGGGGCCTGCAGGATATTCAAACTGGGATGGGGCTGTGCTCAGGGGAGAGGGCTGGGTTGGAAGCCTGGGGTGGAGACTATCAGTGCACAGATAGGAGCTAGAGTTGAGAAAAGATGAGCTCATGCAGGGAGACTGGGTGGTGGGGAAAAATAGGAGAAAAGATTGAGCTTGGGCCTTCCACTATCCAAGAAATTGAAGAGACAGAAGAGCCAGCAAAGGAAACAGAATAGCCAGGGAGCTAGGAGGGAAACCAAAAAACTGTTGGGGGCAGTCAGTGAACATTTGTTAAATGCACTTGGCATAGGAGTGACCAAGGGCAGTTATCAAAATGAGCCACTCACCAGTGAAGAATTAAAGGCAAAGAATCAGGCAGGATATTTATGAATGAAACACGAGTCATAATGTAGATTCCTGGGCCATGCTCCAGAGATTCTGATTCAGTCAGTCTGGGTGGGGCCTAGGAATCTTCACATCTAACCAGCATCAAGTGATGCAGGAGCAGGCATCTGTGGCATTCACTTGGAGAATTGTTGCTGTCTCAGGGGCAACAGTGAAAGGCAGAGGGTAGGAACAATGTTGTGGTGCCCTGTTCCCTCAGCAGAGAGAGAGGCAGGATGAGCAGTGGCATTCTGCCACCCAGTGCACTCACCCTCTGCCCCCGCCCACAGCTTTCTCGCAGAACCCAGGTGCAGGCCCGGATCCCAGCCAGGAGTAAACCGAGCCTCAGTGTGGAAAATATGGAACCAAGATATCCGGGGAGGGGGTGGGCGGGAAGGAGAATAATGCAAACCATGCAGATCCGGCCGTGAAAGAGCCAGGGAAGGGGGGCCAGGGACTAGTGAACAGCAAATGAGATAGGAGCTTGCAATGTGATATGGTAGTCCAATAAAGTCACTCTCTCTCTCTCTCTCTCTCTCTCTCTCTCTCTCTCTCTCTCTCTCTGCTGCAGAGTAGAGCAAAATCAGAGGATCTGTCATCTGCGGCCTCAGGCTTGCTGGGACACCTCTGGCATCTTCGTGGTTGCATCCTGTTGAGCAGTAGGGGTGCTGAAAATCCCAGGGCATTGCTGCTAGATTGAGCCAGGGCTGGAGGACAAGCAGTATTCCATTGTTTTATGATGCAGGCAATCTGGGATGTAGTCCCAGCTCTACCAACTACTGATGGGCTGTGTGGTCTTAGAAAAGTCACTTAACCTCTCTGGACCTCCACTGCTGCATGAATAGGATGGAGGAGGTGGGAGCCAGATGATATGGGACCTCTGAATTCTACTCTGTAGGAATATCATGGGCTAGTGGATTTTCCCCTGTTTTGCTGTGACCCCTGCTGTAGAGACAAAAAGGGAGTCAGCTGGCCCAGCATGAATTGGGTACTTACTTTGTCCTTGGGACTATGCTGAGAGTTTTATATTCAGTCTTTTGTTTCAGCTTCACAACAGTCCTGTGAGGAAAGCATTATGCCCATTTTACAGATGAGGACATTGAGGCTTTGGGAAACTGGCAGTTGAGTGTGGAGGCTGGGGGGAAAAGACGCATGGTCTCAGCACCTGCACTTACTCCCCTAACCCCAGGATTCCTGTATCCCATATTTTCAGCCCTAGAGGTTAGCACTCTCCTAGCAGAGTTTTGTTTGATTAATCAGCCCATTGCTCTAAGAAGCAGCCGCTCCCCTCAAACTCATAGCTCTATACTTCCCCAAGAGAGTTGGACATATGGCCTACCACATGGGGAGAAAGGACATGTGTGGCTTGATAAGGGGCTGGTCATGTCTTTGAAATGTCTTTTTGACATGCCCAAGGGAGTTGGCAGCCATGTGGGGCCCTTGGTGTGAGGTCTGGACACAGGGGTCCTCTCTGCCAGCCTCTCCTTTACCTTGATCCATCCCAGAAGTCTAGCGCTCTTAACAGGGATCCTCTGAGCTAACCTAATGATTGCCAGGTGGAGGTGGAGGACCAGGGCAGAGGCCTTCAGGACCCCATCCTGTCCCAGCTCTAATTGGCTTCCCGGCAAGCCAGGGATGACTGCCCTCTCTGAGCTAGGCCTGGCTTCTCTCAACAGAGGACTCTTGCCCAGCCAGCCCGTCCATTCCCCTGACAAACCCTTCCCTGTGGGCTTTCCACTGAGGGGAAAGAGACCCATGGCCTGGCTTTGGGACATGGGCCCTGGCCTAGGATTCTGCGGGAGTGGCTGCCCCTGTGGGAGCCCCCTACTCAAAGCCACACCTGACAGCCTGAAGCTAGGACATGGGGATGCCAAAAGTCAGGCTCCCTTCCTCTCTTCTCCCTTGGACTCTACTCTTGAGGTCTTTCCTCCCACCTCCCTATTTATGCAAATCCCTAAGGTCCTGTGAGACCTAAATTAAGGGCTGAGACATACAAACTCACAGGGTGATCTTGCCCAAGCCATTGGCCCCTCTTGAGCTCTAGGTATCCTTTCTAACTAGGACATACCATGACTCTCCAAGTCTATCCTTGAATGATTCCATGGTTGTGACTTGTCTCTGTCACAGGGAATGGATTGCCCGTCACCTGCAAAAATCAACTCACAATTCCTTAGCTTGATATTTAAGTTCTTTGGCCATTTGGCCCTGCTTCTCTTCCATGAAGTCTTACAGTCACTTTGGACTCCTTACTGTTCCCAGAACACACTGGGCCTTTTCCCATGGCAGTGCTTCCCCAACCCCCTCAGGCAGTTCCCCTGTTTTCAATGCCCCTCCACTCACTCCCACCTCTCCAGCTCTTTGCAATGTCCCAGGGCCAGCCCAAGTAGCAAGATGAAGGGCTCCTTCCTTTGTTTACAGAGCCATTGTTAGTTCCTGGATTACCTCTGTTCTTGTAGCAGAATATTCCAATGAGTGTCTCCATGAGGGCAAGGATAAGTGTTTGTTGAATTGTAAACATAAGAAATACCTAACATTGACTTCCTTCACATAGCCCCCCCATCCTTCCTTATAGACAGTGTGCTATGGGTTCATTTATACTCCGTAACACTGTTTAATGGAAAAGTCCAGGTTATAGAAGGTGCTAATTATCTGAGTTAGAGAATCCAGGCAATGCCACTAACTCAGTGCATATATGACTTCGGGTCAGTTACTTTCTCTGTCAGTGTCTCAGTGTCTTGTTTAACAGGTAGTTAGAAAGTAGTTCAACTTGCAGACTCTAGAGCTGGACTACCTAGAGCAAGCCACACCTTTGCTGTGTACTAGTCCTGAGATCTTGGGCAAGTGACTTCACCTCTTTGACTTTCAGTTTTTACATCTGTAAAAATGAGGAAAATAATGGTACCTGTTTGTGTCATGAGAATTGAGCAAGTTAATAAGTGCACATCACTGAGAGCTATGGTAAGCCCTTGACAAGTACTACCTGCTGTTATGATTAATCATATTCTTAACTGTCCAGTGGGGCCCAGGGTGCCTGGCAGGTAGGGTGGGAGCAGGAATTAAAGGAGTGAGAGGGCCTAGAAAGCCCTCCAAGTTCTGTGAGCTGGACCACACGGTGCAAATGTGAGTCATCATGTGATAAGAAGCAAACTTGTTTCCTTCACAACTCAATGGTCTAGCAGGCAGGGTGTTAGTGGGTGCAGTTGGCCTCTCTGCACGTTTTCAAGGCTTTACAGTCTCATCATGAAAACGAACACAGAGGAACTCCCAGAACAGGCAGAGTATAGGGCCTCAGGCACTGATCCAGCAGCTCTCAAGTTCTTGTGGACTTTCCCAACTGTTCCCTCATTTAATCTCTACAACAGCCCTTTCCAGGAGGCAGAGAAGGGAGCAATAACCTCATTTTTCTGATGATAAAAGTGGGGCTCACGAGAAAGGGAAGGTCATGCAGCTATTGTAAAAATGGCCAAGGACTTGAGCCCAAATCTTCTGAGTCCCAGTGGCCAGAGCTGGAAGGACCAATCCTAGAGGAAGAATCTCTCTTACTTCTCCCCCTGCTCCCTCTACCTGTGCCGAGTACCCTCTTGTTCAGCTGATACACCAGTGCCATGCCCAGTACAGAGCCACAGAGACTCAGAGGTAAAACCAGACAGCATCTGCCTTTGCCGTCTAAGTGCTACAGGCTCCAGTACCAAGAAATGCTGGTCCAAGACACCAAGAGCCACTGAGAACTGCAATGGAGCCACATACAAAGTATGGCAAGGGCATAAAGCAGAGAGGGCAGAAGGAGGCAGAGGCCTGTGGGAGAGAGGATGGGGACATTAAAAAGAGTGAGCCAAGCTCCTGAGCTGACAGCAAGGTGTGGAGAGGGGATGGCCCAGCTGCAGATGGTGGCTCAGACCAAGTGTTGGTCTGCCATTGATGAGCTGGCATAATGCCACCATCCTCTTGCTTGTTCACCCCTGCATTGGCTACAGCAATAAATAGGACAGAGAGTGCTTAGCAAAACTATCCTCACTGGGTTTCTGCAGGAAAGAAATGAGAAAGAGCGGGCAGAAACCAGGCCAGGTAGGTAGCTAGAGAAGGAACAACATCTAGAGCAGGGGAGGCTGAGTCATCTCAGCTTCTGGAGAGCTGGGGGTCATGGTGGAGTCTCTGCCAGCAGCCCCTGAGCTCCTCAGTGATTCCTGGGCATGCAGATTCAACAAGGGAGAGGCTTGACCTCGTCAGGTTGCTGGCATGTGTTCAGCACAGAGCCCAGGTGTCAGAGATCATGTAGAGCAGGCAGGCAGGCATCCTGGGATAGGGGTCTGAGTCATCCAATCTCAGCAGTCAAGAGCAAACCCACTCTCAGTCCTGAGTTCTTAACTGCTCGGAGACCTATTCTTCCACTTGACATTCATTATCTCAATGTGTCCTTAAACTAACCCCGTGACTTATGCCATGTTGCACAGAGGGCTCAGTGGGAAGGGACCTTCTTCAGGTCACGTAGATGTAAGTGGTGGCCTGTGTGCCTCCCACTCCCTGCCTGTGGTGGATGAGTGGTTCCCCATAGTGAGCCCATCAGAAGCAGAGTTCTCTGCTGCTTCTGGTATCAGAAAGAAGGAAACCGACAGGCCCTCCAGGGACCCTGAGTTGATGTTGGTGCTAAACTGGGAGAGCAATGTGTAGTGTGGGCCCTTGCCTGGGGGCACGGAGCAGCCCAGTGGACAATGTCCTGGGCAACGGCTTGACAACCCAACAGACACCGTTTACACATGGCTGTTTTCTTCTCGCTTTTCGTCAGATAATGTTTATTTCTCTTTTTGATTATGAAAGGCACACAGGCATGCCTGTTTCTTGAAAGGGCCTTTGATAAGAGCCAAGGGCAGTACATGAAAGGGCTACTCCACTAGGGCCATTCTGCCAGCGCCTACATGCATGTGGCCTGGGAGGTTTCTTGTTTTGTTTTGTTTTGTTTTGTTTTGTTTTGTTTTGTTTGAGATGAGGGGAACAACCAGAGGAGTGGGCGCCCACCACGGCCCATAGACTCACTCCCCCAAATTGCTCTTGTCACAGAGGCACCTTTATTCGTTCCCTCACAGGGCCCTCACTCCCCTTCCACTCTCAGCCAGGGCCCTTCCCAGACCTTCTCAGGCCCTAGGCACCCTCCCTTTTAGTGGCTTTACCCCACAGCATATCAAATATGTGAAAATGCACCCACATCCCATATTAAATGTAATTTTTGCTATAAAATTTTCAAAGGATTTTTATAATTCCGCTTTTGAAATAATTTGCCTATGAGTAACTCGTTTCATTCCCAATTGGCTATGATTTCTCGGTAATCACTATGCATACTTGGGAATTCTTGCAAAGTGAGGAAACCTAACCAACAAATTGTTTTCAAATGTAATGAATTTTTTAGGAATGCTAAATTTAACAATTAATGAGGTCAATATTATATTATGTTTTGTAGACACATAATAGAACATTTATTAATTCCAATTCTCCTGTTTTCTTTTCATATTTTAGAGCCAATAAATTTTCTTGGGACTCACATGGTTTCATAACTCCTGGAAAGCTTGGAGGCCTGGGGGGTACTGCACCAACTGGGCCTTGTGGAGAGAATGGCTCGGATGCAGGAACCAAGGCGTCTTTATCCAGCCTCTGGAGAGACTGGGACAAAGCAGCCCCCAGGGGTCTTTAAGAAGGGGGCCTGAGGGCAATGAGCATTCCTCCATGGGAGTCAAGTCCTTTTTCACACATTGTCTCTGACAGCTCTCCCGCCTTCCGGGAGAGCCAGCTGTCACCATTACCTCTGTCTCACAGAGGGGGACATACAGGCTCAGAAAGGAGAAGGCACTTGCTCAGAGCCACACAGTCAGCGAGGGGCAAACCAAGGACCTACCTGTCCTCTATCTCTATAGCTTTGAAGCTATATAGAGCCAGCTTTGAAGAAGTCAGGGAGGCCCAGTGCACAGGAAGATGAGTAAATATTGACTCTTACTCTAGTGTTGTCAGAATGTTTCTCCCCCTGAAGGAATCTGCAATTAAAAGAATACAAAACATCACCATTCTACCACTTACTAGCTGTGTAACTGAATAATTTACTTAAGCTGCCGCTGCCTCATTTGTTCACCTGCACAATGGAGATAATAGTGCCTATCTGAAAGAGCTGTGCTGAGAAGAAATGAGTTAGACATGCAAAGCCCTTTGCAGAGGGCCTGACATATAATAAATGTTTGATACATGTTAGCTATTACTAACATTATTGCCATTATTATTATTATTATTCTCTGAGCACCAGGACCCAAGGCACCCACTGTCTGAACCTGTAAAGAGGAGTGAGTGCGTGGGGTGCTGGGGAACAAAGAGGGCACTGCATGGGGATCCTGAGATGTGGGCTGCACCTGGAGCTCACACTTGAATAGGAGAACCTGATCTCAGGCTCAGAGGGGCCGCAGACACCAACTGCCACCTGCCAGGCCTCTGGGACCGCACAACTAAGAGGGGCTCCTTCACACCCAAAGCTGGCTGAGCTATTTTTAGTGACGACAGCAACTGCCCCCAAGGCCCTCCCATCAAGCCTGGAGGTGGGAGGTGACAAGAAGGGAAGGGGAAGGCCTCAGGGAATATGAGGGTTTATGTTTGCAGCCACCTGGGCCTCTGCTCTGGGGCCTGCTCCAGTCCAGGGTGTCCTTGGCATCTGGCCAGGCCAGTGGTTGAAGGTTTTCCCTCAGTGCAACCTCTGCCTGGAGCCAGGGGAGCCAGAGACATTCACCTCCCTCCCAGTCCACCTCTTCTTGTTGTAGGCACCCCGCAAATCTCTTTCCCTGGCCTGCTTCCAGCAGCTCTGAACCAACAGTTCTGGGGGACTGCTAAGGGCCATATTGGAAGAACCCCAAGATCTTCCTTTAGGCTCCAGAGGACCTAAGAAAGAGAGAGACTGTGGCCCTGGTCACAGGCAGCCAGCCAGTCAGTGGGTGACTTGGGACTTGAACTCAGTCATACTGTCTCCTCATCCAGTGTCTTCGCCACAGTCACTCACTAGGCTCAACTTGGCTAGCTGTGTGGCCTGGGGCAAGTCCTAACCCCTCTGGGCCTCATGAGTGTATGTGTGCGAGGGTGCCCTGAACTGGGTGAGGGCAGCCTGAAGGCATGTGGCTGCAGGAGCAAGCAGGGGAGCACCATACATCAGCTTGCCCAGGGCCCAATGCTGTGTGGTCAAGTGCATTTTCTGCAGCCCTTGTAGGCTCCCAGGCATGCATGCATGCCCATGCACATGCTCAGATACTTACCCGACATTATCTAGGCTAGGGATCACCATGCTGCACGTGCAACCAGTTTGCCTATCCTTCTCAAATCTAGAGACGGTTGAAGCGATTCTAATTACAGCCTGCATTCCTGCTCTGTCTGAGCTTTCCCTTTTTCAAATGGTCTCAATTTTTTTCTTCAGCACTTGGCTCCCTTGCTCCCCCCTGGTTGACTCCCCCAACATACACCTCATTCTCACGCCCTTCATCTCCTCCCCCTTTTCTGGGTTGGATTGTTCAACTTCAGCTTGATTTTCTGCTGTCTGTGGCTTGGCAAGACTTAAGAAAGCCCAGTCTCTGGTGTGTGTGTGTGTGTGTGTGCACACGCATGTGTGTATGTACATACATGCACACACATGTGAGTGTGTACATGATGGTATGGTGAAATATGGGCATGTGTGGTGTGTTGGGCCTGTGTACATTATTTGTATGCATGGTGCATGCATGTCAAAGTGTGGGTGTGTGCATGTCAAAGTGTGAATACCTGCACATGTCATGTTTGCATATATGTAGCATTTTGTTTACATGCTCATGCTTTGTGCAGGGGCTAGTCTCTGTGTGCATGCATGTATGTGTGTACCTGATGGTATGTAATCATGGGCACCTGGTTCCATACACGTTGCTTGTTTTGGGTGTCACCTCTTCTCCCTTAGCACAGACACTGCCCCCTGCAGGTTAGGTGGGAGGCCTACAGAGCTTCCTTGGATATCTCAAAGATCCTAGTTCTCCTTTGGCCTCCCACCTCCAGCCAGCAGCAGAAGTCAGTCACTCAGGCTCCCCCAGTTTCCTGGCTTGAACTGATGGACACACTTTCTGTAAGAAACCCCGATATATCCCAGTAGGACTCATGTACCCGTTTACCTTAATCACCACGAAAGCCCAGACCTCCTTGGCCTTCCACCATCCTTCCAACTCTAATCCTTAAATTGCTCTATACGTTGCCTAGACTTGGGCCTCACCTTACATTTTTTCCAAGCTCCTGAAATCCTTACACTACTTTCTGGTACCATCAGCAACTCTTTCTCTCCCCACACCCTCAGTCTCTTAGCATTGTTTCCTTCATTCTTATGCCATGAAGACACAGAGGCTCGGACTTCCGGCCAAGATGGAGGCATAGGTAGACGCACTGTGCCTCCTCGCACAACCAAGATAGGGACAACAAAGATATAGAAACAAAATAACAACCAGAACTGACAGAAAATTGAAGTTTATGGAAGTCGGACAACCAAGGATTTAAAAATAGACACTTTCATCCAGACTGGTAGGAGGGGCGGAGTCCAGCCGGGTGA
>CM052552.1:28651393-28685618 GCA_028533065.1 Trachops cirrhosus
TCAGTCAGTGACCGAAAGCTGTATCTCCCGGCGCTGGGACCCTGAGTTGCATGCAGTGCCTTGCTTCACAATGGCCGCCTTGCTGGGTCTGCTGGTCGCCACCCCCTGGCCAGGGCCCACCAGCCACTGCTGCTTGTGTGCCCAGGATCTGCTAGGTCTGCCGGTCGCCACCCCCTGGCCAGGGCCCACCAGCCACTGCTGCTTGTGCATCCAGGGTCTGCCTGCTGTGGGCCTATGCACCGCCCTGGGTGCTCAGCTCTCCGCTCCGTGTCCCTCGCCCGGCTGCCCAACTCCTCCTACCAGTCTGGATGAAAGTGTCTATTTTTAAATCCTTGGGTGTCCAACTTCCATACACTTCAATTTTCTGTCAGTTCTGGTTGTTATTTTGTTTCTGTATTGTTGTTGTTCGTATCTTGCTTGTGCGAGGAAGCACAGTGCGTCTACCTGTGCCTCCATCTTGGCCAGAAGTCTCTGCTTGGCATATCCTTGGTACCACATGCATGTTCACTGAAAGAACAAATATGCACATACCTGTCTTCATTTAATTGAGTTTTGTGGACGGCTTCCCATGTGGGTAGAGAACCTGCTTTGTTTTGTCAAGTGCATGTATAAATGGCATGTGGATCCATCCACATGCAGCAAGAGGCTTGGGGTGGTACAGCAATGGGAAGTTGGTTCAAGGTGAGAGGAACAGGTGGCTGATGGCAGCCTTTTTCCCCTCCATCGATTGCATTAATGCTAGAAATTAGAATGAGGCAGGTTGAGTAATGGTTGGTAATTCAGTCCATGTTACATACAGATTCATTGTTGAGAACCAGAGTGGGGAAGGATGAGAAAGACAGATGGGAGAGAGACAGGCAAAGCTCAGAGCTAGCACAAGAGTGAGCTCTAGGCTGCAAGGGTGAGAGCAAACTTCATCTGAGAGGACTGTAGCTCTACCCCTGCCATGCAGGTCCTCTATGCTGTGTCACTCTTGTCTGAGCCCTCCACCTTCCTGAAGATGCCACCTTTTCCCCACTGGCGACAGGCTAGACTGAGGTGGGTGAGTTGGGGTGGAAAAAATACTGTGCCACCTTCTCACGTGTGGTCTCTGGCAATTTACTTCCCTTCTCTGTGCCTTAGTTTCCCAATCTGTAAAAAGGCCAAGATGATTGCTGGCCAAAAGGCTTGTTGTGAGTGTTTAAACAAGGTGGCTACCAGGTGACTTGAGGTCCTTCCTTCCAAGTGCCCTGCCATAAGCAGTCCTTCCTTCCAAGTGCCCTGACCTTGGGCCATGTTTTTCTTCACTCTGGCTTTAGCTTTAAAACAATATAATTTTAGGGAAAAAGAGCTGAGATGGGCCCTCAGATCAGAATGGGTCACAAGCTGCATGTGTGTCAGCACAGATCTCACCATTTGGAAGCCTGACTACAATCTGAAGCTCCTCAAATAGGTACTGCAAAGCCAGTATGGGCTAATGGGTCCTCCTATTGCAGGGTATGTAGGTGTGCAGGCGCAGGCATGGAGAGGCAGACAAGGAGGGAATATAGATGGAAGGGTCCAGATACCCAGGTTCAAGTCAGAACTCCACCATTTCCCAACCTTGGGACCAGTCACTTCTCCCTTATAAGCCTCAGTTTCATCAGCCTGCAACATGGAGATATTAACATCACAATGAGGTAGAAGGTGTGAAATACCTGACCGCGGTAGGTGCTCTGGGGATGGTACCTGCATGTTATTTCTGTAGCTTCACAGGTACTATTGAGTTGGGAATTGAGTTTGCGGCAGAACATGAAAGCCTTTTTGGACTCCAAGAGGAAGGGCACAGGGACCTAAAACTGACTACCGTGGGGGAAGCAGAGGGCAGAGTTTTATTCAGGCAATGAAAGGAGATTATGCCTGGGTGGGTTGGGGAGGAAATTAGATGACCAAGGAGGAACCAGACTGGCCCCAGGTCATGTATTCTGGCTGAGGTAGGACTAGAAGCCCGACTGCCTACATTCCCAGCTATGTCTGACGGTTTACCAGGCTGCTGTCCTGCATCTCCACCAGCAATAGAAGCAAGGGTCATGGGGAATGAAGGCTTTATCTGGGAAGGAATACCCTAATGGCTCCAGAGTCTTGAAGGAGGTGGGCTTTTTTCTAGTGGGCTGGGAGAAGGAGAAGCAGGCTTTTATGTCTCATCTGGAGCTTAGGACACTCCTAGGGAGCAAGCTCTCAGCTCCAAGTCTTAGCCCAGGCTGTTGCTGCTTCTTGAGCCCCAAGTACCTCCTGCAGGTGCCCCCTGCTTGGCCTCAGAGGCCTGGGGAGGGGGAGATTAGGGTGACAGCTGCTGGGCCATGGGCTGGCGGACGCCAGGGTGGGGATGAGGGTAGGGGGGTCAGCCTAGAAGAGGGCCAGCAGGCAGGAGCATGAAGAGGAAGTTCACAGTCTGCGGCAAATGGATTTCAAGGCCCTGTTAAGTGGAAAAGCCTCCAGGAACGTGGCAGAGAAAGGGCCTTGTCTTTGCAGAGGGGCTGTAGGTCTGGGCGGGGGTGTCTTGGCAGGGGGAAGCTGAGCGGCTTGCCTTGTGTGTGAAGGGAGGATGATGGGGGAGGGTGGATGGGGCAGCTGAGTGAGGCTGGAGCCTTGTGATTGACAGCTGGTTGGAGGTAGGCTCCAGTCATAGTTCCAATGCTGAAGTTTAGGGACCACAGGACTCAGTGTTGGTTCTCAGAGGTTGCAGGAACTTGAGCTTACACAGGACATAGGACTGACTTGTGTCTCTCAGTCTCCAGGTCAATCTCTTTAGCCATCCACCAAGAATGGCCCTCAGGGCTGGGGTCAGGGGGTACAGAGGGAGCTCAGGGATCGTTCCTGCCCTCACAGAACATGTGGTTGGGCAGAACAATCATTCTCGTGGACACAGCATTTTATAGTTTATGAGACACTTGCCTATTCATTCCCATATCATAAGCCTGTGAGATAGGACAGGTTGGAGAAACTAAGGCTCAGAGAAGTGAAGTGATTACCCAAGTTCCATAGTGGCAGAGAAGTCCCAGCTTCCTTCTGCTCTTGCCTTCCTGGGACCCATAAACTCCCAGGTTCCCCTGGGCCCTAGATTTTCCATTCTTATAGGTGGTTCATCTGAGGGAGAGACTATGTGAGAGGGCTCAGGCCCAGAAACCTCTTAGTCCAGCAAGGTAAGGTGATCTTTTGGCCTAAGAGCATGTCTAGCTGCCTCTCCTTGGGCTGAACAGCATGCAGCCAGCCATGTAGCCTTCCCTCTTGTGGCCTCAGTTTCCTTGACACCCATCTCAGCCCTTGAAGGAGTCACAGTGGAGAGGAGTGATGGAACCAGAGAGGCAGTGACCAAGGCTGTGTAGGCGGCTTAGTAGAGGAGGAGGAGCTTCAGGCCCCTTTCTCAGCCAGGCCCCCTGCCCTTTGCCTGGCCTGGCCCCAGGCACAGGGCCCAGCCAGCTGTCCCAGGGCAGGCAGGCTAGCTGCATTAGCAAATGTGTTTGCGGTTATGGGCCGCTCCCGAAAGCAGAGAAATGCTGCACAGGGGAAGGAGGGGCGGATTGAAGACAGACCAGGCTCTGGTTCTCAGCCCCAGTCAGGGAAATCAGAACCAGGCTGGACTTCTGCCCCTCACCCCTCAAACAACCTTCCTCACAATTCCCTCCCAGCCTCCCTGGCCTGGGGAGAAGCCTGGGGAAGGCCAGGCCTCAGTAGTATAGAGAGCTCAGGGAAGGTTAACCCCATGCTGGTTAAGAGGTACTGCCTTTGGGTGTCAATGGGAGAGGTCTAAGGTGGGGAGTGATCATGGGGTGATTCCTGCACCCACCCTCTCATTCCAGGTAACTCTCTCTCCCCTACGCCCTGCTTCTGAGGTGGACACAGCAGATGGAGACAGACCTCAGTCCCAATCATGAAGTCTGCACACCTGAAGCCACCCAGACTGAGACAGGAAGAAAATCTTCCTGCTCTATCTTTCTTTTCCCAAATTACTCCCTTCTCCTTATCCTTAGGCTCAAAATGGTGTGGACAGACCAGAAGGGTGCTACTTGCCCTAAAATCTGCCAGGAGCCCACTAGGTCCCTACTTTTTGGACTTTATCCAGAGCCAAGCCAGTCTGTTACAGAAAGTGGGTGACGAGGGTAGGGGTCAGGAAAGGAGCAAGAGCTGGAGGTGGGGCGCAGTAATAGCAAGTGGGAAAACTGGGGAAAAGGGCAAGCAGAACCAGACAGGGATGGGGCAGGGACAGTTTGGTGTGAGGCACACTGCAGCCCAGTCCATTTCAAGATGAGAGTTTTAGTAAGGATAATGACAACAATAACAACACCAGTAGCTACTTAGCATTCCACACTAACTAGGTACCTAGCACTCAGATCAAGGGATTGAGGCTCAGAGAAGTAAGGTCCTTTTCTAAGGCCACACATCTTGGAAAGAGCAGAACAGAGATAGCAACCCAGGCTCTTCAAACTGCTGTCTCCCTGATGGGGTGGGGGACAAGCTGGGGGCCCTACATGCCTGGGTCTGCTGGTGCTAGTTCTGGTACTTATTCAAGATGTGTTCTTCTCTCTAGGATGCCATTTCCTCCATTGTCGGCTTGGTCAACTCCTAGGTATCCTTCAAGAGCCAGCTTAAAAGTTCCAGTCCATTAATCCTTGCCAACACCCATTGTACCCAGCAGCCCCGTCCCTGTCCTTGCCATGTGGCAAAAAGATTTTTTGTTCTCCTAGATCATCATCTCCTACAGGTCTGGGACTGGTGCTGAGAAGCCTCTTAGTCACTGTCAGCCTCCTCTTTTGTCATACAACTAGAGTGGTTTATACGTTCTCTGTCTGAAACATGAAGCATCTTAGTGTCTTGGTTATAAGTGCAGGCATTGGCATCAGACAGACCAGGGCTCAAAATCTGCTTCTGCCACTGTCTGGACATCAGGCTCCATGCAGGTGAGAAGCATGTCAGCTCTGTTCACTGTGGCTCTATTCACAGGTGCTGCACATGACATAGGCACTCAATTAGGTACATTTTTTTCAGCTTCTGTGACCCTCAGTTTTCCCATTTGGCAAAAAAGAGGTAATCTCAGCAGGCCTCACAGGGCTGTTAAGAAAATTCCAAGGCCTCACTGACTGGCATGGCTCAATTGGTTGAGTGTCATCCCACAAAGTGAAAAGTTGACAATTTTATTCCCAGTCAGGGTACATGCCTGGGTTGCAGGTTTGGGTCCTGGATGGGGGCATGTGAGAGGCAACCAATTGATGTGATCGATGTTTCTTTCTCACATTGATGTTTCTCTCCCTCTCTTTCTCCCTCCCTTCTCCTCTCTCTAAAATTACAAAAACAAACAAACAAGCAAACAACAACAACAACAACAACAAAACAACTCAAAGCAGGCACACATGCCATTAGGAGGTCAATGCCATCATAAATGAAATAAAATATTTTTGTTTAAAAATGAAGATTGTAGGACCTATCAAAGCAGGTGCTTTAAAGAGGGTATCCCCTCAACCTTGCTGTACCCACTCTGAGGTACAAACCCTGTCCTACCCACCCTGAGGCACAGATGGACCAACAGAGGGGCTGCCTTCTCTGGACAGAATCCAGGAAATGAAGTGAAGAGAAGTTTTTAGCTTATTACTCAGGGCCACTTTCTTCATTGCTGGTATACTGTCTCAAGTCTCACTTCCTTGCTTCCTGTTGCAGGAGCAGACTATCATTCCCCCGAAAAGCTGACAGCAGTTTACTTTGGGGGCTTGGGCTTGTTTGTGGCCCAGGTGAGCTAGTGGGGCCCTGTGCCTGGCCACCAGGGAGCTCCAGGGCTGTGGGGGCAGGTGCCAGGTGAGAAGACCAGCTGACAAGGCCTAGGGGACAGCTGGCTCCAGGAAGCTGCCCTCCTCAGGAGTGAAGAGAGTGAATTAAATGTGCCCAGCCCTTGGCAGAACACTTGCTTTCTCACCGGGGCCCTGTCAGACACTCTTTTACAGATGGAGGAGAATGAGGCTGAGAAAAGTGTGGGGCTTTCCTAGGGCTACTGAGAAAGTATGCAGCAGTAGCACTGGGATTCCAGGTCCCATGTGCTTCTGCTTCCCTCGGCTGTCTCCAAGGCACCAAATGTCAAGGGGCCAGACTCACTGAGCACTAGGGCTCACACTTTCACCTGGGACACAAATACCACAGCCCCTGCAGGCTGCATGGGGGCCCATCTGCAGCCAGAGGACAAGAAGGGGATGATAGTGGGAGAAGGTGCAGCAGAAGTAGATGGGTTGAAGTGGGTTCGGGGGGAGGTGATGAAAATGTTTAAGGGTAGAGAGGCAGTTATTTATAATAGCAGATTAGAGGAGTAATACTGCCCTGTTTGGCTAAGGGACAGCTTGAGGGTGGGTGGGCAGGCTGGAAGATATTTGGGAGGTGTGGCTGTAAAGGGTAGGGGACTCACTGACCCAAAGGGGCCCAACCAGTCCTGGAATCTGGGCTGTGGCATCTCCAACTGGGCTAGACTGTTGCCTGCCAGGATGACCTCGAGGGTCCTTAAGCACCCAGCAGCCTCAGCTCATAGGGTAGCCCCAGAGACCCTCCCTTGCCATCTTCCCTGGCGCTGTGGAATGACAAGGGAGACTCATCTGGGCAGCCCACAGAAGCTCATGAAGATACCATAGGACAGCTTTGAGAGGAAGGGAATCCTTCCTTCCATTGTATAGATGACGAACTGGAGGTCTGAAAGATGTGTAAGCAGACCTGGGGCTCTGCCCTGCCACAGTCCAGGGTCATTCCACGGCTCCCAACCCTCCAGGGCAGAGTGCCAGCTGTCTTCCTGCTTCCTCTGTAATATGCTGGAAGGTGAATCTACAGATTCCAGTGGTCATTTCTTTGCATAATAACCACTTCAGTCCTGGGAAGTTTTTTCTGATATCTGAACACAATCCTTCCTGTTGTCCTTCCACCCCTGTGTACTGTTGGGGGAGACAGGGTGGGCAGAGAAAGAGAGAGAATGAGAGAGAGAGAGAGACAGACAGACAGACAGACAGACAGAGAGAGACAGAGAGAAGAAAAGAAGGAGGAAGTGGGGGAGGAAGGGGAGGGGTAGGGAGGAGGCAACTTATTGCACATTGACAATGTAGAGATTCAGCTACTTGTTTTCATCAATTTCAGGAGCTCAACTTTGATTTAAATGTCTTTTAAACCTCAAGACAGTTATAATGCAGATCTTACTATCCCTGTCTCACACATAAGAAGCTGAGGTTCACTGAGGAATGGGTAGACTAAAGCCCAGCAAGCGAATGATAAAGCTGGGTTCTCCACCTCAGATGGGCCTCCCAAGCTGCCAGGCCATATGCCCATATCTGTGGAAGGAGAAATGAGGGGTTTCAGTGATTTGGTCAGCGGTTTGGGAGGGGACCCAGCAAGTGTTCAGAGGTAAGGAACTGGCTAGGTGGCTTGGCGATAGTGAATGAGGAAAGTGAGGGAGGGGGAGGTCAAGGTAGGGTTAGGGTCTGGTACCCCGTTGCTAGATGCAGATGCTGCCAGGGGCCTTGCCAATCCCAGAAGGGTGCACCTTTGTTATTCACTCCTCAAGACCCCAGGTATTTCCCTCTTGCCACCCAGACTCTAGGCAGAGGACCTGTGATTGCAAGACTGTGGGACTGTGTACCCTCCAAAGCTGGTTGCTGGTACAGTATGGGGCATCATACTTAGAGAGGTTGTCTCTGTAGGCCTGCCCCCTTCCACTGAGCAGAGGTGGGTAAGGCCAGGAAGAGGAGGAGAAGTTGGGGGAGGGGAGGAGGGGTGCTGTTCTTTTTTTCTCAGGCAGAAATGAGCTCATGTTTTGTCTAATCTAAATTCTGTCAAGCAAGCGAAAAGGGGAGAGGGAGAGAGAGAGAGAGAGCGGGAGAGAGAGAGAGAGAGAGAGAGAGAGAGAGAGAGAGAGAGAGCTACAGAGTTAATAAAAAATCTGCCAAGCACATGTTCTTTCCAGCTCAGAGACAAACCAAAAGAAAACAAAAAACTACCAGGAGAGCTGAAAGGACAGACCAGACGGGGTATGTGTTCTCAGCTCACACAACTTCCTCTTCACTTCAACCAGAGAGAATTTTACCTCAAGTCAAACTCTCTCCTTGTCCAACCAGCCAGCTCCCTGTTCTGTGCCCACAGGAGGGTGGTAGGGCCTGGCCCCAGGAGGGAGTTGGTTCATCCTTCCATCCTTGCATTCTCCATGATTGAGGTGTGAGGAGTCAGGGGCACAGAGCAGTGGGGTCTGTCTTTGTCAGTCCAGGGTCCTGGGAAGCAGAGAAGACATACTGTTTAGCAGATAGTAGATAGAGGGCCACCTTCCCACACCTTAGGAAAGCCAGGCAGCCCCTCATGGAACAAGGCCCTCCTGGGAAGCAGGCTGTGATACAAGTGATACCAGGAGGTCAGAGTTGACGATGCTCTGGCTTCCATGGAACCATCTTTACTCTGTAACCAGCAAGGCTTGGGGAAGGTGAGTTCTCCCTCTGTGGCCTTCCCTTCTCCTCAGCCCCTCCCTGCCCACTCTGCCTCCCATCTGCCTCCCATGTTGAGAAAGGCTGGCTGTGCAGCATTGGAATGTGGAGCTATTCCTAAGGGGGAGACAGGGAAGTGAGGGGAGCTGAATTGGCCATGCTGAGCAAGACGTTTAGCAACCCGAGCAATAATAGGGCTTTCATGGAGATGGCCAACCTTGGGTTCTGAAGCTATTTTCCACCCACAACCCTCCTTCCTCCCGCCCTGAACTGCCCCGGCTGAGAATCCTCCTTTGTTGGGCTGAGGCCTGGGGAAAGAGGGGCTGGGCTTTGTGGAGGGGCCCCCAGGCCAGGCTGACTGGGCTCCCTGTTGTCTGGGTAGGGTACATCTGGGCAGTGGAAGGGACCTGGGGCCAAGGACAGGGTCTAGACAGCCAGTCCTTCCATCCCAGAACCCCCTAAGGCATGGGCTTTGCTTCTGCTCCTGGGTGCTGAGTAGTGTTTGTGGCATGGCATTTCCCACGTTCCTCAGTGGGAGGATTCTTGAAGGGACACATGGAAAAATGGTCACTCTTTGTCAAGCACTCTTTGGCCAGAGAAGCTTGCTCCAGAACCACATTTCACAACAGGGCAATAGGGAGATAGACTTGAGGGAAGGCTAAGAAGGATCCCAGACCCTGAGTTTGACAGACTGGGTCTGGGGGCGCATAAGGGCTGTATGAGGAGCAGGAGCCAGCAGGGTGGGGGTGTCGCTGGGGCTAGGGCTTGGCCTGGCCTGGCAGGGTAATGAGATCCAGCTGGGAAGGAGAAGGAGAAGTGGGGGGAGGAGGAGGTCTCCTTTATCTCTCGCTCCATGTTCTCAGGGCCCACGTTTTTTAATTTGTGTTGGATAAACAATATGGGATTGTGTACGCAAAGAAGCTCTAATTATCCCCTGAGGTTGTGTTTCCTTAGAGGAAATGAACTGGGCATGGCATTCGCGTTGGATCGCAGAAACGCACGAGCCCAATAGCTTCCAGATTGCTGCTCAGGCGTGCCATGCTGAGACCCCCCTCCAGTGGGGCTGCTCTCTCCATACCCCCATCTGGGTCTGGAGCCCAGCCTGCGCCCCGCCTGACCTGGCCCTGGGAGGGCAGAGGAAGGGCTGCTTGCTCTGCAGCCTCACTTCTTCCCAGTGTATTAAGCCATCCCCAAGCCCCACCAGTCTCACCTCTGTCTCTCTGCTGTGGACAATCAAGGGCTTGGGACACAGGCCTCTGAGACAAGGGCTGGAGATGGAGGGGACTCCTTCCGCCTCTAACCCCTGACAGTCCTCAGTAAATTGTTTCACTAAGCAGTTCTTGTGGGGAGGCTAGGGTTCCTGCCCCATCTGCCACTGAACATCATCGTCCCAAACCACTACTGCAAGGGACAATTTTCATGGGAGCCTCCTCTGGGATGGGTGGGTACAGGAGGAATCGTCATAGGGACCAGGAACTCTGTTCTTCCCCAAGCTTCTCCAGCATGCTGGGACATAGGCACCATTCGTCTTATGAGCCATCTCTCCATCCGCCACCCACAGGGAAGAGGCCCAAAGAAATGAAAGGAGTTGTCTCAAGGTTACATCCTGGTGGCAAACCTGGGATGAGAACCAGGGCTTGAGATGGCCAGCCAGTTGAATGGGACCTGTGAAAGAATAGGTGTGTCAGGGAGTGAGCGATGGCTGAAGTGTAGACCCAGAGTTGAATAAGATCAAATC
Organism: Trachops cirrhosus; assembly: GCA_028533065.1. Lineage (NCBI taxonomy): Eukaryota > Metazoa > Chordata > Mammalia > Chiroptera > Phyllostomidae > Trachops > Trachops cirrhosus. Next base: position 28,661,579 of record CM052552.1, read on the forward strand.
ACCCTCCTTAAGTATATTCCCTTCTTCCTCATTAAGGAATCCAAGGCATTCCCAGAGATCAGGTGGGCACATGATCAAGAACAATGAACTGAGTGTTGCTGCTACTTGATGGGTGCTGACCCATGAGCCAACACTTGAATTTAAGGAGCTGGCTGGCTTGGGGAGGATGGAGAAAACCACAAAGGTGGGCTCTGGGATACTCTCAGGACTTGGGGGCATGGAATCTTCACCCTCTACCACAGGCAAGAAGGAGGGCAGAGCAAGCAGTCCCCAGGAGGCTTCTCTGGGGGAGCTGCAGAAACAACAGGCCAGGCTGGGGCCAGACAGCAACCCCTGCTCGACTCTGGATCAGGCAAGACAATGGTGCGATCGGAGGTGGGAGGTGGTTGGCAGCCCTGGAACTGGACTGCTTCTACTCCAGTGGAAGGTTCGCCCCCATGTATCCCTTTTATCTTTTCATTACATACAAATTAGGAGTGCGATTAACTTTATTAAAAGCAAACAAAGCTGGTCAGAGAATGGGGCCTCCAGACAGAGCTGTGGGGGTTTGGAGAGGAGAAACCAAGGAGAACAGGGGAGGTTGTGGTTGCAGCAGTGGAAAGGGCAGGAGGTGGAGGGTGTGGGGGAGGGGCTGCCCTGCAGGATTTTCTATCTCCAGAGATCCCACCACTTTTATCCCCGTCTGCATCCCTCTGAAGTTATGCCAGTATGGCCTAGCCCCCAGACAGAATTCCAGACTTTAAAACCTGAAAGGAGCTGTAGAGACCATGGGGTCTACCACTGTCCCTGCTACAGCTATAGATGGGGAAACTGAGGCCCAGAGAGTAGAAGTAATGAGCCCAAAGCCTCATTGCCTGTAAGTGGTTGGGGGTGATGGGATGAGAGTGGAGGCTTTCTGCTTTCAAAGATGTTCAGGGAAGGACATACGCACTCTGCCGCATGTCCCCACAGTGCATGGAAGGTCTGATCTAAATCTTGCTGCAGATAAACCCTATTTTTGTCACCCCTCAGTGGAGCTATTGACCCACACTAACCTTTTGTTTTCAACTGAAAGTGGCCATGTCCTGACTTCTTGGCCTCCTCTTCTTCTGTGGCTTTTATCACTTTTGAGACCTCAGGCTCCAATGGCTTTGGGAACCTTGACCACAATCCCGGACAACACCCATGCCAACCCAGGCATTTGTTCCTCAAGCAGTTCAAGTTCTTGGAAAGAATTTTCATAAGTCCTCATTGTTTCCTCCTGGAAACTATGATTGCTAGGCAAGGCAGAATCCACTTGCTTCATTTGTTTGCTAATTAATTCATTCAGAAAACATTTATTGAGGGCTTATTTTGCGCCCAGCAATGTAGTAGGTGGTAAGGATTCAATAATGACAAGACAAATGTGGTCCCTGACTTCATGGGGCTTAGAAAGGAGAAACAGAGATTTGGAGGGACCATAGCACACCATCAACACCACTAGAAAGAGCAGCAAGGTAGATGAAAGAGGACACATGCCACACATACACAATGTTTCTTCCTTGAGCCATTCTTCACAAATCTGGGAGGCCATCAAGAAGCAGAGTTGGCAGGGACCCTGCCACCTAACCTTCTATTCAATTTCCACAAGGCTTGGCAGTGTCCCAGGGTCGCAGACACCATCTCTAGTTACCCCTGCCTTTCAGCACCTCCAGAATGCCATCAATATCCTTGATTACTCACCACTCATCTTCAGACATCCAAAAATAAAACGTTTTTTCCTAAAATCCCTCTTGGCTTTAAATATCAAGGACTCTAATAGTGTAAAATTGGTTCCAGGAGGAATGTTGCAACTCTCAAGGAAGTAAAGTCTTCAGGCACTTGAGAAGCAACTACTAGAAAATATTTACTCTGTATAGAAATGGGTCAAATATGCTTAGCAACCTCCCTCAGCTGAGGAGGTAAGAAATGGGTGGGAACTGAGCCAGCCCTTGTCCCTACCAAAATGAAATCTACTATTGGGTTAAACCAAATGAAATTGCCAATTTTCTAGGTCAAATTGGTCAAGCATTGGCAATTTCATATGGTTCAACCTGATAACTCCCAACTGTTCTCAGTGATTGGTAAAGTAGAGCTTTGCAAGAAATACCTGAAACAATTGCCCTATTGTATCATTAGAGTGTGTACCCCAAGCCCTGCTCTTGGGCAATCCCAATCCTTGTTGAATAATTACAATAGGTTTCTGGAGCTTCCTACTGGGCAGTTCTTATTTGTCATTGGTGGTAATGCAATAGTTCCTTTTGACACTGAGTAATATGAACACTAATATCTACATAGCACTTCCCCTGAGCCAGACCCTGTTCTAAGTACATTGCACTTATTAACCCATGTAGTCCTCATAACTATCCTATAGTGTAGGTGCTGTGATCATCCCAATTTTAGATGACAGGAAATGAATGAAAAGGGGAATTCAACGACTTGTCTGACGTCTCACCAGTAATATGTTGTTGAGCTGTAATTAATCTCTGAACTAGGCTGTCTGAATCACTAGGCTGTGCCTGCACTTTGAATTTTCTCCTGTGTCCGAATCAGAAGTTTGTTCCTTCTTGGGCCTGGGCCAAGGGTTAAGGAGAGACTGAGGTCTGCTCTCATCTGCCCCCACATCCATCATGAGGAAGAATGTGTTTCCTAGGGACTGAGATTGATCAGCAAATGAGCAGATGGGGTGGGGACTGAGGGGCTGTATCATTCAGGTCAGGCAAGGACAGAACTAAATCAGTGATCCATGAAAAGAAAGGGATTCCTCCATTGCTTCTTGTGTCTCATCACTTCTCTTCCAAAGATACTTGTCAGATGTCATGGACTGTGGCAGAAGCCTAAGGAAGCAGGTCCAAGAGACCTGGGTCCAAGCTGGGCTTAGCTGTGTGGCCTTTGGCATGTTGCTCAACCTCTCTCAGCTGCAGTTTCCTCATCTGCAAAATGGGACTAATAGCCCCAACTGCAGATTGGTGTTGTGGGGTTTCGATGAGAGAAGCAGAGCAATGTGCCTGGCAAAGTCCTGGCCCACATGCAGTACTTGGTGAGGCCAGTCCCCTGCCCCCATTCTTACTGCAAAACCCCAGCTGTGGTTTCCAGTTTCCCACCACTCCTTGTCCCTCTGCCCTTGGCATGTGGCCTTTCAGAAGCCCCAGGGTCCAGTGACCAGTAGCTAGGAATGGACTATGGCAATGAAGTGAGATCCAGTTAGTTTTATTAAAGTTATGATTTAATTTTATTCCACACTAAAGCCTTGAATGATGGTTTCTCTTTTCCTTACTCCTTTAGTCACCCAATTCCAGGGCATTAGGGAAGCCTCCCTACTCTTGCCACCCCTATTTCAAGCTTGCAAATGTTTTATGTTGGCTCAGTAGATAGTGTGCCAAGTCCACTTTCTGTTCCTGACACTCCACAGAAAGGCAGGGGGATAAAAAGTCCAAGGAAGAAATAAGAAGGGCAAAAACCATGTTGCAAATGCCTGCCCCCCACCCCTGGTCATGGTGCAGTGGGTCTGGAGCTGACACTAATCAGTGTGGTTTCTCTCCCAGCCCCAAGTTTATCCTTGTGTAATTTAGCGTAGGAAAAGCTAATACTGATGTGTCAGGTTGGGTTAATGGAGATTTTTTTCCAGCTGAGCAAAGGCCCTTTCTCCTGCCACCTCCATCCTCAGGCTCCTCCCCAAAGGAGGCATCCCACCCACATGCCACAGATAAGCTGCTTCTGTGTGACCAAGATCTTCAGGAGCCTTGGCAGGGCTCTCCTCTTTCTGAGAGCTTTGGAAAAGGAGATGTCCTCACCACTTTTGTTCGCCCATTTCTATTAGCCCACAAAACCTGCTGGCAGGTAGTAATGTCCAACATGAACCCTTCTTCTTCCTCCTATTGCTTATCCCCATTGGAGTGTCTCCAGGTCTGCCACAGGGCTCTGTGGCTCAGGATGAGAGAGCTTCCTGGCACTGTTCCTTTGTTTACCTCTCTGAGTCACAAGGGATTGGGTTAGATGACTTTAGTGGGTCCTGTGGTCTCAAAGAACCTGTAGCTCTAGGGTTATAGACCTACAGAGGGAGTTGGCTGGGTGTCAGTTCATCCTGAATTTTATTGGTGGAGGCATGGCCCCAAGGGTTCCAAGTCCCTAGCGCCTCTTCCAGCATCATGTCACTGATGTACCCTGGAATCTTGCTTTGGGCGTTTGGGATTCTACTTCAGCTTTGTTATAACTGTTTGACCAACAGTCCTGTCCCCTCTCCAGACCTCAGTTCCCCTACCTATAAAAAAGAGAGAGTAGGCCCTGGCTCATGTGGCTCAGTGGATTGAGTGCTGGCCTGTGAACCAAAGGGTCACTGGTTCGACTCCCAGTAAGGGCACATGCCTGGGTTGTGGGCCCGGTCCCCAGTAGGGGGCACACGAGAGGCAACAACACATGGATGTTTCTTTCCCTCTCTTTCTCCCTTCCTTCCCCTCTGTCTAAAAAATAAATAAATAAAGTATTTTTTAAGAAACAGAGAGTAGAATTGGATAAGCTTATCTCTAAGGCCACCACCTCTAGCTAGTGGCTCCCTACCAGAAGGAGGGGGCTCAGGCCACCTAGTCTGCTGCTTGAGCAGCCCTCTGCCTTCAGAGGTGGGGGATGAGAGCAATCTACAGCAAGCTGGCTGGGCTAGGGGTAGCACTGGAGAAAGAGGAGGTGAGGGTGGAGGGCAGCTCTCAGTGGGCACATTTGACAGAAGATAGAAGGTGGGAAGGCAGACAGGGAGTAGGCAGGAAGAAAGAGGAGAAGGAGGTGGGAGGGTGGGAGCAGGAGGCAGGGAAGGCAAAGAATAAACACATAATCAGGGTTACTTAGTTTCCTGTGCAGCTGGAGTCATCTTTTGCTCTTAATAAACTCAGCTGTGGCTTCACCGCCCCCTCCGGATGGGTGGCTGCTGCTTCCAACGCAGCTTGCCTGAGAGCTGAATGGGGCAGGAGGTGGGTACTCAGGCCTGGGTCTGAGGCCCCTCACTCACAGATGCCCACTAGCAGGGCAAAGATGAGCTCAGATAGCCTGGGAGCCATGACTTTCCTTGAGAGAAGATAGCGGGGAGGAGAAAATAAAGGCATTAGAGTGAGACAAGCTGGAGTTCCATTCTCGATTCAGCCACTTCCAGATTGAGGGGATCATTTTGCCTTCTCTGAGCCTGCTTTCTCATCTGCAAGTGACACTAATGTCTCCATTGATACCTGCAGTCTTATGTGCCAGGTAAAGGAGAAAATGGCTTCGGAGGCACCAGCCTGTGCCTGACTAAGTGGCCCATTCAATAGCTGGTGTTTCTTGCTTTCTCCTAACTCCTGCTTCCCTCTCCCCATGCGAGTCCAAACTGGCTTAAATCCAGTAGCTTCTCTAGCTTCACCCATCCAGTCACTGGCCTTGGGAGGGAGAGGAAGAGGGTGGAAGAGCCAGACTGACTCAAGATGATGAGGGATCCTGAAGGACCGTCCCTCTTGTTCCAAATCTCTCTGAATCTTCCTTAAACTTGTCTTCCCAACATGCAGATCCTGGGGAGGCACAAGTGGAGGGGGAAGCAAAGACCACCCTACCCTCAACATTATTCCTGTGAGGGCACATGCAGCCAGACTCTTAAATGTTGGGTCTAGTCTTTATCAGTTCCCTAAATTCCTGATCTTAGATGGAAAATTGTGCAGATTGCTGGGTTACTCTGGGGTGACAGTCCAGAGTGTTTATTAGGTTTTCAGAGGGGCTTCCCAAAAGTTCAACAAGAGCTACCAGTTATTAAGCACTCACTGTTTGCCAGGGACTGTCCTAGCTTTGATTTTCTATCTCGACATTTCAAAGAGCCCTGGGAGGGAGGAGAAGCCTACGTTGGTTACCCAGCTGGTTATTGTCAAGCCAAGATTTGAACCGAGACCTTGGTGACACAAAAACTCATGCCTAGCCACTATGTTCTACTGCTTCCAAGGAGCTGCTGCAGGGGTTCAGCTCAATGCATCATTCATTCATTCATTCATTCATTCATTTATCCAGCTTCCAGTTATCTATTAAATACCCTCCTTTGTGATAGGAGCTGTGCTTGGTATGGAAAGACCATATGACTTTCTTGCATTTCTCCAAATTTCCCCAAATGGATTTGAGGAGAAGCCAGCCAGAATAAGGAGCTGTGCAAGATCAACAGGGTGATCAGAGCCTGTAATTACCAACAGGTCAGGGACAGCCTTACACCAGTGGGAGTCTTTGCCCTCAATGTGAAAAACTCCAAGGTCAAAATGAGGTTAAATGCCCCTTGCCCTCTTAGAAGCACAGGCATTGTGACAATGCCTCTATGGCACCCCCTCAAGACTGTGAGTTCTGAAGTTAACAGGTATTTAGTATACCATAGCACTTATAAGTGTAAACTGTCTGGGATCAAATCCTGGTTCTGTGACTTGCCAGCTATGTCACCTTGGGAAATGGATTCACTTCTTCGAGCCTTAGGTTCACCATCTATAAAGTGGGAATAAGAGTCATGCCTACCCAAGGGGGTGTGGTGGGGATTAAATAAGTACTTATCTGTACAATGCTTGGAAGAGTGCTCCCAAAAGGTGGCCACTATGCCCACTGCTCCCTGCCTCTAACCCTTGCCTCATGTTAGTTCCCCCTCAAGGTGGAATCAACACTTTAGGACCTTGACTGAGATAGAATCAGGAGAAAGAACCACCTAGGATGGGCCAGTGGCCAAGCTTGTTCCAAAATGCCCCCTGAACATAAATCTGAGAATGTCACTCCTCTGCTCACAACCTTGACATGGCTTCCTGTTGTCTTCAGGAGTAATTCCTACTCTTTCATAGCGCTTCCAAGTGTAACCAAATACAGGTCAGGCTGCCTGCCACTATGAAAGCCAATACTTCAGAAGCAGGTGCTGATGTAAAGGACAGTGGTTTCTTTTCAGGCTACCTGGAAGATGGGGGACTTATGTCACAAAGGCCATCTCCCCCTCTCAGTGCAGGCAGAGGTTTTTAAAGGAGGGGGAGGGGAACAGAACAAAGAGATTACGGGAGGGGATTGCTAAATTCTCTGTGTGCAGACAAGCACAGTCCATTCTGATAAGGCAAGTGATGGTCTGGTGTGCATTATCCTGGTTTTGTCATCCTGGATTTACATAATCCTGGATTCACATCATCTTGGCTCCATACTTGAAGGTCAGCAAATCTCCCAGAGCTGGGATGCCTAAAGGTCAGGCTCTGTATCTTTTGAATCTAGTTCCTGGGATTTATACAAACATGCTGTTCATCTACAAGCTACATATTAGTCAGAGTCCACACTTAGAGGCTCAATGTCAAAAGAATGGTGTGGTGGGTTAGAATTCCCCACTGTTACAATTTTCCACTGTTACACAAATACCCCGTCCCATCATCTGAGTCCTACCCAGATCTTGTTTCTCATCTTTTGCCACTTCTGCATTTGATGCCAAGGCTCTGGCTACATCAACCTCCATTGTTAAAATAATCTCTCTTCTTTACTGCTTGTCTGCTCAGGATGTTCCATCTCCCGGGAATATCTTTCACCTGCTTCCATGCCTGTCAAATTGTCCTATATCCTTCACTGGACATCCTTACTAGAATGAAAGCTTCAGGAAGACATGGACTTTCTTTTGGTCACTGCCATATCTCCAATACTTGTAACTGTCAGTGATACATAGTAGGTGCTCAAAAAATAGTCCCTGAATGTTGGTGTATTGATGATTCAATTTCAAATGCTATATCCTTTGTGAAGCAGTCTGGGGCAGACTTTTACATCCCTTTCAGAGGGCACACCCCACTGCCTTGTTGCTATTTCCTTACTTGTCCTATCTCTCCAGTAGCCTGGGTGTCTCTGGAGGCCAGGAACCTCAGCCCAAACATCTCAGAATCCCTGGCAGTACCTTACACAGTGTCTGGTGCTGGTGCTCTCATTAGAATCACTTGGAGTTTCAACTCAATGTCAATGCCCAGCACCCAGGACCAATCAATAAAACAGAGTCTGGGGGATGGAGCCCAGGCATGGGCATTCTCAAAGCTCTCCACACAAAGCTTCTGATGTGCACCCAGGACAGAGAACAGCTGGAGCAGGCATTTCGTGCCAGTCCTTCTGTCAGACAGCTCCGATCCCACCTAGCCTGTGAGCCAGCATCTGAAGGGAAAAACACTGGCTCAGAGGGATCCCAGAAACAACCTCCAAGGGAGATGGGTCTCCCACTGGGCTCAGCCTAACGAAGTACACAGAGAACACCGAGCTGTCCCCCTTAGGCAGGGAGATTGAGTGATATCTTCACACCACCACCTGGCATCTCCTTGTCTGTAGGCCAAGCTCCTGACAAGTCATTGCCATTTTCAGCTAGTCAGGCTGCCTTCACAGCAGGCACAGAGGGCCTGAGACTAGAGGGGAAGAATAGGCCAGCCAAATGGGCACAGAGTTGGCTGGTGAGCCTGGGGGTCGGCCTAGCCTGCTCAGTGAGTGCCACCTGGGCACTGGCACCAGCAGCCTGATGCAATGAAAACCTTTGATGTAGGAATGACTGCTAACATGCGTTACTCTGTGTCAACTCCCATGTTGAGCATTGTACATGCATTATTCCAGTTCTTCCTCTAAGCAACACTATGAGGCACATATGATCATTACCACTTTACAGACCAGGAAACTGAGGCTCCCATGGGGTAAGTACCTTGCTTGAGGTCACAGAGCCATCACATGCCATTAAGTGCCAAAGCCCAGATTTGAATCCAAGAGTGAATGCTTAGCCACCAACCTAGGCTAAAGCTGTGACTAAAAGATCGAGGTCAGAGCCCCTTCTTTGTCACTGTCTCTGCCTCCTCCCTGTCCCTTAGCTTCTCATTCATTAGGCAGTGGGGAGCAGCTGACTTGGATGGTCTCTGAGCGTTTTTTTCCAGCTGCAAAAGCTGTAGGTTCTATGAATCTCTGACAGAGCAAAGAAATAAACTATTAACAGCCTCCACACTCTGGGCAATACGTTTGCTTGGGATGTCCAAAGCAGGGAGCAGAGCAACACTTGCCTCTGACCAGCCTCTTGGAAACAACAAAGCTACAAAGAGCTCATCTTTGTTTCCACTATTTAGGGTGAGTGCTATTCTAAGCACTTTGCAAATATTTGTCCATTTATTCTTTATGAGAATCCGATGACATAGGTACTAGTATTGTCACCCCCATTTTATAGATGGGACAATAAGGCCTAGCCCAAGTAACTTGCCCAAGGCTACACTACTAGTAAGTGTCACAGCTAGGATTCAAACCCTCACTACCTGGCACAGGATTCTGTGTTCTCAACCACTATACTGTTGCTTCAGCACTTTCCATGCAAGATAGATGGATGGACAAGGGGAGAGAGATGCCTCATTCTACCATCTGGGGCCCCAAAAGTGAGTCATGCTTGGCCCTGCACACCTGGCCTTCCAGCCTCTCTTTCCCCAGTGTCTGCTGGAACAGAGGGAAGGTTAGTCTCTTCTCTCCAGGGCCTGGGCACTTATGTGCATACAGAATGGGGAGGAGAGGGCCCCAGGAAGGGCAGAAGCTGACAGTGAGGCTCAAGGCCCATAGACAGGGCCAATAGGAGAGCCTTGTGTGGGCAAATGTAATTAACAAGGTGGTGTTCAACTGGGGCAGCTCTTGCCTGGGTGGTTGCACAGCATGCTCATTGAGTATCTGCTACTTGGTGTTAGAGTCAGCAAGGGAGTAGGGCCAAGCTTCCCCCCAGGAGTGACTTTAGTAGAAGTCAGAAGAGGGAAAATCTACCCAATTCACTTGGCTCCAGGCCAAAGGCCACCAGCCAGCAGATTCTGGCTCTATAAAGTGACTTTAACTGGATAGGAGCCCTGCCTGCCCTTCCTATCCCCACCCCTCACCACCTACAGGACAGGAGGCTGGCCAAGTTCTTAAGGGCTCTGCCTATCCAGGCCTGACCCCCAGGCTAGGTCAGGACCTGTCATACGAAGGTCAGTCTGGAAAAAGTCCAGTCATTGTTAGTATGACCAGAATGGTTTGTGCAACATCAATGTAACCTGACAGCTTAGGTGTGGACTGGAAAGTGCATGCGTGAACAATGATGACTTCACTGTACTAGTCAGTGCAAGCAGTAGATGCTGTTGAATGAGCATGTGTACCGTGTGGCCATCACATTCAAAATGACTGAGTAGAGCAATGAATCTGCACCAAATCTTGTGTTAAGCTTGAACATTCCTCCACAGAAACTATTTGGATGATTCAGAAGGCCACAGCTATGGGCAACTGGTGATTGGCAGCTTCATCATGACAACATGCCTGCTCATGCATCATGTCTCATGCAAAGTTGTTTGGCAAAAGATCGAATCACCCAGGTGACTCAGTCCCCCTACAGCCCAGATTTGGTGCACTGTGACTTCTGGCTTTCCCCAAAATGAAAATGGTCTTTGAAAGGGAAGAGATTTCAGAGTGTCGATGAGATTCAGGAAAATACAACAGGGCAGCTGATGGAGATTGGGAGAATTGTGTGAGGTCCCAAGGTGCCTACTTTGAAGGAGACTGAGGTGTCATTGTCCTACATACAATGTTTCCTGTATCTTGTATCTTCTTCCATAAATGTTTCTATTTTTCATAGTACATGACTGAATACTTTGTGGACAGACCTTGCATACCCTCTTAGCAGTCATACACCTTTTCAAAGTCCTCATGTCTACCATAATTAAATCATTATTTCCATACTAGTCATTGAATGTCTATCCCCCACCCCCCCACTAGATTAAACCTTCCATGAAAGCAGAAAATGTGTCTGTCTCCTCTGCCTCTGTGTCCCCAGAAGACAGTATTGTGCTTGGCATGTAGTAGGTATCCAAAAATGTGTTGAAGGAAAAGACAAAAAGGAGGGAGTGCTTAGTGCCTACCTCTCAAGTTTGAATGAAATAGTCCCCACCCGCCACATTGGGCTCTACAGCTGAGTTGGAAAGGAAAGCTGGCCTGTGCTCTCCCAGCACTTTCCAGGTCTCAGGTTTGGGCCCCAGACCCCACCTCAGGGGTTCAGTGAGCTCACACCTCCTCCTTTTCCCCTGCACTTCCCCTAGGACAGACTGATGGGCATCAGAGAAAAAGTAGGCCTGCAGGGCTGAGACAGAACCTGATGCCAAGATAAGCAGGCACCTGCTGGGCTGCCTGGTGTCTACCAATCCCAGGCAGCCAGCCACCATGTGTCCTGAGACCTGTCCCAGAAGGGGCAGAGAAATGGGTACCCCTGTGGTTTCCTATGAAATGTTGGCAGACAAAGCTCTCAGAGATTTTGGAGGCCAAGGAGGAGGAAGCCTCATTACTGCCTAAAGAACCATATTATTCAAGAGTTGGGGGTGATGTAGGGACATGTGCCTGATAACTTGTGAAAAAGGCATGAACAGTGATGCTCTATTTCATAAGCTGGGTGGTGATATTGCACATACTCACTTTACTCCTCTCCCTTAAATTGGGCATGAATATTGCATATACTCTTTTGTACATATATTATATTTTGTAATTTAAAAATGTTAAAGCCATGTAGTATCATTATTAAACACATAGATTCTGGAAGTCAGGACTATCTGGGTTCATTTTCAATCTCTGCAACTTACTACATTCAACTTGCTGAAGTTGAATATTCAACCTCCCTTTACCCCAGTTTCCTCAGAAGGAAAATGGAGTTAATAATAGTATCTATGTTTAATGATTATTGGGAAGAAAAATCCTGTGAATGTAGGCAAAGTATAGAGAACAAGGCCTGGCAGAGACTAGGCATACAATAATCCTTAGCTATTGTGATTATTCATGGTCTCAAGTATATTAAAGTGTGTGTGTGTGTGTGTGTGTGTGTGTGTAGGTATTAGTAGAGCTACAGAGGGTTCTACATAGAAAAACAAAAATGATGGCAAGGAACAAACCAAACTGTGAATGGATTCTATCTGGTACTGGGTGATGAGTAATGTATATTTGTCTTCTTAATACTTTCTGTATCTCCGAAGTTTCTTATAATGGGCTTGATTGATTTTTACAATAAAAAATTCTCAATAGTTTTAAATGTGCACTAGTAGTGCCACCAATGTTAAGTTATCAAAACATAAAAGCAAAAGTAAATACATTTAGAAGGGATGACAAGAGCTACTACTAAACTCCCAGCCCTCAAACATGTGCCAAGGGGAGGCCCCAAGAGGTGCAGGACCTCATGGAGAAACCCCTCTGCTCTGCCACTTCAACCTTCCTCCAGCCTGATGACACCCGCACTGTCTTTCTGCTCCCCTGTGGGTGCTCCATCCTCCACAAGCCACAGTGTCCTTGTACCCTGGCATGGAGGCTGGCGGAAGGGGCTGACCTCTGGAGGGGGTCTGGGAATCTAAAATGATTTCATTCCTCCATCCTCTCAGTGCAGGTCACAGAAGATGGCATTAGTACCGCTTCAGTGAAGCCCGAGCTGCTTTTGAGCTGCTGCCTTGTAGTTCATGGGTGGAGGACAGCCGCAGTTCCAATAGGACTTAGAATAAGAGACGGAGGTGGAGACATGGAAGCACATATGGGGATCCAGGCCTGAAGGGTTGCCCAGGCTGACCCCCAGGATGTGGCTGAGTAGATTGGCAGGAGTGAAAGCAGAAACAGCTTTCTCCCCAGTTTGTGAACTGGAGCCAGAGAAGCAACAGAGACTGGGGATCTGGGCTGAATTGGGCCCAGGACGCCAAGACAGAAATAGGCCAGGCCACTGCGTTTTCAGACCAGTGTCCAGCTCTGCCTGCCCAGCTGGACCACTCATAAGCAAGGAGCCACATGGACTCCGGAGGACAGGAAGATGGACTGACTGAGCCAGGATCCCACTGCTCTCACTGCCTGCCTCCTCATCTTGCTTTATCTTTACAGGACTCATCACTGCTTGATGGTATAGGAGCTATTTGTTGTATATTGACTGCCGGCTTCTAGAAAGAATGTGCTTCAAAGGCCGAGACTTTGTCTCCTTTGTTCACAGCAGCAGCACCCCAAGGCCCCAGAACAGTGTCTGGCCCATGGTAAGTACTTGATCCACCTTTAAAACAAAAAATTTTAATTCTTACTCAAGGATATGTTTAATGGTTTTTTAGAGAGAGGAAGGGAGAGGGAGAAAGAGAGAGAGGAAGAGAGAGAGGTAGGGACAGAGAGAGGATGAAACATCAGTTGGTTGCCTCCCATATGCGCCCTGATTGGGAATTCAACCTACAACCTAGGCATGTGTAACCGAGGATTAAACCTGCAAGCTTTTTAGTGTAAGAGACGATGCTCCAACCAACTGAGCCGACAGCCAGGACTTGATCAATCTTTTCTGAATGGCCAAGTGAATGACCACCCTTTGACTTGGGGCTTGTGAGGTAGGTAGGGCGGGCAGGCAGGCAGTGGAGATTACCCTCATTTCAGTTGATGAGACAGTGGAGGCTCAGAGAAGTTTAATGCCACACAGCTAAGAGATGACAGATCTTAAGTTAAACCCAGGGGTGTATGAGTGCATAGGGAAAAAGCTCCCACAGAGACTGGTGTGTCATGAGGAAGTGAATGGGGAGCAAGCAGCAATGGAGTTGGGGTTAGCTGACCAGAAACTTAGTACTAGTCAGCAGTGGGATGTGGTGGCCTACATTAACTGATAGCTGGGCAGCAGGAGGGCCGAGGCACCTACCTGTCTGGGTTTAGTCGGGAGGTGGGGTGGGTGGGCCATGGGCAAAGTTACATCTGTTTGGAGGAAACAGAGCAGTCTACTAAGGAGACTAACTCCTTGCCTCCATCCAACATCCCCAGCACAGTCACCAGCGTATACAATGTCTTAGTACAAATTAGCCAAAAGGACATCTGCAGCCCTGCACCAGGACACATGGCTTGGCGAATGCAGCATGGGCCAGATTTCAGCTCCCACACACTTTCTGGGCTGAGTGCCCTTGTGGCCTCCCTCAAGTCCCCAGCATTTGCTGACCCAATCTTTTACTCATTCAACAAATGCTTACTGAGCTCCTGCTCTGCGCCTTCTTTAGGCACTGTTCTAAGTGTTGAGGAGGGGCTCTAGGAACTGGAGGAGAGAGTGACAGCATGTCTATAGGGTTCTCTGACCACATTCTGTCTGGACTATTGGTCAGAAGCAAGCTTCCATCCAATGGATACTTACTGAGTGTCCATGAAAAGCCTGCTCCAGGGTTACCACTGACTGGCTGTGTGACCTTGCATGGGTCAATTTCCCTTTCTGGACCTCAGTTTCTCCATCTGCAAATGAAGACACCAGGCTAGATGGCTGTAAAGACCCTTCTCGCTCCCTGCAGGAAATCCTGAGTGGCCCGGGAGAAAGTGGAGTGGACATTTACTGTGTGGCCCAGGGCTTTGTACAGGGCATTCCAGCCTCAGGGAGAATTGGGACTAGGGGATCTTGGAGATGTTTTCAGCCGGAGACTCAGCCATATTCCCACCTTTCCTGCCATCACTCTCCATAGTCTTGCTCTGGCTACACAAGTCTCACCTCTTGCCCTGCATCTGCCACAGCCTCTCCAGCCCCCATACTTTGGCTCACGCTGTGTACTTGGAGTGGAATGTTGTCTCCTGTCTCTGCCTAGTGAAACCTCACCCACCATGGATGTTGCAGAGGGAAACCTAAGCATACGAGGTCTAGAGACAGGTGTTTGGCCCTGATATCCCCCACCTCCCTTCCAGTCCTAGCACTTCTGGGAAGAAACTACTGTGGCTCAGGGGATTCCAGAGGCTGAGCTAGAGTAGCCCAGCACATAACTCTGGGCTCAAAGGACCTTTCTGCTGCCACCAACTGGGACTTTTCTCCCTCTCCTTCTTTGGGACATTTTGGAGCATGCTCTCCCAAACCATTTTGACATGTGTTCACAGCCCAGACTGCCTGGTTCCTAACTATGTGCCTTTGGCTCTCTCAGGTCCCATTTAAAAAGTCTTAGTTTCATTCTCTGTGAAGTGGGATACTAAGTCCCATCTCTTCAAGGAAGAAAAGATGGCAGAGAGAGGAAAAAGGCAGAGAGATCATGTCTGAAAGCTGCATGACAAAGAGCAGAGGCCCAGCTCCCGTTGTCTGCCAGCATTCTGCTGAACAAGGCGCTTGCATCCTCCAAGTTACTCCTGATTCACAAAGCCAAAGACTTCATTCTTTTCTTTGAAAGCATTCCTAGTTATTTTCTACCCAGAATTTCTCTAAGAGTCCCTCCTTTCTAATCCTGCCCTTTTTGTTCCCTCTAAGCACTTTGTGTGCCATCCATCTGCCTGGGGCCCATCAGCTCGGTAGAGGGAGCAGAACCCTGCTGTGCACTCAGATGGGGACTACTCTGCTGAGCAAGCCCCACCCCAACCAAACTCAGAGCTCTCATGCTTAAAGAGCCTGAAATGGGTGCTGGAGGGAACCACCACCATCTCCCCGAGGCCCCTACATACCCAGAGAGTGAGCTGGGCCCTTGCTGGGGCTCTCCTTTTCATTCTCGCTTCCCAAGCAGGCCACTCCCCTTCTGAGAGATGGCATGAGAATTGAAAACATATCATTTTTAGTCTGGCAGGCCTGAATTCTATTTCCAGTCTGCCACGTTCTGCCTGGGAGACCTTAGGCATGTGGGTTAGTGTCTCTGACCCTCACTTTGCCCATCTGCAGAATAGGGGGGATGTTCATGCAGAATGGGGATGATGTTTATAATATCCCTCACATGGCTCTGTGAAGATTCAAATAAATTGTGCACAATCACTGCTTGCCATAAAGCAAGTGCTTGATGAGTAACAACTGCTTCTTTAAAAAAGCATTTGCTGAAATGCCAGGCATAGTGTGGACACTCAGTAAATATTCAACTCAATGAATAGTTACTGAGGGTCCACATGAGGCTTGCTTCTGAGCAAAAGCCAAGACACAGCCTTTGGTCAGAAAACTTTTTAGATACTCTGTGGGGCCCCAAAGCTTGCCTTCTCTGCCCATCCTGTGGCAGCCTGCCCATCCTCCCACTGTCACCAGCCTCCTCACTGGAGGCCCAACAGGAGCCTCTGGAAGGGCCTCATAGACAGGGCAAAAATAGCCAGCTCTGCTCAGGACTGGGTCCCTGCAGTGTTCATGACATTAGTGATACTGAATGCAGGATGGGAGGGTAAGAGCTTTGGGCCAGCAAGTGGGGTCCAAGAGCTTAGACTCCAACCTGGTCAAAGGCAAAGAGTAAGGTTCTACCATGAGGTTGACTTGGGCCCAGGTCACATTGAGACCATTCACTGGCTGGGTGACTACAGGGCTCTCTCTGGTTTATGAAATGGGATAATGGTGCTTGTCTTCCTCACCACAGAGGCTGGGAGTAAGGATGCAATAAGGTAGCAAAAATTTGTACGAATGCTGGACTGTGTTAGAGCAGTTCAAATTGAACCCTGAGCACCTTTTATCGAAGTCAGCAAGGTGAAGAGGAGAGCACAGCCCTGGGCTCAAATCCTGGCTCTGTAATTTCCCGGCTGTGTGACGAAGGGCAGGTCACTAAACATGTCTGAGTCTCTGTCTCCTCCTTTGTAGTGAGAGTGGCATGGGTGATGCATAACATGCAGCCTTCTTGTTAGGAAGGTGTAAGGATGGTCCAGAGGCAACACCAAGCTAGCACCAAGTCACATGCAAAGTGGTGAGCAATTAATTATCTTCAGCCAGCAAACACTGTCTAAGACCCTTTGCCCTGCTATGTCCTGAGATTGGCTCTGAGGATGCCTAGAGGAATAAATCCTAGTCCCTGCACTTCAGAACCTCTCCCCATATTAGTCTGAAGCAGCCTGAAATGGGTCTTGTGTCCTGGCAGCCATCTCAGGCCTGTGTCTTTCCCGGGTAGCCTTTGTCACCCTGGGCCTACTCCATGGTCTGCTGTTATGCAGGTCCAGGAGAAAACTCTCCTCTGTGAGGCCTCTGCCACCTCCTTTCTTTCTGGGTGGAACCTAGAATTTCATTTGCAACAAATGGATGAGGGTGCACATAGCTGAGTAGGCCCAAGAGACTACCTTGCCCCCGTTGTGGAGTTCAGGGTCCAGTTATGATGGAGATAAGGCCCCCTGACTTGGTGGAGATGGTGTTCTAGTGGAAGCAACAGAGGGTCTCGGACAGGTATGCATATGTGCAGAAAATGAAGGCAATAGGGTGGGGCATCCATGGTCAGTAGAGATTCTTCTCATTTGACATTTGGGGAGACAGAGACTAGCCCAAAGTCACACAGCAGATGCTGGCAGAACCGGAGGCAGAACACAGAGGCCTATAGCTCTCTTCCCCTCGCTGCATGAGGCTGTCTCTGGGGCCCCTCACACTCTTGCCCTTGCCTTGTTCTGGTTTCCATGTGCCCACACCTCCACAGGACCCCTGGCTTCTTTGCCCTTTCCTCTCTTGGGCAGTAGATGCTGCTGGGATAACTTCAGCTCTGGTAAGACAGGGTTATGGGGAGGAGGTATGACATCCTGAGCAGTGGGAGCATGTGAGGGGACAGGAAATGCTCCCAGGCAAATATTGTCTGGGGAAACATTGGCGGTTGAAAGCTCCGGTGGTGGGGGCTAATGATGCCCCCATGATCCAGATGTTGGGTTCACCCATCTCTCCGACAGCATGATTCACAAAGAACTCACCATCCGTCTTGGCAAAACAAGATTGTAGGGGTTCAAAGAGGCTGGAAGGGCCATCCAGTGCAAATGACCTGGGAAGCTGGTATGTTCAGGCCTTGTTCTCCCAGGTCATCTGGACAGCAGGGGTCACTCCTGGGCCAAGAGTGTCCCAGGGAAGGTGGGGCCACGGCCACCCTGGTCAAATGTCCCAGAGTTTCTGCCCAGAAATGTGAAATGTGAACTGAGTCCAAGTGGAGAAGCTGCGTGATGACTTGAGGGCTCTTCCCAGCAGAAGTGAGACCTTTTTTGAGTAGATGTGTGGGCAGGGTCTGTACACCCAGGGTGTGTGACAGGGTGCTGTATGGAGATGAGGCTGGAGGTTTTTTTTCCTATTCCTGCCGAGTCTGTAGCCTCTCCTTGCTCCAAGATTCAGGGTACTCCAGTCCACCCCAATCTCCAGCACCAGAAAGGTCTGAAACCTGCTTTCCCGGGCGCCCTTCCCCCACCCTAACAGAGTGGGCCCAGCCCATGGTCTCGAGGGAAACACTCCCACCCTCACCAACACTTCTCCTAATGCATCCTCACTGGCCGGCTGGGAACCGCAGACGGTGCTGTGACAAGAGGGGAGATAAGGGGGCTCTCACATTTCTCCTGGCTGGGCTCCTGGGCCGCCAGCATTCACGCTGGCTGATTTCAACATGAAAGGGCCCCTTGAGAAGGAGACCCCCCTCCCTTTCCCCCTTCCCGCTGCTAAGCTCCACTCCGAAGCTAACCACTGTCTGAGCCGCCCTCCCCCTGGAGCACCAGCTCTGCTGCTGGCCTGCCTGCCAAGCTTTCCCCCAACTGTGTCAGCCTCACCTCATGACCCGGCCCTCCAGGGTGGGAGTCCCGGGGAGCAGAGGGGGACGTGCACTGGGCTGTCCCTCTCAGCACTAAGCTGGAGAGGAGAAAGAGGGACTTGCAGTCCCAACTGGTGACACAGGGACCAAGGTCTGCTCTGGAGACACAGCCCAGGTGACCTTAGGCCACTGTGTTGAACAAATCTTTGAGGGTGGAGGGAGATGGCTCTGAGGAGAGGTGATCCCCCAACACCAGATCCAAGAAGGCCAGAGCATTCTCAGGATCTCTGAGCACTCAAGGTGTCAACTCTCAGGCCACTTTCCTGGCTCTTTTCAACTGCCTGAGACAAGTACCCTTCAAAAATCCACTGAAACATCTCACGTTTCTGCCACCTGAGGCCTTCCGGGTATCTGCCCTCAATCTATTATGCTGCCACTTTTTCAACCTTTTATTTTGAACTAATTTTAGACACAGAAAAGTTGCAAAAATTAGAACAGAGAGCGCCTGTACATCCCTCACCCAGCTTCCCCTGATATTAACACCTTACATAACCTTAGTACCATTATTAAAATCAAGAAATTAACCTTGGTATCATACTATGAACTAAACTACAGATCTTATTTGAATCTCACCAGTTTCTCCACTAATGTCCAGGATCCTACTTCACATTGTGTTGTCACGTTTTCTTAGTCTCCCCCAACTTGGGACAATTCCTCAGTCTTTCCTTGTCTTTCATGATCTTGACCCTTTTGAAGAATACTAGTCATCCATTTTATAGACTGTCTCTCAATTTCTGTTTAACTGACTTTTAAACAATTTTTATTTATTTAGTTTTAGAGAGAGCGGGAGGGAGGGAGGTAGAGAGGGAGAGAAACATTAATGTGGAAAAAAAAAAACAACAACAAAAAACATTGATCGGTTACCTCTCACATGCCCCAACTGGGGACTGAACCTGGAACCCAGGCATGTGCTCCAACTGGAAATCGAACCAGCAACCCTTTTACTTTGTGGGTCGATGCCTAACCAAATGAGCCACATCAGTCAGGGCATTGCCTGACATTTTCTTATGACCAGAGCAAGGTTATGCATTTTGGGCTAAAATATCACAGAAATGATGTTGTGTCCTTCACAGCTGATCATGTCAACAAATTTGTGAAGCTGCTATGTCTCATTACTGGTGATGTTTACCTCAGTTAATATCTGCAGGGTTTCCCAACTATAGAGTTACCATTGTTTCCTTTGCTATATAGTTCAAGTATATTGAGAAGATACTTTAGGACTATATATGTTCTGTTTCTCGTCAAATGTTCTATGTTTGTCTGGTAATTGTAGCATCCACTAGTGGATCAACATTTATTATTGTGATGCCTCCCTAATAGTCATGTTCTATTTTCCTCTTTCTTTCTGTATCGATTAATTGGAATTCTACTATAGTGGAGAAAATGAGCCATATCCTCTTTTTATTTATGTATTCTATTATTTCTTTGTGTTACTATGGGCCAATGGATATTTATTTTATTCTGTGGGTTAAAAGCCAATATTATCTTCTACCTCAAGAGGGTAAGGTGTAACTCCCCATTCCTTAAGTATGGGTTGTACATAGTGCCTTCCTTCCAAAGATGACAGTGTGGAAGTGGGGAGAAATTAAAATGGAAAAACTTGACAAATACTACCTCAGTGAGGTGGTTCCAGTTAACACCATCAGTCAACAGATAGTGTGCACTAGTGACATGTGTTGAGAAGGGTATTTCACCTCTGTGATATTTACCCCCACACTCATTCCCCACTTTAAGAATGAGAGAAGCATCATGATTTTTCAAATCCAACTTGAGGGACATTCTTCCAACCAATACTCATCAAAACTGTCAGTCATCAATAGCAAGGGAAGTCTGAAGAACTGCCATAGACAAGAGAAGCCTAGGGAATCATGACAACTAAACGTAATATAGTGTCTGAAATATGACATTGGAACAGATAAGGTTATTAAGTTAACAAAAAGGAAGCCTGAATCAAGTATGGACCTTAGTTAATAATAATATTTCAATAGCTATCCATCTGTTAATTGTAACAAATGTACCACACTCATATGAGGTGTTAACAATAGAAGAAACTTGATGCTGTGTGTATGGGAACTTTCTGCATTAACTTTGTACCACTTTTGTAAATCTAAAACTATTCTAAAATTAATTATATATAATATATAATATATTAAAAAATCAAATTTTATCACTATTTTCTGGTCAAATCATTCCCATTTTGGCTATTAGGATCTCTTTCAGCTTGGCTTCTGAGTTTAAAAAAAAAACCTGTGCTTTTCTGAGCACTTCCCTATTCTATGGTACACCAAGATGGTCCAGGAATATCTTGGACTGTCCTTGTCCCAGGCCTGATTCAATTATTTCTTCATTGAGTACTGGCTGCCTCTATTGGAAGATGGTATTAGAAACCAAGATCTGGTCACTAGATGTGCTCACTGCTACTGAGGTGCCATTGCTTCTATGCTCTCTCAGCTGACAGAGGTAGGAAATATATGTCTGCATACCAAGCTATTTTGCTGCAATTTAAAAAAAATGTTAGTTAGCTCTGGTTGAGTGGTTTTTTGGGTGAAGTGTTGTCCTGCACACCAAAAATGTTGTGGGTTTGATTCCCACTTGTGACAACTGATAGATGTTTTTCACATCATTGTTTCCCTCTCTCTCTCTTTCTCTCTCTCTCTCACACACACACACACACACACACACACACACACACACACACACATTGATGCTTCTCTATCCTCCCCTTTCTCTCTTCCTCTCTCTCTAAAATCAATACAAACATATCCTTGGGTTGGTATTTAAAGATGTTACTTACACTTGTTCTGTCCTCAACAGATTTACTTCACTTATTATAACTGCTTCATGATATTCCTTGGCAGAATGCACCACAATCTTATTTAACCAGTTCCCTATTGGTAGCTATTCAACTATTACACATTTTATTTTATATCATCAAAGTATTGTAATCCCTGTGCATAGTC
This sequence comes from Trachops cirrhosus, assembly GCA_028533065.1. Classification (NCBI taxonomy): domain Eukaryota; kingdom Metazoa; phylum Chordata; class Mammalia; order Chiroptera; family Phyllostomidae; genus Trachops; species Trachops cirrhosus. The sequence continues at coordinate 28,682,988 of CM052552.1, forward strand.
ATGTGCCAAGTGTTTCTCCAGGGCAGACAATGAGATAGAAACTGCTGTGTCAAAACATGTGGGTATCTGAAATGTTGATGGAACCTGCCAATGTGCCCTCCAAGATAGGTGTTCAATTAATTGCTCACCATTCAAAGTTGCTTATGTGGCCCTGGCTGGTATGGCTCAGTGGATTGAGTGCCAGCCTGTGAACTAAAGGGTCACTGATTTGATTCTTAGGCATGAGTCAGGACACATGCCTGGGTTGCAGGCCAGGTCCCCAGTGGGGTGCACAGAGGTAACCACACATTGGTGTTTCTCTCTTTCTCCCTCCCTTTCCATCTCTCTAAAAATAAAAATAAGTAAAATCTTTGAAACAAAGCCCTGGCTGGTGTGGCTCAGTGGATTGAGCTCTGGCCTGCAAATCAAAGGGTCAATAGTTGATTCCCAGTCAGGGCACATGCCTGGGTTATGGGCTTGGTCCCCAGTTGGGGCACATGAGAGGCAACCACACATGGACATTTCTCTCCCTCTCTTTCTCCCTCACTTCCTCTCTCTAAAAATAAATAAATAAAATCTTTTAAAAAAGAGGCAAAGTCACTCATGTGCTATTCAGGGCCCAAATTTCCTTACCTTCCATCTTCCACCACTCTCCCACTTCTAGTCTATCACTCGGTCTCAATGAACTACTTGCTATTTTCTCTCATGCTTCTAGGTCTCTGCCTATGTTGTTGTTCTTTCTACCTAGAGTGTCCCTGTTCTCTTATCAGAATGATAAACTTCTCTTCACTCTTCAAAGACTATCTCTAAGGGTACTTTCTGTGTGAAGCCATGCTGAGCTTGCCATCCAGGCAGGCAATTGGTGACTTCTTCCTCAGTGCTCTCATAGTGACTTCTTTGGCCACATCTTGTCAGTTTGGGAGGGTGGCTGCATGTCCCACTAACTTCTATGATTTTTACAGACTGCCCCAACACAGACTAGGCAAAGAGGAGGCCCCTAGGAGTGTCTGCTGAATAAATGGATGGACTCCTTTCCCAATGACTCCAGACAGCTTGTTTATATGGGTCCTTAACTAAGAGTTTGGTCTGAGACCAAAAATTTTTTAAAGTTCACACTTAAAGCTCCCATTCCTTTTCATACCCCATTTCTGTGTGTACACACAGAGACAGGCACACATACACACTCAGGTATCTTCCCAAGTCTGTGTAGGAAATCTCTATAAGGGTGTGTGTGAGAGTGTCTAACACAGAGAGGAGAGGGTCAGGGAGAGAAAGAGGAGAGAGAAGACTATTCAAAGTGAGAATTTAAAGTCTAGTGTACCAAGGGGCTTTAAATGAAGTTGTCTTCGCAGCTGACACCTGTCAACGTGCTATTACCTCTGTGGCTGAGCAGGAAAGAGTTGAGGAGATATCATCCCAAAGGAAAAAAAAATATTGACATGAAGGCAAATGCCAAGCAAGCTGCTCTGAGAAGGTCAAAACCACTGGGTACTCCCTCCTTCCCCTGTCCTAGGCCTACATGGTAAGGCACCTGTAGTCATCCAGCTAGCTCCCCAGTTGTCCAAAACAGAAAATTGGGAGCCATCTATTACATCCTTCTACCTTTCTCCCTCATCCCCATATCCATTTAATCATCACAAAAAAGTAAGTCTACCTCTTAAATATCTTGTGAACCCTCCACTTGTCTCCATTCCTACTAAAGCCACTGAGGTCAATTGCTCATCATCTCTCACAGCTACTAGTGTGATAGCTTCTTCACTGATGTCCCTCTTTTCCATTTTGTCCCTTCCAACCCTGCAGATACCAGGGATCAGAGAGGTCAGTCTATAAAGCAAATCTGATCTTGTCACACCCTTGCTTGAAACTATATGACCACAGGCTCAAGGTCAAACTGTATTCAAGGTCCTTCTCCATGCAGCCTTCACAGTTCAGAATGATATCAGCAGATACTAAGTCTCTGTGTATGAGGTACTGGGATCAAGAGGGTAGCCAACACAATTTCAGCTCTCAAAGGGTACATGCTGCAGCCCTCACCCTCCCCTGACTCCTGGTAGTAGCATAGGACATGACAGAGACCTCAACTGCTATTTGAAACGTACACCGCAAGCTCTGTTAGCATCCTACTTTCCTCTAGAGCTCATGGATTGTCACAGTGCCTGGTGCACAGCAGGGGGCTTCATCAGTATGGATGTGTGGATGAATGAGTAGATGGGTGGATGGACTGATGAATAGATGAATGGACAGAGGGACAGGTTAAAAGGGTGAAACAAGTTGCAGTAGGATAGACAGAGATTAATTACAGAATGTCTTTAAGTTAGAGAATATAGGAGAAAGAAATGAATTCAGAGACTTGTGCAAAGTCATACTTCTGACAGCAACCCTGAGAATTAGGGATGACTATCATTTTCATTTTATGACAATGAGTGAACAGAGGTTCACAGATGTGAATGAACTTGTGTGAGGTTATATAATTACTAATGGGACAGGGATTTGAACCTAGACTTACTTGGCTCCAAAGATCCTGTTCTTTGCACATTCTCATATCAAAAATGGTGCAGGACACCTCTTAAGAGGTGGAGGTTGAATACAGATTTTGGGTCTGATGGACCTGAGTTCCAGTCTAACTTTGTAACATTTTCAATCCTTTATTCA
>CM052552.1:28686118-28723422 GCA_028533065.1 Trachops cirrhosus
GAAGATAAAAAATATGTATAGTAAAATGACAGCAAACTCACAATTATTATCAACCACACCTAAAACAAAAACAAAACCAAACTAAGCAAACAACTAGAACAGGAATGGAACCACAGAAATGGAGATCACATGGAGGGTTAGCAACAGGGGAGTGGGAGGAGGAGAGAGTGGGAAAAGGTACGGAGAATAAGTAGCATGGATGGTAGGTAGAAAATAGACAGGGGTAGGGCAAGAATAGTAGGGGAAATGTAGAAGCTAAAGAACTTATGACACATGGACATGAACTAAAGGGGGGAATGTGGGTGGGAAAGGGTGCACAGGGTGGAGGGAAATGAAGGGGGAAATGGGACAACTGTAATAGCATAATCAATAAAATATATTTAAAAAATAAAATCTTTAAAAAAATAAAGAATTTTTCCTCTTAGAAAAAAGAGAAAAATAATAAAATCTTTAAAAACCTAGAAGCGGTCAGTTTGCTTGGGGTATGGAGAGCTCATTTATCATTTCCATTAACATCCTTCTCAGCAAATATCAACTTTCCAACCTTTTCTTATGGTGGTTTCTGTAGAGTCTGCTTTAACCTTGTCAGCCAACCAGGCATTGTAATGATATCTGTCATTGCCTCCCTCCTGTATGTGTGTGTCCGGCTCCTCCAGCCCACAAGCCCCTTCAGTGGGTACTTGCACCCATGCTGAGGTGGCTTGATGCTAATACAGTCTGTGACCAGTAGAATGGTGCCTTTCCTGATCTTACCAAGATGGTGAAGATCCAGTGCATGCAGCTTAGACTCCAGAGCCAGATGGCTCTAGATTTGAATATGAGCACTATCAATTCTAAACTAAGTGACTGTGGGCAAATGACTGAAACTCTCAGAGCTCCAGCTTTTTCACCTGTACCATAAGAGTGTAATTCCTCTCTAGTGGATTTTCTGCGAAGGTGATACAAGCAAGTGCAAGTGGACATGCCTCATGAACTAGAAAGTGCCAAATGCCGAGAGTAAAGTTTTCATTCCTCTTTCTTAGAATGGGGTTCTGATACAGGATGTTGAATCTTTCAAATGAGAGCAAGGTAGTTTGCCTGAGATTCATCTGAGGGAGGCAGGAGCTGGGCTGCCCCTGGGCCTGAGCAGCACACCAGGGGAAGGGAGTTACCATCTTCAGAGTGCTTCCTGGTGCCAGCTGCTGAGTTGATCATCTGAGCACACTAGATACATTGGCTCAGCCAATGTACACAACAGTGCTGTGAACTAAGTACTACTCCCATTGCCATTTCAGAAGTGAGAATGCAGAGCCTTAGAGAGGTGAACTGATCTGCTCAAGGCTGCAAAACCACTCCTGGTGAAGCACAGACTTCACCACCAGCCTTCATTGATTCCAGAGCCTGCGCCGTTTCTCTGCCAGACCAAGGAGGGGGGTTAGGGGGTCAGGGAGAGAGAAGGCAGAGGGGTGTGGACAGGCAGACTCCTACCACAGGAGCAGTGTCCCAGGAGGAATGCAGACAGTGCCAGAAACCCCAAAAGCAATTTTCTAACCCTGGGAAAATGGCCTGTAGTTTAGGCTGGCATACTTAGTGTGGGGGCTGCAGATGGAAAGCCATTGAGGCCACCCCTCCCCTCTGCCCAAGGCACCCTATGTTGATCTCAGCAAAAGTCAGGTTGAGGAGCTCACAGAAATCTCTGAGACTCCACTGCCCATTTAAATTCCCTTGGGGATTCAGCCACCCAAGTCTAAGTCTACCCCCAGAGATGCAGATTTCATAGGTTTAGGTTAGGGCATGGGCATCTGTATTTTCCCAGCTCTCTCAATAAGTCCTCCCTTACCCCACACTTCACACACACCATTTGAAACTTAGAGAAGCAGAGGCCCAGAAAGGGGACATACAGCTTGAAGCTCAGGCTTCTGGGTCTTGTTAGGGCTTGGCTGTATGAGAATGTTTTTTACAGGGTGCCAGTGAGGTAGGTCAGAGGGTCCTCAGAGCTGCAGGGATTGGGAAGACAACAGTCTGACTGAGTGGGTGCTAAAAGCCCAGTAGTGTGCTGCGCCCCCCCAAGCCTTGGGCATGCTGCCACTCTCTCTGCAGCTGCCCAAAATATCCAGAGCCCTAGGTTTGGGTCCCACCTCTGCCACTGACTCCTTTTGGACCTCAGGAAAGTTCCTTTCCCTCTCTGGGCCTCAGTGCTATCTATTTACGAAACAAGATTAGACTCAAATGTCTCCTGAAAGATCTCTTCCATCTCTAACATACTTAGGTTCCAGAAAAGATAGCATTTAGGAGGTCCGGGTTGTGAGCCTAACTCTGCATTTCACATTTCCGAGTCCCAGCTTCTTACTCTGTGGAATGGGAATCCTTGCCACCTTGGTGACATTCTTTGCTTCCTAGGTCTACATCCCCCCTCCCTTAAACTGAAGTGCATGGGGACAGAGAATGTGGTCTCTACTAGGAGGCCCAGGAGTCTCTGATTCTTATTGCAACTGGCTACTCCAGCTCCACTAAGCCTCAGAACAGGGTTGGATGGAAGGGTGCTTTGGGGCATGCGGTCCCTGCCAGGGTGGAGGGAAATGGTCTGCAGCCAGGCCCTATCTCTCCACTTCTAGTGGCCATCAGTCAGGGCATGGGGCCTCCAGCTGGCACAGCCCTCCAAGCCTCCTCGGAGTTGCTATTACAGCCCTCAGTGCTGTGAGAAGAAAAGAAGTTGTCAAGTTAGGGAGCTAGGCAGGGGGCAGGAGCAGAGAGGCTGCAAGGCCTGAAACTTGGAAGATTGGAGTTCCTGCCCAGCTCCACTGGGGAGAAGTGTGGGGCCAGCCCGCAGATGTAAAGGAGTGGGGCCTAAGGGGCAGAAACCCTGAAGGTTGGCTCTCTGATCTCTCTGGACAGTAGTTACAATAGCCACCTTTTCTTCAAGGCCTTCCGTGATCTGCATGATCTGTCCATGTGATGGCACTGAATTCTCAACAGCCTTAGAAGCAAGCCACTCATTTATTTGCACATTACACATATTGCAGATGAGACTGCTGAGGCACAGAGAGGGAGGGGACTTTCCCAAAGCCACACAGTTAGTGTGCCAGTCTTCATTGGAACCAAGGCAAGTTGACTGTTGAGCCACTGTTACTTCTGCCCCACCCAAGTACCTCCAGTAATAAGAATAGCAATGTACTGCTTCCCAACTGTCTCATATACATATATGTGTATACTTATTTTATTTGTACAATACTACCAGGTAGTTACTATGATGAGATACAGATGAAGAAACTGAGGCCCAGAGTATCCAAGTAATTTCTTCTAGAGTCACAAGTTAATACGTGGAGCAGTTGACTCTTGCAGTCCATGCTGTACAGAAAGAAGCTCAACCCAAACATACACACATATCCCCTTATTCATCCCACACCCTGTACACTTCAGTCTGGGCTCAAGTTCACCTCCATTTGGCTGTTGATGGTTTTATGGTCTGGGACAAATAGATCACTTCATCCTCATTTCTCTGGGCCTTGGTTTTTCCCTAGAAAATGGGGTGATTGGACCAAGTAATCTGTAAACACCTTCTCTGCTCTGCCATACTATTAATCGTAGACTCAACACCCATGCCTCTGGCTGGGGACTAGGGCCTCAAGACATCACTCTTCTTTTTTAGGAGTTGGTAGTAGCTCAGGCCTGGGACTTCTAGAGACAAAAAAAAATTTAGTACAACCAGGCCTAGTCCAGCAAAATGGTTTACATGATAGAGGGGTGGAATTTCTACCTACGAGACTCCAGCCCCCATTCACCTTCTTAGCTGTCAGCTCATCTCCTGGTGTGTGTGTGTGTGTGTGTGTGTGTGTGTGTGTGTGTGTGTGTGTGTGTGTTGGTCTGCCAACCCACCTTCCAGTCTCCCAGCCTCAGGGCCAAGTTTCCTGAGCCCTTTTCTTCCAGCTGCCCAGCAGCTTAGCTTCCAAGCTTTGTCTTCAGCTGTGATTCATTGTTGCACCTGGGACTGGGAGCCAGTGGCTGTCCTGGCCATAGTGACCCCTCCCTTCCCATGAGCTGCTAACAATGACGGCAGTCACTAACACAGAAGAATGTGCTCATTGCCACGAGAGGAACATTCTGGCCACAGCACAAAGAACACTCCTCTGGCTGAAGAATGACAAAATACAACCCTGGAGCCCAACTTGGCCATATCCTAGACATTTAGCTCTGGACAAGTTTCTCAACTTCTCTGCACTTCAGCTTTCTCATCTCCACAATAAAAAAACATGAGTACAATGTCTCTGAGCTGCTGGAAGGATTCAGTGTTATAGTGGATGACCATCTCTGAGCACAGTGCTTGGACTGCAGTAGTAGGTCAACAAATAAGATTTAGTTTTGAATCCCACATCTGTATGATCTTAGGCAAGTCAATGAATCTCAGTTTCCTGAGCTCAGAGACAAGTATAAAAATTCTTGTCCAATGAGATTTTTATAAGGAAACAATGAGATAATGAATGTAAAATTCCTAGCATGGTGTCTGGCAGATTGTAGGGGATCAAAAATATGTTACTCTGCTCCACCTAGCTCCGTGCACAGAAATGAAACTATTTGCCCCCAAACATACATAAGTGAATAAAACTTTATGTACCTAATAACATCAATATTACACAAATCCTTCCAGAGAATAGAAAAAGAAAGAAACATTCCAAACTCTTTTTATGAGGCTAACCAAATAACCAGACAAATCTTGATACCAAAGCTACATAACAGCATTATAAGAAAGGAACATTTCAGGTCAATCTCTCTTATAAACATAGATAAAAACTCCAAAATAAAAATATTAGAAAGCATAATTTAAAAATATATTACAAGAATAATTCTTTATGACTAACTGAGGTGTATGTCAGGATTTCAAGGGTGAAAAATCAATGAAACAAAAGACCTGGTTCTTTGAAAAGATCGATAAAATTGATAAATCTCTAGTAAGACTGACAAAGAAAACAAGAGAGAAGACACACATTACCAATCTCAGGAATAAAACAATCATTAAATGTACAATAAGAGAACACTGTAAACAACTCTATACACATAAACTTGTCAACTTAAAATGAAATGCATCAATTCCCTGAAAAGCACAAACCAGCACAACTCATTCAATATGAAACAGATAATTGGGATAGTCCTATAACTATCAAGTAAATTGAATTGTATTTAAAAATGTACTCAAGAAGAAATATCTACATCCAGATGGCTTTACTGGAGAATTCTACTAAAAGTTTAAAGAATAATGAACACAAATTCTATATAACTGCTATTAATAAAAGGAAGAAGAGGGGAAACTTTCCAACTCATTTTATAAACCCAGTATTACTCTAACAACAAAACTGGACAAATATAGTAAACAACAACAACAACAAAACAGACCAATATCCCTCATGAAAATATACAGAAAAATTTTCAACAAAACATTAACAAATATAATTCAGTAACATATAGAAAATTATACAGACAACCAAGTGGGGTTCATTCTAGGAATGTAAGTCTAGTTCAATGCTTGGAAATTAGTTGCTGTAATCCACCAAAAACCAATAAATTTTTCAATTGATATAGAAAACATCCTACCAAATCCCTTTCATATGTAAAAGACTATCTATGAAATTGTATAGCTGACATACTTGATGGTGAAAGACATAATGCTTTCATTTTAGATTGGGCAAAAGGCAAGGATGTCCACTCTCATCACTCTTATTCAAAAATAGTGATGGAAGTTCTAGTCAGATCAATAGGAAAATAAATGAAAATGGAGAATAAAGTAAAAGAAAAAAGAAAAGTCATACAGATTGAAAGGGAAGAAATAAAATGGTTCTCATTTGCAGTTGACATAATTGTTCACATCTGAGTGGGGATCCCCAAAAAACAAGAATTATCTTCTAGAGGGCGGACCCCTTATATTACAGGCTTCCCCCACTAGGTGAGTGTTCTAGGAACCCATCTGTATCAGTGCAGCAGCTGGCATTGTTGTGAGAGGTTGGGTTCAGCTGCAGTGAAGTTTTTGAAGACTCTCTCAACGCATTTGCCCATTTCATGATGAGGGATTTACAACGGCACCAGCCCACACGGCACTGAGTGTTCAGCAGTTTTTGACCAAAAACGGCATGACCCCTGTGCCCCACCCTCCCTATTCACCTGAGCCCACCCTGGGTGACTTTTTTTTCATTTCCCAGAATTAAAAAAGTCCTCAAAGAGAAATGATTTGCTAATGTGGAAGAGGTAAAAGAAAAAACGGCAGAAACACCATAAAGCAACAAAATTGACAAGTTCAAAAACTGTTTTGAGCAGTGGGAAAAAGGTCTTGATAGGTGTATTGCATCAAAAGGAGAGTACTGTGAAGGTGACTGAAGTTTAAACATATAAGAATAAATACACAATTTTTAATAAATAAATTCTAGAGATTTTGGGTCCCCCCTCTTAGAAAATTCCAGGATATCTACCAAAAAAACTTCCAGAACTTATAAATAAGTTCATCAAGGTCACAGAATACAAGATAAACATACAAAATTAATTACATTTCTATGTACTAGCAATGAACATGTGAACACCAAAATTTTAAATACAATGACATTTATAATCTCTATAAAAACAAAAAAGAAATAATTAGGTGTAAATGTAGTGAAACAGGAAGGATTAGTATGTTGAAAAAAATGCTGATAAAAAAAAGATGAGCCATACCCTGGTCTTCATGGATTGGAGGACTCAACATAGTAAAAATGTCAGTTCTCTCCAAATTGATATATAGGTTTAATGTAATGTCTATCAAACTTCCACAAGCCTTTCTTTGCACATATAAAGAAAATTATTCTAAAATGTATCTGTGAAAAGGCAAAGGAACTAGAATAGCTAAAACAATTTTCAAAAAGAACAATAGAGTGTGAGGAATCACCAAACCTGATTTTAAGACATTCTATAGCTACCATAATCAAGACTGTGTGATATTAGCAGGACAGATATGTAGGTCAATGGAAGGGAATAGAGAATTGAGGAGTAAATCCACACCAAATACATCCAATTGATTTTTGACAAAGGTGCAAAAGCATCTCAATAAAGGAAAGATAGTCTTTTCAGTAAATGGTGCTGGAGCAATTAGACATTCATAGGCAAAAATACAAACCTCAGCTTAAACTTCACACCTTACACAAAAATTAATTTCATGAATCAATCTTACATTTAAGTATAGACCATTACATAAAAGTATAGACCATTTAGAAGAAAGTATGCAAAAGAAGAAAATGTGAAAAAATTTTAAGGATTTAAATATTGGTGAAGAATTCTCAGTTATGACACCAAAAACATGATTCATTGAAAAAAAAGGATAAATTGGACTTCATTGAATTAAATACTTTTGCTATTTGATGCAAATGGATGAAAATTCCCAGACAACCAAAAGCTAAAGGAGTTCATCACTAAAAACCAGTATTATAAGAAATGTTAAAGGGACTTCTTTAAGAAAAAGATGAAAAAAGAGATAAAAATATGAATAATAAAATGGCAATAACTATATACCTATCAATAATTACTTTAAATGTAAATTAATTAAATGTTCCAATCAAAAGACACAGGGTGGCTGAATGGATAAGAAAACAAGACTCACGTATACTGCCTATAAGAGATCCACTTCAGATCAAAAGACACACACAGACTGAAAGTAAAGGGATGAAAAATATATTTCATGCAAATGGAAATTTTAAATAAGCTTGGGGTGACAATACTTATATCAGACAAAATAGACTTTAAAACAAAGGCTGTAACAAAAGACAAAGATGGACCCAGAAATTCCACTTCTGGGCATTTATCCAAAGAAACCCAAAACATTAATTTGAAAAGACATATGCATTCCTATATTTGTTGCAGTATTATTTGTGAAAGCCAAGATATGGAAGCAACCTAAGTGTCCATTAATAGATGAGTGGTTACAGAAGTGGTCCATATGTACAGGGGAATATTACTCAGCCATAAAAAGAATGAAATCTTGTCATCTGCAACAGCATGCATGGGCCTAGAGCATATTATGCTAAGTGAAATAAGTCAGAGAAAGACAAATACCATATGATTCCACTTATATAAGGGATCTAAAACACAAAATAAATGAACAAACAAAACAGAAACAAACCCATAGTTACAGGAAGCATTTTGATGGTTGCCAGATGGGTGGGAGATTGGGGGAATAGGTAAAAAATGGGAAGGGATTAAGAAGTACAAACTCCCAGTTGTAAAAACATTCACAGAGATGTAAAGTACAGCATAGAGAATATAGTCAATAATATTGACTATAACCATGTATAGTGTCAGATGGGTACTAGACTTATTGGGGTGATCCCTTTGTAATATATATAAATCTCTAATCACTATGTTGTATGCCTGTAACTAATACTATATTGAATATCAACTGTAATTGAAAAATAAAAATATATACTTAAAAATGGATGAAAATACAAACTACAAAGTGGGAGAAAATATTTGTAGACTATGTATTTGACACAGGAATTGTAACTAAAATATGCAAAGAGCTTTTAAGACTCAACAGGAAAGCAAAACAAAAGAAGACAAAACAAATAATTCGATTAGAAAATGGGCAGAAGACATGAGGAGACATTTCACCAAAAAGGATACACAGATGGCAAATAAGCACATGAAAAGTTAGTCAACAACATTAATGCAAATTAATACAAATTAAAAACACAATGAGATATCACTATATAGCCATCCAATGGTTAGAATGAAAGAAAAATGTGACAATATCAAATGCTAGCAGCGATACAGAGAAACTGGATCCCTCATACATTGGTGGTGGGATTGTAAAATGGCATAGTCACTCTGCAAAACAGTTTGGCAGTTTCCTATAAAACTAAACATGCAAGTACCATATGACAGAGCAATTGCACTGTTAGACATTTCTATCAGAGAATTTAAAACTAACATTCACACAAAAATTTATACATGAATGTTTAAGCAGATTTCTTTGCAATAGCCCCAAACTGAGAACAGCCCAGATGTCCTTCAACTAGTGAATGGTTAAGCAAACTGTGGTACATTCATACCATAGAATACTACTCAGTAACAAAAAGGAACAAACTACTGACATATACAACAGCTTGGATGAATCTCCAGAGAATTATGCTCAGTGAAAAAGCCAATCCCATATGGTTACATATTATATGAATCTATTATATAACATTCTTGAAATGACAAAATTATGCAAATGGAAAACAGACTAGTGGTTGCCAGGGATTAAGGAGGATGTGGGATGGAAGGGAAGTGGGTGTGGCTACAAAAGGGCAACAGGAGGGATCCTTGTGGGGATGTTCTGTATCTTGAGAGTATCAATGTCAGTATCCTAGTTGTGAAAATGTACCATATTTTTGCAAGATGTTTCCATTGGGAGAAACTGGGCAAAGGGTACAGAGGACCTTCCTATGTTATCTCTTACAACTGCATGTGAATCTACAATCATCACAAAATGAAAAAAGTAAGTTTAATTTCAAAAATCAGCAAATGTAATTCAACAATATCTTAAAAGAATAATTCATCATGACTAAGTGACTTTTAATCTGGAAATTCAAGGGCAATTTAACAAGAAAAAAAACAACCATCATAATTCACCTAACTTGAAAATGGAGACAAATCATGATAGATGCACAACAAGCATTTTATAAAACTCAACACCCATTCATGATAAAACTCTCAGCATGGTAGGAACAGGAGAGACTTTATCAACCTGATGACGGGCATCTATAAGAAACCTTTAGCAAACAACATCCTTAATAGTGAAATATTGAAAGTTTTCATACACTGAGACTGGGTATAAGACATGACTGTCCACTCTCACCATTTCTATTCAATGTTATACTGAAGGTCCTACTCAGTGTAATCAGGCCAGTAAAAGAAATCAAAGATTTCACTTCTGGCCAATATGGAGGTGTAGGTAGACACACTGTGCCTCCTTGCACAACCAAAAGAAGGGCAACAACAAATTAAAAACACACACACACACACACACACACACACACCCAGAACTGCCAGAAAATTGAACTGTATGGAATATGGAAGTCCGACAACCAAAGAGTTAAAGAGGAAACATTCATACAGACTGGTAGGAAGGGTGGAGATGGGCAGCCAGGTGGAGAGGACTCATGGAAGGCAGCAGCTGGAGGACCAGTGGAGGTGGCAGCAGGCAGACCAGGTGGTCCCACATTTGCGTGCAGATAAACCGGGAGGAACAACTGGGGAGCGAGACAGACCGCACCACCCAGGTTCCCAGCATGGGGAAATAAACCCTCAAAATCTCTGACTCAAAAAACCTGTGGGGATTGTGGTGGCGGAAGAAACTCCCAGCCTCACAGGACAGTTCGTTGGACAAACCCACAGGGTTCTAGAATGTACACAAACCCACCCACTTGGGAATCAGCACCAGAAAGGTCCAATATGATTGTGGGTAGCTGGGGAAGTGACTGAAAGCTGGCCCAGAGCCCAGCAAGCAGTACTGTTCCCTCTTGGACCCCTCCCCCACATACACCATCACAACTAAGTGATGTGGGTTGCCCCACCCAGGTGAACATCTAAGGCTCTGCCCCTTAGTATGTAACAGGCACGCCAAGACAAAATAAAAATGGCCTAAATGAAAGAACAGATCAAAGCTCCAGAAAAAATACAACTAAGTGACGAAGACATAAGCCAACCTATCAGATGCACAGTTCAAAACACTGGTAATCAGGATGCTCACAGAATTGGCTGAGTTTGGTCTCAAGACAGATGAAAAAGTGAAGGCTATGCAAAGTGAAATAAGGGAAAATGTACAGGGAACCAACAGTGACGGGAAAGAAACAGGGACTCATATCAACAGTTTGGAGCAAAAGGAAGAAAGAAACATTCAACCAGAACAGCATGAAGAAATAAGAAGTCAAAAAAAAAAATGAGGAGGGGCTTAGGAACCTCCAGGACATCTTTAAACATTCCAACATCTGAATCCTAGGGGTGTCAGAAGGAGAAGAGGAAGAACAAGAAATTAAAAACTTATTTGAAAAAATAATGAAGGAGAACTTCCCTAATCTGGTGAAGGAAATAGACTTCCAGGAAGTCCAGGAAGCTCAGAGAGCCCCAGAGTGTTGGACCCAAGGAAGCACATGCCAAGGCACATCATAATTACATTAGACAAGATTAAAGATAAGGAGAGAATCTTCAAAGCAGCAAGAGAAAAGGAGATGGTTACCTACAAAGGAGTCCCCATTAGATTATCAGCTGATTTCTCAAAAGAAACCTTGCAGGCAAGATGGGGCTGGAAAGAAGTATTCCAAGTCATGAAAGACAGCAAGGACCTACATCCAAGATTACTCTATCCAGAAAAGCTTTCATTTAGAATGGAAGGGCAGATAAAGTGTTTCTCAGATAAGGTCAAGTTAAAGGAGTTCATCATCACCAAGTCCTTATTATATGAAATGTTAAAGGGACTTATCTAAGAAAAATAAGATCAAAATATGAACAGTGAAATGACAACAAACTCACAACTATTAACAATCAAACCTAAAAAACAAAAACAAACTAAGCAAACAACTAGAACAGGAACAGAACCACAGAAATGGAGATCACATGGAGGGTTAGCAATGGGGGAGTGGGAGGGGGAGAGAGGGGGAAATGTACAGAGAATAAGTAGAATAAATGGTAGGTAGAAGATAGACAGGGGGAAGTTAAGAATAGTATAGGAAATGTGGAAGCCAAAGAATTTATATGTATGACCCATGGACCTGAACTAAAGAGGGAGAATGCAGGTGGGAGGGGGTATGCAGGGCAGAGGGGAATAAAGGGAGGGAAATGGGACAACTGTAGTAGCATAATCAATAAAATATATTAAAAAAGAAAAAATAAAAGATTTGAAAGAAGTAAAATTGCCATTATTTGCCTATGACATGATCAGGTACATAGAAAGTCCAGAATAATCCATAGACAAACTATTAGGATTGATAAGTGAATTTAGAAAGGTCACTGGATATAAGATTAATATACAAAAATTAATTATATTTCTATATACCAGAAAAAATAGAGAAAGTGAATTTTAGAAACCCTATCATTTGTAATAGCATAAACATCAAATGCCTAGGGATAAATCTAATGAAAGATGTGAAAATCCTCTACGCTGAAAACAAACAAAAAAAAAACATTAAGGAGAAAAATTAAAAAAGTTACATAAATTAAGGGATAAAGCATATTTGTGGATTAGAAAACTCAATATTATAAAGATGTCAATTCTCCCCAAATTAATCTACAGAGCCAATGTGATCTCATTTAAAAATCCCAGTGTTTTTACATGGTGGAAACCGACAAATTGGTTCTAAAATTCAGATGGGAATGAAAAGGGCCAAGAATAGTCCATTTAATCTTGAAGAAGAACATAGCTGGAGGACTCTCACTAACAGATATCAAGACCTAGAAAGCTATAGTAATTAAGACATTGTGGTATTGGCACAAGAGTATAGAAACTGACAAATGAAAAGAATAGAAAATTCAAAAACAACCCCACACGTATACAATCACCCAATTTATGACAAAAATGACACTGTAGTACACTGAAAACTTTTTAGAAAAATAAATGGTGCTGGGTCAGTTGGATAGCCATGTGGAAAAAAAATTTATCTTGACCCCTACCTCACATCACACACAGAAATCAGTTCCAGATGGATTGTAGATATAAATGTGAAATGGAAAACAATAAAGCTTTCAGAAGAAAATGTAGAGGAACAACTTTGAACCATTGGAGCAGACAAAGAATTTTTTAAATAAGATGGGGAAATGCTATCCATGAAGAAAAACATTGATAATTTGGACTATATAAAAATAAAGAATTTCCGTTCATCAAAAGACAACCCACGGAATGGGAGAAAATATTTGCAATAGATATCTCTGACAAAAGACTACTGATACACAATATATCAGATGACCCAATAGAAAATATGCAAAAGACTTTGACAGACACTTCACAAAATAAAGAATATTGAGGTACCCAATCAACATATGAAAAGGTGTTCAACTTAATTAGTCAAAAGGAAAAATGAAAATTAAAACTGTAATAAGATGCCACCCTATATCCACCAAAATGAGTAGAATGAAAGAAAATGGAAATGAGAAGTACTAGTGAAGATGACGAGCATCTGAATGTCTCCCACATTGATGGTGGGGGTATACATTGGTACAAGCATTCTGGACAGCTGTGAGGCAGTATCTACCCAAGGCTTCCATCCCCTATGACCCAGAAATTATGTTACCAGAAGACATGCACACCAGTGCTTAGAAGAGTCCTATTTGTAATAGCCCAAACCTTGAAGTTACCCTGAAGTGTAGAAATTGCAGTTGTGTGAGGAGCCCTGTGGAGGTTGAATTGGAGATTGTGAGACAGATGAGAGAAGGAGGAGGATGTGCTAGGAGTCCAGGTGGACACTGGTGGTCACAGCAGTGACAGCAGCAGTGGGGAGGGCAGGAGCACCACATGGAGATAGAACCCCATAACTGAGATGGATGAGATCTGGGAGCTGATGGGGAAGCAGGACCCCTGGCTAAGGCCCTCCTGGGGGCCTTACCAAGCCATGTGGGAGGATGGCTGTGCATTCACTGAGGCAAAAAAACCCTGAAGGAGCAAGGGGTGTGGGGGATGAGTTTGGTCTGGTTGCCACTAGAATTGAGGTGCCTGTGACACCAGGAGAGAAAGCAATGCAGAGATGTGTGGCACACCCTAACCTGAACTCCTTTACCTTTGAGTCACTAGAGGGTAGTGGACAAATGCCATAATGAGAAGAGAGATGCGCTCAAAGATAGGGGCCACGTGGTCTTTGGCCTGATGCAGGGCTATATGGAAAGCAGACAGAAGGTCAAGAAATAAGACTGGGTGCTCTGTGCTCTAGTCCTCTTGTCCACCGTTGCTGGAGAAGCACTGTTACTTTTCTAGTCCCTAGGCCTCAGCTCTGTTCCTGGTGTTCTCTGAATCACATTTTGGCACCAGTGAGGTGAGGACCTGCTCCATCTCTGTCTTTTCCCGTAAGTCCTCACTGCTCACGGAGGCACTCTATTTATTACCCTCTCTCCTCAAGTCCAGACTGCATTTCAGGACCATGCTCCCCGAAGAGTGTAGCTGATACACCCCTCCCTCTTATCCACTGCAAGGAATAAATATTCTCAAGATCTTCTAGCTTAGAGCTCAAAGGTCACATAAATTGGAGCCTTCATTGTGCAGATGGGAAAACCGAGGTCCAGAGATAGGAAAAGATCAATTAAAGGTTACTCAGAGAGTTAATGGGGAAGGCTGGACCAGAACTCAAGCCTCCAAATGTCCCAGGAGTTGATTTCTTCCTCTCCATTTGAGGAAAAGAATAGGGGAAATAGAGAGAAAAGGGAGAAAGATGGCAAGACAGAAAGAGCTACTGAATAAAAGAGGCATGGGGAGGCAGGAAAAAGACAGAAACAAACTCTGAGAGCAACAAGAGAAACAGAGAGGGGAAAGAAAGGGAGAAAGAAGAAATAGAGACATACAGAAAGAGAAAGAAGGAAAGAGGGAAAGAGAAAGAGAAAATAGAAAGAAAGTGCTGGAAGGAAGGAAGCAGGCAGACCCTTCTGCTCCTGCACAGCTGGCAGGAGCTGAGCCCACAGCCCTGTATGAGGCAAAGATGGGTGGCCCCAGAAATCTGTACCTGCCAAACCCCATCATCCCTCAGAGACCCAAACCAGAACTGAGCAGTAGATCTAAACAGAAAACAAACAGAGCAAAATGAAAACATGCTGGCTGCCCATCCCTATACCCCCTGACTGTGGCTCTGTGCATTCATTGGCCCCCAGGAGGCCACTGGGAAAGCAAGGCACAGCTTTTGTAACCCTCCTTTCTCTGTGGCCCCCATCCCACAGCCACCCCCCACTAAGAGCCATAGACTCAGCTCTGTTCAGATGCCGTGGTGGGGAGGGGGCAGAGACTGTGGGCCCTCAGGGCTAGAGGGGGCCCCGTGTTCCCTCCCCTTGGTCTGTCAGAGAAACAGCAAGGACCTTGCGGGGCTGTCAGAGAGGTGAAGCAGTAAGGGGACAGAGCTTTGCCCACTCCCCCCCACAGGGCTGGGGGTTCTTAACCAGCCCAAAGCCTGTCCTCGGTGTGGTAGGGGGTTAGAAGGCAGGCAGGGAGGGCAGGAGAAGCTGGGTGGCAGACCAAGGTCGAGAAGGGGACACAATGAACACTTACCATTAGTACCATGTGTTAGTCTCTGTCTTCACTGGGTTCTGAAGCTGGAAGCCATGAAGAGAGAATTTTACATTTACATTTAACTTATTAATAATGCTACAAATGATAACTAATATCAGTCTTATGCTTTGCAGTTACTAACTGCACAGACAAACTTACTGACTCCTCATAGCCCTATCTTGCAGTACTGGGAATAACTATTTTACAGAAGGGGAAACTGAGGCTTGGGAGGTTAATTGACTTGGCACACAACCTGGAGATGGTTGAGCTTGGGCAGGTGAGGGCAGGTGAGAGCAGATGGGTGTGCTGTGGCTGAGATATAATGGCTAGAACCAGTGTTCAAAGATGGAAAAGTGCCTCTCTAAACTCAGAGGCATCACTCAGCTCTAGAACCTTCTGACATCATCCAAGAGAGCAGACAGATGTGTGCAGTGTGCATAGGGGAGGCCAGGAGAGGGAACATGGGGTAGAAGTGACTATGGGTGGGTGATAGGAATCATGGAGCAGGGGCCACCCCTAAATGGGTTAAGAACACAGACTGCCTAGGTTCAAATCTTAGCTTCACTACTTACTGTGTGACCTTTGTCTAGTGATTTTACTTTTCTATGACCCAGTTTCATCATCTGTACAGTGGGGATAATGATAGTGCTAAAATACAAAAATTCAACCAAGTAAATGTGAAAATCTAGCAAATAGAATAGCACTCCGTGGGACTGCACAAAATGAAAGGTGTTCATAGGCAGAAACTGGGCAGGACAAGAACGTTATTAACAAAAGAAAAGAAAGGATTGTTTCAGGAAAGGTTACCTTTCCTCAGGCAGAGGCTTTCACAGGCAGATTGCCTCAGCTGCCTGTGGGGTGTGGAGAAGACACACACAACAGGTTATATTATTGGTAGTGGCCTGAAAATTCCAGATTCACTGATTAAGATTACATTGCTGGAGAAGGTTGAAACTGCAGTTAGGTCAGGTATCAAGTCTAGCTTTGGGGTTGTGGGCTTTAGCACAAGTGACTCCATTTTCAGCCTGTAGTTTTCTCTTAACAATAAGTACCTCATGGAGTTTGTGAAGATTAAATGTGTTGCTTGAAGTAAAGCAGTTAGAAGAGTGCCTGGCACATGGTAAGCCTCAAATATTGCTTCCTGATGTCCTTGTCACTGTTGGTTATTTGCCATGTCTATGCTGAACATTAGGACAGCATCAGTGAGCAAAAGCAGCTGTGGTCCCTGTCCTCATGGAGTTTTGAGTATGGCAGGGAAGGTAGCCATGAATTACAAAGTACATAACAAAGGCAAAATTGCAATAGTGAGAAGTTCTGTGGAAGAGAGGTCCATGGGACCACAAGAGTGAAAAATTAGGAAATGTGTTCTAGCCAGGAAGATACAGAGGTTTCCCTGAGGAGAGACACTCGAGCTGAGTGCTGAAATAGAAGTAGGAGTCAAATAAGAGAAAAGGGAGGGAAAGTCATCTCAGGTAGACAGGACATCATATGCAAAGGCCCAATGGCAGTAGGAAGCTTGGTTATAGGATGTGAACAGAGTCAGGCAAGGGCCAGACCAGGGCAGACCCTCTAATTCATGCCTAGGTGTCTTGCCTGTATTATAAGAACAAAAGGAACCCAAGGAAAGATTTTAAGAATGGAGCAACATAATCAGAAAAAGACGGGGCCTAATTCTAGGTTCAGAAGGGTCTCCAGCTGAGAGGTGGGGAGAAAGGCTACATAGAGCAAGATGGGCAGAGACTGCCATTGGCTCTCTCAGTGTGTGACCTTGGGCAAGTCCCTTCCTTTCTCTGGGCTCTGGTTTTCATCTGCATCTTAAATGGTTTCTGAAGCCTCCTTTAGGGGTCATCTTGTTCTTTTCTGTTTGTCCTTGATCCCTACCACCCATTAAGAGGAGAAGATACAGGGGAGATATTCTGAATAGAACACAGCCCCTCTTCTGCCTTCCTTTCCTCCTTATACCTTCATAATGCCTGCCCCTCCATCCAGGCTCTGTAGGAAGGCAGGCCATTTCGGGGTCAAGTTCTTTCCTCCTCCTCTTCACCCACTCATGGCTCATCCCTGTCAGCCTCAGACCATTATGGGATGGGGTCTGCTCAAGCCTGGGTCTGGAGGAGGCTCGGGGGACCCCCATAGTGGTTGCTCATTGCGCTGGAAGGCCCAGAACCACAGGCAGCTGAGAGAGGCTGCCCCCGCCAGGATGATGAAGTGGGTGTGACATAAATTTCTCAGGACAGGCAGCAAAAAAACATTGACAGCCCCTCCTTGCCAAGTCTGGTTCCAATCAGGCCCCTGGCCGGCCCACTCTGCTCCCTGCACCCGCCACACCGGGCTGGCTCCTCCAAAAGCCGGAGCCATTTAGGGCTTTTGTCTTTCTTCCTCCTCTCTTCACTGTTTAAGAAACATGCAGAAAGACACACACACACAAGGCTCCCACCCTTGTAGGCCTCTGTGTACTTACACGAGTATATACATATGCACATATCCATATACACAGATGGTCACCGGGGTTCTGTGTCACCACACACATATACAGATAGACACACACAAACATACATACCCTGTACTCACACTGGAGAGTGGCCCTGGGTGGGCTGAGGAAGATCTTAGGCTCCACTGCCAGACATGAGGACTGGACAGGGACATTCTCTGAGGTTGAACACCAAAGGATCAAGAAAGTGCCTTCTTTCAGTAACAAGCCCCAGTCACTTCTGTCCTGCTCCTCTTCTCAGCCCTGTGGCCTATCGGCTCTGCCGTCCCAGGCACAGGAATGCACTCCCTGGGGCTGAATTAGGCTCTGGCCAGGCTCTGAGCTGACTCCGAGGGAGGGCAGCTCATCCAGACACAGGAGCCCCAGCTCCCCGGAAGCCCAGAGGCCCAGGGGCCTCAGGCAAGCCCTCCTCCAGCTCAGGGTCCCCTTTCTTCCCAGCCTCCTCTGGTACTCCACCCTGTTCCTACCCTCAGCCCAGGCCACCAAAGGCTTCACCTGGCCACCCAAGGAGTATCTTATTCTTCATCAGAGCTGAACAAGCTTCTCCTTTCATAGGCTTCTCTTGCCTACCTGAATGCTCAGGCCATGCAGTTCCTCCAGGCGAAGCCAGAAGGGGGCCTCTTGTATACTCAGTATCCAGTCACTGTCCAGCAGGCCCCAGAAATCAGGCCCAGTTCCTCTCCTCAGCAAGAGTCTCATACACATGGAAGACTGGAAGGTGGGAGGAGTGGAGTCACTTTAAACACAACTTGGGGAGGAGTTGGGGACTAAGGGACTCCAGGGATGGCTTTGCTCCTTCTTTCCCTGAAACAATCAGAATGGTGGCCCTTAAGAACCTTAAACAAAAGGCTGCTTTGCGTGGAGAGGGTCATCCACCCTCCCAGGGTAGCGTTGTGATATAGGGCCAGATGCAGGCTTAAGAAGCCAGACCTGGGTTCCAATCCCTCTTCACTTTGTGCCAGCTGTGGGAATTGGCGAATTGAGTCAACATATAGATTGGGTTCGTGTCAAGATCTAAAGTGCCCAGAACATGGGCCATAATAAATGCTGCATACATACCTGTTCTAGTTGTTTCCCACTAACATTGTCCACCAAAAGTGAAATGCCCTGGGGAGAGGGGCAGAAGGAGAAAACGAACGTTCATCTGTTAAATTCCAGGTTTTACATCTATTACCTCATTTAACACTCCTTGCATCTGCCTGTGAGGTAGTTACTCACAGGATCCCAGGTTGGCTCCTGAGCTGACATGGGGAGCATTATACCATGCTGAGGAGACAACAGAGAGGGTTTGGAGTTGTGGGTGGTGTGGAGCAGGGTGCTTTAAACACTGATTTTGAGAGCATTTCAGCCTGAAGAAAGAGGCTTATCAGGGCCCACCAGCTGCCTCCTTTCTCTGGGAACACAGAACATACCAGCTGGCTACCAGGGCCCTGGCCACATGCTGGCTCCAGAGTACCTTGGAGGACAACTTTATGAGGCAGAAAATCTAGCATCCACCTCTGGGAGCAACAGCAGCAAAGGAGCTTGCCTGGTCTGGGGTGGATGAGCCCCCCTCCCTCCTGCCCAGATAACTCTGAGCTGAGCACACCTGGCCCAGGCTTTTCTCAGGTCCCTTGGGCAGGGAAGCTTCCAAGAAATGCTCCAGGGAGGCAAATTTCAGCAGAGCAAAAGGAAAAGCAGAGTTCTGCAAAGCCAGACCAGTAGCTTAGAGGGGAGTGAGTTGCCTGTCACTGCATGTGTATGAGCACAGGCAAGCTAGAGTATGGGTTAGCCATTCACACAGGTCAGGCTTCTTAGCCTGGAGGTGGCCCCTGAGAGGGACCCACAACATTAAAGTGCTTCCTCAAATTATGTGCAACATTTGGTGTGCTTGTGTACTTTGCTAGGAAATGGGCTCATTGCTTTCGTCAGCTTGTTCAAAGGCATGCGAGCTCCAAGGTCACACAGATGAAGAAATGGAGCTTTGCAGAGGGTGAAAGCAAGCCTTTTGGCTCCCTAACCAGAGCTCCGTTCCATGCTATTTTCTATAACACAAAATGCTGTACCCTCATAGTGGAGGTGTCTCAGGACAGCCCAGGGACAAGGATCCTTGTGTTTTCCATTTTCCAGCAAAGGATTCTGGGGCCCAGAGCAGGACAGGGCCTTGCTTAGGTCTCGCAGCCAGTGACAGGATAAGCCAGAACTAGATTTCAGGTCTCTTGCTATTTGTTTTTCCCAAACAACTCCATTTTGTGTTCCCCCTCTGGAGAGTAACAAGCAGACATGCCTATATATTCTCCGTATTCTGTGAGCCAGCCTCCCTGTCCTGTCCCACAGCCACATTTAAGACCATGTCCAGGATTTGAAGAGGGCATGGGAAGAAGGGCAGGAGTAGCAGCCACTCCTTCCCTTCAGAGAAGCTGGGTACTGACCCTCGGACTCCCAATGAGTGCAGGGGACCTGTGTAAGCAGTCATGGCAACAGGAGGCTGAGGGAGGCCAGTATAAGATGGCACCATGGTGTCTCCAGAGTAAAAAGCTCTCAGAGCCTTTGTAAGGAACTTCACCTTTCTCCATATATGCTATCAACTCTTTATTACAATGGAAAAACCTAGCATATTTGTGGAACCCCCAGAGACAGATGCTTGAGGACAAATATTGCCATCTGCGCCCTCCAACCCTTTGTTATGTCCCTGAGATAGGGCTGACAAGTGAAGCCAGACCACCATCAGCCTTTACCAGGTTCCAGAGATGTACCGTGGGGGTGTATGTCTGCAAAGGAGCAGGCAACATAAGCCTCCCATGCAAAGGACCAAGGCCAGGAAGTAGGGAGGTAGACCATTAGCCAGGAGGCTCATCAGGCAGTTAGGGGGCAGGAGCAGGCCCTGAATGGGGTGCCTTGGCTATACAGGGTGACCAAGAGAAGACCAGAAGGACCAGAGTCCCATCCCCAAGACCTGGAGTACACCAGTGTTAAGGCTGTGTAGTAAAGCTGTCTCCAGCTGAGCTGAGAAGCCTCTGCGACTCAGCAGTGTGCTTTGATGTTTCTTACAATCGCTGTGCATTTTTGCCCTGATTATAAAAGCCAAATGTACTCATAGTGGAGAATCCAGAAAATAATGGCAAGTACAAAGAAGAGAATTATTAACTGCACTTTAATCTCTCTGTACCTCAGTCTCCTCACGTGTAAAATGGGGATTATACAGTATTTATCCTGTAAGGTAGTTAGATGTAAGAAGTGAATATATGTAAAGTGCTAGGGAAAGTTCCTAGCCCATCATAAGTTCTATACAAGTGTTAGCTTTTATTTTTATAATCTACTGCAATCCCACTACCCAGAGTCAGCCACTGTTAACAATCACTTGATTTCTTTCTGGTCCTTTTATTTGAATATTTATAATTTGTAAAACAGTAATCAGAATTATACCATATATATGAATTGGTATTTTGCAGATTTTAACCTAGCATTATAATGAGTATTTCCCACATTGTTAGATATCCTTCAAAAACATTCTTACAGGTTGTATATAATTCTATTTATTCCATTTCCTAATGTTGGACATTTAGCTTATTACTGTTTTGTATGAATAGCTTTTACATACATTTTAATGCAAATCTGCAAAAAAATATCTTCAGTACAGATTCCCATAAGAGTAATTATTGTTTCAAAGTGTAGACATATTTTTACAGGTCTTGATATTTTCAAATTGCCCACCAAAAGGGCTGTACCAATTTATACTTCCACCAACAGTATAAGAGACTGCCCATCTTACTGCAGCTTCGCTGGCATTGACCACTATTTTTTTTAAGTGTTGCTAAGTTGATGGGTAAAATGTCACATTATTAATATCTCACTTGACTGGAGTCAGAATGGGATGGAGGACGAGGGGAAGGGCTGTTCAGTGAAGTTAGTCCTGTAGATTAAAGAGCTTGGTGAAGGGGCCAAGAAGCAACAGGCCATGACCAGGCCCAGACAAACAGCCTATCTGGGGAAGGGGCAAGAATGAGAAGAAAGCTGTGGCCACGTGAGATCAGTCTAAGAAACTGAGAAAAAAAACAACAACCTAGTACTAGGGGAATGAGGCCCAGGGAGATGTGATCGCCAGTTCCTGCAGATGGCCAGAAGTTCTCTCCCAAATCTGCCAGGGGTCCCCTAGCCTGGCTAGACAAGAATAATTATAATGGAAATGAGCCTTTGGCAATGCAAATGTCAATACAGAGCTAGAGGGAGTAATATGGCTTCTAAACACTGGAGGCCCAGATGATGAGTACTCGGGGGACCCAGGCTGAACAGAAATCCCAAAAGGTTTTGGAAAAACAGAGGATGGGAAGTCCCTTGCACTCTGAGAGCAGCAGTTGAGTTGTAGAAGACAGGCTGGCCACTGGAAATGAGCATGAAGCTGGAAGGGCCAAAGGAGTCCCGAGCAGGTGAGGGCAACTCCCCAGCTAAGATGGGCCTCCTCGGGCTAGGCAGGCACAAGCTGAGGCCTGGAGCTCAGAGCTGGACTTGGAGGTGCATAATCCAAGCCTAGGCAACCCAAAGGCAAAGGGGCTAGCCTGGGGAGGGTGTGAACAAATTGGCAGTGCCATCTAAATAATAGGCTGTTCAGTTTGTTCATTTGATTCCACATATGAATGACATCTTATGGTAATTGTCACTTTCTGACTGACTTATTTCACTTAGCACAATGTTCTCCAAGTCCATCCATGCTGTCACAAAGGGTAATGTTTTTTTATGGCTGAGTAGTATTCCATTGTGTAACTGTCTCATAGTTGTCTTATCCACTCATCTACTGATGGACACTTGGGTTGCTTCCATATCTTGATAATTGTAAATAACACTTTAATGAATAGAGACAGACCCATAAATGGATAGCAGGATGACAGCTATGTGTGTTGGGGGAAATTAGGGGATGGAGGGATCAAGCAAAAAGAAAAAGGACTCATGCACATGGACAACAGTGTGGTGATTGCTGTGGGGGAGGGATGTAAGGGGGATAAATGGTAGTGAAAAAATACAATAAAAAATTAAAATCTTAAAAAAAGATAATAGGCTAGTATCATTAGACTACAGTTCTGTGTGTGAAGCACAAACTCTTTGTCATGTGCTGAGGGAGGGGTTTTTAGCACCACTTTACATGGGGGGAAAGTGGGGCACAGATTGATTAAGTAACACATCCAAAGTTACACGGGTAGTAACTGGCAGTCAGAGACTGAACACAGGCCCTTTAGGCAATGAGTCTGAGCCCTTCTTACTGATTTCCTTGGGTAGAGCTGATGGCAAAGTGTCTTCTTTTTGTCTTGAGTAGAGGAGCATTTCTGGCTAGTGTTCCTGAAGGGATGTTACTTAAAGGACAGTGAAAAATTATTTGTATAAAAGCTCAGAATCCAACAAAACTAGAAAGAATGGTCTTTGATAACAGCAAGAACTTAGGATAGACACCAGGAAGAACTTTTTCAGCATAAGTCTCTTCAGGTATAGTGGGTAATCAAGGAAGGTCAAAAAGACCTCTCTCTGATATTCTCAGCAGTTACCCTTTCACACACTCAGCAGTCAACATCCCCTGGTCCCCCATCATGCATGCTTTCCAGAGGCTGTCCTGCCCACTACTAGCAGGTTTGGACAGCCAAGGTCACTTGTAGGCAACAAGACAGCTGGGATCTAGCTCAAGCCATGGGTGATAACTAGCTCAAGTGAGCACGGCTGAAACTTTGGTTGCCCATGCCTCTTGCCATTTGTCCAACTGCTGGGCTCTCCATTTGATCTAGAGGTCTTCCCAATCAGCAGACAGGAAGAGAAACATCAGAGACGATGAGCTATGAAATACACTGAGGGGTGTACAATGGAAGGTGAAAGGACTTGTGTCACAAAGACACTGCCCCTTCTTGGCTTCTATTGCTTGTGTGACCTCTGGCAAATGCATTCACCCTCCTTTGCTCTCTGTAAAATGGAGGATGGCAACAATAAGTATCTCATTGCGCTGTTGTGGGAACAACAGTAAGATAGTCTGTTTAGTTACAAAGAAATGTCCAAGTGCCTGTGTTCTGCCACACCCAGTTGTTAGGTGGCTGGGCAGCACAAAAAGGAACAGGAAACCCAGCCCCAGTCCCAAGGTGCTCTCAGTGCAGTGAGGGAGCTAATGTGTGTAACTGTGCACCCTGCACCAAGACAGCCCAGAATGGGACCTCAGTAACACCCCTTTCCTGGCTTTGTCTCATATGTATGAGGTATTCACGCTCTATAAAATGCTTCATGTGCATCAGCTCATTTGATACCCACAACAGCCCAGACCCTCAAGTTTCAGATAGAGAAATCGAGGCCTAAAGAGCTTAAGTGCCTTGCCATCTGTCATACAAATGGTGAGTGACAGAGGCAGGGCCCAGGACCCTGGGACTCATTGGGATTATTTCCACTGAGGCCTCCCAATCATCTCCTGGTTTGGCCCTGAGACTGCCCAACTTATACTCTGTTTTAGGTATAGCACCGGTCACTGCATCCTTAGCTACATTGAGGACCTTCTAGTATTCCTGATAAGCCATCTGACTCCCACCCCAGCTTGATTTTTATAAAATCATCAAATCCCATGTAAGCTACAGGACAAAATGCCCCTGGTATCAGTGGGTTGGAGGAGGAATGAGGACTATTAGAGTACCTGTGACCCCAAATTGGCCTTTGTGATGAAGCTCTGTTTCAATGTATGTATATAGCATCTAGGCTCATAAGATGAAATAGCTTAAGCTTTCCATGGTGTGAAATTCTGGGTGTATCTTTTAAAACCCTTGTATTGCCAAAATGTCAGAAGTCAGGTTATGTGTGTCCATAGAGAGCTTTCTAGGTGTGTGGACAACAGATGTTGGGTTATCCTGAGGCAGTGGGTATGAATGAGGGAGCTATTACTCAGCCACTGGGGCTGGGGCCTGTCATTCATTTGTTGATAGGTAAATAAATCAGGAAGAGTCCAGTGAAGGCTCAGGCAGAGGTACAGGACCTTTCTTGACCTTTTTTGCCCTGAGAAAGCAAGCTATTGGAACCCCACATTCTTGACTTGAGAGGAGGTTTCTCTCAGTGTCCAACTACAGAGAAGGGGAAAGAGGGAGTGAGCCCGCTCAGGGCTGTGCCAGATGCATTCACACACATGGTCTCCTTTCCTCCACCCTGTAGGGAAGATGAAATTCTTGTTTTATGAAGGAGGAGACTGAAGCTCAGTGATGTGCAGGGGACAAGGGTGGGGGGAGTGCTGGCCCCAGGTCCCAAAGTGGGAACTTGCTTGGGCAGGAATTGATACATATATCTCACTAGACTGCAGAGGCCTTGCTGTTTCTTATACATGATACACTTGGAAGAGAGACTGGACACTGGGAATGCTCTAAGTGATAGCCCAGGGCAGGCCAGGGCAGGCCAGGGCAGGTGTCCACCCCACATGCTTCCACATAAGCTTTCCTCAGTGTTCCATCTCTTCCCTTCGCAGAGTAAGGCTCAAAGGAAATGCCTCACCGTTCTCCAAGCATTTGCAGGCAGCTGAGGATTTGTATCTAGTAGGGGGGAAAAGGAGGGCCGCTGACCTCATCCCGGAGGAAAGCCCCTCCTAGAGCCCATCTGGCCCTCTCAGCACCCTCTCTGAGCTTCCCTGGAGCCCTTGCCAAAGCTTTCTGCTGGGGCTTTTCCAGAGGTCTGGGGAAATTCCAGGAGTCAAGGATGTCTACCATTTTCACACGCATAGTCACAGATCCTATAAATGTGCTTACATGGTCCCACTTGGCTACAGTCATTCTTTTGAATATGGGTGTGTGAGGAGGTCTGTGCGTGTGCGCATGTGCACACACACTGTGAGTGAGAACTAATTCCACAGCCATCCACAGAGCCCATATCCTCTCTTCCTGTAAACACTTTAGCAAGCCACACCTCAAGGAGCCCTGAGTGTGTGTGCAGGGGTCACAGAAAGTCTCAGAGACCAGTTTCTCCCACGTGTAGGCCTAAAGGTGCCACCCCCTCCCTCTGTTCTCCTTAATTTCTCTCTTCTTTTTCCTCCCTTTGCCTCCTCCCAGACAAAGTTCCCTCCCTCTTGCAAAGGCCACCTTGCTTTGCCAACCCTCATCTTAGTACACAGATATCATCATCCTAAGTCCCATCATCAAAAGAATAAAGGCAAGAACTGAGTCTGCTGGGGTGTGAATGGCCATAGGCCCACAGAGGCCAGGAACAAGTACCCTGTTTGGCAAGTAAGTTGTAGGGAAATGGATGAGAGGAAGCATGTAAGGATCAGTAGATCAGGCCAGAGAACTTTGTTGGGTATTATGGGCCCAGGGAAGATGTCTACTTCCAGAAGATTCCATTAGAGAAGTACAGTTAGAGACAGTACAATGTAATGGTTGAGAATAGACTGGAGCCAGACTGCTATGTGATATGGGAGAGTTACTTAACCTGTCTGTGTCTCATTCTCTTTTTCTATAAACTTGGGATAATAATAATAACCTACTTCAGCACGTGGTTTTGAGGATCAAATGAACTGATACATGTGAAATGCTCATGCAGGGCCTGACACAGTGGAAGTACTACATAAAGGTGTGCTCTGACTTTAAGGATCAAACATATCAGCACTTTTTCCTGCCTCTGCAGACATCACATCAGCCACCAGATCTCCAAGCCAGTCCTGGTAGAGGCCATATGGCTGACACAACCTCAGTCACCAGTTGTCCAGTTGTCCAGTTCTCCATCTGCTGTCATTCAGCTTTACCCTCTTCCTGGCCCTGTCCACTGACAGGGCTCCCAGGTTGTCCCAGGCATTGGAACTTTCCCCCACCCCGCATCCCTTTGTCGCTAGCCCAGCTCTTTCACTGTATGTAGCCTCTGGCCAGTGCCTCTCCAAGAACTAAACTCCTGATGTTGACTTCAGAACAGGGCAAGGCTCATAGTGGCTCACAGGCATTGCTGGTACCCGTCTCTTTCCAAATCCATGTTTCATGATGTCATATTGATACCTTGAATTCAGACATTGTGGGAGGATTCACACTATAGTAGTTGGCAAATACTGCAAATCAGGGCCATTTTCCCTTCCAGTGAGCAAGTTATTAAACCTTTACCAGCACAAGCTGACTTGTACCAACTGTATTGCACCCTGCGGCCCCTCCTTAGATGATGCTTACTCTTCTCCCAGATACTAAATCCACCTATAACAGACTCTGCAGCGGCATTCCCAGTCTGATCACTGTCCAATGGCTATTTCCTCTTGGAACCTCAGGGCCTAATATTGACTCACTCCCTATACTCTGGCACCAAACTTGGCCCACTTGGAAGCTCCCCTCACTGCCAGCCAGGCCCCTGGCCTTTTCCCCTTCTCTGCTTGCCCAGTGTCTTCTAAAGGAGCCAGCAGCCTCATATCCAAGTCCAGAGCAAGCCAAGATGAGGCAGAAGCTGTAGTCTGCAGCATGGAGTCTAAAATTTAGCCAGTCCTGTTGTTGCTGTGCTAGGGAGTTGGAGGCTGGGAGATGTCTGATTCAAGGCACTGGCCACCTTCTGTACTTGGCTATGAGTGGGACAGTTCACTATGGTTCTCAGTGATTATCAGTGCTGGGCATGTATTGAGTTGGCCAAAAAGTCCATTATGTTTTTTCCATAAAATAAAAGACACTTTCTTTTTCACCAATAACTTTATTGATTGGATACTTTGAGTATGTCAGCTATCTCCTGCTAGTGGATTCTGGAGGGTAGAGGCCAGGGATGCTGCTAAAACATGTTCCAATGCATAATACAGCCCCACAGCAAAGAATCATTTGGCCAAAATGCCAATAGTACTAAAACTTCACAAACCACTTTTGACACATTTGATAAGTCACAGCAACTTCTCCAGACGCTGCAGAAATCTTTCTTTGGTGTTTCAGTTGCATTTTTACCTTTTTTGAAATAATAAAGCATAATGTGCTGAAAATGTTGCCTATTTTCTTCCATCTTCAATACTAACATGGCTACACAAAAATTCACCAATTTTTAAAAATTTTTTACTTATTTCTTTTTTGAGAGAGGGGATGGGAGGGAGAAAAAAGAGGGAGGGAACATCAGTGTGTGGTTGCCTCTCGAACACCCCCTATTGGGGACCTGACCCACAATCCAGGCATGTGCCCTGGCTGGGAATTGAACCTGTGACCCTTTGGTTCTCAGGCCATCACTCAATCCACTGAGCCACACCAGCCAGGGCAAAATTCACCAATTTTGATAAGTTTTTTTTTTAATGCACACTGATATGATAGCTGTCACAATACAATGTAAGACAATTGTTTCGAATGAAATTAAAGACAACCAAGCACTACTAGAGCCATCTTACAGAAAAAAATGTAATGGAATTTTTGGCCAATCCAATGCTAAGGGCTCAATAAATATAGGTTGAATGAACAAATTTTGTCATGCAACAAATGTTTCCCCAACCTCTTACTTTGTACCAGACCATTTTGGAATAATAATAAAAACAAAAAGACATGACCCCTGACCTCAAGGAGCTCTGGTCCTGTGGGCCATGGAGGTGTGTGCTAACAAAACTTGGGGATAACTGCAGGATGGCTTGTGAGCCCTCGTGACGACCAGAGTATGGCAGAGGCATGTGGCTTCCAGACAAATGAGGTACTGTGTGGGCCAGAGGAGCCATGGTGTTTGTCTGCACTTGCTCAGTGGCTGCTGGCTGATGTGGCCTTCCAAGTCTTCTTGGCCAGAATGCAGCCCCACTCTCTTACCATAGCCCCACCCACCCAAGGCGGTGGAGCTGTTGGCTAGGACAGAGGATTCAGGCAGGGAATCCCGGCCTTCCCTGCCCCAGACTCAGCCGAGAAGGGCCTGGCATGCTTCTAATATCAAGCAGCAAATTCAATCAGGCAGATGAGAATTCCTATTATTTTAATATATTTAGAAGAGAGTTTAAGGTGGATTTCGTTCCACGCTGTATATTTTTACAACATGAGGTCAGGTCACTTTGATAAATTCTATAATGCAAGCAGGAGGGAGCCTTGGAAAAGGGTGAGTGAGAGAAAAGAGTTAGAAAAGGGGGGAGTGAGAGACAGAGCCAGAGATAGAGACACAGAGTAAAGGAAAGCCAGAGAGCAAGCAGAGGGGGGCCGGGGCCAGAAAGACTAATTCTGTGTGTCCATAGATCTGTCTTTTACACATGTGCCTTGTGACTCCATGTGTGTTTCTGTGTCTGTTTGTTGTTGGAGTAGACAAATCCATTTGGGGATAAATAGGATGATTTTTCCACCTGCAGGAAGCGAGGCAGCCAAAGGCTGATTGGGGCTGCTCTACTCTGCGGCTCTCAGAAGGCCCTGGGCTGGAACTCAGGCTGCTCCTGAGGCCAGGACCCGAGCTCTGCTTAGAAATTGAGATGCGGGCAGGCTGCCAGAAAGGCCAGGGAAGTTCCCTGGAGCCTTAAAGGCCCTACTCTGAACTAATCCTCAGCAGCAGAGGGGCCCCGGGCCCCCAGATGCCCTATAGGTATACCATGTGACTTCTTATTCATCTTCCCTAGAGGGTCCCCAGTCTAGTTCTCAGAAGCCAGCACTCAGGGCTCCCAAACCTTTTGGGAAGATGGCTGAGGCAGTAGTCCAAGGTCAATGCCAATGAAGCATAGACCTTACTGTGCTTTTCTTCTTTTCTTGAGACCAGAATGCATCAGCATGGCAGGAGGGGGCTGGCTACTAGGTTGGGAGACAAGTTTTCTAGTCTGGAAGCTGGGGGATGGATACCTTTGGAGGGCTTTATCAGTACAGAAATATTTGACTGACAGAAAGTTTTCTCCCACTTTCAAAATCAGGGGATGTGGACGGGTTGGGATGCTGTTTCTGAAGAACTTTCCCTAGCTTAGAGTACTGAGAAAGGACCCAAGTATTTGAAGCTTTCAGCAAAAGGCCCTTGGCCCAACTCAGGCCTGACAGGTGACCTGGGGTACCTGTGACCCCATCCCTCTGCTTCTTCACAGGCACATACCTATACAAACCAGCACAGTATTCATCTGCCCTTGGAGCCTCACCAGGAACCAGGTAGTTAACTTCCACTGCACCTGAGATATGGTCAGCTATGTAAACTTTTCTTCTATGGAGGCAGAGGGATGCCTGTCTACTGCTTCTGCCTTGATCCTGGGGACCACCGGGCAGCCAGTTCACAGGACAGACAGGTTTGCCCCAATTCCCTCTTCAGCCTAGCTTGGTAGCCTCTTTCCCCGCCTTTTTTTTGGAGGAGGTACAGAAAATTGCCACATCAAGAATTAGATGACAGGGAAAGTGAGGAGAAAAAGAGAGAAAGAGGGAAAAGACAAAGGCCATATTGTTATCTCTTCCACAGACACTTCTTCAAACAGGATGACTGGCTGGCTGGCTTGTGGTCACCTCTAACTCTGAGTACAATCTTGGGATAGGCTTGGCAGGCTGAAAACAAAGGAGTGGAGTTAAGGGGTCTGTCTTTGCTCCTACCAGTGACCAGAAGATGACAAGATATTCTGTGACTTGCCCCCCCACCCCATCTGCCCCACACCATCATCCTCTGGGTCAGTCCTAACCACTACCACCCTCAGGGATGGCATATGTACCAAGGTCAGGTGATCTAGCCACCTCAAGGCACCTTTAAAATCTTTTGGCTGCCAGCATTCAACAGCTGGGGAATCAGGGGATACTCAATTTTATTTCTGTGTCTGTTCCACCATCAATAAGCTCGTATCAGTGCCTACTGTGTGCACTGGGGCATCAGAAAGGGGGACTTTTGTAGAGAGGGTAGAAAATGCTTAAGAACTGGGAGCTCCTAAGGAAAACTGCTCTGAGCAGTGGAAGAGTCTGGGTGGTGGGCTTACTGCAGAGGCCTGAAGCCAAATCCAGGGCAAAACAGAAAAAGGCCATGTCATGGTCTGTGTGGCTATGGTGCTTCAGTACAAAGCTTGCTCTGGGAGCCAGCAAAATGGACAGAACTCCCCTGGTCGGGGACCACTGGGAGGGGACAGCAAAGGAAGCTGGGGTACTCTTTAGCCAGGGCTATTTTAGGGGTAGGTAGGAAACACCCCTGCTCCCAGTATGGCAATGAATGGCAGAAATGGGGTCCAGGATGCCAGGTCAGCGAGGGGTCTATGTAGTTTGGTCTAGACCAGGCAGCTGGGACTCCAGCCTAGGGGTGTTCTGTAGACATTGTAGCCTCTGATACTGAGGCCAGAGGTGTCTTCCTATGCAGAGAGCACACAGGTCTTCCCAAGAGTGCATGTAAGCAAGAGGGCACACACATGCAACATGCATGCCAATTTCCGATCCATGCACTGAAGAGGGTGTGGACAGCTAACCCTCGTCTGTGGCCCCCACAGTCTGTCAAAGCCAAAGAGAATGTTGGAGAGGCTGCCACCTGTCCGTCCAGCCCAATTCCAAACTTCCATCTCAGAAACTTTTCCCTAAAGACAATCCCCAGGGTGTGGTCACCCTGTGTCTCTCTCCCACCTCACCTGCCTCAAAGAAAGCCAGAGATTTTTGTTTTTTGTTTTTTACCTTGATCTCTGGTCAGTTTTCTGGAGTTCAGATTACACCAAGCTCCCTGGAGACCCAGCCTCACATGGTCTCTTTACAGCTACCACTTAAAACAAGTGTCTCTCTCTTCTGAGAACTCCTAGTAACCTTGCCCTCCCTGTCCCCATCCCCTGTCTTCTCCTCCTCACTTCTCCTCTATCTAATAGCCATCCTCAAGAGCCACTCAACCTACAGTCAGATATCTTGCCATTGTTTAGTTTGGTGCCCAGTTTCTCTCAATGGCTCCCAACACTTTTGTTCTACCCTCTCAGAATCGCCTCTCTGCCTCTGTCCACACTTGCCCCAAGTTTCCCATGTTCAGTTCTTCCAAGATTGCCACTCTATTTGCCCTGCCAATTACTACTGCTGCAGTCTGCCCTCTGTCCTCTTTGTCTTCAGCAAATTAGAGGGGAGAAATTTATCTCCATGTGAGGGCAGAGGGAGTCCCAAGTTATCTTCATCTCTATTGTCATCTCCTTTCACTAGAAGACAGACGTTAGTGCCAGAAAGTCTAGGACCAGGTGCTAAAGGCCTGGGTGATATCCCAGCTCCATATCACTTCCTGGCTATGTGGAGTTGGCCAGTCACTCCCCCTCTCTGAGCTCCCTGCTTCCCCAGCTGTCACACATTGGAATACATTTGCCAAAGTCCTTCCAGCTCTGAGCTGATTTTAGTCTATGCTGTGTTTGCACAGGGGAAGTGCTGGCCCTTCCTTTGGCCCCACACTGACTGTCCCTGACACCAGTGTTTCCCTGTGACTCTGGCCACCCTAGCCCCTGGGGCAAGCCCATGTCACATCAGAGGCCTGAGGCCCAAGGGAGACCCCTGGTCTCCACCCTCCTGTGCACCCATTCCTTGCCTTGCTCCCCAGCTAGGCTTGGCTCCTCTTTGTGAACCCCTCCCTCCATCTGTCCCCTTTGCTGGCCCCTCACCCCACAATATGCCCCCCAACCCCCACCTTGCAGATGCTGAACCCTGCTCAGGGATGCATGGGCTCCTCTCCTTCTCCTTGTTGGTGATTCACCAGCTGGGAATTCCTTTGGAAACAGAGCCTGGAAAGCCTCCCATCCTTGGGAAGTGCTGGCCCCTACCCTGGCGGCCCAGCTGCCAAGCCCAGGCCTGTGGCAGGTGTGTGTGTCGGGTGTCTGGCCCTGGAGATTTATAACCTGTGGCAGAGGGGAGGCACTGCCTTTGGAAGCATTTCTTCTGTCCTCAAACAAAGGCCTGTGACCAGGGCCTCTAGGGGAGTAAACAAGTGCAGAGGAAGCAACAGGCCCCATTCTCACCTCTTTCCCTGACTGCCAGCCACTCCACTTTTTTCTGCCTCACCCTTGATCAGCACCTGTCTCCCTCTGGCTGGCCCCACTCTCTCACTTGCTTCATCCCATGTGGCAGCTGTGTCACTTACTCTTTTTTTGTTTTTTTGGCCTTACTTTCTCTCTCCGGGTCCGACCCTTTCTACCGTCAGTGTCTCACATCTGTTCCTTCTTTCCACACCCACTGTCTCTCCTCAGGTCTGCTTCCTAAGCAGCATCTCCCTGATACCTGTCCTTGATATTGATAACATCGATAATATTGCCAGAGCAACCTTTCTAAAATGGCAATCTGATTGCATCACTCCCCTGTATAAAAACACTTGAAGGGCTCCCTATTGGCTACAGAGTTAGGTCCTAACTAGTAAAATTGGTACTCAGGGCTCCAGCCTTTCCTGGCTCTGTCTTTTACCCTTTGTAGTCATGGACTCTACACTGGAGCCATGCAGGGCCCCCCTTATTCCCCTTAATAGGGGTATTGCTGGATGCCCCACAGGTTCCTCAGACTCCCCATGTCCTGAAGCAAATAGTCCACTGACCCAGTTGCTCCCCCTCCACAGTGTCCTGATCTTCAGTGGTCTCCTCACTCTCCCCTACACCTGACATCCATTTGGGGACCAATTCCTGTCCATATATTATCGCTACCTGACATTCTCCACCACTGTCACCACAAAACAGAATAGGGTAACCTGCTGCTTGACAATTAGCATATTCTTTACCTGCAGCCCTGGTGAGATTTCAAACCAGTGTCTGATGCAGTTCTACCCCTCCTTGAACCTGACCACCCAGAGGACCCATCATTTCCCCAGTCTTGTCTTCCAAGGCTACCATTTTTCCTTAGTCTTTGCCATGCTGAGCTCCTTGCTTTCCCTGAACCTGATTTACAATGGGATGTTCCCTGATCATTGTTCCTATTATTACCTTCACCTGGCATGACCTCCCACCTCTCTGCCTGTCCAAGTTCCCTGCAAGGTGCTTTGAAAATGCTGCTTCCTCCAGGAAGCCTTCCTGGAGCCATCCTGTTGAAAATATCTGTCTCTCCTCTCAACCTTTGCTGAGCTTTTGGGCCAGGTTTAGTATAGCAGTGGAGAGCACAGGCCCTGGGACTGTAGCCCCAGCTGATACTCCTTAGTTCTCAGAACAATGTCCATAACCTCTTAAAGCCTCAATTTCTTCACCTGTAAAATGGAGATAGTTACAGTTACTGTCTCATAGGGCTCGTGAGGAAATGATTAATCTGTGTACAGTGCTAAGGGAAGTGCCCGCCACAGGGTAAGTGCTGTCATGGTGTTATTACTGCTATTATTAGTAACATGACCTCTTTACTACTCTGCCAGACCCTTGTGGGCAGGAACCAAGTCAGATCCCTTTGGTCTCCCATATCAGGGCTGCTCAGAGAAATTTGCCAACTGAACTGAGGTGACCCCAACCCCCCTACCACTACCTCAGGCCCCTGCAGAGCCCAAAGGAAAGAGGGAGGCGGAGAGACACAGGAAATGTCCTCCCCTCCCCGATGTTAGTGGGCCTCAGGGAGCAGGCCAGCCTGCTGCAGCCCCGAGACTCCCGCCTCTCCTCTGAGGCCACTGTGCAGCTGACTGTCCCTGAGAATGGGGGTAATGGAGACAAATTGGAGGGAATCCAGAGGAGTGAAGTCCCTGAGCCCTTGGGAAAGGGCAGGCCCGTCAGACGAGGGAGATGAAAGCAGTTCTATGTGTGTGGTTTGGCTGAAGGACAGAGCTGGGTGTGGCGGGGGACATGATAACTGGAGACAGGGATTCCAGCAGTGCAAACAAGCTGGAAAGGGGGATGGCTGAGAGCTCCGTGGTGGGGCTGCTCTGCTGAGGCAAATGGGCTCTTGAAACCCAAGCCTGAAGCTTTCTGCAAACCCCCTCCTCCTACTGGCCTGGGCAGAGGACCCTTCGAACCAGTTCCAGGGCTGGCGATTCTGCAGGGCTGTGCAGTCCTGGTCCTTGGAGGAGGCCAGCCCTCCCCCACCATTTATCCATCACTGGCTGAGTTTGGGCCTGGGGCAAGCTCAGCTGAGGGTCTGAGGTCTGAGTCTTTGACTCTCCCTGCCAGTCCTCAAGGCCCCAATCTGAGGATGGTTTACAGTACCTGCCGGCCCACCCCAGGGCTTTGGGCTCCAGTCCTTCCTCCCTCTCACTAGCCCAGCACCCCCTTCCTACCTTAAAGCTATTGTTTTCAGACCATTGACCTCTGTCCCTGTCCTCCCGGGTACTAAGGGGCATCTCAGGGGCATGAAGAGGCTGGGAGGAAATATTGGAAATGGCCTCTCCATCCTCCTCTCAGATCTGGGCTGCGTCATCCTTGGGCCAAGATAAATAAAGCGAGCAAGGGAGAGGCCTCTGATTGCTCAGTGCTGATGGCTAAGCAGCCTGGTTGTGGGGGTGATGGGTTGGGCGTCAGTCTACCTACGGCTGCCTGCAACCCTATTCCCAAAGGAATATGGTGGAAGGGTGGCCAGGCCAAGTGCTTGGGAGTCAGTGGCATGAAGAACAAAGCAGAATGCCCTTCCAGTGCCCCCTCCCCTGGGACAGAGTGTTCTCTGGGTGCTGAGTCTGAGAGCTCTGGAGAGAGAGCAAAGGAGCCTAGAAGGAGGGAGAACTCTGGAGATGGAGGAGTAACAAAAGGCTGTCTCCAATTAGACCCCCAGCCCTCCTAAGCTGCTGGTGTCTGGCCTGCCCAGGACCCCAGGTCCACTTCCTGAGGTTGGAGAGTCTGAGGAGCCTCAGAGTGGGGAAACTGGAGGATCAAAATGAGGGTTCCCTGGGGCCTTGGCTGGGCACCTCCCACCCTGACCCCTGAGGGGTCTCAGACAGCACCTCTGAGGTCATGGCTAGACAGAAATAGCATGAGTCTTGGTCAGACAGAGTTAGTTCAAATTCAACCTCTGTGCTGTATTATTGATGAGTCTTGGGCAAGTCCCTTCCTTTACTTTACAATGAAAGCCTGACTTTTCCATCAGAAAATGGATAATACAATCTCCACCTCCCAGGGCTATTGGCAGGAATTGATGGGATATGCATGAGGGCCTGACTCATGGTAGGTGTGAGCTGCTGCTCCTTTCCCTGTACTGCATGTGTCCCTTAGGCCACTGTTTAGGGCATGATACTGCAATGCTCAGGAGGGAAAAACTCTTGGCTGGCTGTGACTCCTGCATTGATTCCAAGGAGTGCCTTTGGTTCCTCCAACCCCAAGGTCATAAAGTGACTATGTGGGTACAATGGGCCTTGCCACCTGAGCCAGCTCCACTCACTTCACTGACTCTCCAGGCACAGGACTGCCACCAAAAGACCCCCAGCCCCTGAGTGTCCCTGTTTACAGCCATCTCTGACATCTCAGCTTGGCATGGCCCTCCCTGCGGTGTTGAGCAGGCCTCTCTGTCACTTCTCTGAGTTTTGGCATTGCTGGTGGAACTCTTTCTTTGGGTTCCACACTGTTGGGGCCATTCTCTTTTGGACTATCTCACCACCTCTACCCCATTCAAAGCTGAGAGTCCACTCCTAGGCTTGTTTTGTCACCTGCTTCTTTTAGGAAGTCTTTGGAACAAGGACCAGACAAAGAAAAGAGCCTGTGGTGAATGTCAGGAGATCCCAGGGCTAGTTTCAACTCCTGAGCTCTCTCCTTATGTGGTCTTTACAAGCCACTTCCTCTTTGAAGCTCTGTTTTAACATCTACAGAATGGAGGTCCTAATTCTTGCATTCCAGGGCTATTGGGAAGTACACACATGTTCATGGAGGTAGGATCACTGAAAGAATGTTTTGGCTTGAGGACCAGGAATTTAACTTTTTGTGCTTAGTTCAGCTCTATGGCAGTGTCCTCCAGAACATGCAAAACATGCAGGAACCCCAATCCCAATTATTGTCACTCAGCTGTTTCCATTTGGTTAGATGCCAAGATCACCAGCTCCTTGCAGTTCACTGCTTCACTTCAATTCTTTGTCAGAAAAAATTGCTCTACTGGTTTCCAGTCTTTACTGTTTTGAAATCTTTTGTGTCTACCATCAAATCCTTCCTGCTGTGGTTCCAACTCAGGTCTAGACACCTTAGACACCTCCTAGCCTGCTTTCTCTTTCCTCTACCCCCTCAACTTCTGCCCTAGACTCAGAGGGTGAAAGTAGGGTTGAGGGCAAAGGCTGGCCTTCTATGTGGCCAGAGGGAACAGACCACAGAGGTAGCATCACTCTTCCAGAAGCCCTTTATCTGCCTCACACTGTCAGCCTCACCCTTATCTCACCCTGGCTCACACTGTCCTGGCTGGAATACCTGTGGTCTCTCACTGTGCATTGGAACTAGAGCGCCAGACTTGACTCTAATCTCCCCTGGCAGCTCTGTGGCATCGATAAGCCCCAAGTTTATGGCACAGGAAAAATGAAACCCACATTACCCCCACCCAACAGAGCCAAGGATGTCCTCCATCGGGCATTGAGAAAGGCATCTGGAGGTGAGGTGGAGCGGTGGTCCCTGCATACCCTCCTCCCTGAAGGCACAGGAGCCCCCTCCCAGTGCCCTCCAGGCCCTGCCTCTCTCCTCTTCCAGCCAGGAGGGCTTCCCTAGCATTTGTGATGGGGGCAGCTCCCTCCTCAGTTTGAGGTTAAAGGGGACGTCTTCTCCAGGAATCTGTAGCCAAATTGCTGAGCTGTTCACAGTGATCTGGAGATGATGTTTGGAAATCTGATTTGTGATAACATAATGTTCCTTTTAAGTAACGCTGGCTGGAGAGGGAAGGAGGAAAAAACGACCAAGAAAAACAACCTTATTGAGGTTTAAAAGGGGACGCT
>CM052552.1:28723922-28756423 GCA_028533065.1 Trachops cirrhosus
CTTCACTGTGGGCTGGATCTTGCAACGTGCTTTCAGTGAATAGAATGTGGCGAAAGTGATGGAGTGCCACTTCCAAGATTAGGTTACAAAAATATTAGGTTACTTCTATCGTCCTGGCACTCTCTGGTTCTCCCTTCTGGCCTTGAAGCAAGGTGCTATGTTGTGAGCTGCCCTATGGAGAGGTTCACATGTCAAGGATGTGAGGGAGTCCTCTGGCCAATATCCAGAGAGGAACTGAGGTCCTTAATCCAACAACCCACAAGTAACTTAATCCTACCAACAGCCACATGACTGAGCTTGGAAGTAGAGCCTACATAAGTACAGTTTTGAGATGACTACAGTCAACACCTTAACTACTGGTCATGAGAGACTCTGAGCCAGAGGTCTCTGGCTAAGCCATGTCTGGTTTCTTGATCTACAGAAACTATGAAATAATAAATGTCTGTTGTTTTAAGTCACTAAGTTTTGGAGTAATTTGTTATACAATAATATATAATGAATACAAATATAGACAACAGGCCCAGATGATTTTCTTTATTATACAAACTCTTTCTGAGCGCAGAGAAAGATAAACAGCAATCCAACTCACTCTAGGCAGTTAGCATAACCCTGATACTGAAGGTGGACAAAAACAGAATATGTAAAGAATATTACAAGTTAATCACAGCAATGAAAAAGCCATAAAGAAACATTTACCAAATAAAATTTAATAGTGCATTAAGTGAATCTTAACCATACAGAATTTACCTTTAAGAAAGCAATAATTTTAAAAAGTATTTAGTACTTATTATGTACTAAGATCTGTTTTAGGTTCTATATATTAATATTCTGCATAACAGCCTCTTGAGGTAACTCTACTGCTTTGAAATCTGAGGAAGGTAGAGGTTATGTAAATCCACAAGTAGTAAGTGGTAGAGGAGTTGGGATTTGAACTCACCTTGCTATGCTGATCAATATTACAAATATCTATCAAGTAATTCACTGTACTGTCATATGAAAGGGTAATAATTATATCATTATTTTAATAGATGTTTTTTAAAAAGTTATAAAATTGAATACTCATTTCTCATTAAAATGAAACAAAACTCCCAAAACATACAGTAAAGAAAACAAAAATTTACAGTAAACATTACACATAGTGGTTAATTATTAGAAGCCTTGCTTATCAAAGTCAAGAACAAGACAAGGGTACCCAGAATCGCCATTTTCTTTCAACATTGTACTGAAGATCCTGGCTAAAGTAATATGGTAAGAAATATAAATTAACAAGTATATTGGAAAATAAGATAGAAATCATCATTATTGGCAGATGATATTATAGTTTACCTAGAAAATCTAAGAGAAGCAACTGAAAAATTATTAGAACAAGTAAAACTTCAACTTTACCAAACAAATTTTAAAAATCAAGATTGAAAATCAATAGACAATCCTCAAATATTTGGAAATTAAACAAAACACTTCTAAATAACACACATAGATCACAGAAGAAGTCTCCAGGGAAGTGAAATTTTTTTTGTAACAAAATCGAAATGAAAATACAACTTATCAAAATTTGTGGAATGCAGCAAAATCATTGATTAGAGGGAAATGTATAGTATTAAATGCATATATTAGGAAGGAACAAAAGTCTAAAATCTATCATTTAAATTTCTACCTTAGGACACCAGAAAAAAGAAGAGCAATTTAAGCCTAAAGGAAGCAGAAGAAAAAAATACTTAAAATTAGAGCAAAAAATCAATGAAATTGAAAAGGAAAACAATAGAGATAATCAACAAAACCAAAAACTGGTTTCATAAAAATATTGATTAAATTTCTAAATATCTAGTCAGTCTAATATGGAAAAAAGAGGAAAGACACAAAATTACAAATACCAGAAATGAAAGATTGGACATTACTACTGATCTTATGGACATTAAAAGTATAATAAAGAAATACTATGAACAATTCCATGTGTACGAATTTGATAACTTGAATGAAATGGACTGATTCCTTGAAAAACATAAACTACTAATATTTACATATGGAGACTTAATCTGAAAAATTTATATCTACTAAGTACACTGACTCTGTAATGCATAACTTTCCAAAAAAGTGCCATGCCCAGATGGTTTTGTTGGTTAATTCTATGAAACATTTAAGGAAATTATACTAATTTTCTACAATCTCTTTCAGAAAATAGAAGTAGAGTGTACATTCCATGCTCATTCTATGAGGCCAGCACTATCTGGGACCAAAACTGTATAAAGACATTACAAGAAAAGAAAACTACAAACCAGTATTTCTCATGAACACAGATTCAAAAATCTTAAATATTAGCAAGTTGAATTAAATAATAAACAAAAAGAATTATACTCATGATTGAATGGGATTCGTTTCAAGAACATAAGGCTGGTTCAAAATTCAAAAATCAGTGTAATCCATCACATCAAAAAACTTAAGAAAAAAACACACATGATCAGATCAACTGATGAAGAAAAAACATTTGACAAAATCCAACACCTATTTAT
Source organism: Trachops cirrhosus (assembly GCA_028533065.1). Lineage (NCBI taxonomy): Eukaryota > Metazoa > Chordata > Mammalia > Chiroptera > Phyllostomidae > Trachops > Trachops cirrhosus. The sequence continues at coordinate 28,726,430 of CM052552.1, forward strand.
GATGTTTAAAAAAACTGTCAGTAAATCAGGAATAGAGATAAACTTGCTCAACTTGATACAGTACATCTACAAATACCTACAACTCACATCACATTTAATGTGAAACTAGATGCTTTCCTCTTAAGATTGGACACAAGGCAAAGATGTCCTCTCTCACTGCTCTTATTCAACATTATGCTGGAAGTCTTAGTGCAATAACACATGAAAAGGAAATTAGAAATATAGAGATTAAAAAGAAAAAAGTAAAACTGCCTTTGTTCATAGATGACATGATCACCTATGTAAACATTCCCAAAGAATTGCCCCAAAATCTGTTGAAACTGATAAATGAGTATAGCAAATGTAGGATACAAAGTTAATATACAAGTGTCAACTGCTTTTCTGTATATCAACAATAAGCAATTGAACTTTGAAGTTAAAAATACCATTTACAATAGCACCAAAAATAAATAAAATACTTAGATATAAATCTAACAAATATGTACAGGATCTATATTTGGAAAACTACAAAACTGATGAAAGAAGTCAAAGATCCAAATGAAATGTAAAGTTACTGTGTCCATTGATTGGAAGATTCAATATTGTTAAGATGGCAATTCTTCCCAACTTGATCTATAGATTTAATACAACCTTAATCAAAACCCAAGCAAGTTATTTTTGTATCAACAAGCTGATTCTAAAGTTTATATGGAAAGGCAAAGACCTACAATTGTCAACATAATAATACTAAAGAAGAACAATATTGGAGGACTCATACAGCCCAATTACAAGACTGACTATAGTAAAGAAGATAGTAAGTAATAAGTTATAGTAATAAACACAGTGTGGTATTGGTAAAGAAATAAGACACATAGGTTAAAGGAACCTAATGGGAAACTGGGAAATAGACTCATGAAAATATAGTCAATTGATTTTTTACAAAAGAGCAAAGGCAAATCAATGGAGAAAGGATAGTCTTTTCAATAAATGGTGCTGCAATAATTGGATACCCATAAGCAAAAAACAAAACAAGAGAAAGCAACAACAATGAACATAGGGGTGCATATATCTTTCTGAATTAGTGTTTTCATGTTCTTCAGAAGAATACATAAAAATGGAACACTTCAATCTATCTACCAATGACTGGAGATATATATATATATATAATATATATATATATATATAAATGGAATACTACTTGGCTGTACAAAGATGAAATCCTGTCATTTGCAACAATTTAGGTGGAAGTTGAGATGTTATGCTAAGTGAAGTAAATCAGACAGAAGAGGACAAAAATCATATGATTTCACTCATATCTGAAATAAAAAAAAGAAACGAACCAATAAAACAAATAAAAAACAAACAGATAGGTACAACAGATTGGTGGTTATCAAAGGGGAAGGGGGTCAAGGGACTGAAAAATGGATAAAACTGGTCAGATGTGTTGTGATGGAATGGAAACTAGACTTTTGGTGGTGAGTACACTATAGTGTATACAGATATGAAATTATAATGTTGTATACCTGAAATTTATAAATGTTATACACCAATGTTATCTCAATAAAAAACCTAAATACAGACCTTGCACCTTTCACAAAAACTAATTTAAAGTAGATCGTAGATTTAAATCTGAAACAAAAAACTATACAGCTTCTAGAAGAAAACATATGAGAAAGTCTGTGTCCTTCAGTTTGTGATGTTTTTAGACACAAGACAAAAAGCATGATTCATGAAAGAAAAAATTAGCATGTTATACTTTCTTAAAATTAAAAACATGTACTCTGTGAAAGACATTCTTAGAGAAATCAAAAGGTAAGCCACAGATTAGGAAAAAATATTTGCAAAACACATATTGGATAGAGAATTTGTATCCAAAATATACAAGGAACTCAAAATGCAAAAGTAAGAAAACAAACCAATTACAAATGGGTGAAAGATTTGAACAGACGCCCTCATTAAAGAAGATATACAGATGGCAAATAAGTATATAAAAATATGTTCAACATCATTTATCAATAAGAAACTGCAAATTAAAACAACACTGCACACTTATTAGAATGGCTAAAATCCAAAAACTGACAATACCAATTGCTGATGAGGATGTGGAACAAGAACTCTCAGTCATTGCTGCTGGGAATGCAAAATGATAGAGCTACTTCAGAAGACAATTTGGCAGTTTCTTACAAAACTAAACATTGTATTAACATATAATCCAGTGATTGCACTTCTAGGTATTAACTGAACTGACTTGAAAACTTATGCCGACACAAAAACTTGCCCACAAATGTTTGTAGCAGCTTTATTCATAATTGCCCCAAACTGGAGACAACAAAGAGGTCCTTCACTAGGTGAATGAATAAACAAACTGGTACATCCAGACAATGGAATATTATTTACAGCTAAAAAGAAATGAGCTATCAAGCCACAGAAACACAGAAGTGGATCCTAAGTTCAGAAGGCTAAGTGGAAGGAGCCAGTCTGAAAACGCTATGTACTATATGATTCCAATTATACAACATTCTGGAAAAGGCAAAGTTAAAGTGATGATCTTAGGGTAAAAAAGATCAGTGTTTGCCAGAGGCTCAAAGGGAGAAGGTAAAGGTTGAAGAGGTGAAATACAAGGTATTTTCAGGTGGTGAAAATATCTTCATGGAATGTCATGATGGATATATAATACTGCATTTTTCAAAGCCCATAGAACTTTATAGCACAAAGAGGGAACCTTAATATATACAAATTTTTAAAAACTAATTTGGGAGATGGGGATCCCAGAATGAAATGTAGAATGTAACAAAAGAATTTAACTGAATTGCATATGTATGAAACAATCTCACTGAAAGACAGTGAGGGGAAAGGATATTGACCACAGTAACTTTGAAAATCAGCATAGTCTGTAAGACTAAAGGTAAAAGAAAACTGCACATAAGCATTATATTCTAGTTGATAAGGCTGTTTCCCACAGGGGTGTGAGCGAACAATTTTGATACTACTTCGATGTATATTGGAATGAACAATTCTGGGAATGCTAGCAGATGGTGGAAACAAGATTTCTCACTATTGGAGTGAGAGTTTACTGATAGGCAAGAGAGCAGGCCTAGAATCGTCCATGAGGTAATGAATTAGAATTGAAGACAACAATGTGAACTCCTGTTTTAGCTTGATATATAGATCTAGGTGGTTACATATAGAAATATTTATAGGTGTGTGTATACACGTGGATTAATATACATATAAGTATTCCTTTGTTCTGTCAGCTGAGAGGGCCTAGAAGCAATGACGCTCCAGAAGCAATGAGCACACTTAGTGCCCAGATCTTGGTTTCTAGTATCATCCTCCAATAAAAGGAACCAGGGACCCTTGAATAAATGGCTGATTTTAGGGCTGGGACAGGAATTATACATGATAAACCCAGAGCATCTCATAGTATCATAAAGTAAGGAAGTACTAAAAGAAACCTCACACACACTGTTGGGATGGGGAGTGGGGGTGGGAGGGGGCTCAAAGGAGTGGAGGAGCCAACTGAAAGGGCACCTAATGGCCAAAGTAGAAACCTGAGCAATAAAACAAATAAAGTAGTGTTGGATTATAACTCAAAATATAAAATATATATCCTTGAGTCCATACTGATAAGAAATAATAATAATAAATTAACAAATGGAGAGGAGACAGACCTCCTGTGCACAAGAATTACAAATATTTTCTGTACTCTGCCTTCAAGGAAGTGGAGCATAACTCCCCAATCTGTGAGTGTGGACTGACCACAATCATTTCCCCTGAAGGGTACAGTATAGACAGAGGGGAAGTAACTTTCCTGTGGATAAACACACCTCAGCCAGGTGACCACAGTTAACACCAATAATGATATCTTGTTGATTATTCCTTTCACATGTTGAATGAAAATGGTACTTCACCTCCGTGGGTTTCCTCCCCAAAGCCCATAACCCCAACCTAATCATGAGAAAACCAGCAGAGAGATCGCAATTGAGGGACATTCTACAAAATACCCAACCAGCACTTCTCAAAACTATCAAGGTCATCAAAAACAAGGGAAGTCTGAGAAACTGTCACAGCCAAGAGGAGACTAAGGGGCAAGACAACTAAATGAAGTGTGGTATCCTGGATGGGTTCCTGGAACAGGAAAAGGAGATTAGGGGAAAACTAAGGAATTAGGAGTAAATTATGGACTTCAGTTTATACTAATGTATTACTATTGGTTCATTAATTGTAACAAATGTACCATAGTCATTTGTTACCTGTTGTTAAAAATAGGGAAAATGAGGTGTGGGGAATATGGAAACTCTACTATCTTTGGAATTTTCCTGGATGTCTAAAACTGTTCAAAAATGAAGTTGATTTAAAAAGGAATCAATAGAAAACAGCAACAACCAATTAGAAATAACATTGATAAATGGGTTATTTTCACAAAAACAACAAAACTAGAAAATATCTAATGAAAACCCAAACAGGAAGTATGCCAGACATGAAAAGAAGACAATAAAATATTACTGAAGAACACTGAAAGAAACCTAAGAAGTGGAGAAACATAGATGTTCCTGGGTAGGAAAACTCAATATTGTAACAACATCAATTCTTCCCAAGCTAATCTATAAATTTAATTTTATCACAGTCAAATTCCCCAGCAGGAATGTTCACAGAACTTGACAAATTAGAAAATTCATGTGCAAGAGAAAATGTGCATGGGGAGCTAAGACAATTTGAAAGAGAAGAACAATGCAAAGAAAGACTTAGACTTGTTTTATCATATAACAAAATATTTTATACATTTTTTCAGAATGAAAGGTGTTTGTTAGAGCTCCTGTTCAGAATCCATAACAGTGGGTATATCATGAACGCAGCAATCAGAATGGCAAGGGCCCTGAATAGCCAGTTTGGCCTGAGGCGGGATTAATGGCCTAATAATCAGACCTACCATAGGGATAGAGATGGCAAACAAAGCAACTGAATAGAGACCAGAAACAGGTCCATAGGTATGTGGTAATCTGGTATTTAATGAAGGTGGCCTTTCTAAATTGGTAAGGAAATAATGGCCCATTCAATAAATGATATTGAAGCAAGTGGCTCCTTTTAGGAAAAAAAAAATAGATATTTTTCCCCACCACTGAAAAATTAGATCACAGATAAATTAAAAGAATAAAATAAAAAATATAAAGTATGAAGCTATTACTATTATAAAAATATTGAAAAGTATGGTTATAATACTGATACAGGGAAAATCTCTTAAAGAAACCACAAAAAGCAGTAGCTCTAAATGAAAAGATTGATAGATTTGCTGGCATCAAAATTCTGAAATGTATTTATGACAATAGGCTCCATAAACAAAGTTAAGACACAAGTGGCAGACTGAGAGAAATGATTGGCAACTTTTATCCATGGTGATTTTCCTTCTGTTTCTCTATTACCCTCAACCCACCACCTTTTTTTTTTTTTTTGCAATAGGACATCTACAATTGCTCTTCCTGGTGTCTGAAATGCTACATCTGTCCCCAAAGCCTCATGAGGCCTGAACGATTCAAATTTCACCTCCTCAGAGAGGCCTTCTCAGACTAACCAATCCAAAGAAACCATGCCCCACCTTTCACAATCCATTTTGTCACCCTCTTCCCTTTTGCTCAGAGCACTTAACGCTTATCTGAAAGCAGTGCATATGTGTATTGGTTCACTTGTCCTCTGTCTGTTTAGGATGTGTACTTTCTGAGAGCAAGGATTTGGCTTGTCTTGATACCTGCTGTATCCCCAGCACCCAGCACTGTTCCTTGTTCAATAAATTAATGTTTCTTGTTGAACAAATTAATATATGAATCTATAATTTATAAGGAACTCCTAGACATGACTGCTTTAAAAGGCAAACCACCCAAAAGAAAAGTAGGCGAAGGATATATGACCAAGAAATTTACAGAAGAGGAACTACAAATATGACCAGTAGACATGTTAGAAGATATTCAACATCACCATTAATTAGGTAAATAAAATATAAAAAGGATTTTATTGATGTATGTAGTTTGGAAGGTTTATAACAAAACCAGACTTGAACAAATTTCTTTCTTTACTCTAATGCTCAAACATATAAATAACAACAAAAACAGAAAGTCCCTGCCCTAGTACTTTCTACACCCAATTCCCAGTCCTTAGAGGTAAATATTTTCATCCCTTTCAGTTGAAAAGTGTTTCTGCCCATACTTGTAAATTATGTAGTGCTATGTCTTGATTGTTCAGGTTTAGATCTAATCTATTTCCTTCCCATTCTAGAAGACAAGGATTTTGATCTCTTCTCATCCACCTGACTCTTTACAAACACTTCCCTTTCCATCAATCCGTTACAGCTCTCTCAATAGTCAGTGTTGACATTAATATAACTGTGAACCTGAGGTTTCATATGAATACATGCTCTTCCTTGAATAACTTTTGTGTTTCCTAGAATTAATAATTGTCTCAATTTTTGCATGTATTTGATTGGTTTTCTCTGTACCTCTGACTAACTCATCAGCAAACTATCTGCCAGAACAGTAAATCTCATCTCAGTCTGTTCAAACATCTTATCCTTGGAAGCAACTCCCCGGGAACCCTCCATGATCCATTCCAGCTGGCCTGCTTCGGCACTGGGGTTGCTGCTTGGCTGCCTGTTATCCAGGGATTTCCCTCTTTCACCATCCTGAGGATCTCCTCCATCTTCCTCTTATGTTAGCTTCCCCATCTCCTCAGTTCCAGATCTGCCTCAATTTAGTCTTCCTTGTATTGGATCAGATCCTCCAGTAGCTTCCTGAGAAGGTGTGGGTGCAGACTGTATGTTTGACAACTTATTAGTCTCAACATGTCTTTGTTTTAGCCCCACATTTGATCCATAGTTCAAAGATAAAATTTTAAGTTGGAAATTATTTTTCCCTAAAATTTTTTAAGATATTGCCCTGGCTGGTGTGGCTCAGTGGATTGAGCACCAGACGGCAAAGCAAAGGGTCACCGGTTCAATTCCCAGTCAGGGCTCATGCCTGGGTTGAGGGCCAGGTCCCCAGTAGGGGGCATGTGAGAGGCAACTACACATTGATGTTTCTCTCTCTCTCTTTCTCCCTCCCTTCCCCTCTGTCTAAAAATAAATAAATAAATTCTTTAAAGACTGAAGATATTAATCCATTATTTTCTAGCTTCCCTTGCATGGTAGAGGAGTTTTATACTGTTCTAATCCTTGGGACTTTGTATGCACCTATTTTTTCTTTCCAGAAACTTTTAGGATCTATTTGTCAAGTGTACTAAAATTTTACAAAGATGTGACTTGTTATTGGTCTTTTCACATCTATTGTGCTGGATACCTGATGTACCCTCTCAATTCAGAAATGTATATCTTTCCATTCTGAGAAATGCAATTGAACTATTTCATTAACAGTTTCTTATTCTCTGTTCTCTCTTCTTTCTGGCACTCCCTTCATTCAGATATTTGGCCTTTTGGAGCATTCTGATTTTCTCTGTTTTCATTCTTTTATGTTTTTGTCTACTTGCTGTCAGCTTTACCTCCCTACTTGTTTATTTAATGTTTTATGTTCCCATATTGATAATTTTTAAACTTTCTTTTTTTCTTCTTTGACAGTCTCTTGTTTTTGTTTCATGGGTTCTGGTAGGTTCTGGTATTGCCAAAATATTTGCTACCTTTGTCTACTGAGCCTGACCATGCAGTTGAATTACAATTCTTGCACTGTTGAATCAGATTTGGACATGTGACTTGTTTTGGTCAATGCAATGATAGTGGAAATGACATGTCCCACTTCTGAGCAGAAGCTTTGAGCGTCTCTGTGTGATTCCACCATCTTATTTTCCCCCTGTGCTAATGAGTCTGCTGATATCCCAGATAGTAGCTCCTCCTTCAGCTCAGATTCTGCAGTGAAGAAAACATAGGGCAGAACTTTAATTGACATGCAGGTAATACATAACATGAGCAAAAGATAACCCTTTATTGTTGCAAGGCACTAAGATGTTATGGTTGTTTATGTTTAGTTTTCTTATGCTCTTTGCATTTTGTCTATTTCCTCTAATCCATTTTTCTGTTTGTTTTGGTCTCTGTCTTTTAAATTAAAGGATTTTCTGAAATGTCTGGTGATCCTTGGATGTCCACTTATTTTGAAGAGTGAGGAATTAAAAAGTGTATAGGAATCCTGTGTGCAGAGTATAGGGGTTTTCAGCTGATCATAGTTGAGTTCTCTGGGCATTTTAGGCAACATCCACATATGAGACTCCCTGGAGAGAAAGCCTCCAATCTTTTGCTGGAAAAGGGAGATGATACAGTATCATGGCTGCCAGTGTTCTTGGAGCTGAGTGAGGAATGGATGTGGGAGGTCTTGCTGCTCAGTATGTAGATTATCACCTTGTAACTCTTGTTCCTGGGATGCATCCCTGCCTTCAGCTGAGGCTTGCATCTCTACATACAGCCTCTCTTCAGAGTAAACCTCTGGTATTCTTCCGATATGGAAGAAAGCATTTTGAAGTATGATTTTTCTTATTCAGACTTTTAATCAATCCACTTGTTTTCATCCCAAATATACCCCCACTTCCAGAGGTATCTGGTGAACCTCATCCCTGAACATTTCTGAGGTTTTATGGAATAAATTGGTCTGCTTCTACACTTCCCCCACCGCCAGCTGGGGGTTCCTCTCTCCCTGGTCCTCTTCGATATGCTTGCCAACTCCCAACATTCTGTTGCAGTTGTCTGTCTCCTCTGTTATCCTTTTAGTCCTTTAACTTAATGTGTCTTTTTTTTTCCCAAAATCCCTTTACTGTCAATTTAGTGGGACCTGGGGAGGAAACAGCACTAAATGTATTTATTCAATCTGTCATATTTAAGTAGAAATCCTGATTGAGCAATGAACTGGAAAGTGCAAAATAAAACAATAGTGAGATACAGTTTGTTACCTCTCTTATTGGCAATATGCTTAATACTCTTTGTAAGAGCTGCCCCTGATCATATTAGTAATTACTCATGGCATATCAGTAGATAACAGAGAGGAAAACTGGTGTGCCCATGGTGTGGTGGAGGCCAATCTGCCCTTCTCTCAAGTTTTAGGGATAGGGAGGCTTCCATAACAGAAGTGAGGGTGATGGTGTTTGTAGAAAGTAAGGTTGTTAGTAAAGAAGGAGATTAGGGATAGTTTCAAAATTAAAGGTAGTTTCCACTGAATGGAGTGAGGATTTCAAAGGAATGAGAGGGCTGGTGGAGTCTGGAGAATGCTCAGCAGGAGGGAGGACAGAGAGGTTATGAAGGCAGATTGTTGAATGGGAATGAGGCTCCTGGGGGAGGTAGGAGGATTTTTCCAGGAAGGCAGGGGTGGTGAGAGTGGAGGACAGAGAGGCGGAGTTACAGATTGTTGCTTTTGCTTTTCTTTCTGGACTCTGTCCCTAAATCCTTTCCCTCAGTCAGGATCCTAACTCTATCCATTTTGTTAGACTTCCTTCCCTACTCCTAAGATGGGAGCCTCTTGCCCAAGAAGGAAGGTAGGGCAGCCACTTCTCTTCCTCCCCTCCTCACCTACTGAACTATGAGATGGCAAACATTTACACTCATTTCAGTCAGTGAAGCTGTGAGGAAAAGGGCCCACCTGTGCTTGCACCCATGTTCTGCAGCCTGCGAGTACTGTCCAGGGATATGGCTGAGTAGGCATATCAGTTGTGCCCACCCATCACTGACCTTCTCCTCTTCCCACCATCTGGCTGAATTCCTTGCTCCCTCCTCTAGGCTTCCCCAACACTCTTTGTTCATTCACTCATTCATTCAGTGCCAAGTAAGCACCAGACACTGTTATAAGCACTGGTGGTACAGCAGTGAACCAAACAGACAAAGGACCCTGCTCTCCTGGAGCTGACAAGCTGGATGGTCATGTGGGGCACTGGGAGCAGGTTGGGGCTCAGAGGAGCCAAGAAGGATATTTCTATACTACAATACCTGTATGCCTTATTCTCACTAAAGAGAAAATTTTGCCACAGCTCATTTGGGATTTGGTGGGGAATCTGAACCTAAAATGTTGGAGTAGAAAGGGACTACGGTGCCAACTATTCCTCACAACTTCCACTGCCAGTCTGATCTGAGTCCCCATCACCTCCAGCCAGGATTACTGCCATAGCAATATCCTAAATTCACCAGCTTTTCTCCTTGACACTTTCCCTTTCAGCCTATTTGCATGACAGCAGCCACAGTGATCCTATAAACTCATTCCTCACTACTCTGTTCCAAACCCAGCACTGGATCCCATTTCATTCAGTAAAACCTGAAGCCTCACCAAGGCTGAGGAGGTCCTACCCGCTTTCATGTTCATTTCCTCTTCGAATGCATCTCTGCCCCCTTCCCCTTTGCTAACACTGTGTGGCCTCTTCTCTATACTTCAACATACCCAACACCCTCTGGCCCAGGGCTATCACACTTGATGTTCCCTTACCTGGAATTCTCTTCCTGGAGCTCTTCTCATGGCTTCACATTCTTGAGGTGTTTACTTAAATGGAACTTTTGCAGAGAGGCCTCCCCTGATCACTTTATTTTAAATTGCACCATTGCATCTCCACTTTCATTCTTTTCATCTGTTGTTTTATTTTTCTTGGGAGTGCTTATTGCCATCCAATAGACTCTCTGTGTTATCTATCTTCTTTATTGTCTGTCTGCCTTCACTAAACTATAAGCTCCCTGAGTGCAAGGACTTTTGTCTATTTTGTTTATTGCTGTGTTCTCATTACTTAGTCCAGACACATAGGAGGACCTTGATAAATGTTTGTGGAATGAGTGAATGAATGAATGAATGAATGTGGAAGGTCATGTTGCCCAGTGGCTTTAAACTTTGCCTGATTCCACCAGGCTCTTTTGTTGCCCTTGCCCCCTGTCTCACTTCCTGGCAGGCAGAACAGGGTTGGGGTAGAACACTGGTCTGGCTCCTGAGCTGAGAGGTCACTCATGCTAGGGAACCCCCTCAACCAGAGGCCCAGAGGACTCATGCAGACAATCACTTTCCAGCTGGAGGGTTTTTTTTTCTCATGGAAATAGTTTTATTGTTGGTTTTCTTCTGATTATAAAAGTAACAAATGTTCAGAGTCAATAAATTTCAGAAGCCCCATAAATAGGAATGAGTTCTCCTCCCCATGCCTGACCAACACTTCATCTCCCAAACCCTGCCTACCTGCAGTGTGGCAAACCACTTTGACTCCCTTAACAACTGTATCAGGAATCTCTTTCCATATCAATACCTAAAGAGTGACATCATTGTTTTTCATGGCTGCTGTGTATGAATATGTCATAATTCATTTAAGCAGGCCTCTGTTTTTCACTATATAGAACAGCCTGGAAAGGAACATCCCATTATATACATGTTTGCTCTCTTGACCCATTATTTCCTTCAGATGAATTCCCAGAAGTGGAATTGCTGGGTCACAAGGGCTCTGTCCATTGGAAGAGTCCTAATACTATTGTCCAAAGGTGGGACGATTCCAATTCTAAAGGGACTGGAACAACTCTCTGTCCTGTGTTTCCCCCACACAACTCCCTTGCCTCTCCCACACTCCATCCACTAAAGGAGGCCACAGAGGAAAGTGGTAAATCTTCATACCATACTCCGTCTTGTGTACCACATGCTGTTTGAGACCCTTCCCACATATTAACTCCTCTACTCCTCACAACAGTCATAGGAGTTACATACCCTTATTAACTCCACTTTACAAATGAGGAAACTGAGGTGAAGCAACTTGCCCAAGGTCACAGCTGGCAAGGAACAGGTGGGAGATTCAAAGCCACTACTGGCAGACCAGAGCCTACTGCCTCCAAAACCAGGGCTTTAGAGGGTGATGGTCCAGGGTTCGAATATTACTCTACTGCTTTCTATCTGTGTGATGTTACAGCAATTACTTCACCTCTCTGAGCCTCAGCTTCTTCTGTGTAAAGCAAGTGTGATGACGCCTACCTCACTCAGTTAGCAGGAAGTGTCACAGTGGTAATGCATAGCGACAGTCACAGCAAGGAGTTCACAGTGCTTCCCAAAAATGAGTTTCCCACCTTTCCTACTCCCTGACCTCTCACAAGCCCTCTCCTGGACCCCATGACTAGAAACCCCATGGGAAAGACAAAGCAAACTTGCCTCTTCCCTTGAGGTTTCTGAGCCTTGTGTTTCTGGCTTTCTCACACCATTTCCCCCTACACCAATCCCTGCAGTCCAGGTTGGAGCTGAGGAAGTATGCTTTGCAGAAACTGCCCCCACATGCAGCCAGATAACCCCATGGTGGCAGACAGAGGCAGAGCAGGCCAGCTCACACCCTGCCCAGCCTCCTGTGCTGGAGGTAGGGTTGGGGGATGGTTGACTTCCCTCTCCTTGCTCCCACCTTCCCTGCTCCCTAGTCCATAGGCCCTGCTCGCCTCAGATTCCGGGCCTCTGAAATCATTGCTCCAGCCCACCGGACTGGGCCCCCGGCCAGCTCCTCCAGCCCCAGGCTCGCCGGCAGAGTCTTCGCCTTTGCTCCCCGAAGACTAATCACTGTCCTGTCAGCTTGGCCCTCTGCCTCTGTATTATTGTACAGAAATAGCCCTGGCCCAGCTCCCCTCCCTCCTCAGCCTGCCCTGGCCCGAGCTTCTCCACTGCCAGACCCATTGCACTTCCTCCTCCTCCCTCTTCTCTCCTCTCTTCTGTTCAGCATGGCTGAGGTTTGACCTCTACCTCCTGGAGCCAGGCACAAACTAGATCATGTCTCCAGGGCAAAGAAGCAGCCTCCCAGCACTCCTTCGGCATGCCTCCCACCCCCAGGGCTGCCCAGGAGAGGAGACTAGAGGGAATGCCAGGAGTGGGCAGAGTGCTTTTCTAAGCACCTCTAAGCACCAAGCACTTGCTCTTGGGTGTAGGAAGCAGGGGCTTCTTTTTGTTTATTTGCTTTTTGCCTTACCCACTTGACAGTCCTTCCTCTGCACGACAGGTTCTCAGAAGGGTTGTGGCCACAGTCAGCAGTGGAGGAGCTGTAGGGAGCTGTGGGGTCTGTGGTCCCACAGGAGATCCAAAGGAAAACACAGAAACTGGCAAGGAGTCCAGGGGCAGGCAATGCTAAGCAGTCTAGGAGGCAGGTGAGGATATGGCAGCAGGACCCTAGGAGGGAGGCTGGACTTGAATCTTTGAGGGGACGAGCAAAGAGGCAAGGCAGAGCCCAGTCCTCAGGGCCCCAGGGGACTGGACCGGTCATTGAGGCACTAGAGAGAGCAGCTAGGACAAGAGCGGGGGTGGGCAAGGTTGGAACTGGGGCACTGTTACCAACCAGAGCCTAGAAACAGGGTAGAGATCAGGACTAGACCCCAGGTCCACCCCTGCTAGGCTCAATTCTCCCAGTACAGCCAAATCGGTGGTGCTGACCACAGTAGGACTACCCTCACCAGGAGCTCTTGTGGGGAGTCATGAAGTGGCTCCCACAGTCAGACCAAGTTGAAGCCCAACAATGTGGGGCTTAATGGGGGTTATTCCTGGGGAACAAGGAAGAACTGCTTTCGTATCCCAATGTGCCGGAGTCATCCTAGTGCCCCATTTTATAGATGAGGACACTGAGGCTCTCAAGGATGAAATGACCTGCCCAAAATTCCACATGTGGATAGTGAGTGGCAGAGCTGGGCTTCCTGGAGCCCTGCTGTGCTCCTCTGTCCCCCAGAGGAGGACCTCAGGAAGTACCTCAGCTAGGTCCTCTGAGGGAGTCACCTATCAGCCCCAGAGCAGGAGATTAACTGGGTGATTGTAGAACAAAATACCTTCATTCATGCCTGGTCTCTGCCACTTACTGTGTGACTTTGGGCAAACTCTTGAAATTCCCTATGTTTGTTTCTTCATTTTAAAAACAGATCCAGTGATAGTACCTATGCCCATAAGGCCTTGGTGAGGAATTTTGAGGAATGGGCTTGGGGATGCTGGGGAGACATCCCTACTCCTCAAACCTTCCCCGAGTGTGGGTAAGGAAATACATTGTTTCCCCCAATCCTTCCAGTAATCTCTCGAATTCATCATTCCTTGCTAACAAGAAGGAGCCAGACCACAGTGGTTTGGAGTCAGGTCAGACCCTCACTGCAGCTTTGGGGGGCTTTTCCCAAGTCTGTAGCATGATCCTCCTTCCATAGGACACCCCTCCTCCACAATTCCCCACTCTACTCTAGATCTTCAAGCCAAAACACTTCCCCTCCCAGATCCCCCAACCCCAGGCCCTGCATCTCTAGATCTGGCAGATGGAGGGCCCCTTACCCAGGTCTCCATAACAACCACGTATTCAGTAAAGAGGGAGGAGAAAAACAGGGAGGAGGGAAGGCAGGGTGGGATAGGATGGGGGAAGAGAGGGAGGGAAGTCTCTGTAAGAGGGGCTTCCATCTTCTCTTCCATTTCCCCCACAGAGCAGCCAAGGGACCTTGGTTTTGTGACTCTGGGCTCACAGTTATATCCTCCTTAACCAGAATGTTCCTAGATTGGTTCAAATCCCAGCTCTGCTTCTTCCTAGCTGTGTGTACTGGGCAGGGAACTCAACTTTTCTAAGCCCGAGCTTCCTAAAATGGGCATATTAATAGTATATACCTCATTGGCTTGCTGTGGGGTTTACATAAGACGATACATGCTAAGTGCCCAACACAGTGCCTGTATACAGAAAGACTTGATAAACCATAGTTATTATTGCTGTTGTTGCTGTCGCTGTTATCAGGCCTTCTGGAATCTGGAACAACCAATACTCTTTCTGGCACAATTATGTGAAGGAGAATGATTATGGAGGGTAGTAGTCAGTGCTCCATGGGTTCTATCTGCCCTGTACTAGTACATTAAAGGATGAATGACTCATGAGGCCTCCATATGCCTGTAGACTGAGGAATACAGAGCTAAGGTCCTGCATCAGACATCAACCAAGGGACTTTGACCCCTTTCTCTCCAGGGATAAGAGGTCTTGGCTTCTGCTCAGTTGTCCTCCTTGAAGTTCATGAGCCTTGGCTTGGCTTGGCATAGGCCTGCACCTTGCAGCTCTGCCCTCCAGAGAACTGGGCCAGTGTGGGTGACTCAAACCCCCAGAGGTAGGAGGACAAAGGGAGGTGCCACTCTGGGAAATGGGTTTTATTGGAAATTAGCCCTGCCCTTAGTGCTGCCCCAAGTCCCAGGCCCCTGAACCTGACTCACAGGGTCTAGCTGACCTACTCTAGCAACCTCTCCCTCTTGCGTTTCTATCTGGAAAGCCTTATAAGACCCACAGGATATGAGAGTGGGCTGGTCAGTTAGGCCTGGCCCAGCACAGCTTAGGGGGTGGCTAATCCATGTTTGTTGACTGACACAGCAAGTAAGGGAGTGGCTGAGGCACTGCTCTAGGAGGAAGACCCACAGGGGACTTGCTTCAAAGACCTCTGGTTTCCCGCCAGCCTTCAGAGGAGTGCATGATTTAGTGGCAGAAACCAGGCTGCACTCCACAGCCCAGGCACACCACCTCTTTTGCTTTCATCTGAGATTCATCAGGACTCTTTTTTTTTTAAAGAGAGAGGAGAAGGGAGGGAGAAAGAGAGGGAGAAAATCAATGATGTGAGAAACATTGATCGGTTGTCTCTCATATGAGCCCCAACCAGGGACCAAACCCACAACATAGGTATGTATCCTGACTGGGAATTGAACTGGGGACTGTTCACTTTGAGGGTCAATGCCCATCCCACTCAGCCATAAACATCAGGGCTTATCAGGAGTCTTTGACGACATTTTGGTTTATTTACTGGGACCTGTAGATCAGCTTCTCTATGTCCCTTTAGCATTTCAAGGCCAGAACCTACCCAGATGCTTGTGCAGCCCAGTGGACATCCACTGGGATGTACAGAGCCCACTGAACTGTGAGCTCCTAGAGAGTCGGGCCCCAGTTGACCTAGGTCTGTGGATCCTGACCTTGATGCAGGTTCTGGCACACAGAGGGCTTTTTCTCATGCTCTCCCCTCCCACTTCTAGTCCTGGTGGCTCTACTTTCAAAGGGTATCCAGAAGCTATGCCACCACCATTCCTCAGCTGGATCACTGCAGGAGCCCCCTGCTTGTCTCCTGGTTTCCCCTTGCCCCCCTGGGCAAGCTGTTCTCAGCTCAGCATCCCAAAAGATGTCTCAACATGGTTCAGTCCAACCACGTCCCTCTCCTCCTCCAAATCCTACCCTGACTCCCATCTCACTCAAAACAAAAGCTAAAGTGCTTAGAATATGCCCCTAATCTCCTCATTGCTGGGTCAAACCAGACCTGCAGACCCTCAAACACACCAGCATGTGCCCACGCCCCCAACCTCAGGGCCTGTGCATTTGCACTTCCCTCTGCCTGAAATGCTCTACCCTTAGACATCTTTAGTCCTTTGTTGAAGTTGCACCTTCTCGGTAAAACCCCTGTGCACCTTTGTTAAAATCACTCTCCTCCTTCACCACCATGCTCCATAGCCCTTCCCTGCTTTCCTTTTCCCCATTGACCTTTGTACTTTCTGCATATTCTCCTTAAGGCTTTTGTTTATCATCTGTCTCTCCTGACAAGGAAGTCAGTTCCATGAGGGCAGGGATTGGTGCCTATGTGTTTGCAGCTGTACTGCCAGTGCCTGGCACATAGTAGCTCCTCAAAGCAGCAGCCCCGGTGACTAGAGGCTGGCGGGAACCAGAGAAGCCATGATAGGCTTTAGGTTCAGACCTTGGCACCTAGCCTTTAACTGCCCTTGCTTCCCCTGCCTGCGACTGAATGAGGCCCTTTCGTAAGTCCTTTCTGGAGAGTTCTATGGCAGGATGGCACTCTAGAGGGCTCTGGCCTCTAAGCAGGATCCTAACCCACAGTTCCCTCAATTTTCTGGCCCACAGCTACAGCAGGAGAGGAATACTTTTCTATCCAAGGATGTGTCTGCACCTGATATTGTTCTTGACCTTCCCTAGTCCTTCCAGACAACAACAAAAAGTCTCCAACTACCTTTTGGAGTTGGTGCCACCACCCCGGCCTTGATTACAGTTTAAAGGGCAGGGCAGGAATGCCTGGCTCCAGGGCCTCTGCTCACGTGACTGGCAGGCACTGTCTGGCCAAGCCAGGGACCCAAAATTACTGTCCAGTGTTGGAATGAGGCTCCTGCCCACTTGCCCCAGGCAGAGAAAGCAGTGCCAGACTGGGCCCAGGCAGGGCTTTGCCAGGTGGGTCCATGAGCACTGAGAGAGGCAAGGAGGGAGGAAAGGAGAGAGGAGAAGGTGAAAGAGAGGAAGAAGAAAGAGATGGTGATGAAGAAAGGGGGAACATGTTCAGGAGGAGGCAGAGGCATCTGTTCATAGAATGCCAGAACCTACAAGGTCAGTGGTTTTCAAACTCCATTCCTTGTAGTCTCCAAGACTCCTCTGGCCTTCTGAGGCACAAGTGGGAATAGAGTGGGTGGGACTGTCAGGTTCAATTGCCTGTAAGCACAACAAGGCCTCCTTTACCTAACAAGATAGTAAGGGAATGAGGGAGAAAAGTACAGGAAGGAAGGAAGGAAGGAAGGAAGGAAGGAAGGAAGGAAGGAAGGAAGGAAGGAAGGAAGGAAGGAAGGAAGAGAGGAGAGCAGTGGAAGGGGGAGGGGAGGGGAATGGACAGAAGATTTGGGGTATGCGAGCTATATTACTGTCAATCCTCTGCCCTCAAACAGGGAGATGAGTGAGGGGCTCAAGAGGGAGGCCTCCTCTTCCCTCCTTTCCAACCCTGGCCTTTTCTAAGGGACAGTGGCAGCCAGAGAGACAAGAGAAAATCCAAACGGTGCATTGCTTCTCCTGGTGAGGGCTTTGGGGGGCATTGCTGGAGGAGGAAGCTTTACCTGGTTTTCTGAGGAGCTCTGCAGGATCTACTGAGGTGCTTCTAGGGTCCCCCCCACAAAAAAATGAAGTATTTTCTACTATGGTATAAAGATGCCAATAGTCTGAGGAACTCATCAGGTGTTTTTTACCCTCTTTGACTTGCTAAGGTCCTAATTAAGAATTATGCTTTTGAAAAGGGAAAGAAGAATGAAGCAAGCTTGTAAGCTCCATCTGCAACCCAGCACACTTGGTGAACAGCTCAGGAGAGACAGTGCCAAGGCTGTCCCAGACCCCGCTCCCTCCACTGCCCCATCCCATACCTGAGGACTGAGTATTTCTGCCTGGGAAAGTGAATTTGAAGGAATACAGCAGCCCTGTCTGAGGCTTTGGGGAAGGGGAGTCGGACATTGGGCTTGGCACTCTGTTGAACCCTACAGAGTTCGAGGCCCCATGTGGGTGTGGCTGGAACTGGGGGTGGGGGTAAGGAGGGCTGAGGTGGGAGCATACTGGATGAGTGGGGGCTGGCTGGAGTTGGCGGGGTTGAGGAATCCAGACTGGCCCTAGAAGGGAGGTTCCTCAGCCTAGTGGTTGTTGCTCAGCTGGCCGGCAGGCCTGGCCCCTCCGGCGTTGCCATAGTGCTCTGTGGGTCTTCCCAGCAGCCTGCCAGGCGGAATGTGGCCTGGACGGTTTCCCAAGGAATGTAATCAAGATGTAAATGGGGGGCCAGGAGGAGCTGGTCGATAGGGTTGTCACCTCCTCGGGCCTGTGTGGAGTCAGAGTGAGCTGGGACTGGCCTGACCGGGAAAATCTCCTGGTTGGGCTCTGCTCTGAGGCAGAGTGGCTACAGTGCCAGCTTAGTCTCCACAGGCCCTGGGAGACTTGAGATGCCTAGCGGGCAAGCCCTAGGGTCCCTCACTGGCCCTCCTGCCCATCCCTTTCCCCACACTCAGTGGGGTGTGGGAAGTGGGCTAGGGACATCTGGCTGAGGTTGGCAGGGGCCTTATTAGTGGAGTTCAAAGGAAAGCTCCCAGGAGGCCCAGCTCTCACAAGTCCCAGGGGGGCAGGCAGGGGTTGCCCAAACCAGGACTGCCAGCTTGGGACCAATCCACTGGACCATACTGCTGACTGAGGTGGACTGAGGGGGCTGAGGCATACTCAGACAGCCCTCTGTCCCTTCTAAGACTGGCACTGCATCAATCCCTGTTCTTCTTGCTCCCCTACGAGACACTGCTCTTGCACAAAGCTTTAAGAGCCACCTTGAACCTGAACTGTCAGTGAAAAATGCACCTGCTTCACCTTCACCCCCAGGCTCTAGAACTGACAGGGTTTCAGGGTCAAAGTGGCAGCAATGCAGCAGGGATCTTCTAGGATAATCCCAAATCCAATGTGTGGTCCTGTTAGTGCCACCAAAAAACATCAAAGTGAACCTTCAATGCCAACATTTGGGGGATTCAAATGTTGAAAGTCTTTCTGGCACCCCTAAACTCACTCTGTGGAGACCCCATCTGAGTTATTTGTATCTTCTACTCTCTGTCTTGTCACTTCCTAGGCTTTCTGGCCCTTTTCCCCAAGTCAAGCCTTTTCCCCTCTCAGACACCACTTTTGTTATTTTTTAACCGAGGAACTAGGTTAGAAGCTGATTGCCCTTCAGGCCACTTCTAGCTATGACGCTCCCTGTTGGACATCCCATGAGGCTCGCCAGGCATGGGACCTCTGCCTCCTTACCCTTTCTCCTCCAGGAGATCATGGATTGGAGCCACCAGCTCAGTGACCAGAAAGATTTTGACAGATGTCCCACTCCTGCTTCATAGATTTCTGGCTGTGGAAAAGTCACTTTTGCTCTCTGAGTGTCACTTCCTCAACCCTAGAACAAAGCCACTGAAGCCACCTTGAGTGGTCCTGATAATGAAATGAAGCCATGTGTGGAGGGTCTGAAATCGGTGCGTGGCCCAGAGCAGGGACCCAGGAAATGTGTGCGTGAAGAAGAGGCCACAAGGTGCTCAGGGGAGCCACTAAGCACTCTGAAAGCCATGGAGATAGGATCTTAGGAGCATTACCCCCTAATCTCCTGAGGAATGGGACAGCCCTGTGCCAAGCTTCAAAAAGTATAAAAGGCAGGGAGGCCTTCCCTGGGCAGCAGAGCACTAGCGCCTGCCCCAGGGTGGCCTCTAGTCAGTGCCCACAGCCCTGCCTTACCAGGCCTGGGACCAAAAAGGAAATGGCTGGCTCCAGGCCACAGATTCCTGGCCCTCTCATTTTGCTCTGCATGCAGGCTGACTAGCCCATGGCTTGGTGGGAGCTTGCTTCGGAGTATTTGTTCAGCTTCGCCATCTCATTACCAGTGTGGGCACAAGCAGAGAAGGGGCCAGAGGGGACCAAGGGCACGATTCGTGTGCACACACTTGACTCCTTTCCTTTCACTCTCTGCTTCCTGTCTCCATCTCATTCCCCTACCCTCCCCTTTCTTATTCCACTCCCATCTATCTGTCTTTCTTCCCTATGCTCCGCTTCCATCTCTGTGTGATCTGTACCCCCATGTCTGTCTGTCTCTCTGTCTCTCTCTCTGTGTCTCTCTCTCTCTGTCTCTCTCTCTCTCAACTATTGTTGGTTTGGGTTTCCTTGAGCCTCTGGTCATCCATGTCTGGCCCTCGCCTTCCCCTGGAGTGAGTGCGTGGGAAGTGGAGCCAGTCCTGCCCTGGGTAGTGGTACAATGCCAGACCCCGGGCCAGCCATCTGGCACAGCATGAGTCTCAGTGGCCCACAGACTCCACAGGATGGCATGAGAAAAACAAACATGCACAGTTGTCTTCCTGGTACTGAGTCTATGTTCAAGAAATATGAGTTATATTCCTACCTCCCTTTTCTGGTCTTTTTGGCTCCTAAGCCACGCTCAACCATGGTCAAGTCTGAGGACTCACTTTTAGTCCAAAATCTGAGTTCTGAGCCAAAATGAGGAGCACAGGGCCTTTGCTGTCTCACCACTAAACTCTTGGCCTCCTTTTCCATGTGGCCATCACTGGGCACAGGTCCCAGGAGTCAACTTCGTCCATCCATGACTCCTTCACTGTAAGCTTTTTCTCTCCCCTGAGGATGCAAAACATGTGTTAGAATATTCATCTGCTCTTCAAGGATTTAAGGGACATGCACTATATGCCAGGACCTGTGGGCAGAAATAACCATGGCCCTGTCCTCACAGAGCTTCCCGGTGGTGAGGAAGACAGACATTAAACAAGAAGTTACAGCTGGATGAGACTTGTGCTAGAGCAAGCCCAGCGTGCCCTTGGGCCTACAGCAGAGAGGCCTGTCCTAGGCTGGCATTCAGAGGCAGCATCCTAGCAGAGGTGCTATTCAAGCCAAGGCTGGAAAAGTCAGCAGAGGCCAGACTAAGAAAAGTTCTGGAATTAAGCCTGTGTACTAATAGTGTCTCACAGGTGCCAGTTCATTTAATGTTCTCAGCTACCCTAAGAGTAAGGTCTATTATTCTCAGATGAGGGTGCTGAGGCTCAGAGAAGTAAACTGACTTGCTCAAGATAAGGGTGTACAGCCACAATAGGTGAAGAGGCATGAACCCAGGCAATCTGGTTGCAGAGCCTGACTCTAGTCTAAAACCCTCCTGAAATAGGGGGAAACTAGAAGCAATGGAAATCACCCAAGGGTTTAAGTGGGGGAGGGGTCTTGTCACTGATTTGCTGTTAAAAGTACACCCTGGCAGTGTGGGTGGTGGTCTGTTGGGTGGCAAGAGAGGAAACGGCATCCATAGAGGAGGCCATTGCAGAGGTCCAGATGAGACCTGATGGTAGCTTGGGCTAGAGTGATGGCACCAGGGAGATTGATTTGGGAGTTATTTTGGAGGCAGAATTGACAATACTAATGGTAATGTTTGCATAGCACTTTCTAGGTTACCTCACACTTCCATAGGCATTATTTAATTTGATTCACTCAAGGTCCTTGGCAAGTGGCTAAAGCAAGGATCAATATGATTCCTGTTCTATAAGGAAGAAAAGTGAGGCCCAGAGAGGGGTAGCAAGTTGTTCAAGATCATAATTACAAATGTCTGTTCCGGCTAATGCATGTGTTCTGAAGAGCATGTGTGGGAACTTGCACCCATGC
This sequence comes from Trachops cirrhosus, assembly GCA_028533065.1. NCBI lineage: Eukaryota > Metazoa > Chordata > Mammalia > Chiroptera > Phyllostomidae > Trachops > Trachops cirrhosus. The sequence continues at coordinate 28,748,294 of CM052552.1, forward strand.
AATCATGCATGAAAACATGCATGCACCACACAGGTGCATGGTATATGAGTGCACATGTGCATGCAGGTATGTGCAGGCACATGTGGACATGTGGGTGCCTTTTGCAGGTGTGTTCATATGCATCCTGTGTATCTGCTACCCTAGGTGGGCTCCTGGACTATAAACTGGGCACGTGGTGGGCTCTTGCGTGTCTGAGTGCTCAGGAAGAGCACAGCCTTCCCTGCTCACTGATGAAGACATCATAGCAGGGGGTCTGGGGGTTGCGACCACATCCATTTGGAGTTGAGGATTCATAGCCCTTGGGCCTGAATTGGAGGGGTGCTCTTGGGTTTGTAGGTTGAACATGATACTAAACCTCAAATTTACTGAGCATTTGCTATATGAGAGGCCCTACAACTCAGCCTGTCATGATCATTATATTAGTTCATCTTTACAACCCTAGAAGGAGGCTACACTGACCTCCATTTACAGATGAGGGAAGAGAGGATGACTAATGTGCCCAACATTAAGCTGTGGAGTCAGGCTTGGACATTCATTCCACCTGACTCTGAAGCCTGTATTCTTCAAGCACTCTGCTGTGCACTGCACACGCACAGCACACACATAGACACAGACCTCTGAGCAGCCACATCTGCAAACAGGCATGGAGCCACATAGAGAGCTGACAGTCCAGGGTCACTTCAAAACAGACACTGGAGCTGGAGCACAGGGCTGGAGCCAGAGGGTTGGGCACCCCCACTCCCTCCCCACTATCCTATCCAGGGCCTGGGCCCTGACCCTGATGCTCCTGAGATTGGCTTTCTCAGGACTTGCTCAGGTTTCCAGCCTCTGGCCTCCAGGCTCCAGGCTTCAGGCAGCCAGTGAAAATTTATGGCTTGAGAAAGTTCTTGCAAGTCCAATCGCTGCATCCCCCTCTCCGACCTTGCATGGTTTATCAAGGTACTGGGTTCCCCCTCCAACTTCTCCAGCTGCTCCTCCTGCTGCTGCTGGCTCCCTCCCCACACCCTTTGTCTCTGGCCAAGGCAATTCCCCTCAGCTTCCCCTCTCCCTGCCTGCTGACCTTGCCTACCTCGGTTGAACCCACTGCACAGCCTCAATTGCAGATAAAATCTCTTCTCTTTTCTTCCCCCTTTCATGGTCATAAAAGCAGAGGAGGGGTCTATGTATGAGGCTGTGTTTGTGGGCATGTACATGCTTGCTGTGTGTCCAGCAGGGCTGAGCCAGAGCCATGCAGAGTAGGGGAGGCGCATGTGGGCTCTAATGGAGAGTAGGCATGACAAATATGAGAAGGGTGTGCCCTTTTATATTTGTGGGGCTGGCACTCAGCCTGGGCCACTGACCTTGAGCATTGATATTTGTAGCATAAATGTGTGTGTGTAATGTTTGTGTGTATGCACATATACATTTCTCTTGGGCCTATGGAACTTTGAGCTTGACCCTACTTGCAGAAAAAGCTGTGAGCTTTGGTCAGAGAGGTGGTGTACTAGAGAGTGGGCCAAAGAAAGGAGTTTGGTCTGGACTGCCATTTATGAGCCGTGTAACTTTGAACCAATAACTTTCCTCTTCTGTGCCTCAGTTTCCTCATCTGTAATATGGAGGTGATCATGAAAATGCCTGTGTCAAAGGGCTGTTGTAAGGAATATAAGAACAGAAATGTTATGGCAGTGCATTGCAGGTAGTAGGTGATGCACAGATGTTGGGTCTTACTGTGTGGATGAAGAGAGAAAAGTCCCCATTGACTGGGCACTTGCCCCAAGCTGGTATGGGAATTAGTACTTTACAGTATTATCTCATTTCTTTCCAGCACTTAGAACTGTGCCTGGACCATAGAAAATGTTCTGTACATATTTGCTAAATGAATGAATGAAACTTCAGAAAACCTTATGAAGTGGGGATTTTTACAGATGGGGAAACTGAGACTAAGAAAGGCTAAGTCCCACGTAGAATCAGCCTCGTGGTTGTGGATTTCAGTCACAGGAATGTGTTTCCAACTGCTTCAGGTAAACCTTGTGGGAGGAGAGGTGTAAGGAAGTGACTTTCCCTCTCTACCTGCAGATATGAATATGTATAGAGATAGAGATATGTGTGGGTGCACACGCACAGATACTTAAGTGGTCCACATTCCCCCAGAAGTGGAAGAGGTTCCAGGAAAGATAAGATAAGGTTTCAATTTGCATGATTGAAGAGAGCTTCTTTCTAGGCCAGGAAGGCCAGAGCAGGCAGTAGAATACTCAGCTGGGAAGCCCAGAGGTGAGACAGTCACTACCAGGAGCAGAATTTTCCTGGCACTTGAGCAAAGAAAGCCAGAACCTGGAGTATCATCTTCAACTCCTAGAATTTCACAACTGGAAGGCCTTGTGTAATTTGCCAGGACAACCCTCCATCAGGTTATTGATAAAGAAACTCAGGCCCAGAGAAAACAAGGTAATCAGACAGTAGACTAGTAGGCCAGATCTTTGATCATAGTCCTGGATTGGCATCAGTCAGGCCAAGAAATGTCAGAAAAAGCAAGTTTCAGGCCCTGGCTGGAGGGGTAATTCAAGGGAGAGAGGGCAAGGGCTGAGACCTGTCTACACTGGCTCAAGGCAGGCCTGGCCCAGAGACCAGGGGTGGACCCCAGTGTGGCTTGCCCTTACAGTCCAGTCTGGCTCTGAAAGAAGAAGGACAACAGCAGAGGCAATGGGCCTGAGAAGCTTCCCAGAATGTTCCTTGCCTTGCCAGGGTCCCCATGGGCACTGCCCAGCCCTGGCAGCCTACACAGGCCTGGGGCTGCCCTGACCCTTCTTTGTTGACTCTCACTCCTGCCAAAGAGAAAAGCTGTTCTGGAAGGAGACACGAGAGAATGATTTGTCACTGGTTTCCTCTTGCTCCCACTCTGATATGGCAGCCAACAGGATGCCTTACTGCTCCATACTTGCCCCACCTGCAAGGTCGCTGTGGTAACTCATTCCCTAGAGAGCCCAGAGCTGGGATCTGGCTGCACTGTGCCCTGGTAGAGTATCAAATCTGCAGATTTCTGCTCCCCCAGCTACCTCCCCTCTACCTTCATGTACCCATGAAGTGGTCAAGCTGGGAAGTACCTCAAAGATCATTGGTACAGCCACCTCCAGGCCCACTTTCACATTATAGGTGTGAGTAATGACTCCACCAAGGGCACATGGAGTCCCTGACAAATCAGGGACTGACAGCTAGGCCTCCAGACCCCAGGCCATGCCCCTCCTGCTCCCAGAGCCAATGCCTCCCTGTGTTGAAGTCCCAGTGCCTGGGCCAACCTGAGCCCTGCGAACCTGCCTGTCCTCCCAGGCCTACCAGAGAGCACAGGGAGGAGCCCAGGGTGACGAGGACACCTGAAGTCCTGGCCCAGCTCCCTCTCAGCAGGACTCGGTCCACTTCCTCTGCCCTGCCAGACATGGGGGTACCTGGGCTGCTCTGAAGGGATTTGGGTCTGGTCTGGGCCAGGTAGGGTGGGGGTACTATGGAGAAATGGAGGCAGGGGGATAATAATACCCCAACATATTAATCATGTAGTATGTGCCAGGCACAGTGACTTGCACATATGATCTCATAAATGCCCCAAAACATGACCAAATAAACTATGGTGTGGGTCTCAAACAGGTCTGCCTGACTCCCTGTCTAGAGCTCTTCCTGTAGTGGGAAGATATGCCATCATACTTTCTGATGACTTTGACTGATAAATGATTTGAAGTGTCAAACAAACTCTGTGCCCCTGACCACCACCTGCCACACACCTAAGTCACCCAAGGACACAGAGACTGGGCCCTGTCATTCCCAGCAGTTGGGACCAGATTGCCACTGTTTCCATACACAACAGCAGCATTGTTCCTGTGGGAGTTTCCCAGGAGCCACTTGAGCCCCAATTCTCAGGGAGCTCACATTCTGAGACAAGCCACCCCCAAAACAGAGGGCAAGAGGCAAATGCCAACTGAGCCCTTGCTGGATCAGTTTTTGACTGTGGGAGCAGTTCCCTGCCAGTCAATGCTGATGCCCTTGAAATCATCCCATCTTCTGACCCCTAGGTCCTCTGGGTTACCTGAGCTTTACCCACAAGGGTTTAGAAGAGGGGAGGAAGAACTTTACTATAAAGAATTGAGAAGATATTTCAGACCTAGAGAATATAAGGAAGAATAAAGGAGAGGGTGTCACTGGTCCCCAAAACATGGTGGAGGTGAAATGGTTCCAGCCAATGGGACAGGGGAGATGGCTGGAATTCCATGTGTCTGAGAGCTGTCTCCCAAGCAGGGTAACAGCCTACTAAGTCATATTGTTTCAAAAGGGGTGGGCAAGGTGGGCTCAGCAAGGCAAGGCTGGGTGGATGGATGAATGGAGGTCTTGAAGTTGAGGTGGAATTTCATATTAGGCCATTGGCACCCATTCTGAATGATTCTTCTCTTAAGAGAATAAGACCTATGGTGGGCACTAGGGAGAAGATGACAAGGGGAAGGAGCTGGTCAGAGTGAGGCCCACCTGCCATCATTCAGATCAGGGCACCACCTCTAGCAACAGACCAGGAAGCTGACATCCATTTCTCCAGGGGGATAAGTTAATGCCAACTCTCACCCTGGCCTCAGTGCAGTGCAGCGAAAACTCCTGGGAGCTCTGGCCCATACTCCAGCCCATCCAGCCCCTTTTTGAACCAGTGTTTCCCCATCTATGGAAATGGCAAAAATAAATAGCTCTGCTGAGTACTCACTGAATTGCTTGACTTGGATTAAGCTGCCCAACAACCCTCTGAGGTACTTACCACTAGTCTTCCATTGTGCAGATGGGGACACTGAGGCACAAAGATGTGACATCACTATACCCAAGGACACTCAGCCAGGAAGTTGTTGAGGCTGAGACTAAATATCTGGCTCCAGAATCTATATCCCCAACTGCCACCCCAGTGTCCCTCCTCATAATAATCTTGTGGGGATCAACCCAGACGGTGGATATGTAGTGTTCAGCTCCATGCCTGGTCCACTGTGTAGGCTCTGTAAATGGATGGTAGCTGTTCAGTTAATCACTCAGTAACTGTTGACATCTCTGGCAGCCACTGAGATGAGAGGGAAACCACAGAAGACGTAGGGAGGAACATCCCTGTTTGTATAGCAGAAACTAAAATGCAGGGAGACAAGCCCATCCCAGAAGGCCAGGGAAAGGATTCCTGAAAGAGCAAGATTCTCTGAGGGAAGAGGTACTGGCTCAGGTGTTGAGAGATGATGGAAGCTGAGAGTTGATGAGAGTGGTCCCATACCTGCAGGAGGCCCTGCAGTAGCACCAGGCCCAGATGACTCAGAGGCTTCTGGTAGGTCCCCTAGTCCCTGGGTGGGGAGCAGTGCAATATGCAGTGAATGGTGTTCTCATTCCTGGAGCTGGGGGCAGTTAGAAAAATTAGGGACAGGTCTGGATCTCAAGAGAGCTGCTAACAAGGCCTGGAGGGCAGCTGTGGCTGCCTTCCTCCGAGAAGGAGATCAGAAGACAGAGATGGAGCCCTGTGAGGAGTGGTCATACCTGCCAGGCCCAGCTCCCAAGGTCCTGGCAAGCCTCCCTTCCACTACTCTCTTCCTTGACCTAGCTCCTGTTTGTCTTATTTGGACCTCCCCACCCTAGGATGTGAGCTCTATTTATTATCACCATTTTTCAGAATAGAAAACTGAGACTCCAGGTCACAGTGATAGGCTAGCGAAGCCAGAAATTCAAATGAAGCTTTCTTTCACCCTGCTGCCCAGCCAGGGTCTGCTATTGCTACTCACCCACAGCCCACAGCCGGCCACTGAATCAGAGAGAAACTGGAACGCTCGCTCCCAGCCCCAGTTCTGGGTTGGTAGCCTGACCCTGGGTAAGATCTGTTTGCTCTCCAGGCCTCCCTCTCCCAGGTTTGCTATGAGGGGGCTGGAGACACTTCCGTGCAGCTTCCAGAGGCAGCCACAATATTCCTTGTAGCCTCCTGAGCTCAGCATGCCCAGTTCCCACACTTGAGCAACTTCAGTTCATAAAATATGGCTTCTGGTGAAAGGCTGAGGTATGCCTAGGGCAAGGCTTGCCCCACCATTTACCTCTGAAGAATATAAAGCAAGTCATTGTCCATCTTGTTCCCTGAATGCCCAGCTGTGCTAAGTCCTGCTCTAGTTGCCCTCTCCAGTATGACCACAGGTCTCCAGACAATGACAGTGGAAGCAGCCCTTGCACACTGTAAAGCACCATGCCAGGAGCATACACTGGCCCAGGCAGGCACTGTCACATCCTTTGAACCAGCTCCTCAGCCCACATCATCCCCAGCCAAGGGTCATTGTGGTTGGTTTTCTGGATGCTTTGGCCCTGCTTTTTCTGGGACTCTGCCCCATTCCCACCTGCACCCACAGGTCCCTGGGCCCAACGCTGCTTTATCCTACTGAGGGATCATGTTCAATCAGGGGTGTGGGGTAGGGTCCCTGACATCTTTGGCACAAGGAAATCCAAAGGCCTGAGGCAAGAGAATGACAAATCCTGCCAGTCCTAGGCCTAGGAGCTGAGCCAATAAATAATACCCAAGAGGTAGCCATGCTTGCTGTGGCCTACAGAACTTATACACACTGATCCCTCTGCTGAGACCACTGTTTCTTTCTAGCCCTGTATTCCCCTGGATAATTCCATATCACTTTTCAGTTCCCACTTTAGATGTCACCTTTTCCAGGAAGCCTCCACAACTCCACATCTGGGTTGGGTTCTGTTCACTGAGCTCCCACAGCTCTCTAACCAAGCTGTACTGTAATTGTTTTCCTGTCTTCCCCACTAGATTGGCAGTGGCTTGAGGGTGGACCCTGTTTAGCTCACAGCTTTATCCCTGGCATCTAGCCCAGGGCCTTTCACATAGTAGATGGATGAATTATTGGTGAATGAATGAATGGATGGATGAATGGATGGATGAATGAATTGATGAATGAATGAATGAATGGTACCCACACAGGGAACCTGGGCTTTCCTTCAGAAGTGGGGAATTCCTGCACTCAGATCTTTTCTGGGTTCCCTCTGTGCCTCTGAATTTTGGGCATGTGTTTGTCCCATAGGAACATGGCAGGGAGTTAGGGGGTGGCTAAGGATCTTCACCTGAGGTTCCCTCCTTTTAAAGATCCAACCCTTGAACAGGCTAGCTTGGTGCCCTTATCTCTGCTGCTGCCCTCTCCTACCCAGAATCTGACATCCATTTAGGACTACTCAGACCATTTTCCAGAAGGGTTATCAGAACAGGTCTGAAGGGTGTTGCGCAGCCTCCCACCAGAGCTTTTCTTCTTGCCATCCTGAGTCACTTCCTTGTCCCAGGACAACTCCCTCTCTAACACATGTCCCCAGTCCCCACCTCAGTCCCTAAGGTTCTTTCACAGACCTCCTTTGGGACAGCCATTCTTCAGGGGTGGTCCAGGAAATATTGGTGGTGGTCTGCAGGGCTTTTAAGTGGTCCGTGGGCAGGTCCAAAATTTAAGGCATACAAAAATGTGTGGTGAGGTGTTTTGTTTTTTTCATAGTGTATTTTCCATGGCAGATTCAAATCCACATTTAACAAACCAACAATGGCTAGCTTTTCTGTATAGTCACAATAATGGTTATCTATCCAGTCAAAGGACCATCAAACCATTTGGGATTTTGGGATGTGCCAGCATAGAATCAACAGGACCTCCAAAGAAGCCCCTGAAACTAGAACATGAAAGCTTCTAGAATATCACCCCCATTTTGTAAGTGGGAAAACTAAGGCTACAGGCAAAAGCTGGTCACAATGAGGGCCTGGTCATAAGCAAGCCCTATGGCAAGGTTGGTTCCAAAAGCATTTTCCAGACATTTTCAAAAAAGGGACTATGGTGGCCTCAGCAATCCCAGGACTGATAGCCAGAGAATAAATATTTGTGCTCCCACTTCAGACCAAAGCCTTTAAGGGTACAGATGCCACATGATGCTGTCCTCTCTTTGGCCTTAGCCCCTCAGCCCCCAGTTTTGAATGCTGTCTCCCAACAGCGCTCAAAACTGTCCCTTAGGGAGATCCCACCCTACCCCCCACCCCTGCCAACCCCTGCTCCAGGCCAACCAGGCAGGCAGGCACACACACACACACACACACACACACACACACACACACAACCTGCATTCTTGAATAGCTGC
>CM052552.1:28756923-28788813 GCA_028533065.1 Trachops cirrhosus
ATAATGTTGGGGAATAGATTAGTGGTTGCCTGGGGTTAGGGATGGTTGGGTAAAGGGAGATGGGTATGACTATAAAGAGGTAGCATGATGGAGATGTTTGTGGTGATGGAACAGTTCTGTGTCTTGATTATGCTGGTGGTTACACAAATCTACATTGATCAAACAGCATAGATCTATATGAACACATTATACCAGTGTCAGTTTCCTGGATTTGATATTCTACTATAATTATGTAAAATGAAGCTATTGGGGAATACTGGATAGAGGATACATGGAACCCCTCTGTACTCTCTTTTTCCCCTTATGCTATTTTTATTCAGATATAATTCACATACCATAATATTCACCCTATAAAGTATATAATTCAGTATCTTTAGTATATTCACAATGTTGCACAAAACTCATTACCACCTAACTCCAGAACATTTTCATTACCCTCAAATAAAATTCAATATCCATTAGCAGTCACTCCACATTTCCTTCCAAATACCTCAGCCTCTGGCAATCACTAATCTACTTTCTGTCTCTATGAATGGGTCTATTCTGGACACGTATATAAATGGAATCATACAATTTTTGGTCCTCTTGATTAGCTTCTTTCAGTTAGCATAATATTTTCAAGGTTCATCCATGTTCCAGTACATATTAGTATTAAGTTTATTTTTATGACTGCATAATATTCCTTTGTATGTATATATCACATTTCTTCTATTCATTCATCAGTTGATGGATATACAGACTGTTTCTTCCACTTTTGGCTATTATGAATAATTCTGCTAAGGACATTCATGAAGAAGTTTTCATGTGAACATATGTTTCTAATTTCCATGGGTATCTATACTAGGAGTGGAATTGTTGGGTTGTGTGGTAACTTATTTTTAACATTTCGAGAAATGGCCAAGCTGTTTTCCAAAGAGGTTGAATCATTTTACATTCCCACCAGCAAAGTGTGAGGGTTCAGATTTCTTCCTATCCTCATCAATATTTCTTATTATCTGACATTTTGATTCTTGCCACTCTAGTGAGTGTGAAGTGGTATCATTGTTTTGAATTGCATTTCACTAATGAATAATGATGTTGAGCATCTTTTCATGAGCTTGTTGCTCATCTATATATCTTCTTTAGAGATATTGATATTCCAACCCTTTGGCCACTTTAAAATTGTGTTCTTTTTTATTGTTAACTTTTAAATGCTCTTATATACTGCTAGTCTTTTATCAGATATACAATTTACAAATATTTTCTCTTATTCTGTGGGTTGTCTTTTCATTTTGGGGATAGTATTCTTGGAAGCACAAAAGTCTGCATTTGGATGAAGTCCAATTTGTCTGTTTTTGTTCTATTTGTTTTGTTGCTTGTACTTTTGGTGTTATAGCTAAGAAACCATTGTGTAATCCAAGGTCAAAAAATTTTACCCCTGTGTTTTCTTTTAAGTGTTTTATTGTTTAGCTCTTACATTTAGGTATTTGACCTATTTTGAGGTATTTTTGTATATGGTGTGAGATAGAGGTTCAAATTCATTTTTTTTTTGCATGGGAAGACTGTTCTTTTCCCATTGAATGGTCTTGACCCCCTTCTTTAAAATAAATTCAACATAAATGTATGGGTTTATTTCTAGATTCTCAATTCTTTTCTCTTCGTTCATATGTCCATCTTTATGCCAGTATAACTCAGACTTGGTTAAATGTAGCTTTTCAGCAAGTTTTGAAATTGGGAAGTTTCGAGAAACCAACTTTGCTCTTTTTCATGGTTGTTCTACAATCAGTCTGTATAATATCCCTATAAAGTGGATATACCTAGGCTTCTTTAACAGCTTAGAAACTGAGGATCAGAGAGTTCCAATGATTTGTCCAAGGTTACATAACTAGAGAAGATCTGACCTGGAAATTCCAGTCTATATGGGCCTACTTCCCAAACTTGCTTTTCCATTGCCTTGATTCCTTCATGTATCCAAGATACCTTTGTGAAACATCTACCATGTGTCAGGCACTGTTGTAGATTCTGATGGTAGAGCAATGGACAAAACAAAGCACTAACCCTCATGGAGTTGACAGCCTAGTGGAGAAAGGCAGACAAAAGATTAAAACATACATATATACATACATAAATACATACATACATAGATAAATAATATGGCTGATAGTGATGAGTGATGTAAAGAAAATCAAACAGGACAATGGTTAGAGTGTAATGATGGTGATGGGAGGTACTCTTTTATCTTGGGCGAGCAGGGAAGGCCTCTCTGAGGAAGCAACATCTGAGCAGGACTCTGAATAAAGTGAGGGTTCTGGACAAACAGTTGGCTGGAGAAAAAGTATCCCAGGCAGTGGGAACAGTAAGTGCAAAGGCTGTCAGCTGAGAATGTGCCTGGGTTTTAGCAGAACAGCAAAGACAGTGACTGAAGCAGAGGGAATAGAGGGAGATTAGGAAATTAATTCAGAGAAATAAGGGTGGTGGTGAAAGCAGATCACATGGGCATTGGTTCTTACCTAGACTCATTGGGGGAGCTTTTTAAAATCCCCAGCACCATGCTGCATCCCAAACCAATTAAACCAGAGCCTCTGGCCATGAGACCCAGGTATCAGTAGTTTTTAAAATCCCTTGATAGCTCCATTGTGCAGCCAAGTTTGAAAACCCATGATGTGTTTTCTTATAGATCATTTCAAGGCCTTTGGCATTTTACTATGGTTGTTGAGAAGCAAAGGGATGCTTTTGAACAGAGACATGGCATGATGTGGTATATGTTTTAATAGGATCCCACTGGCTTCTGCACTGAGAATAGACTGAGGTGGGAAAGAGTGGAAACAGAGAGATAAGTCAAGGTCATGCTCCCTGACATCCCAGCCAGGCCTCATCTCTAAATTGTAGGCCTAGACTGTGTCATTTTGCTAATTCAAAAAGGGGAAAGAACTGGCCCTGGGATTCCCAGCCAGTCACTGGTAGTGTAGGAACACTACTGGGCCTCTTGCCTTCCTAGGCAAGCTCTACTGGCCCAAGTCTGCTGTCCTGGGAAGTCCTCAGAAAGTAAGGTCAGCCATGGGGTCATTGTTAAGCTCCCTCAATGTAGGGAATGGAAGCAGCACTGGCTCACAGTCTGAGTGAGGATGCAGCCTGGGCAAGGCCATGGGGAGCTGGCAAATAGGCTAGAATTCCCAGGGTCCCTGTCCTCTGATTTCTATGAAGGTGATTGGAAGGAAACTGCCAGAAGGCACTGACTCAGAATGGCTATCCCTCCTCAGTCAATGGCAAATTTCATGTTAAGAAACACAAGGGCATCTGGATATTGTTTTGACCAGATCAGGTCACTGATGTAAGTGCTGGAGGTGGAACCAGTGAAGAACTGGAAAAGAACACAGCTATCTGGGCCTCGGGATACAGAAAGGGGTCAAGCCACTGATTACATATCTCCCAGGTCAGAAATTGCCAAGCCTCAGCTCATAAACACCAGGGTTTCTTTCTAGCTCCTCAGTACAAAAAGTTAAGAAGTGAGAGCTCCCACAGTGTGCCAGAGAGTCTGTGGCCTCTTGTGCCAAAGCCTTCTTGAACCCCCTGTCAGGTAAGGACTACTTTACTGCTACAGAAACTGCAGCTTAGAGAGGCATGGTCCAAGGTCACACAGGACTGGGGTTTAAACTCAAGCCAGCCTGATACCCATACTGTGCTCTTTTCTCTACACCATACCACCTCCCCTTGAGAAACTTCAAGGCTACTCAAGAACATATGCACACACTCACTGGTTATAAAATACTGACTAGGCAGTCATAGGAAAGGATAAAGAAATTGCTGGTGGGATTCCAAGGCAGAAGAGATCAAGAAAGTCTTCCTGGAGGAAGTAACATGGGACTGTTTAAGGCCTTGAAGGCTGGGTGGGGTTTGGCAATGCAGAGAGTGAACTGCAGGAAAACCAGTGAGCAGAAAGAAGCCTGGAGTTGGGCATAGATATGGCAGGTCCGCATACTTATTTTTGAATCTGTTTAACAACTCTGATATGGCCCTTGCTCTGTGTCAGGCACTGGTCCAACTTTACACAGAGCAACGAATTTAATCTTCAGAACAATCCTTCAGAACAGGAAACCAATCTTTGATGAGTCCAGTTTGGCTGAGGCATACAATTTATAAACAGGGAAATGGAGTTAAAGCTGGAAAAGTGAATTGCAGCTTTATGTAGGAGGCCCTGGATGGCAGGCTAAGGACTTTGTACTTCATTTGGCAGGCCACAGGGAGTCATTGAAGGTTTCTAAGCAAGTGTGCAATAGGACCCAAGGTGTACATTTGAAAGATTCATCTGGAAGCCAGTGAGAGGGCTAAGGAGGCAGTACCAGGTGTGGATGGGGGAGGAGAAGACTTGACCCTGGCAGGCACAGAAGGGATGGAGACATGCTGATAAACCAAAGGCATATCTAGGAGGTAGAGTCATCAGGATATCAGGGATAAGGGAAAGAGAGGAGTCCAAGGGGATGGGATTTTGAAGTAGAAGTCAGTAAACTGAGTCCCAAGCCCAGGACTGCCAGGAACATACAATATGATTCCAGATACATTTCTGTATCACCCCCCACCCCCAGATCTTAGTTTCCTCATCCACACCATGGGAACACTGAATATGTTTATCACTAATGGTTCAGCCACAGCTAATGACCTCTGCCTGTGGTTCTAGATGTTAGGGGATGGCGCTTATGTCAAACTGTTGTCCAAGAATGGGGCCTCCCAAAATAAAGAGAAGCTGCCCCTTGGTTAGTGGTTAAGACCATGAGCTCCATAGGGGGGCTTGCTTGGGCTCAATTCCCAGACAGTAAGCTGTTCAATAACATAGGTTCTTCTTTTGTAAACTAAGGGCAATAAAATTCCCTACTTTGGATGACTATAGTGAAGGTTCGGTGACATAATGCAGTAGAGAAGCTGAGTAGCTGCTCGGTACTTACAGTAGCTTCCATCCTTAGTAGCTCTCCTCCTCCAGTCATCATGAGTAGAGGGTATGAGAACCAGGCTGAGGTACTCAGGAACAAGAAACCCCGGAGGTGATGGATGACTTCTCAGCCCCAAGTTCCAGGAACCCAGCACAGCACTTCACAGTTTATAGAACTGTTTTCTATCCCAAGCAGCCCAGGAAGTAATAAAAATGATAATCACCATTTTAGAGATGAGGACTGGCTGAGATGTCAGGTAGCATGATCCAAGGACAAGTTTTCCCACTAAGTCATATGTAACTTAGGCAAGTGTGTCAGAGCACCACTAGGGAACTCCTCATAGTGCCATTGGGTAAAGTGAGGCCCCAGAGGATATCCTTCTGGCCATCCTCAGAGCCACTGTGGTATCAGAGCTTAGGCAAGAGCAGGTGCCATCAGGAGCCCAGGCCTGGCTTTCATTTACCACTGGGCTGGGCGCCATGCAGCTTGCCCAGGGCCATGATTCGGGCCCAAATTGGGGTGTTTGGTTCCTTTCTTTATGTCTCCTCTTGTAACTCCAGCTTAACACTCCCCAGATGGCCGTTCCTGCCGGCTCCCTGCCCACGCCGCCATTCAGACGGGAAAACAATCATTTTGCAGCCCCATTAATTAAAGACTAATTGCTGATTGGAAACACATGGACTGGGCCCTGAGCCGGTATCACGTTGTGGGCCCTCTGGCCCTGGTGAAGGCCTGGCCCTAACGAGCCTCTGGCCCCCCAGCAGCTCGCTCTCTCACTGCGTGGCAGCAGAATTGGGCCTGGACTTAGGCTAATGAGGTGTCAGCTGACTATTTGAACCACATTGATGGGGGAGGCTGGTGACCAGACCAGATAGGAGCTGCCACATGTAGCAGCCATTAGCTCTGAAGTTACTCCCTGGGGGCCATGTCTGCTCCCAAGCCCTTCCTGGCCACTTATGGAGGGGTTCGTCTTCCAGCTAAGTCACCCTCCAAGAAGGCCCATCTCCCCTGACCCAGGGTACTCCAGGCCTCTATTTCAGCCACCAAACACCTTGTCTGTGCCAGGCCCTGGGGATAAAGAAATGAGCAGTAATAGCTGTGTTTATTGAGCACTTGCTGTAAACTTGGCACTGTTCTAAGTGCTTTATATGGACTATCCTCTTTCTTTCTGACAGAACTCCTCTGGCAGGTTGGTGCTATGATAATCCACATTTTACAGAAGAAAACCATGGCATAGAGTGTGAAGGGATGTACTCAAGTGCACACATCTACTAACTGGCAGGACTAGGGTTCCAAGCCAGGTAATCTGAGCCCAGAGTCCAGGCTCTTAACCACTACATTCTACTGGCCCTCTGTCCTGCCTGGGACAAATGTCCAGGCTTGTAGGAGACCTTGAACAAAGGTGGTTTTATTACAGGGTACATGGGAAAGGGGTATGGTGGAAGTGAGCCCAGGAGGCTCTGGGAGGCCAGGGGAGGGCCACCTAACTCAAATAAAGAGGAGAGCAGTCAGGACAAACTTCCAGGAGGAAGCAACATGTGAACTGAGTCTGAAAGAGTACAAGGAATATGCCAGCACTGAAAGGGTGGAGGAGTGAAATGACAATCAAGACAGAGGGAGAAAATGACTGGGAGCTGTTTGGAGAGTTCCCAGCAAACGAGTGGGTGTGAGTGGGGTCATGGGACACAGTCAGCTCTGATCTTTTGGAAGTTCCCTCTGGCCACAGTGGAGAGGTGATGGGAAGGGAGTGAGAATAGAAGGAAGACCATGTGGGAGGCTCTGCTGTGGTCCAGATGAGAGGTGTGGGGCAAGGCAATGGGGATGGAGAGCTATTTGGGAGGTGGGGGTCAAATGACTCACAAAGGGTAAGCTGTGGGGGGAGAAGGAGACAGAGGACACTGAGACTCCCCTTCCATATCCCATGGACTACCTGACCGTGGTCCAGAAGACAAGACAGAACCAACCACCTGCCTGCTCAAAGTGTTCTTTGGGCTTCCAGCCCTCTTTCTCCCAATACCGAGGCAGACCTGGGTTTAGGGGTGGGGATTCCAGCTCTTCTACTAGCTGCGTGGCTTTGGGCAAATGGTCTAACCTTTGAACCTCAGTTCGCTTGTCGTCTGGGTCCACAGGATTGCTGTAAGAACTAACCAAGTTCCTGCATGCGTGTCCCTCACAGAGTATCAGGCAGGCACTAGGAGTCTCCAGAGATGAGGGGTCAACAAATGTTCATTCCCATCTCCCCTTCCCCTGCTCCCCTCCATGACTCCGAGATCCAGTCACACTCAACACACAACCCAGACATGGCCACCTCCCTGTCTTTGTTGCTCTTGCTGCAAATTCCAGTCTTCCTCCTGTTTCTATCTCCATCCATCCAAAGCCTGCCCGCCCTTCCAGTCTCAAATGCAGCCTCTTCCTGGAAGCTTTCCCTGATTTATCTCTGGCCAGAAGAAAAGTCCCATTCTCTGCCACCCAGAGCCCTTTATTTATGAACAACATAAATAAAGGTTTGCCTCCCTTGCTACATGGTGTGGAGAGAGAGAGGCCTGGGTGGAATGGCTGGGGATAAATGACTACAGAGCTAATGGGAAGCTCACGTGGGTAGACAGCTCCTTCAGCCCCAGGGTTTCCCTTGGGTTCACACTCTGCCTCAGGAGGCACCAGCCCCTGATGTCATTTCAGGCCAAACAGGGGATGTAGGTGAAGATATAGAATGGCAGGAAGCTATGGTATAAGCGGGTGGGGGGATGCCAGCTGGGGTGACAACAGAAAGTATTGAGCCCTAGGTGAAATGGCAACCACGTGCCCCATCTCCAAGAGCAGCAGCTGGAATACAGTTGGTTGTTGCCATGTTAGAATTCAAGCCCAAGGTTGTCAGGGCTCCTGAATTTTTCAAGAGGAGCTCTGGATTTTTATATAAAATTGTTCTTTCAATCATAGTGACTAATCTTAAACTCCCTAGATATTCTTCAAGCTAAACAACACATATCGCTATGCTGGGTTTGGCCTGTGGGCTACATCCCACTGGGCACTCAGTTCTGTGCCAGGCACTGCTGGGCAAAGAGACACAGAGCTTGAAGACGGCTTATATCCCTGAGGGGGAGACAGATAGGTCCATAGAACTTCAGGGGCCATGGTGGGAGTGGTTATGAATGTGGGCCTGCAGTCACACAGATATGAGTTCATGCCCTGATTGTGCCACGTACTACCTGTGTGCCTCCAGGCAAATTGCTCAACCTCTCTGGGACTCAGCTTCTGTCTGTATGGGGAACAAAGAGGTTTAAAATTTTGATCTCCTGGAATTGTCATGCCTGCCAAATGAGCTAATGGCTGGTGAGTCCTTTGTGAATCATGAGCTGTGCAGGTGTGCAGGGATGTTCCAAGAGGCTGGGATTACAGGTTTGGGGCCACGCCTGGAAAGGGTGGAGCCTCTGGTGTGCATCCAGGTGTGCATGCGCACCAGTAAGCTGAATGAGAAGAGCACTCTGGACAAAAGAGGGTGAGGGGCCCTGTCTCAGAGCCAAGCAGCAAGATGCTGTCTACTGCCTATTTCTGCCACTATCGTGGCAGTGTGGAAGGATTTCCTGACCAAATGTTGGGACACATGAAGCTCCAGAGAGAGAAAAGTGCCTGCCTAAGGTGGGACAGATCCTAAAAACCCAGAAATTTCATCTCTGTTCCACAGCCACTAATAACTTACAGCTACCAATAACAACCCACATTTATACAGGACTTATTATGTGCCAGGCACTGCTCTAAACACTTTTACATGTGTTGGCTCTTTAACACTCCCCTTGAACCTGTGAGGTATATACTGCTATTATCACCTCTAGCTTAGAGATGACGACACTGAAGCACAGTGAGGCTAAGTTGTAAGTAAACAGCAGAGCCAGGACCTGACGCCGGGCTGTCTCACTCCCGAGTCTGTGCTACCTGTATTAAATCCCTGTATGAAATCCCCTCTGTTGAAAAACCTAGGGTGGTTTCTGTTGCCTGATTGCATTTCAACAGACACAGTCCCCATCTGTGCTGTGGGGATAGTGGAAGTTATCAGAGCAATTCAACATGAATAACCCATGCCATTCTGATGGCAGCAGCCTATGCCTGAGCCCAGGTCCCCAGGAACACCATCATGCTGGTTCTCAGGGGACTGAGCTAGTGTGTGCTTACATCCATTACAGTGGTCTCTGCTTCCCCTAGACAGGGCCTGGAGGCCTTGAGGGAGAGGCCAAAAGCCAGGCAGGGAGTGACAAAGAGGCTGAAAACAAAGCTGAGAACCAGGTGATTTCTGATGTGGGCTGCAGAACTGGGCCAACAGGTGTGGCCAAGGAGGCAGGGCAGGCGGAGGCCAGCCAGATGAGTGAAGGGCCCAGTGGTTAGCCCCATGCTCCAGAGCCCCACACACCCATCCCCACATGCATGTGCACACACGCACACACCTCCCACTCTTATCATACCCATGCCCAGGTACACACATTCACATGTATTCTCCCACCCAGCTGTGGTTACATTCACAGACATCAATAAATACATACACACCCAGGAAGACACTCACAAGAGTTCCTGCACACACTGTGCCCCAACACCCTCATCCAGCCAGACACGTATGTGAAAACACAGGCACACACATGCATGAACACCCACAGACATGTGTGTATCTTCTAGGGAGGCTTGGGAGGGATTGTTCCAGCCCAGCCCATAGCGCTCCTCCCTCACATCTCTCCTTCAGTCTTTGGGGAACGAAGACACTCACTGAGTGGAAAAATGCCTCCAGCAAATGCCACCCACTTGGCGGCACCTCAGCCTCCTTTTCTGGCCTCTGCCATTCAGGGCATGGGCTGGTGAGAAAGCTCCAAGATTCTGCTTGGAAACAGGCATGTGGGGGAGGGGAGGAAACAAAAGAACATTGCAAAAAATAAAGATGAAGTCTAAAGACAATAGTTGACCTTCAGAGTCTGTGTGAGCTTGGAGGGTTAGGGTGGAAAGCTGGAGAAATGTGACGCCCGTCAGAGGAATCACTGGTCTGTGAGTCAGGTGCATTGGCACCAATATGTGCTTCACCATAAATTTGCTGTGTGACCTTGGGAAGTCACTCCCATCACTGAGTTTGGTTTTCCTATCAGCATATGGGCTAAGAGCACAAAGTATAGAGCCCAAATGCCTCAGTTTCAATTCCAGCCTTGTCTTTGAAAACCTAACAGTGCCCTTGAGCAAGTTATTTAACCTCTCTGTCCCTCAGTTTCATCACATGTATAAGGAGGGTGATAACAATATCTACCTTATAGGATGGTTGTCATGATAATCAAATGTCTTGATGCACATAAAGTTCTGAGAATAAGTGTCAACATTATAGTAAGCACCATGCAAGTGGCAGCAATTGGTGATATGAATATCTACCGCACAGGATTGTAGCAGAGGTATATAAGTCAGTACATTAACAAAAGCTCCATATGCTGTACTGATAAATGTGCACAGTCAGCCTTCACCTGGCTCAGTGTTACTGGCTGAATTCAGAGGCTCAGATGGGACTAGAGACTTGGCCTAAGCAGAAAGGACTCCAGACAGCATCTCAGGGTTTCCTCTGCCCCTGCGGATGGTTCCTAGCCAGCTGAGGACTACTTGCCTGGCCAGCCTTTCTGTGGCCTTTCCTCTGCTTGCCAGCAGTAATGATACCTCCCTGGCCCTACCTACCTGCCCAGTTTTCTTGAGAAAACAAAAAAAAACCTGCCCCAGATCCTCTCCCATTTGATCCATTTGAACTTGCCTGGATCGTCGTAGTAGCTTCCCACACTGGTTCCCTGACTCTGCCCTTGCCCCCTACAGATTTCTCCACTGAGAAGCCTGAGAGATCCTGTTACAACATAGGTCGACACCCTCCCACAGCTCCCAGTCTCACTCAGAGTAAAAGCTATTGTCTCTACACTGGCCTCAGAATCCTCCTGCAATTCAACCCCCCAGCATCTCCAGATACTCCCCCTTAGCTCACTGGACTTCAGCCACAGTGGTCTCCAGGCTGTTCTCCAACCACACCAGGCATGCTCCCACCTTGTGGTCTTTGTACTGGCTTTTCCCTCCACCCAGAATGCTCTGCCCTCAGATATCTGCATGGCTAATTCTCTTGCCTCCTTAAAGTCTTGGCTCAAATCTCCCCTTTCCAACATTTCAATGAGGCCAGCCCTGAGCACCTTGAGTAATTCTGCATCCTGCCCTGCACTCTAGTATCCCCAATCCCTGCTACTTTTCTCTTTGGTTTTTCTAAAACATGCACCTCCTTCCAATGCACTATATAATTTACTCCTTACATTCTTGTTTACAGTTCACCTCCTTCTGCCACACTGTTAGGTAGCTCCGTGAGAGATCTTTGTTTTGTTTGCTGATGTATTCCAAGTGTCCAAAACTGTGCCCAGCACACAGTAGTCTCACAGTGAATTTTGTTGAATGAACACAGTGTTTTTGAGCTCCCTTGGCTGCAGTGAGGATGGTAGGCTGAAGGGGTGAGCCTGGACTGAGGGGAAGAGTGCAGGCCTCACCCAAATCAGTTGGGGGAGAACACTGATGATAAGACAGGATCCATGAGAGCAGGAACCTACTCCTGCCTGCTTGCTCATGGCTTCTCAAGGCCTGGCACTGTGCCTAGAAGATTCCAGGCACAATGACTATTTGTTGATTAAATGATTAAATGCATGAACCCTTGCAATGGTTACCAACTTGATTGGATGTGGGGGAAGAGTAATAATCCAAAGATAACACCCTCAGTTTAAGCCTGGGTAACCAAGAAAGTAAGTAGAAAAGTTTCCAAGTGCTGGAATCACAAACCCAGAGGAGATTTCACACACATTACACCTTCAGACATCAGCTCAAACATCTTTTCCTCTCAAAGGTATTTCTGCTCTCCAGATAAAACCAGGTGCACCTGAAGGACTCTCCTATGGCCATATGAACTTAGCCTTAGCAGTGCTAAGGCCACGCAGTGGATTTACTGCATCTCCAAGGGCCTAGAATAGTGTCCCCCAGGTTTGGGCAAGCCCTCCAATTGGTTCTCCTTGCTTCACCTTCCCTCTCCTGTTTATCTTTCTTCTCCTCCTCTTTCCCCTCCCCCTTCTTCTCTTCCCATTGCTTCTCTTCTACCTCTTCCCACTCTGGTCATTATAAGCTGAGCATTCAGGGAACTTCAGCTGATTGTTTGGATTAAACCACAGGAACTAAAGGATGACCTCTCCTGTAGGGCAGGGGTGGGGTGGGAAGCAAGACAACTTATACAAGAATTTGGCCCCGATTCACCTGAAACTGGAGACTCCTGGGTCTGGGCTATAGGCACTGGGAACTGAATTTGGGGGTTATTAAACTCATGCCATATAGATCACAGCCTCCCAGCAGACACATACACCTAGTGACACACAGTATGTCCCCACTATACAGCAGCACCATGACACCCAATTGTCCAAGCACACCCATGCCATACTTGCAGTCAAGTGTGATGCATCCCCCTATAACCCCCACCTCAGTAAGATAACACACCCATCATAGCATCCATCAGACCCCAAACCATTTACACAACATGCATCACAGCCACAACATGAGTGCACAGGACAGAGTAACACCAAACACATACACTACCCCCAAAGCATGGCAGCCCTCCAACCTCTGGCACACAAACACAGAGTAAGTGAATGGCACTCACACAGCACAGCGACAGCCCATCAAACACCTCAGTGGTGCCCAGTAGTTTCTGATACAGTGACACAACACATACATCACCACCACTCCGCGAACCACACACACATACACACACAGAACAAGAGAGAGAAAGAAGAGCTCCACTTTCCTTGCCTTTCCTCCCCTCCTCATGTGTTGCCCACTGGGCCATGCCAGGCCTGCCTTAGGACCCTGGCTCCAGAGCACAGGAGAGCTGGTGGGCACCATTTCCAAAAGGCTATGGATTTGGCCTCAACTGATCAAACACATGCTAGGAGGTCTGCATTTGAACTTCAGCTCCAGTGGTGGCTGGAACGGTCCCCACAAATGAACTGCAGGCAGCAGCTGGGTGTGGTGGGACACCCACAGTGAGGGGCCAACTGGACTGAGCTTTGTGGGTGGGGGCCAGGCAAGGCCCAAGCTGACTTGATGAGCAGGTATCTGGAGTTCAGGCTGCTTGTGGTGGGAGGGGCACAAGAATGCATCAGCAGCAGGAATGGGAGATAGGAGCTGAGCCACAAGGTAAGAGGAGGTGCTGTAGTAGAAAGACAAGAAGATGGGCAGAGGGGAAAGAAAGGGTGGAAGGAGGGTCTCCAAGTAACTCTGGCCTGCCCTCAGGAAAATGAAGGAGGCAGGGATTGTGAAAGGATGCTGGAGGAGCTAGAGCCAGAGGCTAGCATGGGGGGTTGGAAATGAGGCTTTCAAAGAAAAATGAGCAGCTGGGTTGTGGATATACAGGACACAAAGAATAAAGAAATGTACTCTGAGGCTATACGGTCAGTCTGGGGTGTGTGGCAGGCATGGGCATCCTTGTTGCCCAGAAGTGGGGGTAGATTAAACATTGGTGTAGAAGAAGAGGACCCACTGATGAAAGTTCAAAGTGTGAAAAAGTTGACCATTCCTATGAGAAAGAAGAGTGGGTGATTGATGAGGAAAACAAGGGTAGAAAGGACATGTGGGAGAAAGAAGAAAACTATTGGTGAAGGCTTTCATGCCACATGTACTGGGCCTAAAATCATTTAAACAGAGGGTACCATAAAAATCTGTGCCCCATCAGAACTCCCAACTCAGTGAAAATCCTACTCTAATTTCAGATCACTTAGGAGGGCATAGCCCACAGTATCCTGTGGCAGGTGAAGAAGGATTGGCCAACTTCAGACACTGGTAAAGTCAAGTTCTGAATTCAGTAGAAGCAGAAGATGAGAGAAATAAATGGAGGAAGGTCTTTGGCCTTTTGGGGTTGTCATCTGGCTCAAAAGTCCCCAGGCAGTTGACTCAAACCCCATAATTGACATATTTACATGTGACTTATGCCAAAGGATACAAGTGAACGCCTCACGTCCCATTCCACCCAAGCTGAACATGGATGGCTTCTTGGCTTGGTTCCAATTCCATATCCTCGGTGACCCCTGGACCCCTGAATACTTTGGCTCTGGTCTCCTCAAGGGGAAAACCCCCCTGAGTTGGAGCACTAGCCTAGTCTCCAAAGATTAATCCTCTCCTCCCTCCCAGACGAAGCTAAAAACACCCACAAGTTCAGCAGTTTGCACTTCCCAAAGCATGATCTCATTTGAGCCTCACAGTAACCCTGCAAGGCTGGCAGAGCAGGGATTATTATCCCTATTTTCAGATGAGGAAACTGAGGCCCAGAGAAGCTAAGCAATGACCAAGGTCATACCACAAATGAGTCTTATGACTCTAAACCTAGCACCCAGGCTGGACAAGGCAATTGTCCCTTTAACATTATGTAGACTTTCCTGGTCTCATGGAGAATGCAGGGAGCACACTCAGAAGGCATAGTGAGATGGGAAAGGTCTTTGCCCAAGGGGCCTGGTAAGGGGACTAGACCGTGCCTACTTACTCCCTTTTTGAAAGGAGTGGTGGGACGTGGGGTGGGTGGAGTAGACTAATGCTTCTTAGACATCTGCTAGGCACCAAGTAGTATATTAGGTATCTTACAAACATTATCTAATTTAATTCTGTGAGGTTGGCCCTCATTTTACAGAGAGTGGCACCCTGTAGGTCTAAAGTCACAGTGATTAAATAATGGAGTTAGAACTTGGCCCTGGTTCTGATTCTAAAGCCTATGCTATTTGTGCAGCATTCTGTGTTCCCCTTCCCTTGGTATGTTACCCTTGCCTTGGTACAGGCAATGTATCAGTTGGTACAGGAAGCCTGTCCCTGATGGGCTTCTGTGAGTGGTCTTCACAAATCAAAAAAACTGAGAAGAGGGAGGGCAAAGGAGAACTTCCAAGGGAGGTAAGAGCTCCAAAAGTCTGTGGGAGAAAGCAGATTCCTCCCAGGAACTTTGAGCAGTGTCCCTCCCTCTCCCCTTCCTCTCCCTCCTTACCACAGCCTGGCTGGGGAATGGGAGCCATGGCCCTGAAGGGCGGCCTCTTGGCAGATGCAGGGCTGGAGGCAGTATGACAGAGGCCCACATCCTGGGTCACCTCCCACTCAGAACCACAAGGAATCTGGACAAGAATGCCAACATTTCTCTAAACCACCAGACTGCATTGCCTCTTCCCTTCCCAAACCAACTGTTCTCATGCCCTCACCATTAGCTTCTAAGACAGAACTCCAAGCTTCAGTAGACAAATTCACCTCCTTTCCCTGACTAGCAAGGCAAACAATCAGAGTCCTGAAGTTGGCCACGAGATCATCATGTCCATCCCCCTGTCTTTAGGCATAATTCATGCAGGCCAATGAGATCTCTCTCTCTTAATCTGTGCCATGCCACCTCAAAGGCAGGACATTCCATAGCCTCCCTCAGGTAACTCTACAGCATTGCACTGCATTCCTCACCATTAGGATGCTCTTCATAATCCCTAACTTTAGTCCCTGGTGCCAAGACTTTGCTGTTTTGACTTTAGTGGGAATGGGAAAGTCACTGCCTGAATTCTGACTCTCCCAACAACAAATGAGACCAGGGAACCCAGCTACTCTTCTGGAAACCAGCAGCTGCACAGTATCTTTCTTGGTTGGCCCAATTTTCTAATCTCCCACAAAAGGTGAAGGATAGAAGGTAAGGTAAAGCTAAGATGCATAGTATTAGATGAAAAATCAGGAGTAAAATAGAAAATAGATTTAGTGAGTACAGCTATCAGACTCTTCGCTATCATAATTGTCATCACCATCACCATTGTCAATTGCTTCTGTCTTCATCACCATCATCATTACCACAGCCACCACCATTTCCATCCCCATTACCATTGTTATTGTCATCACAACAATTAACATTACCATCTTCACCATTACCTCAAATACCACTATCACCATCACTGCCTACACCATTACTCTCAATATCAATGACACCTCCATCAATCACCACCATTCCTCTAATATCACAAGTACCACATCTACCATCATCATCAACTTCACTACCTCTACATTAATATCTCCATTTCCATCATTGTCACTACTATTACTACCTCAACCATTATCACCCTCATCCTCTTCCTTGCCACCGTTTCTATGTGTAACATAATCATTACCTCCACCATCATCACCACCTTCATCATCACCACCTCTGTCACCATTACTAAGTGCATTAACACCATTGCCATTACCACATGTGTCATCACCATCATCACCTCTATTACCATCACCTGTATTGTCATATACATCATTACCTTTCTCACCACAGTCACCTGCATTACCACCATTGAGACTGTCACTATCTTCATTGGTAGTAATGTTATTATCACCATGACCATTTTTATCATTAATGAAATGTATTGTTGTAGTCCTTGACTTCAAGGGCCTACAGACAATTGGTAGGTACTCAGGCATAAAGTAAAGAGAATGAGGGCAAAGACCAAAAGTGTGAGAATTTGGAGGTCCACAAATGTCCATATCAACCGTGGCAAAAGAAGTCTCCCTATTCAGGGATGCAGGTCTGTCCTGGAGAGTGCAGGGAGGCAGGACAGGATTTCAGACCTACAGTAGCAGATAAGTGTAGCCAGCCACCAACTCCCAGAGTGCATGACAGACAGATCAGCCTCAGCTGAGCCTCAGAAGTGACTAAGTAGCCAAGCTAGGCTACATGATGCCCTGAGAAACAGAAGCCAAAAAAGAGGGCACATGGGATAGGTTGAAAATGCCATAGAGGGGAGCTAGGGAGCTGTTTGTTGCCTGGTTCCTAGATTCAGTCTGTGGTTAAGAAGCATCTCCTCCTATATTCAAATGTCCCTGGATTACCCTGCAGTTCTGGTCACCTTCTATTTTTGTAACTATGACCCTAGTCACTGGAGCATGGAATAGCTCTAGAACTAGCCCCAGGGATTCACTGAGACACTGCAACACCTGCTCTAAAGAAGATACCACCAGGCTCAGACAGAGATAGGGGGTGGCCTTCTCAGTGCCACTGCTTTCCCCTTCACTTCCCTCCCCTCTGAGGTTCCGGTTCTCTCACTCCTCCTCAGAACCCCAAGTCCTCTTCCAACCACTTATTCCAGTATTCCTTGCAAACTTGACATTCTTCCAAGTCTCCTCCCAAGCCTGCTTCCAGCGTATGTTTCCTGTCTCCCTTCTCTCTTCCCCACCTTTCCAGCTTTGTCCTCCCCTCTCTTGGGCAGGTAAGGCTTTGAAATGCCTTGGGTAAGAACCACAGGGTCCTGGGAGAGACCGTTTCCTAAGCTAATAGGCTACTCTGTTGGGAGCTGTTACCTGATTCTCCAGCTAAATTGTCTTCTGCCCACTTTCATCTCATTAAACCTGCTGCTGACAGGGGAACAAGTTCATTAAGTCATCAGATACTTACACCCAGGTCTAGGCTTCTCTTGGCTTCCTGTGTTTATGCATGTGGCCTTTGCTCCTGCTCTCTGGACTTCCCTTCCAGGAGGGCATCCCCAGGGTCTACCCAACACCTCCAGTTTCTCCCATCAGGTTTTCCTTCACACACTCTGGCCCATACTGGCATGCACACGCACATGCTCATACTCCCTACATGGCACACATGACCCAGACAGCCAAGCTCACCACATACTAATTGTCATCATCATCATTATCAACAATTATCATCTATTGTGCACTCACCATGTGCCAGGTCATGTGCTAGGAGTTTTGCCTACATTAGCACATTTTACACTCTCTACATCCCTGTGAGTTTGACATTTGTACCCCTCCCTTTTTATAGGTGACAAAACTGGGACTTAGATAAATTCAGGGACCAAGATAAGTGCACAGCTGGGATGCAAACCCATGTCAGCCCTGACAGGTTTGGCTCAGTGGGTTGGGTGTCATCCCATGGATGGAGGGGTAACTGGTTTGATTCCCAGTCAGGGTACGTGGGCCAGGTCCCTAGTTGGAGGCATGTGAGAGGCAATGTTTGTGTTCCTCTCTTTCTCCCTCCCTTCCCTTCTCTCTAAAAATAAATTTTTAAAAAATCTTAAAAAATAATTCAGGTCAGTCTGGTTCAGAGTTTGTGCCTTGAACTCTATTTCACTCTCCTGCCTGTACCCACTCCCATGTAAACATACATTGCAGCACACCATGCACATTCATATCCACTTGCCAAACATATATAGTACACATGACCACTAAGTACATACTCCATACCCAAAGGGCACACATTTCATACACGACACACACACATACAGGTACAGGCTCCCAGAAAGAACACACCTAGCCAGTCTAGTCATTTGACAAACACTGATTGATTATCTAGTGTGTGCTCACCCACTAGCTCTTCCCAGTGTTAGGCACTATAGTTATCCAAGGGAGGAAGAGAATTAGCATGTCTTGAATGCTTACCATATGCCAGACCCAACATCAAAGGCAGTCCATAGTCACAGGAACATACATGAGTTTGTACATAAATGTGTGCACATACACACATACACTCACTCTAACTAGAATTAGTCCTGTGCCCACAACTCCTGGAGCCATAAGACCTGGGGAAAACAGTGGGGACAAGAATAGTATTTGGTATAGGTACTGAGAAAAGTTTGAGAGGCTAGGGGTTACTGAGCCCACTAAAATTAGGTCTGAAAACCCAGACTGCCCAAGCTGGGCAAAAGGGACCTCACAGGTTCCTTCCCTGCTCCTGCCAATGACTAATACTTGTTTACAGAGGAAGCCCAGACTGGGAAGTGGTGTGTCCCACCAGCCTTCATAGGCTCTGGATCCTAGGCTACCTCTCTGGGCCCCAGGGGCCCTGGGTGAGCATCTATGAGCTTTCCCACGCTATCCCACCACTTTTGGCCTGACTTAGCTCCACTTAGCTCCCCAGTAAGGGAAATGGACAGGAAATTAAAGATAACTAGGCATCTTGAGAGGATTAACGATAAGGGAGAGCTACGTAATTATGTCATAGTTGCTATTGGACAGGAGAGCAGAGCAAAGGAAATGTAAATGGCCTAAACCAGCCCATTATAAGAACAAGGGCAAGGCCAGCAAACAGATAAGAGTCCTGAGCATGGGACAGAAACATTAATCACCCAGCAAGGCTGCCACCCCAGCACAGCCTACCAGGGCAATGGACCCAAAGATAGGAAGCCAGAGAAGGGTCCTTACGGGCCTGCATAGGGTGAAGAAACTGTCCTGTGCCAGCTGACCTGGCAGAGCCTCTGACACAGAGATGGAAGGGAGTCCCTGGGCTTGGCAGCTGGCATCCTTTGATGTGGAGCTAAGCCAGCTTATTCCATATCCTGAAGGGAAAATCTTTGAGCCCAAGGATTCAAAGTATGGAGAAATCCCTGGTTAAAGTCATGTATTAGAAATTTCCCTGGGCCAAGAGTCAAGGGTCCTGGGTACCATGCCCAATCCCGAACCATCCTAGCTGTGTTGCCTTGGACAAGTCATTTCCTCCTCTCTGGACTTGTGCCTCCATGTTTACAATGAATGGCCTTTTAGAAGCATGAAATGAAATGAAATAGTAACAGCTCACATTTATTGAGCACTTACTTCCCCTATGAACTAATACAGAGGTTGGTAGCTATTTTCTATAGAGGGCCAGAAAGTACAGTCTTGGTTGCAACTGCTAAAATCTGCTGTTATAGCACAAAAGCAGCCAAAGATGATAGTCAAATAAATTAAGCTCACTGTGTCCCAATAAAACTTTATTTACAAAAACACACAGAGAGTCAGACATGGCCTGAAGGTTGTAGCTTGGTGATGCTTGAATACAGTGCTTTAAGCACTGTGCTAAAAACTTTATTTTTATTAACTCCTTTGATCCTCATACAACCTCGGGAAGTAGGCACTACTATCATGATCCTCATTTATAGATGGGGAAATTGAGACACAGAGAAGTTAAGCTACTTGCTCAGTGTCATACTGCTGGGAAGTGGCAGAGCCAGTATTTGAACCCTAGCAGTTTGGCTCCTGTACTTTTGTACTATGTGGCCCCTAAGGATAGAAACAATGGTCATTATTATAACAGTACTAATCATTGCTTGCAAAAGACCTATCGGAAACACCAGCCCTTATCCCCAAGAAGTCATGACCCATTGGTATGTCACAATCAGTTGCACAGTGTGTCAAATGTCATTTGTTGCTAATAATAGTTTTGAAAATGATTTACTGCTGTTTTAATAAACTAGAGTTGACCCAATGTTATCCCTCTAATAATGTCCCTCTCACTCACTTGCATTCAAATATGTTTCCAGGAAAGAGAGTGAAGGGGCTGGATTTCCAAGCGCCCTGACAGGAATGTCTCAGGAGGATGGTGGTGAGCAGCATGTCATCTGTCAGTCACTCGGAGAGAATCAGGGGGGAAGCAACGAAAGCCTGATATAGCCAATCACCCTGGGTTGTTGTCAAGGCCAATGCTGGGGAGTTGGGGTAATTATTCCCATTGGGCAGCTGAATAAAATGAGGCTCATAGAGATGCAGTAAGAGGCCTGAAGTCACACAGCTAGAAATTCAGACATAAGCTATTATGAATGGTATGAGTAAGTGTTCCATTAGCAAAATAAGCCAAGAGACAGACAGAATGGCATTCAAGTCCTGCCTCTAGCACTTATTGTGGGACCAGAATCTCTCTCCTTGGGCCTCAGTTTCTGTATCTATCAGCTACAGATGTAGATAGAACCATACCTGACAAGGCATGTTGTAGGGATGAAATGAGATAATAAGGGATGTCTGAAGCTGCTGGGTTGTTTAGCCTGGAAAAGGTAAGACTCAGTGAAAAGAAAGTGTGAGAGAACCAACATTTAAGGAGCATCTACTATGTGCCAAGAAAGCCCCCAAAACTACCAAAAATACCCCCAGCAACTCAGAAGTGGGAATAGCTATCTCCATTTTACAGATAAGGAAACTAAGTCCTGAGGTCACCTAGCCAGAAAGTGATGGAACTGGAACCTGGGCTTGTCTGTGAGTGCAGAGCATTCTGAACATCAGCAGCCTTCAATCATGGGGATGGAGCATGAGCTGGGAAAGCAGAGGGGTTCATACAGTGACATAGTTCTGGAGCACTTCCTATGTGCCAGGCATTGTTCTTGGCACTGAGGATATAGCCCAGGACAAAACAAAGTCCCTGCCCCTGTGGAGCCAAAAATCTAGAGGGTAACTAAGCACACTTTGGGGTCCCTTCCATTTGGTGGTGCCATTCAAACTCTGTCATGATCATGGGCAAAGTGCCTGCTCCCTTCCTCAGTTTACACCTCAGAAACCCTTCTGAGAGAAATAAAAAAGAGCACTGTCTACCCCAACCCCTGTCCCACTGAGCCATGGCATCCTGAGTGGCTGCCTGCCCGGTAAGAACAAAAGCTGGAGAAGCCACTTCTCTGGGACATCATGTGCCTCCTTCCAGGGTGTAGGGGCTCAGGACCCTGACCTGGCCTAGACCTGACCCTGGTGAGTTGTCCCTTGGAACACTGGTTCAAAGGTGTCTCCCCCAGGACTCCCACCAAGGATGAGAAGTAAGACTGGGGACAGGCTAGCTCGTTCATTGTTCAAAAGGTGGTTTCCTGGCTGAGTTAGACTTCAGAGGCCCCAGGGTACTGGAGTGGGCCAAGGATGGCCTGCATTTGTGCCCCTCTTCTCTTGAAACAAAGCCCCTCTTTCTACAGCCATCTTCATTCCCTTGGAGGATGCCGTGGGGCTACAAAGCTGATCTCCACCTCCTCCGGCCCAGGATAGAACCCAGACTGCTCCACGCCCGCACTTGCACACAGGAGCTGATGCTCTGAGCCAAGAGGCTGAGAGGCTCAGACCCACCAACAGCACTAGCCACTCCTCACACATGCTAGAGGCTGCCAAGGACCAGGCAGTGGGGAGTGGGATGCCTCACACAGTTGGGCCATGAGCAGCTTGCCAGCAGTACAGTCCTCTACAAGTGAGTCTGGGTAGCTGGTGGCCATAGGTCCACAGAACAGCTAGGTAAGGTGGTAATCAGAAGGCGGGGTTCGGATAGCTGGCCAGCCAGGTGATTTTCCCACCTACCCACCAGTGGGCAGATGAGCAGCCTGTTCTTCACTCATATCAGGCCTGAGTGGGGGCGATGGGCCTGTGATAAATACTGGGGGGGGGAATACCAAGACATCCAGGCAACCAAGAGAATGCACTAAACCCTCAGCAATGCCAAGAACTCATCCCCCACCACCTGCCTCACCCCACCCTGTGCCTTTGATCACACACACATAGGCCAGCCCTGGCCCTGCCCTCCACATGCCCATGTTTCTTCTGTACCTGCTCCCAACACATCTGGGAAGGGCACTGGGCTTTGGGGCCTCACCTCTATGTGAACCTCTCCTTTGATCACAACACCAGCCAGAGAGGGAGAAGGGTTGGGAGGGGAGAAGAGAGAAGACAAATTCTCCCTTTCTTTGCCCCTGTGAATATAGCTCAGTGAGGCTCAGAAAAGTCAAGGCGTCTGCTGAAGGTCCTTCAGCAAAATATGCAACCACTGTTCTAAGCCCTGACCTTCCATGGGCTGACGCCTCAAGGAATCCCATCATATCAAGTGGAAAGAACTGGGGAATGTGCCACTGATGACAGAAAAGCAGAGAACCACCTGTTTCTTCTTTTCCATCCTAGCCGTGTAGATAAATATAACACCCCTCCTGTCACAGCCCTTGACTGTTTACAGAGCACTTTCCACATGTTCCTCCATTTAATCCTCCCAACAACCCTGAGAGGAGGGTATTATTCTTATCCCCCATTGTAGAGATGAGCAAACTGAGGCTCAGAGAAAGTGATTTACTTGCCCAAGTTCACTCAGCAAGGAAGAGGTGGCACAAGATATTATGTCAGAACTGTGGTTCCTAAAACATTTGAGTGACCCCTTCATTTTCAGAGGAAAACTCTTAAGGCTTTAAGTGACAAGGTGTGGCTTGCTGCAAACAGGGTTTGAACTTGCAATTTAACAAGTAAGAATTGGCTTATTGCTTCCTGGGGTACGATCATTTTGGACTGCTGATGTTAGCCTGCCAGGAGAGCTCCGAGTCAGCCCCAGCCCTGACACCTGGTCTGTAGTACCCCTGGCCCCTGTAGATGCCACCTTCTTGAAATAAGGAACAGGGGCCTAGACCCACCTCCCTAGCACTCTTGACTCAGGCTGTCCCTCAATTCCTCTCTGTGCTCAGCCTATGGCCTGGCTCAGGGGCTGGGGGTGGGGTGGTGCTGAGGAGGGAAGCCTGAGTCATCCCCAGGCCAGGAAGCACAATGCTTGGCAGGGTTCCTGGGCCCAGCTAAGGAAGGAGAAGGAGCATTGAGTTACAGAGGCCAGCTAGGGCAGGGAAGAGGCGGTAGGGAAGGGGGTGTCAGTGACTCTATGGAGATGGAAGCCTGACAGCAAACTGGGTTGCACAGGCTCCAGCCAGAGGGCCAGACCTAGGAATTATGGGGGGCGCCTGGTCGGAGGAGGGGTGCAGAGAGGCCAGAAGGACCTTTATTCTGTCCAGCCCTCCTTCCCAACCCAGGGCCCCCAGCCAGGGCCCTCTCCCTGCAGAGCTGTGTGACAGCTGGGGCAGGTCCAGAGCAGGGATCCCCCTCAACCCCACAGAGGGAGGGCACCACCTCCCACCCCCTCACTCCACCTCTTCCTGTCATGTCCTTGGCCACCAGTGTTTCAAAATAGACTGGTTCTTGGCTGGCCGTTTCTTAGGAATCAAAAACATCAAGTTCAAATTCATTCCCACAGCTTTTGCTCTCACCTCTTGGCAGAGCGGTCCAGCCCAAAATGGTCCTTGAACTCCTAGCCCGCAGAATTGACAGCTTACTCAACATGTCTTCTGGGGCGACCTTCAGATACCTCCAGCTCAACTGGGTCTCAACTAAACTCATCTTTCCCCACTCTTCCCCAAATAAAATTGATCCACTGTCTCGAGGACTGTTATCACCATCCATCAGTAGAGCATGGTTTTGGATGTATCCCTCTCCTTTCCTTTCTTTGACATTTATTAAACATGTGCCAGCCCTGTGCACAGAGCTGGGTCACAGTGGTGAACAAGTTAGACATGATCCTTACCATCCCCTGGCTTACAGAATATCACCAAACGGGCTACTAAGGGTCAAGATGGGGCCAGTCCAAAGGGCCAAGGTTGCCCATCAGAGTAGTGGAAATCATGGGGGAAGTCCCAGAAAGGTGATATCTGAAGGGTGAGTAGGCCAGAGCCCAGTGTGTGGGGTTGTTGGGTTAAGGTGAGGAGCGGGCTAGCAGGGTGAGAGCTGGATTAATCCAGGTAAAGAAGGTCATGAGACAAAGGGAGAAGTGAGGGAGAGCATGCAGCCACCTAGTAACTGAATGACGCTGTGCATAGAGCCGAAGCTAAGAATTTAGAGGTGGGGCCCTGCGTGGTAGGAAAGGAGGTTGAAGAAATGGCTAGGTACCAGGGCACCTGGGCCCAGTAGGCCTCTGAAAGGAGTTTAGACTTTACTCTAAAAGCCATCAGGAGCCATTAGAATGTTGTAAGCAAGTGAGTGAAAGCTGTGATGTGAGTTTCTGAAAGATCACCCAGTCTTCCTCAGGCTGACATTCAAGTAGTGTAACTCCACAACCACTTTGCCACCCCTTATTCCTTCTGTCATCACCACATGGGCCTACACTTGGACCATTTCCCCAGCTCCTCATCTTCAGGTCTTGGACCCTCCTATGACCCCATCCAACCTCCGACCACAAGGGGAAGAAATGTTATATAGGTCAAATTTGATCATGTCACTTACTTCATTGTGTGTCCGTCCATAGCTTCCCATAGCATTCAGGATAAAGTCAGGTTTCTCCTCCAGGGGGTCACACAGACCATCCCATTCTAAACATGACTGTCCCCACCTCAGCTCCATCCTTGGCCTTCTTACACCATGTGTTCTCTCCACACACAGCAGACCTCAGGGGCATTCATCTCCACTGTGTCCTCCTACCTTATCCCTCTCATCTGTCTTCTTCAAGTTCTCCCTTATGCTTCAAGGTTTGACTCCAATGTCATGTGCCTACTCTTTCCCAGCCTTGTTCTTTTTCCCTCACCAAAGCTGAGTTGTTAACATATTGCTTAGGTGCCCACAGGAGCCTTGCCTGTCATTTGTACATAGCACCCCACCCCACACCCCCTGCCCCACCACCAGGGTTAACTCCATGCAGCATGAATCTGCCTCTTCATTACATTCTGTTTGTGCCTCCACTCTGTCCCTCTGAAAATGGCTGCCCAGTGTAGGCCTCAGGAATCTGCCCCGAAGCCCAGGTCTGGCCTAGCTTACTGGCTTCCTTGCAGGCTCACTGTCAGCCTCCCCTGAACTATGACCTCTCCAATTTTGAATCCCAGCATCCACTGGACTAGGGAAGTTTTTCTGGTCAGGGAATCCCATGGAAGCCTGGCCCGGCTCTCGCAGGCCTCCTTTACTCCCAGTACTTGGTGGCTAAGCAGTGTTGACTAGAACTGTCTAGGCTGGGAGGGGGCTTGCGTAGCCTAGGAGAGGACTGGAGGCTGGTGGGGGGCTCTCCTGGCATAGAAAGGCTCCTCTCTCTGGGATGGATACCCAGCTTCACCTTAGGGAGGGAACATAAGGGTAGCCAGGCTGAGTCAGCACCTGTGGGGTTGTGTTTTCGAGGGAGATATAAAAGTTCATCCCGTGACCGAGAAACACACCTTCCACCACCCTTCCAGTGCCTTCCTAGTCCCACCCAGAGGGCGTGCTTTGGGCCCAGAATCTGATCAGATTGAAGAGGTGTAGAGAGCTTTATACACATCCCCCAAACTAAGGCCAGCTCAGGAAGCTAGGGGCTCCCACCAGTCTGCACCAACATCTACACTACTGAGCCCCTCTTCACATCAGCTTGGGGCCTCTAGGTTGCTTTCAGGAAGGAGGTGCTTCTCTCTACAGCCCAGTCTGGAAGAGGGAGAAGGGGGAAAGATGGCTTGATATGGATTTTTGTGGTCAGAGGTGATTGGAATCCCAGCTGTGCTCCCCAGCCCCCCTGCTACACTAGCACCCCTCCTCCTGCAGAGGTGGGCAGGGGAGGGAAGGGGGAGAAGAGGGGCTGTGCTGGCCCCCCTAGTGCTCACAGACACCCCATGAGGGCCGCAGCCAGATTTTCCAAAAAGGCCAGCAGGCCCAGGGCCTAGCAGTAGGGTCAAATGAGAGCTCATCCTTGGAAACTTTTCCCAGAAAGTAAGCTCAAGCCCGGAGGTTCTCAGCACTGGCTTCACAGTAGGATCACCTGGGGAGATTATACAACGTCAATGCTTGGGCCCCAGTGCACAGGTTCTGTCCTCGCTGATCTAGGCTGAAGCCCAGGCATCAGGTGCTTCTCACCCCTGGCTTTAGAACAGAATTTCTCAACGTCAGCATTATGGACATTTTTTGGCCAGATAATCCACATTATGGGGAAAGGGGAGCATTAGTAGGGTGTTGAGCAGTATCCCTGGATGCTACCCACTAGGTGCCACTACTTTCTGGCCATCCCCCACCCCTGTAACAACTAAGAATGGCTCAAGGCATTACCAGATATGCCCTGGGGATGAAGTTGTCCCTGATTAAGAAGTTTTGCTTTAGTGTCAGGCACAGCCTCAAGGTAGGAGTGCACACTTTCCACAGGGGAGGAGCCCCCTTCAAAGGAAGGCCCTCCTGTCCTCCCCTGAGCCTTTCAGGTGGTCAACAGCAATATAGCCCCTCTGTCCTCTGGGCCTGGCCCTGTTCTGGGGAAAGCTGGGAACACACAGAGAATTCAACCTAATTTTTGTCCTCTGGAGACACAGAACTGAGAAATCAAAGGTCAGAGCTGACTTAAGGATCCAAGGAGCCTTGGTGGGCCTCAATCTTATTCTGTGACCAAATATACTTCAAGCACAATTTGACAAATGTTTCTCAGCCATCTGCCAACCACTCGCATTATGTTGGGTGCTAAGGGCCCAACAATGAACCAGACAGATATCGTCCATGCTGTCATGGAGCACATGGTCTGGAGCAGAGCTTAGCAACCTTTTCTGTAAAGGGCCCAGAGTAATTATTTGGGGCCTTGGAGTCTGTCACAACTACTCAAATTGGCCGTTGAAGTGTGAGAGCAGCCATAGATGATATGTAAGTGAATAGGCATGGCATTGCTCCAATAAAACTTTATTTATAAAAACAGGCTGTGGCCACACTTTTCCTGTAGACTGTATTTTGCCAGCCCTTGGTCTCATGGGACAAATAAACAAGTACCCAAGCATTTACAGTCCGTGTTTAACCACACTCTGATAGATCTACAGGGTGGCAGTGGGATTGGTGGACAGGGATCAGAGCCCACGGGTGGGAGTAAGGGCATATCTAACCCAGACCTGAGGGAAACAGAAGTCTGGGAAGGCTTCCAGGAAGAAGTGACACCTCAGCCAAACCTTAAAGGACACATATAGAGTGATGAGGCCCAGAGACTGAGGTGGAGTTGGCCAGGTGAAGGATGAAAAGACAAGTGTTCAGACAGAAGCTGCAGCCTGGGCAAAACTCAGGGGCAGAAAATGGCCTGGCACATTCAACATGGCAGGGGAGGAGGGGAGTGAGGTAAATCCTCTAGGCTCTTGAATTTATTCTCAATCCCTGGGGTTTCTGAGCATGGCAATGATGAGGACTGATTTGCTTTCTGCAACATTCCTTCTGACTATGTCGTGAGTAAACAGGCTGGCAGTTGGGGGCAGAGTGGAAGCAGGCAGGGGGCAGGCAGCAACCACAAGTGACAGATGATGAGGCTTGGACTGAGGTGGAAACCGTGGAGCTGGAGAGAAGCAGGTGGATTCAGCTTGTGAAGCAGGTAGAATAGGCAGGACTTTGTGGCTGATTGGATGTGACATGTGGCAGGAGAAAGGTAGGGAGGATGCCTCCAGGATTCTGGTGGGGAAGTCATGATGTCACCTGCTGAGAAAGGAGGCACAGGAAAAAGGGTGGGGCTCGAGAGAATGTCAGCTGATGGATCTGGTTTGGACATGTTGGAATTTGAGGTGGGTAGGGGCATCCTGGTGGAGATGACCTGGATGCAATCAGAAATCCTGTCCTTAAGGCCTCATCATAGATAAGCTCCCCTAGGAAGAAAAAGGAGGGGAGAAGAGGAGAGGGGTGGGAACATAGAGGAGGGGATGGGAGCAGGAGGATCTAAAGCCCTGAGGATATCCAACATGATAGAGACTGTGAAACACTGGCGAAACAGAGAGAAAGCAGGAGAGTATTAGAGCACCATCCTCTCTCTGGCTCTCCCCAGCTCCTTCTCAGGGCACAGAGAGGGTTCTACTCAAACATCCCCAAGATCTCTCGTTCAAGCGACATAGAGCTAGAGTGCCACAAAGCCCTCTGGGAGCAGAGGAAGTCCTTCAGCTTTCAAAAATCAGAGGAATCATCACAGCTTTGAAGAATAAAGAGGACTTCCAGAGGCCCAGGAGACCATAAGGTGTGGAAGTGGGAGGAGTGGGGCAGAGCAGAGTGGGGTGGATATTCCAGGACAAAGAAGCCTGGTGAGGAAAAACTCGGAGGCAGGAAAATGCCGGGAGTGTTTTGGAAATCCTGAGTAGTCAGTCTATCACAACAGGGGCCTGGGATGCTGGGCTGGGGTGGGAGGAAGGAAGGTGATGATAAAGATTTAAAAGGAAAGTGGGTATGGTCTGGTGGGTTTGAATCCTGTGTCAATCCTACAGCTGTGTGACCTTGGACAAGTTACTAAATAGAGCCTCAGTTTCTTTATCTGCATCAACACCTTCCCTCTCCATGGGGAGGGAATAGAAGAAGGGTCTTTTAAGCTATGAAGTTGGTGGGTCTTCAGACCCTGGCTGGGTTTCTAGAAAGATCCCATGGGTGGAGAATGCTGAGAATCCCCAGAGCTGGCCATGGTGTCACACAGAGGGACTCTAGTCCCTGCCCCTGCAGCCCTTTCCTATCTTGTATGACAACTAGCTTTCTCTGCCAAGGGGAAGGAGCCAAGAGAAAAGAGACTCTGGACTGGGCTCAGGGCAAGCCTGCCAGAGGCCCCCCCAGTGCACTTCCTGTTCCCACTCCTGCCTGCCACCATCTGCCTCACTTGGGTAGCCTTGGAGAGAGGTTATGGCGAGAGGAGCCTTCCATTTTCTGGGTATGTGCCATGAGCCTGACCTGGTGCTTTTCACTACATCCCCATTCCACAGCAGAGAAAATGGCCAGGCAGCCAGGAAGCAGCAGAACTAGGACTAGAACCCAAGTCTCTGACTCCCAAACCCATGCACGCCTTTGCCACTTCAGCAGTGCATAAACTGGCTCCAGAAGTGCCCCCTCCGTGGCTTTGTGTGTGAAGAGGTCTCTGCTGGCTCCCTGTGCTCAAGATGGCCTATGGGTCCCCTTCATGGCCCTTCTTCTCCTTCCTTTCCTCTGTCCTGCCCTTCCCTGGCACATATTCCCTCTGGCCAGCCCTGAAGCCAGTGACTACCCACTCCACTGGGACCCAGACACATGACAGTGGAATAATTGAAGTGTCCTTCCCATGACCTTGAGTTCTGGCAGGGCCAACTTCTCTTGTGGTGACTGGAGCTAATGACAGCTGAGTCGCAAGAGGATGCACACACATAGAGATGGGCCACATCAGAGTGAGAGTGGCCAGGATACCCCAGGCGCAGGCCAGGGCAGCTGCTTCCCCCTCCTCATGCAGACAGCTGGGAATACCCCTGTCTAAGTGATAGGGCTCAGTCGCTGTCCTGCTCCTCCTCAGCAAGCCAGGAAAACCCCTGCCGACTGACAGGGCACAGTCATTTCCTACTGCCTCAGACAGATCCCCAGGTCACCTCTGCCAACGGATGGGAGACAGCCACTTCCTCCTGCCTCTTGGACACCTGGTGGGGATACCTCCAGCAGCCACACACAGACATACCCAACATTGGTGAGCTGTACACAGAGCTGTGAGAGACATGTGGTTCCCAGGAGCCCTGGTTGGGGTCTAAGGGGTCACAGATACAGATACCAGCCTCCCTTGGGTTTGGGCATTGATGAACACCAGTACCACAAGACCCACATCCTGAACCCTCACTGTGGGCCAGTGTAGCTGGTGCAGGGGTGGGAGGAGGCTCCTGAAAATATTTGGATAATTTAGGCCCTTCCAGGGCCCAGCCTATTCTTCCAATTCAAGCCGCAGGCCCATGTATGCATGTAAACATTCCCAACATGCCCCTCATTCTCAGCTACCTCAGCACATAAGTTGTGATGCCAACTCTAGGCAAGGTCCTGGGCTGGGTCCTGGGGTAATGAAAAGGAATTAGGCCCTGACCAGCATGGCTTCAGTGGATTGAGTGTTGTCTCACTATGTAAAAGGTCACCAGTTCAATTCCAAGTCAGTGCACATGGCTGTGTTGTGGGCCCGGTACCCAGTTGGGGCACATTCGAGAGGCAACCGATTAATGTTTCTCTCTCATATCTATGTTTCTCTTGTTCTGTTTCTCCCTCCCTTCCCTTCTCCCCGAAAATAAATAACTAAAATCTTTTTTAAAAAGCAGTTAGAAAAGTACCCTATCTTCACAGAGCTTACAGGACAGAGGAGATCCCACAGGTGATAAAGCCAAGGGGACCTCAGGTTCAACTGCAAGAACCATTGCATGTGGAAGGATCAAGGTGGCCTTGTGGCCCTCTGCATCCTTGCCAAGGCCCTACCTGGGGGGGTTGTGTCCAGTTATAGGCCCCGCACATTAAAGGATCACAGGCAAGTCTCTATGACAACACTCAGAGCTGTTCAGCCTGGGGAAGAGTAACTTCAGGGGAACTTGAACTCTGAAATCAGACCTTGTAGGAGCTATCACAGGGGAAATGATCTGTGTGGACCCAGGAGACAAAGATAGGACCCACTGAGGGAAGCCAAAGAAGACTGTCTAACAGATGGCTATGCTGAGATAAAACAAAATACCATTTGAGGAAGTGAGCTTCCTCTCACTGGAGGTATATAAGCAGACTTTAGGCAATCACTTTGCAGGATGCTGTGGAGGGGACTTAAGGTCTGGGTGGGAGCTGGGATTAGATGGCCATTAAGGGTACTTCCAACCTTAAGAGTTCATGGTGCTGTGATCCTAATTCATCCCTTTTATGCTACCAATGAGGACATTGAGGCCCAGAGAGAGGCAGGGTTATGTTCAAGGTCACACAGAGACTGTGGTACTCAGAGGACTAGACCCAAAATTCCTTAGTCCTCATCTTTGACTCCCAACTCCTCAGACCATCTCAGTCAGAACAAACCTCCTTGGTGGATCCAGAAAAGCCCCTCCCAACTCCACACCCCTGGTGGCCTGACCCTGTGGTCTTTCACAGCTCCACCCTGGGCTCAGCTGATGGATGAGCTCCTTGTTAGATGGCCTCTGGCTCCAGCTCCAGCTCCAGCTCCACAGATGGACATGCTCAGACCTGCTAGCTGAAAGGAAATCCACATTTGACCTAGAGCCAGATGCAGAGCAAAGGCATATAGGGAAATGGGAAATCCAGGGCCTAAAGGAGAACAGGAACCTGGGGGCCAGGCTGGGACCCATAGACTTTGCAAACCCCTCAATGCTTAGGTGTCTAATACCCTGTCCCTGAGCATGCCTCTTCTGGAGCAGGGGCATTGGAGAGGCCACTGAGCAATGCTAGGGGTCCCATAGGCCCAAATCAAAAATCCAAATTCCTCATTCATTGCTGGATTCCCCAGGCTCCCTCTGAATACCTCCCGGGCCTTTCTTCCCTTTCCTTCTGCCCTCATCTTGCAGACACAGAGGAATTTTGTCCTATCTCTCAGGACATGGCAAGGCAACTTGCTATACTACTACATTATTACTACGGAAGAGGTTCTTTTTGTTGTCATTAAGAATGTAGAAAAAAACCCTCTATCGTGTAGCCCTCCACATTTCTTTTTTCTTTTTAGTGTTTTTTAATATATTTTATTGATTATGCTATTACAGTTGTCCCATTACCC
>CM052552.1:28789313-28806946 GCA_028533065.1 Trachops cirrhosus
TCATTTCACTTATTGTAGCCTTCATTTTTTCATCTAGTTTGTGACCAAAATCAACCAATTCTGTGAGCTTCCTGACCAGCAGTGCTTTGAACTGTGCATCTGATAGGTTGGCTATCTCTTGGTCACTTAAAAGGATAGGTTCTGGGGCTTTCAATTTTTCTTCTGTTTGAGCCATCTCTTTGCGGGGTTTTTGTTTTTTTGGTTTTTTTTTTTGGTCTTGTCGAGCTCCTGTAGTGAGGGGTGGGGCCTTAGGTGTTCACCAGGGCGGGGCACCCCAGTTGCTGGGTTGTGACGCTGCATGTGGGGGCGGGGTCCGAGAAGGAACAATGGCACTTGCTCCACTCTCAGTAGGACCCCAGACCCCTCCCCCGCTTTCCACAAGCCAACTGAGCCCCTCTGGAGCCAATTCTGGTGTGGGTGGGCCTGTGCACCCCGAGGGACCTTCCTCCTTCGTCAGTGACCCAAAGCTCTATTTCCCAGCGCTGGGACCCTGAGCTGCATGCAGTGCCTTGCTTCACAATGGCCACCTCGCTGGGTCTGCCAGTCACCACCCCCTGGCCAGGGCCACCAGCCACCTCCGCTTGTGCGCCCAGGGTCTGCCCACTACGGTCTTGCGCACTGCCCCGGTTGCTCTGCTCTCTGCTCCAAGTCCCTCGCCCAGCCTGACTCCACCCCTCCTACCGGTCTGGATGAATGTGTATATTTTAACTCCTTGGGTGTCCGACTTCCATACGGTTCAATTTTCTGGCAGTTCTGGTTGCTCTTTTGTTTCTATATTGTTGTTGTCCCTATCTTGGTTGTGCGAGGAGGCACAGTGCATCTACCTATGCCTCCATCTTGGCCAGAAGCCACCCTCCACATTTCACAAATTATGAAGCAGGGGTTTGGGGGGTTTGGAGAGTAGAAAGTGCCAGGCCACGGTGACCCAATGACAGGATAGAACAAGCCTCCAGTCTCCCAGTTCACAGGTATTTCAACAGCATCCCTTTAGCTTCTTCAGGTTGAACCACTACTTTTTGCTGTCTCCTGAGCTCTTTGCAATAACAGTGAAGTAAGTACAATAATCCTCACATTAAGAAGAATGAAATGGGATTCAAGAGACTCCCAGTGACCTCCCAGCTACCTCTCCTTAAAAACCCATAATGTAATATGTGTTCATTGTGCGGGCCAGGACTAGGAGTTATTAGAAAAGTAACCCTAATAGTGGATTTTCAGGAACCATTTGAGGCCCAGAGACATATGTAGAGCAGTCGTCCTCAAACACTACTCTGTGGATAAGTGTGGAAGAATCACCAGTGGAATTAGCAAATGTATGTTTTCATGTATGCACATGCCTGCACATGTCTGAATTCTTGGGCTCTATTCTACACAGTTCTGATTTCACAGCCATTAACTAGGCAGGAGTCTTGATTTTTACCAGGCACCTCAAGATAATCTTACATGTGGTCAGGTTTGGAAGTAACTGCATTAGGGTCACCTTATATTCCAAAGGTGGAGCACATCCTGGAAGGCAATTTCTGGAGGACACTTGCTTGTATGGGTTCAAACCCCTCTCCTGGTGCTAATAGCAGACAAATGGTTTGCCTGGATATTGGGTATCTAACAGCCAATCATCACCACTTCCTCTTTTCTGTCAAACCCAGCATATAGGAGGCTGGGGTACAGGGCTTGAATCTTGGTTGATCTAAGCATATCTGACTCACTTGCTCACTTGGAGAACTTTTAAAATATACTGGCAAGCAGGTCCCATCTACAAAGATTGAATTGGTCTGGGAATGTAGCCTGGGCATCCCAGGAAATTCTCATGTATAGCCATGGTTGAGAAGACTCATATAAACTAGTCATGACATATCCAACCTCCTTGCCACGTGGTCAGGCTCAGCCTGGGCATGTGACTCACTTCTGGCCAGTCAGAAAGCTCATACGGAATTCTGGGGAAGACTGCCTTGATTTTAAAAGGGGACATAAGGCAAGATTGTCACTTCTTCCAGTCTGGATTTTGTTGAATTAGAGTGTGATACTTGGAGCTGCTGCAGCCACCTGATGACCATAAGCAGCTGACCTAAGGACAAAGGCCAAGAGCTGAGAATGGTGGAGAAGAAAGATGGAAAGAATTAGAATGCTTAATATTGAATGAACCAACCATTGAAATACTCTTCTTTAAACTTTGTGGAATAATAAATGTGCTTATTGTATAAGACACTTTGAGTGGGTTTTTTTTCCCCTGTTACTTGCAGCCAAATGCTATCTCCATTTAATGGAAGGGGAAACTGAAGATCAGAGAGGTTAAGTTACAAACCAAGATCACAGAGGTAGTTAGTAGCAGAGCTGAGATGAAGGCTATACCCTTTACCATCATCAAATAAACACACATGCACATGTACACACCAGCCCTCAAACCTTAGGTAGTGTAGTATAGTGAAAAAAGCACTGGGCTATGAGAGGAGGCCTGGGGCAGAGAGATGAAGATAGAGGCCACTTAGCAATGATTATCAGGTCAAGCATACAGTGGGTGTCCCCTGCCTCCCAGCAGGGGGGTGGCAGCTGGTTCCTGCTCTGGCTTCATCAGCCATTAATTAAAACTTGACAAGAAGATTAATACACAGGGGACAGTTTTAATTAGAGACTCCTGGAACGTTAGTGCTGGCACAGCCCTAAGAGACCAGGTCTGCCAGTCTCTTTATTGTAGGAATGGGGAAACTGAGGCCCAGAGAAGTGGAGGGAGTCGCCTAAGTTTCCTCAGGAGTCCAGGTACCCTGTGTGACTCCCTGACCAAGCCTCTTTCCTGTGCCCTGCAAAACCTCACATATGGAACAGCTTTAATTAACTTATTATCCCATTCAATTTGTCACTGACTCCAAGGCCCCAGCAAAGGCCTACCACAAAATTTCCCTTTTGTGCAAACTCTGCCTGGCCCCAGGGGGCTGATGGGATCAGGGCAACATTAAGGAGTGCAAGGCAGCTGAATTTGACCGCCTACTTCCCAGGTGTCCCCCAGCTAGGACTCTGTGCCTGGGAATGATGCACCCTGGGACACTTTACCTTTGCCTTGTTCACAATAGCCGTGGGAAGATAACTAAGCAGTCATCCCAACCCCTCAATTTGCAAAGTGCTGTCCATTATCTCAACTGATAGTCACACCAAGCCTGAGCATTAAGGTTTTATTCCTTTTAAGAATACTTCTATTACTTTTAAAAACTAAACTCTTTCATTGTGAGAAAATGCACATGTTGCCTAAGAGTACATGGCAAAAAGTTACACTCTCCTCATCTGTCTCTCCCCAGCAGATCCACTGTCAACAGTTTGCTGTCTATCTCTAGACCTACCTACCCCATCTCTCTCCCTCCCTCTCCCCCTTTCTCTCACTAACACACACACATATGTTATATTTTCCTCTATTTATAAATGGGTATACCTTCTTGAGGGCAGATGTCACAGGGCACACAGCTTGGCAGGAGGAGCAGAAGAAACACTCCAGATGTCCTTTCACAAAGCAGTGGCTCTCCCCTCACATCCCAAACATCCCCATCTCTGCCCCTTTGTGGCCACTGCCACTGTCACTGCCCTAAGTCAGGCTACCATCATCTATTCCTGAGATTCCAGCTACCCCAGCCTTCTCGCTTGTGACCCTGCCTCTCATCTGTCCCTCTAAGTCCCCTCCTCACCACTGCAGGACAGATTGTTGTCATAGGCAAAGCAGATTATGTACCTCCCAGGCTAAGCCTCTCAGGATCAAGGCCATGATCCTTAAGGATGGCACTTAAGGGTCTTCACACATTGGCTCAGCACAGAGGCTCTGCACCAGCTGGCCTGGGTGTGAACCCTGGCTCCGGCACTTACCAGATGATGGCTGTGGGCAATCCATTTAATTCCCTGTGCCTCTATTTCCTTATCTGGAAAATGGGAACAATGATGATAATACCAAATCTACCTCCATGGATTGCAGTGAGGAGTAAATGAGGTCACTTGGGTAACAGAGCTCCCAAAGTACCACTGAGCTAAAGCTTCCCAGCAGCACAAGAGCACTTGCTTCACAAGACCCCAGTGCCCTCAGTCTCGTAGCTCTGTGAAAGTCACAAAGCATGGCTAGACATGGAGGGAGGGAAGAAAGGGGCTGTGAGAGAGGCTGGACACGGCCTCTTTCCCAGGAGTCAAGAAGATCTGTCCTTGGCCAAACAATTCACTGAGGGCATCCTGGGAAAGGGATGAAACTGCAAACACAAGTCCCCAAGGCCCCTCCCTGCAGCCCCTGCACTGGGTCCTGGCAGGGAGGTAGGCCCGGATGCCCAGGGGTCTCTAGGAGCTCCTGAGCCTCAGTTTTCTCATCTAAAAATCAGGGTTCAAATTTACTTCATGCAGTAGCTGTGAGATGAAGGGACTATTGCACAGAAACCCCCAGCACAACACCTGGAGTGTCATAGATGTTCAATAAACCCTTGGAGAGGGGAGTAAAGGGGAGGGTGCAGACACCCAGGCAGGAGCACAGGATCAAATGCTGCCTTCCCATCATGCAACCCCTACAGAGTGGAAAAAAACGGGACACTTCCCATGTGCTTCAGGAGTGCTGCTGGTTTTCCCTTGGAGCCAGAGTGGGGGAACAGGGGAGTTTAGCTGCAACCCAGCACACATGGGGCAACAGAAGGAAGGCAGTGAACTCTTCCATCCTTGGAGCCTCAATTCACTCATCTGTAAGGTGAGCATAATATCACCAGGGCCACAGGGCTGTTGTGAAGCTCAGATGAGCTAACGAATAGTAAAGCACATAACACAGAATGCAA
Organism: Trachops cirrhosus; assembly: GCA_028533065.1. Classification (NCBI taxonomy): domain Eukaryota; kingdom Metazoa; phylum Chordata; class Mammalia; order Chiroptera; family Phyllostomidae; genus Trachops; species Trachops cirrhosus. Next base: position 28,794,092 of record CM052552.1, read on the forward strand.
GAAGGTACTGGTTTATCACCTGCAGTAAAGGAGCTTAGTATCAAGGTTCTCAGCACTGGCTTTGCAGTAAGGCTGCTCTAGATGAAAGTCTGGATATACAATTTTAGGCAAGTCACTTAAGTTTCCTTAGTCTCAGTTTCCTCATCTCTAACATGGGAATAATAATAGTACCTACTTCAGACGACTTGGGAAGAAATTCAATGAGATGATTTCAATACACTCCCTAGCCTATGTAAACATATTTGATACATATTATTTTTTAAGATAATATTATTCCTTGAAGACAGAACCTAGCTCTTAACCTTTTTTCTTTCCCCAACCCCACCACTTAGCCCCAATGTCTACATACAGTTGGCACTCAATAAATCCTTGTTAGCTAAGAAATCCTTAGCTCTCAGAAATTGTAGGGCATTATGAGTAGCAAAACCACAGGGACTGTTGAAGATCATTTATTGCAACCACCTCACTATACAGATGGGAAAACCAAGGCTCAGTGAGCAGAAGAGAAAGACCTCAAACACAGCATGTGAGTTGCACAGCTGGACCAAGGCCTTCTGACCAGAAACCAGCACCCCATGTTCACCAAGGTAGTCCCCTGTCTGAAGTTATTTCTAAGGAGGAGAGATGTCCCTCAAAGACAGGCGGACACCTGCTATGGCCTCCCCAGAATCCCACCAGTCTAGAACCTCTTTATCCAACTTTCCTGGCCTTGCCCCAGGCCACACCGAGCTGGCAGCCTATCCCTGCCTCAGCCTGCCCTCCCTCTACTGTGAGCAGCCTAGGCCGGGTGGTCCGTAATTGCTTCCTGTCCTCACAGGCTCTGTTTGTTTGCTCTGTGGCCGCTTCCTCACACCCCAGCACACCGGAGGCACTGACCAGCAGTGTGGGACTCCTGGGGCCCAGCCCCCAGCTTGCTGTCAGATGTGGGGCCAGCCCTCCCCAGACCCACCACCTAGAGCCCAGGAACCCAGCAAGACCCTGGAGACAACCCCCCCTCAGCACTTCCCCCAGCTTCCGCCACCCCCAGCAGCTGGTCCTGTCCCCAGCTTGGGGAGAAGCTAAAAAATCAACAGGTGGCAGTTCATGAGGAAGCCCTGGTCAGCCTTGGGTTGGAGGAGACCAAGTTTCCCTTCTTCTAGCCCACCTCCACTTCTTGCCCCAGCACGGTGGACTCAGGCAGTAGGTCCAAATGACACTGTCTCATGCCAAGACTTTGAACCTCTGCTGAGGTTAAATGTGTATAGGGGTGAGGTGGGGACTCGCTAAGTTTGTCCCTGAAGGTCTTCGAGTCTAGGATAAAATAACTCAATGCATTGACACAATAGACCTTGACTTCAAACCTGCCACTTACTGTGTGATGTTAAAGCAAGTTATTTCAATTTTCTTAGCTTCCATTTTCTCATCTATAAAATGGGACTAATACACTCCACCACCACTTCTCCCAGAGTTGTTGTGAGATTGACATGAGCCATCCTGCACATAACTGCCCGATAGGTGGGTGGATGGGTGGGATATAGGTAGGGTGACCAACTATCCTGGTTTACCTGGGACTCAGGGGTTTCTCAGGATGTGAGACTTCCAGTGCTAAAATCTGGACAGTTCTGAACAAACCCAAATGACTTGGCCATGCTAAGAGTAGGTGTTAGATGAGTGTTTATTCCTGGAAGCAGGCCTTGCTGTCCCCCTCTGAAGACCCTCTCACTTCTCCATATAACTACACAGCACTTACGTTCTTCAGTCTGAAAGTCTCTTTTCCTAGATCTGCCCCCACTCTTCAGGAAACCTCCTGCACTCATGCCATTCAACTCTTCCTACATCCCTTTCTTCAGCATCTGTGTGCACAGCTTCTCCTGTGCCATTGGGCTTTCTCCTCTCCATCCCCTCTACCATCTCATTGTCTTTCCACAGACCATTGTATGAACCTCTCCTCTGAGGTCCCTGCATCGTGTCTCATCCTCTGCTCTTGTCACCCCCCCAAAAAAAATTAATGATCCTTTCTCTACTTTAGGTATCAGCCAACCCACACTGTACACAGCTTGTGTCCCACATGCCATACACATCACTGGGACTCCCACACTCTGTTCACGTCTCAGGACAAGGAATTTCAGTTTGATGTAGGAACATTCTGACAGACAGTGGGATAAAGCCTAAGAATCACAATGGGGGGTGTTAGACTTTTCCTCTAAGGGTAAGTATTTAAATACAGAGCGATTAATTGCAAAGGGTAGGCTGTTGTCTGGGAGAAGAAGAATGGCTGCTATGACCTCAATGGCATTCTTGCATCTACTACCTTGCTTCAGAGGCCTCTGGGATTGCTTTCCCTCCCCAAAGCCCCTGTCCTGGAGCCTCAGTAGGCCAGGCCAGGACAAACACGGCACTGAATTCCATTTAGTTGGCTTCAGGCCGTACACACTGGAGGGAAGTGTATGCATAGTGTGTGTGATGGGGGGTGTTGATGAGTGGGCTAGGCCTGGGATAAGCAGCCCCTCAAGGCCTGTTCCTTTTTTCCAGCTGGGGAGACACTCTGAGCTGGCTGGAAAGCTCGGAAGGCAGGCGCGCGGGCATGGAAAGGACATTGCTGTCTCCTTGGGGCCCCTGTCTGCCTCCAGCTCACACTGCCCCTCCTCAGCCCCCGAGGAAAGCGCCGTCAGCAGAATTCCTCACGTCCTGCTGCTGGGGCCATGTTTATCCAGCACAGCAAACCTCCCCAGAAGCGTCCTGGGGCAGCCTCAGAAACACAGATTCTGAGCAGGCTTGAAAGCCCGAGTGAGGGAGCTACATGGTGACTCAGAGTGAGGAAGAGCCAGCAGCTGGAGAGACTGAGGAAGAGAGACAGAGGGGAGCTCAGAGGTGGAGGTGAGAGGCAGGAGCCAAGCTAACAGGGCACCCCTCTGGAGAAGCAAGATGGTGATGCTGCAAGATGGAAACAGAGGGAAGCAGTCCCTGAAAAAGAATGGGGGACTGACTGAGAGATGATGACAAAACCAAGACAGAAAGAGACAGAAACAGAGCCAGGGTGAGAGGGGAAAAAAGAAGCTGAAGAAATAGACAAATAGAGGGATGGATGCAGGAGGAGCAGCGGAGAAACAGGAACAGGACTGGGGTGGTTAGAGGGGTGGGTGAGGGGAGGAAGCAAGAGCAGCCTTAGAGGGCTGGATGGGGCAGCCTCAGTGCCCACTCCACATGCACACATGCACAGCCACAAGGCCCATCCCCAGCCCAAGCCTCAGCCCCAGCAGGCTGTTTGCAGAAGGAAGCCAGCTCTGTGGTCAGGCCGCCCCAGGCCCGGCGGCTGCCACCCCCTGCACTTAATAAGATTCTTGTTCAGAGCTGCGGGAGATGGGGCCGGGCTATGGAGACCCTGCAGAGACTCTGCTCTCACCCAAAGGGGGCCTGGGCCGGGGCTGGGGCCCAGGGAACTGAAGAGGCTATGCAGGAAGGTGATCAGACAAAGCCTGGCCACTGCAGCCACTAAGCATTGGGAATAGAGGGGAGAGCAGTGGCAGAGGGCCCTGCAGCTTCTGCAGAGCTCTGGGGAGTACGGTGCACAGGAAAGGGTATGAGGCTGGCCAGCAGACAAAAACTCTGGGTCCTCCTCCACTGTGGCTAAGTGACCTTGGACAAGTAGCCTCCTTTCTCTCTGGACCTAGATTTTCCCATTTGTCCCCATGAAAAGCAAACTCAAGTGTGGGGAGGGGGGTAGTTACATAGAGAAGTAGAGTGTGTGCCCTGGCTGAGAGGACAGCCTGGACTCAGCTCCAGTTGTTGCCTTGTGAAAATGGGGACCTGGTGTTACTAGATCTTGGGATTTTGTAAAAGTTATAAATCTGGATTTTTATGTAAAAATCTCCTGAATGTTAAATGATGGCAGCTAATTCCTTTTTAATGTAGGCACTGTGTGAGCCAAAGAAAATACTTTGAGGGTCTTAAGTGGTCCATAAGGTGCCTGTTTATGGCAGCCTCTAAGGTCCACATCAGCTCTGACAATTGCCACATCTATGGCTCTCCAACATCCTGAAGGGAATCTAAACCTCACCCAAATCTCACACCCTTGGAAAATGGGCAGAATGTACCACCAGGAGCAGGCTGCTTTACCTTGCCCTTGCACTGGGTAGGGGAGACCTGACCCAAGATGCTAGGCTTCTGGATGGTCTGCTTAATGGCCAGTGATCTTGCTCCCAAAGCAACCACCTTCTCCCTACCTCAGCCAAGCCCTCTAAGGCCTTCATTTGGGAACATTGTGCCTGGGCCATTGCAAAGCCATAGCTTCTCTACCACTCACCCTCAGGCCCAGGCTGGAGAGAGGCAGTGCCCCAGAGCCACATCGACCGGTAACCCTGTCCTTACTCAGACACTCTGACTCCAGGTCCCAGGCTTCATAAGCACCGCCCTGGCATAGAGGGGGCAGGGATGGGGATGGAGGGGGAAGGGAGGAATGAGGTGGAGCATCCTGGTGTGTGCACCCCCACCTCTTCTCACTCCACAGCTCACGAATCCCAGCCAAGCATGACAAGGGTTAATTGGATACCCCCAGCTGGAATCATAGAATCATAGAGCTGGAACGGACCTTGGAGGTCATCTGTCAGGGGAAGAGGAGAGATTTTAATTACTGGATTCAGCTGGGTTGGAAGTACCCAGCCCAGGTTGTTTATCGAAGAGGAGGTGAGGCCTGGAAGGGCTGCTGGGCTGGGAGCCTCTGAAGGGTAGGGCCTGGCCTCTTTGTTCACATTCCTGTCAGTGCTGCCCCTACCCCCAGCAGTGCCTCACTCTAGAATGGGCACACAGCATTTGGTTGAATAATTGACTAACAGGCAGAACTAATGGTACCAAGAGAGACGTCAGTGCCAAGACCCTGAACCAGGAGGAAATGGCCAGGGCTCTAGGAATGGCTCCATTCAAGGTCATACAGCAACGAAGTAGCTGCACTGAACCCTTTCCCATTGCCCTGCTATGCCTCTTTCATGGGACTGGAGCAGGAACCTCAAAAGCTGCCAGGAAGAAGGGGCCAGCCCCTCAGCTCCCACTCTAGCAGACTCAGAGCCCCTTCAGGGTTCCTGGTCCAGTTCATGCTTCCCAGTCTACTAAGGTCCACTCACAGTGTGATCTTAAATGAGAAAGCTTTGCCTCATGATTCCCTTGACAAAACCAGGAAAAATGTTAGTTACAGCAAGAAAGCTTAAGGTCAGACATGAGGAAGAACTTCCTGAAGGTGGACCCTACAGAAGCAGCAATCCAGGCAGACTGCAGTCTCCTGCCCTGACCTGGAAGCCTAAGGGGTTGGGGAAGTAACATTCGGAGCTGGGCAAAGCCTGGCTGAGTGACTTCTCCACCTGTATGTGTAAGCCCAGAGCTCAGAATTGGGGGTTGGGGGGAGTAAATTCACCTCATTTCCTATCTACTAGTCTAGAGCTAATGGCACCTAGGAATGTTCCCAGTTCAGCAGTAAGGCTGCTGATTAGAGGTGGAAGTTCAAGGCCACCACTCTTTCTCCAGAGAAGCCACCCAAGGGGCAGAACCCAGCTGAGATAGACAGATACAGGCCCACCCTGTCTTCACTGCAGAGAAGCTCAGAAATCAATGTTGGTCCCTTGGCTCAGAGCCCAAGGTGGGGAGGAGGACACTAGGCTGAAGGATACAGAAGGGGATGGTGGCCATGATCACAGACACAATGCAGGGAGGTAGGTATGGGGTGGGGGTTGAGGGGAGCCACACATCTCCATCCCAAGGCAAAGAGGAGTGAGAAAGACACAGAGCTCCCTTGGGAACTCTCAATATCACTTTAAAGGGTGTTCATAGTTACCTTGTTCTCTGCTTTAAAAGTCCTGAGGGTTTAATAACACTTTTGAGTGGCATCTTCTGTGGGGGAAGTTCCCATTGGCTACAGGCCCAGCCCGTGCCATTTCCATCCCAATGCCTTTCCCACAGCCAAGCAGTGTATTTATCTCAGCCCAGCAATCAAAGCTTGTGCACCCTGGAAGTTCCCCTTGATATCTAGCCTCCATCTTTCCTGTTATAGTACCCCACTCTCTTTCCTCCTGCTCTGTCCTAAAATGGACATTAAGTCCTCTTTGGTCTCTGAATGGACAAAGCTCAGAGTAGAAACCTCCTGCCATTCAGGAGGTAATCCCAGCATGCTGCCACTCGGCAGTCCTCACCACCACCATCCCCAGCACATACCTTCCTGGGAACTGGCTGTGGGTATTAAAGTAAGGGCCTAGGACAAGTCAAGCTGAGGATCTATTCCTGACAATGGGTTGCAGGAAGAAGGAAAAGAAGGAGGGAGGGGTAGAACTGGGTGGCCTTTGGGCTAAGTCAGATAATAAACCTAAGCCACCTGCTGTTTGAGCCCGGAGTATAAATTGCTAATCGGTTTGGGACTTGCACATCCGCTAATGAATTTCTTTCTATTCCCAGAAGGTCTCTCTGGAGCCGCCCCACTGGCAGGGGGCCAGTCAGGGAGTTTCTGGGACTGGGGACAGCTCTTGCATCCTCCAGCCCTACTTCTCCTTTTCCCCAGCCCCATTCAGCCCCTCCTAGACCCTGTCCTCTATGCTGCTTGCCAGGTCTGAGAACTGAGATGGAAAAGGGGGAGGAGGGACTCAAAGGGAGCCCAGCATTCCAGAGGCCCCAGATAGGGGTGGGTACCCAACCTTGACCCTCTCCTTTCCCAGCCCTACCCCAATGTCCAGCAGCTTTGTAAGTTTCTCTGAGAGGCTCATAGGAGTGACAGAAAGAGCAAGTGCTCTGGGGTGGAGTCAATCTAGCTAGGCTCCATCCCAACCCAGACTCTTATTTGCTATAAGGCTCTAAGAGAGAGTCATCTCTCTAGGCTTTGCTTATGCTATAAAATGGAAACAATCATGTCTGCCTCATGGGGTTGGTTGAGGAGTGAATTAGATCTTGTAAGAGAATCACCTACCCTAATGTCTGGCACATAATAGGTCAATGCATGGACCTTACTATCTCTTTCTCCTTTGATATCATGCAGACAGAGGGGCTGGCCACTCTTGGCCTCTAAGCAGGAATTATGAAAAATGGCAGCAGAATGAAGTTGAGTGAGAGATAAAAAGCTTCTTGACTGGGACTGTGACCCCACCCCCACTAGCCTTGGCTTTTCATGGCAGCAGTTCCCACTGCCACCTGTTTGGACTTCAGAAGGGGCTATGGACTGCAGAGGCTAGGGCTGGATGGACTGACCTTCCCCTTCCAGTGTGTCCTGTGGCCTAAGGACTATGGGAACCATTGTCTGGACAACTCCAGGGCACATAGGGGCTGCTTAGTAAAGGTCTCAAGATGCTGTTCCTGGGGTTAGATCAGGAGACAGGTAGCCACAGCTCTCAGGGCTGTGGCTCTCCCAACTGCTCTGGTACTCTGTTTCCCTGGTCTGTTGCCCCTTGGTATCCAGAGAACTTGCATGAAAACAGGGATCAGGCCAAAGACAACTGACTGAAGGGCAGTGTGACACCAAAATGGGCAAATCCTGCCTCCTCATTGAACTTCGAGCTGGCCACTCCTTTTTTCTGAGCTCAGCTGCAGGGTTCTTTGCATGTGTGCCTTCAGGGGCTACTGGAAGAGGATGTAGGGGTTGGCTTCCCCACTGAGGCTGCAAGCTGTGCAGTTTTTGTGGCTAAAAAATAGTTTTCCAACCTTTCATTGTTCCTTTCTGGTCTGACACTGGTCAGATTAGATGAGGTTAATGCTTTACTGGAAAGTTCATCAGCTTATCTAACCTATGTCCCAGGAATCCATAATCTTCAAAGAAACTAGAACAGAACTGATCTTCACTTTCTACATAGTAACGTGGAAGAGATAAGCAATGCACACCAAGCCTCTCTCCCCTCCTGGCCTCAGTGTCTCCATCTTTACAATGTGAAGAATTGGATTCAATCGTTTCAGCAGGTCCTCCCATGGTTGGGTCCCTCCTGCAAGCAGGAAGAGAGCCAGCCTCAAGGACTAACAGAAACCCCATATTAGAGGCTGTCTCTGTCTCTACAAAGCCAAATTGAGTAGCTGCTTCTGAGCTGGAACAAGATGAGCCCAGTTTTACCTAACCCCAGCCTCCAGGGAACAGGCTTTCCCCTCCCTGTGACTCTCCCAAAAGGCACCAAAATCAAATGCTTGCATTCTCCAGGGTGTTGATGGATGCAACCCAGGCCCACAGAAGGGCTCACTGTAGTGGGGCAGCCCAGCGTAGCCCAAATCTCACCAGAGGCCCCACCAAGCCAGGGCCATGCAAGAGCCTGTCTGGGCATCAGCCCCGGGAGAGAGTGTCTGCTGGAAGAAAGGACTGAGCCCCACACAGACAAGGACATCCTAGAAGTGCCCAGCTCCTCTTTGGCTAGCATATACCCTCTTTCCACCTCTACTTATAGAGACCTCAAGACAATTGAAGCTGAAAGGGGACATCCAGTACAATGCCCCATAGTACAGATGAATAAACTGAGGTCAGAGAGAGGGGAAGGAGCTTGCTCAAGCCTCCTGACATTCCCGAAATAATAATAGCTGATGTTCATGAGGAGAATTCCTGTGTCTTATGTCCTGGCATGCTCACTGAGTCTTAATATGTTCAGTGAGACTACACAGAATGGCCATGAACTAGATTTCACTATTATCCCCATATTACAGATGGGGAAGCCAGGGCTCAGAGAGGAATTGACTGGCCCAAAGCCAGGCAGCCTGGAAGTGGCAAAATCTGGACTGGAACCTAGGGTTGTCTGCTGCCAAAAGTTTACACTGTTAGCCATTATTGCTCCAGGGCCTCTCCTGGACTTATTCCCATCTCTACCCCTGCCAGGCTGTGAACCTGCTTGTGCACCAGACACTGACAGAAGTCTGGGAGGATGTTGAGGCTCTCCAAGCTCAGGTCCTTGCCTTCAGGGTGAAGTAAGGAGCACTGTAAAGAGTATTCAATGATATGGGGACATGCTTATGGTTCGGTGATATATGGGAAACTCAGGGCACCAAAACACAATGGCTAAAAGAAGACATACGAATGTCCAACAGGTACATGAAAAGATGCTCAACATCACTAATCATCAGGGAAATGCAAATCAAAACCACAATGCGATATCACCTCACACCTGTCAAAACGGCCATTATAACAATTGCTGGTGAGGATGTGAAGAAAAAGAAACCCTGCACATTGTTGCTGGGATTGTAAAATGATGTAATCACTACGGAAAACAGTATGGAGTTTCCTCCAAAATTAAGAAAAGAACTAGCATATGACCCAGCAATCTCACTTCTAGGTATATATTCAGAATTTAAGTCAGAACCTTGAAGAGATATCTGTAGCCCTATGCATTACTTACAATAACCAAGAGATAGAAACTACCTAAGTATTCATCAATGGATGGATGGATAAGGAAAATGTAATATACACACACTGACAATGGAATATTAGTCTTTAAAAAAAGGATAGCCTGCCATTTGCAATAACAGGGATGAACCTGGTGGACATTATACTAAGTGAAATAAGTCAGTCACAGAAAGACAAATACTGCATGATTCCACTTATATGAGGAATCTAAAATAGTCAAACTCTTAGAAACAGAGTATAATGGTGGTTGCCAGGGCCTGGGGGAAAGGGGTACAGAGTTTCAGTCATACAAGACAGGAAAATTTTAGAGATCTGCTGTACAACAGTGTGCCTATATATTAAAAACACTGTACACCTAAAATTTTGTCAAGAGGGTAGATCTCATACTATGTGATTTTTACCACAATTTAAAAAAAAAAACAAACCAGAATAGTCAGTATGTTCTTATATATAAAGGAGATTTGGGGGGGGGATGACTAGAAAGAAAGATACCAAAAAGTTAAGAGTGGTTTTCCTGGTTTGTGGGATTACAGGTGATATTCTCTTGGTAATACTCTTCTGTGGTATTCAAACATTCTGCAGCAAGTATGCATTACTTTTATTATTCCTCTCTCCTCCCCTAAAGTAAGGAAGACATAAAGAAATAAACCAACCAAGCAAATCAGCAGATGATTTGGAGCCTGACACCTTGAGTATCATGGTTGTGCCTCCACTAGCAGTGTGACTGTGTCATCCAGAGTCACCCAGGCTCTCTGAGTCTCAAACACCTCACCTCTGGGGTAAGTGTTGTGATATCACATTTCTTTGTCTCTGCTGTAGAACCAACTTATCTTTTCTTTTGGTCCCTCAAGGGAGATCAAGAACAAAGGTGGAGAAACTGTCATCCTTATCCTCAGACAAAGCCATCAGGATGCAGGCAAGCACCCGGCGTGGCTCTCAGTCTCAACCAGAAATACTTTTTAAGCACTTAAGAGAAAGGGGAGGGTGTGTCCCCTTTGGGGCTTCTTTGGAGCCTCAGTTTATCAATGTGGAAAATGAGAGTGCTGTGAGCAGGTCTTCCCCCTGCACTATGGAATTGGGAAGGAGGAAGGTCTTGGGCTGGGCAAAGCCTACCAGCCCAGCAGGCCTCCTTACCCCGGCCCTGTCTCATGCACTGTAGGAGTGGGGAGTAGGAATGGAAGTGTAGGGTAGACCTTCAAGATAAGGTGGGGAGAAGGAAGCACTGAACATGTTGAAAAGGGGCAAACCTCACTTCTCCCCCAACTACTAGCCAGGCAGACATTCTGTCATCTTGGTTGCCACACTGCAAGTCCCTGACACTTGGGACATGGCTGTGTAATCTCTGTGGGTCCGCACTCCAGCCCCATGGTGGAACTAGTGGGGTCTGTTACCCCTCTCCAGCTGGCCCAGTCCTGGAGCTAATGTCAGTCCCTACCATCTCCCTTTACCCTGTTGATCAAGCTCTCAAGTTCTAGGGCAGAGGTAAGACTGTGCCCCACAGTGGTCAGGCCCCCATGTTGCCTGGGGATAGCACAGCCTTTGGAGTACCCAATGCCTATCCAGCAACTCTCAAAACTCCTATAAGCAGGCTAGCAGAGGTTTCAAAATGATCTTGGCCAGTTAAGCTCTCCTCTACCTGATGGAACCTCCCTCTGCCCAGTCCAAGGCAGTCCTCCTTCATAGCTTTTTTACACTCCCCACATGCTTGGACATCAAGTTGTGTGTCCCTCTGGAGACTGGGAATCTGACAGCTTAGTCTTCTCTACAGGAAAAAAAATCATATTCTTATGGAGACAAAACTCTTTGCCTGCAGGTTTCTGTAGGGTGAGGGATCTCGATTTCTCCTGCATTTCCTTAGATAAATCCTAGAACATTAGAGCTGGAAAAGATGATTAAATGCCATCTCCATGCCCTAATCCTCCCCACATGCATCCATTGTACAGAAAGGCCTACTGAGGCCTTCAAATGGGAAAAGCCCAACACCAGGTTCAAAGCTAACTGGTGGTAGAGCTGTAAGAAGACTCCAAGTCAGAACCATCTCTCACCCCACCCTCCTAGCCTCCCTGGAGGAGAGAATCTGGGATCCTGGGGTGCTGACCTCATCACACCTATCTTCCCTACCCCGAGGAGCTTAGCCCTGCCCTGCCTAACCTGCTTCTCCCCCACCCCCAGCCTGTACCCACCCCAGCCCTCCACCCCTTTCCCCCATTGGGAGGTAGCACAAGGAAAGGTATCTGAATTTCTTTCTGTCTCTAGTGTATAGCTGCACTCACACTCGCCTTCTCTCTCCATCTCACAGATGTCTTGCAGGTTCTCTCCCAATTGTCTTCATCTCTCTCCCTGTCTCTCAGCCTATCTGTCTCTCTCTCCCACACAATATCAGTCTCCCACAGATCTTTCTTTTACCCTCATCTATTGTTCAGTCTCCCTGTCTGTCTCTCTCTCACACACACTGATTCCCTCTGTTTCCCTGTCTGGGTATCCTCTGCCTCTCTGTCTCTTTCACACTGTTTCTCTTTCTCCCACTTTCCTTTCTCTCTCAGTTGCTGGGGGTTCCTCCCTCTCTGTCTCTGGATCATGTTCTCTCTCTCTCTCTCTCTCTCTCTCTCTCTCTCTCTCTCTCTCTCTCTCTCTCTCTCCATTTCTCTATGGACACTGAAGATGATTATTATCTTATTACCTCACCCCTCCCTAAGCAGGGGCATCTGGGCCAGGCTGAGTGGGGGCAGGGATGGGTGCTGATGGAATTAGGTGCTTGGGAAGTTCTCCTCCCCGATGTCAGGTCCTTCTGAGTCAGAACCTGGGAATAACCATCCCAAAGAAACTTCTGGGCTGCTGGGATAGAAGACCGGTCCTGGTACCCCATCGGCTTTGTGGGCCTGGGAATTGGTGTCATTATCACTTCCCACTTCACAACTGGCCAATGGCTCTTATGGCATCTGAGTTGATCATCACTACAAATTTCCGGGAGGCAGAGCAGGAGATTCTTCTTCCTGCTTCAGACAAGAGCTTTGAGTTCCAAGAAGTCACAGTCCTTGGACCAGGATATACAGCCAGTCACTGACAGATCTAGAGCAAGAGTAAAAACTGTTGAGCAAAGGTCAACCATTCAGGACTGTACCACCCCTACTCTGCTCCCGGAACCATGGGCACAACAGGCAAAGGAGTAAGGAGGTGCTTTCTTTTTTTTTAATATATTTTATTGATTATGCTATTACAGTTGTCCCATTACCCCCCCCTTCATTCTCCTCCACCCTGAACACCCTCTCCCACCCACATTCCCCTCTTTAGTTCATGTCCATGTGTCATAAGTTCTTTAGCTTCTACATTTCCCATACTATTCCTGCCCTCCCCTGTCTATTTTCTACCTACCTTCATTGCTACTTATTCTTCGTACCTTTCCCCCCTCTCTCCTCCTCCCACTCCCCTGTTGCTAACCCTCCATGTGATCCCCATTTCTGTGGTTCTGTTCCTGTTCCAGTTGTTTGCTTAGTTTCTTTTTGGTTTTGTTTCAGGTGTGGTTGTTAATAATTGTG
>CM052552.1:28807446-28881138 GCA_028533065.1 Trachops cirrhosus
GAAGAGACATGTAATAGGCTCAGATGTGAGAATGGGAAAAAGCTGCTGAATTTGGTGATAAGGAAGTCATTGGTAACCTTTAAATGAGCAATTTCAGGTGAGAGGGAGAGAGGACAGAATGCAGTAGACTGAGGAGAGAGTGGGAGGTGAGGAGGCAGACACAGTGTGAGTAGATGAATCTTCCAAGAAGTTTCACTGAGAAAGGAAGGCAAGAGAGAGGATGATAGCTTAAGAGGGAGGCAGGGTCAAGGGAGGGTTTCTTTGAAGGATAGGGGAGAGGTGAAAATCCTTGTAGGCTGAGGAGGAAATAGCACTCATAAAAGGGGGAGAGATGGCGATACCAGAGAAAGAGAATAATTGATGGAGTTAGAGGTTAGGTATGGAGAGGAGGATAGACATGTCTTCCTAGGAGACAAAAGGGAAAAGGAGGAAGAAAGGGAGGGAGGGAGGGAGGGATGAAGGAGAGAGAGACTGGGAGGAAGGACACTCAGAGAGAGTCTCAAATAGACAGCCTTTATCTTAGCAAAATTGAAAGCCAAGTATTAGGAGGGGTATAGCCTTGAGGCTGGAATGTAAGAAAAGTAGAAGATGAGAACAGCAGTCCCTATGGGATGAGTTAAAGATTATGGACCGTCAGCATCTGCAAGGGCCTCTTGCTGAGGCTGGAAAACTTGTGACAGGAGCCAGTTACTGACCAGAGCTGGGCACAGCTGAAGGTAGAACCAGCAGAAGGTGTACAAAGCATGAATGGCTTCAAGTCATGAAGGTCATGGCTTGCACCAGGGTCTAGAGCAGCAATTTTCATTCTTTTTCATGTGATGGCACACAAAATAATTACTAAAATTCTGTGGCACACCAAAAAATATATTTTTTGCCGATTTGAGAAAAAGATATAATATTGATTCATTCACACCAGATAGCTATTGTTGTGTTGGCTGTTGTCATTTTTTTCATTTGACAATCTAAGGGAAAAGAGGTCATTGTCCCTGGCCAAAAAGTCACATATTGCATGTTTGACAAATTTTTGTGGCACATCAATATGCCACAGCACACTGGTTGAAAATCACTGGTCTAGAGCAGATGAAACAGGGAGGTGAGGGAGGCCTAAAGAGAATGGAAGGCTGGGAAAATGGGGTAGGGAATGGAAATGATGGACTGAAATGCTTAGGAGGAGGGGGTGCAATTCACTTTTTGTTCATTTATCTAAAAAATGGTTACATAACAGCCCAGTGCCAAGCACTGGAACCAAAATCAGATCCAGGAGGAATGAAGGCGACAGTCATCTGAGGGGTTGAGAGTACATGAGCTGAGCACTGGAAATATCTGAGCTAAAGTCTTCCCAAGGAATACCAAGGATGAGATATGACCATGCCTGGTGAGAAGCTTCAGATGGCTGGGTGTCAGACTATGGGGACATTCAGAAGGATGCTGAAGCCAGTGAGGAAGAAAGCAGGGCCCAGTGTGGCCAGTGGGGCTGAGAAAGGGAATAGGGGCTTGTACTCAAATAGCATTGCTTTCTATGGAAGAGTGGGAATTGGAAGTAGATAGAATTATCCTTGGGTCATAAACAGCAATTGCATACTTGGACCACTCCAGTCACCCTACTGCTCCTAAAAGCCAATCTAGGCAAAGATCAAAGCAGGGCATTCATAGGAGAGTTGCTAAAGGTAGAACTGAAACCAGGTTTCAGTTCTGATCTGAGGGTAAAAGGAAGATGTTTTTGAAAAAAAGATGGAGGCTGGTGGCTTTGTTTCCAATAAAACAAGTTCCCATGGAGAACCCTCAGGCTGGTGGCAGGGTAATATCAAGCCTGGGAGAGAAGAATAAGGGACTTGGTGGCAACTGACAGAGCCCTTTGTCCTTGGAGCAGTAACCACAGGTGGCAGGACCAGGAGTCAGGGAAGGGGGCCATCAGGGAGATGAGACTGACCTCCTGGAGTGTGACCACAACAGCTGATCCACCCCTTTCCCAGCCAAGTTGGATGGAAGAGACAGCAGAAAGATGGTCTGCCCAAGTCTCTGAGGCTGACCAGCACAAAGCACGGCAAGCATGCTGCCTTTTTCTGGATACTCCTTAGCTAGACCAGCCACTCCATTTTGTTTATCAAGAAGTTGGTCCTAATATCTTCCTGAACAGATCTGAGGTCAGGTTTTTGGTGGCATTGACCAAGCACCATAGTGGCATAGGACCATGTAAGCTAGACTGTGTGAGTTCTGTCTGGTTGCTTTGTTCTCTGAACCTCTTCTATTTCCTCATCTGAAAAACCAGTGAAAGAATGTTTTTCTCACAAGACAGTTGTGATGATTAACCAAGAGAATGCTCTGAGAAGTCTTTGTAAATCATCAGTCACAGCACACTTGTCAGCTGGGAGCACCTCATTAACCCTGGGAAGAGGGCCACGGTCCGAGACACTCTGATGAACAACAGTGGACCCATCAGCTTGTCTGCCTGTGCAGTCCGTCTCCCCACGTGTCAGTGCAGGGAGCTGGGAGCCAAGGACCTATGCCAAGCTGGGACCCTGCTGCTTCTTGCCATGAAGAGGAGCAGTGGAGAAACGGGTGGGAAACCAGAACTCTGGGGGGAGCAAAGCACAGGGAGGATCCAAGAGGAGGTGTCCAGCTGACTGTCAGCTAAAAGCCTGCCCCCTGGGGACTCTGGAACCTGTATGATTGCCATTTCTTGCTCTTCCGGCTGTTTTGAGGCCTCAGGCTGGCCAACTGGATGTGGGGCAGGAAGTCCAGAGGACTAGCCCAAGCTGGGTGATTGCTACAGGGACCCTAAGAAGCCTAAAGAATGCAGTGGGAGAAGCACTGCAGTGAGCAGGCAAGGGGCCTGCAGCTTCAGGTTGATACTGCCTGGGAGGGAGGGGATGTCAGTGAAACAGCTGAGCTGGAAATTGAGGAAATCAAACATAAACCACCTCAATAAACTTGTCAGGGCCAGCAAACTCCCTCTTTTGTTCCCATTGCCTGACCTGTACTTGGCTTCTGAAGGGACAACAAATTAACTCTAGTTTTTAGGTGAGGCCTCTGGCACCATCCTGCCTGCGTTGGAATGCCTGGTCTACCTACTTACTAGCTGTGAGAACTTGGACACGTAAGTTAATGCATCTGTGCCTCAATTTCCTCACCTGTAAAATGAGGTGTGTGGAATTCAATGACTTATTGGTAAAGCAGTTAGAATGGTGCCTGGCATAGATTTAGCACCCAGTATTTCTACAGCACTGCAGTCTGGGCAGCACAGGTTCTATGGAAAAGGCATTAGATTAGCATCCTGAACTATTGGGGCAGAGCCTTCCATTTCTCACTTGACCTCTCTGAGCCTCAGATTCCTCATCTTTAAAGAGAATGGTGGACTAAGTCTTAGCCCACAGGATGGTATATAAATTACATGAAAAACTGTCTATGATTCTGTCTGGCCATTCAGGATGGTGTATAAATTAGATGAAAAAAAAATGTCTATGATCCTGTTTGGCCATCCATAGCATGTAGTGGGTGCTGAATAAATGACAGCCTTGTAAAATCTCCCACACACCCAGCACCATTTCCCAGATGCCCAACTAATCACCAGGACAGTGCAGGATCCCCCTCCAAAGCCTTCCTGGAGGGAGGTTAGGGGAATGCAATGGTCTGAGATTTTTCTGTGAGGGCTTCTTGCTTTGTGCATCTTAGAGCAACAGTGCTTCTCAAACTCTAGAGTTTATCAGAATCACCTGGAGGACTTGTTAAAACACAGATTGCTGGGCCCCACACCAGAGTTTCTGATTCTGTAGGATGGGGGTAGGCCTAAGATTTTGGATTTGTAACACTTTCCGGGGGTGCTGGTGTTGCTGGTCTGGAGAGCGCACCTTGGGAACCATTGCCTCAGAGCTGCAACTGTCACGTGCACACAGATACCTGGGGAAGTTGAGCAGCTGCCGATTCTGATGGAAGGGGCCCAGGTAGGGCCTGGGATTCTGTATTTCTAACAACCTCCCAAGGTTCGGCTGCTGCTCCACAGACCACACTTTGGTAGCAAGGCTAACAGGAGTAGTTGATACTTAGCTCATGAATAGTCCTTCCCAAACACCAGGATGGTATGTTAGCAGAGATAAACGGAACCAGGAGGGGAGGACAGGGCTCAGGAGCAAGGAGTACAGCAAAAAGGCAATGTCAAAGAGGAGGCGAGAATCTAGTACTTTGCCAGCAAGGAGGCGACCACACTGAGGGCAAAAGGGCTGGATCCCTGGACTGGCAGACGGCCTGCATTGAAGGCACTAACAGCAAGCAGTGCATGCATGTCCATGTGAGCACACAAGAGAGAGAGCAAAAATTTTTGAAAGAATTTGATATATTTTTTCAAGCATCCAAGTAGTATCTTGGGAAAAATCAAAACTTTGTTGGACTTCCTTACACGTATTTTATGGGTTAGTATTGTTTTTAATTTTAATTATATATGGCCAGTGGGGGGCAGGGGCTGTGCAGTCTGTTCAGAGCTTAAAGCCTCTAAAGGTCTTAAAACCCAACCCTAGTGGCCACTGAAGTCTTTGTCCCTGAGCCTTGGGGCCTGAAGATTATGGCCAAGTGTGTGTTCTGCTGACTCTCCCCACCCTTCCCCCCAGGATCTGCAAAGGAGATTCAACTTTCTTAGATAGAACACAAGTCATCATTCAAGGGAACACAGGGTTTTAGATGGGATACAACACGTCCTACAAGAATTAAAGAGTGTCCAAGGTCCTGGAGGGATATCAGTGTCATGGGATCAAGGTACAAAGGAAGGGCACATGTCCCCCATGGGTGCCCCAACTGGCATGAATAAGGTGCTTAGAATACTGCTTGGAACAGTATTCTATGCACCTCTCCCAAATGGTGGTTATTATTATATTATTACTCATGGTAATACTACTATCTCAGTAGAAGCAGAGATGAGTTTGGGCAAAGGGAAACATCTGTTCAAGGAGGAAAAGGGACACATATGAGAAGTGAGTTGTGTTCAAGAAGTACCTGGAGGGAGCCTGCCAAGATCCCTCAGAGCCCCTGCCCAGTCCTGCCAAGCCATGCAGGGGGGCCAATGAGACCATCAGACAAATGAGACCATCAGACAAAATCCAGAATGAGTCTCAAGTGACCTGGAAACCCTGGTGATGGACCTGAAAATCTTGGGGACACAAGGCCTATTTTTACCTCTTCTCTTACTCGAAAGTCACCCCTTGTTAAAACAGAGCAGCAGTGGGGTATTGCAGTTGAACATTCTCTCTGCAGTCTGCTCTAGGCCTCAGGCTCCTGCTGCTAGAAGGGGAATGGCTGTACCATCCTTGGTGGCCCTTGGTAACCATTGGTTTAGCAGGGGGACTGAGACCAGTGGCTGCTCTGGATCTAATCTTGGCCCACAAGAAGGACCTAGCCGGGCAGGGGAGGTACTGGATGCCTTTGGATGAAGTGAGCAGTCTGCCCGCAGCTGGCTGCCATCAGGAGGAAGGGGTGAGCAGGGGCAGGGACCTTGGGCACTGGGCACGCAGAGTTCAGAGAAGCCAAGGAAAGGATTGGGGGACAGTTCAATGTTGGGAGAGCTGATTCCAAGACTCTAAGAAGAATAAGAGGGTCATGTGTGGCCTGAAAGGGGGACGGATAAAAATGGAAGCAGGAATGTTTTTAAAGAACTAGGAAGAGACTGATGAGCCAACTTGAAGGCAACAAACAACACAGGCCTGTGAGAATAGTTTCAGATCTGCTAGTCAACACCAAAATGCTAGTATAGATCCGAAACACCTGAGGCTTTCCTTTTCTGAAAGAACACATCTATCCTCAGATAGACTCAGGAGCCCTGCATCAGTGGAAGGTTTCCTGTTGCCCACCAGGGTAGCAGTGCTGGCTGCAAGGTAGGTTTCAGAGGGTGACAAGAGGTAGCTCCCAGTCCTTGCTTCTTCCCACATCTGTGCCAGGCCATCCAACACAATGGGTTCCCATTAGCATCACTAGAAACCTCTTCCACTAGGTTCTTCGGGCTTTGAAAGATTTATTCTCCCAAGCACACAAAATTTGTGGAGTGACAATTTGTCTCCCTAGTTTTATTGTATAGACACAGACATCCTGGGCTGTCAGTCAAAACTTCTGGCCAGCGTGGGCTTGGGCATGACTGCAGTGAGCTCCTGTGGTCACAACAGCCCCAACCCAGGACAGGTTTTCTAAAGTGCTGCAGATGGTTCTCAGATGCCTTTCTGCCTGTTCTCTTCATGGACACTGGCTAGGGATGGGGGCCATGGATCTTGCCCCATTCCTTCATGCCACAGCAAGAGCCAATGAGGAGCCTGAGGGTGCCCAGAGATTGCAGGAAAGAAGAGCCAGGTCTTCGGCTTTCTAGTTCTGTCCTCTAGCCATGTCCCTGGATTGCTCAAACTTTCTCAAACCTTCCTCCAAGTGTGCACCAGTGCCTATTAAATCAGTCTTCTTGGCCTGGCCAAAGCCCTCCTCCCCCTTCCCCCAGGCCCTATATCCTGCATCACAGACCCCCTCCCCTTCAGCTTCAGGGCCTAATCCCAAGTGTCCTTTTCACATCCAATCCCCCTCCCCTCCCCCAGCCTGTCCTCCATAGGAATGGGCCTCCCCCAGCCTTCCCATCCCCTGCTTCCCACCCCCTCACCCTTAGCCCTACAGAGTGTCATAAATTCTAAGGAAACCCCATCAGGGGAAGAAAAGGAGCAAAAAGTGCCTAATTGGCAGGGGCCTCGAAGCTCTTGGTCCCTGTGGTGGGATTGATAAGGTTCCTGGGAAGCGGTGGGGGTTTGGAGAAAGGAGGGGGAAGCTGGGGGCCTGCCTGCCAAATGTAGCCAATTAATGTCAGTGCTGCCTTTCATGCCAGCCAATTAAGTCCCACAGACTTGTCACCAGCCCTGGGAAGGGGGGCGGGGAGGGTGGGGCAGGGAGTTTCAAGGGAACAACTAATTTCCCTGCTGCCAGGATAATGCAGCCTTCAAAATGGGGAGAGGGCTCAGGGGGAGCTGGAAGGTGGCTGAGGGTCGCTAGGGGCAGGCAGCAGGGGAGGGGGCAAGGTGCATAACACTGGGGCTCTGTGGGGACTTTGTTTGGGGCCCTGGGAGAAATGGAAGATGGGATTGGTTTCTGAGTCCAATAGCTGCTGGGAACTGGGAAGGGAACTAACTCACTGTGTCACTTGGTGCCCCACACTAGCAGAGCCAGGCACTTGCCAAAGTTATGTCGTCTAGTCTTTCCAACAGCTCCTGGGTGGTTCAGCGAGGTTAGGAAGCCCACTTAACATGGTCCAGTTCTAACAGACCAGAGTGAGGAGTTATTAACTAGACAAGGTCCCATGGTAAATGTCCCTTAAGACCTGTGCAAAGGAGGCGCAGTGACTTAAGCATCTAGGCATCCTTGCCACATCCCTTCCCACTAGCACTGATAGGACAGAGGGTCTCCATGGAGGGCCACCAGCCCAGGCTCCTAGATTGTGCGTTAGGGTGAGAGATGGGAAAAGACGTTTAAAGCAGGAGAAGCTGATTGGGAGGAGGATGGGGGACAGGGCCCTCCAAGGATGCCACTGGTTACAGATAGAGAGACATTTCTGGACAATCAGAGGTACCAAGTGGGTCTTGGCAGCTCTTCCCTTGGAAGTCCAAATGTGTATGCAAGTCACGCATCTTGCAGACTTGGGGGAGAATTCCAGAATTTCTGAAGGAAGTTCAGGGAAGAGACTGGGGTAGCCCAGGAGCAGTTTGGGCCAGAGGGCTTCAGAGCCAGGGAAAGAAGACCCCCAGAGGCCACCCCACAGGCCCCTGGAATGAGCAAGGCCTCTCAGGGCAACCACTGGCTCAGCATCAAACACTTGCCCTGAGGACCCAGTTTATTCCCAGGCTGACCACATAGAGAAAGTGAATGAGTTAGGCAGATCTGAGTTCTAGTCCTGGCTCCCCCATCTGTGAGCTGGAGGATCTTATAGGAATCCCACCCCTCTCTAAGCCTCAGCTGCCTCATCTGTGAAGTGGGGCTAAGCAGAGTACCTCCCTCCAGGGTTGTGGTGGGACTCACAAAAAAGACAGAATGGGCAAGGGTTTGTAACCTATGACTGACTGGCTAGGTTTGGAGGTGCCTCTGAGCAGGCAGTTAGGGTAGGGGCAGATGTGCCCAGGAGCTGGGCCACACAGTGGCACCATCTGCCCCCTCTACCCTGGGTGCAGGCAGAGTCGCCACAATGTGTGCATTGTCATGCAGATGCTTTGCCCGCCTGCCCACCCCCAGTGGGCCCACTAATGACCCTGAGAGTTGGTTGGAGTCTGGGGCAGGCTAATTACATGGCCCCAAAGCCGCCAAGACCCAATAATTACACAGCAACTTGTACAGAGAGGGTGGCTAATTGTGTGACAAGCTGTGAGGGGAGGGCCAGGGCGCCCCTCCAGCTAATGAGCTTCCCCCAGAGTCCACAGGGCAGGGCCAGGGCGAGGGGATGTGGCAGGCAGGCCCTTCCCATTCCCAGCCCCCCATGGCGCCCAGCTTTTAGGAGGGTGGCAGTGTGTGCAGGAGGGAGGGGAGCAGTGATTAAGAGCCAAATCTTGCCTCAGACCTGTCTCCTCTTGCCAAGTCTTGCTCAAAGCCACACCTGGTCGGGTACTATGGGTCTGGCTCCCCCACCCCAGAGTGGCTCAAGCTCTTCAGGCTTGCCCTTCTGCCCCCCAGCCCTGCCTGACTGGCAGAGTGGCCATGGCAAAGAATAAAAGACACATCTGGGAAACTCTTGACCACCAGAGCTGGCAGCAACCTCCGGGATCCTCAAGTCCAGCTCCTGCTTCTAGTAGAGGCGGGAAACCAAGGCCCAGGCCAGGGCCAGGGTTCTGCTGAGCAAGTGAGTGAGTGTCTCGCCTACCCAGCTGAGCTTCTTGTTTCTTTTTCATCCAAATCAGTCCTAGGGACTCTGAAGACCTTGTCCAGATCTATGTTCCAATTCAGCCCTTTTACTTTCTAGCTGATGGCTTTGGGTGAGTCACTTTACTTCTCTGAGCCTCAGTTTCCCCACCTATAAAATGATAAAGTTATAAGGATAAAATGAGTTAATTCCAGTGAAACCTACAGCTCAGTGCCTGGCATAATGTGACCCTCTCTAGTTTGCTTCTCACAGAAGGTTCTTGCCATCTCACCTGGGGCCACAGAACAGCCTAAGCAACCCCCCACCAGACATCTCCACCTCTTTGCATGCCCAATTCCCACCCCTATCCACCAGAGGCCACCCTGACTGCCTGCACCATTCCAGCCAGCAATTTGTCCCTGGACAACTCTCTTTTCCCTGAGACTAGAGCAAAGCTGAATGGGGCAGGGGTGTGAGGGCAAGGGACTCATGATCCCACCTCTCTTACCTTTAGATGTAGTACCCTGCAGAAGTAATTCTTCCAGGTGGAAAGAGGCCTGGACACCCACTTCTGCCAGAGCTCTGTTTCTCAGGTGACTTGCCCCATCTCCAGCCTGTCCCTCAGCTCCTAAAAATTCTGGACCCCAACTCAGAAAGCAAGCAGGAGGCAGAGGCATTGAAATGACTGCTGACAAGTTGGAACAGCTTAACAAATTACTCCTAATAAACTACTGGGGGCAAGAAGAGGGGAGGCTGGAAGCCAGCCCACTCCCAAAGCAGTACCTTCATCTGTGCCCTGGTGGGCCTGTCCACTCTGGGACAGCCACAGGCTTTCCCATAGGAAGGCCTGCATGAAGCATGTCTCTAGTACCCCCACGAGCCCTGGCCCTGGGATTAGGGGTTCCCCAGGCCTCAGAACCATGGGGCCCCCCCAGAATGGAGATTCTTACCTTCACTGAACCCAGGGTCTTAACCCAGCTCTGCCTGGCATGGAAGGGGAGGTGACAAGGCTGAGCACTCCTACCTCTAGGCTGTCTGGTCCAGGAGCTGAGGCTGGAGGCCCCCCAACTTATTTGGTTCCTGGCCATCCTACCAGGATATGTGTGGGCAGGATTTCCTTTGTGGGCACAGCTCCGGCCACTGAAAGGCAAATCATCTCCCTTCCAGCCTTGCTTTCTTCCTTGTCTTTCACATGGAGGCTGTGAATTGTCCATTGGCCGCCTCATAGGGATGTCCTAGGTATCAAATAAAGTTTTGGATAGGAAGGTGCTGTCTTGACTTTAAAGTGCCACAGACAGATTGGTTGTTGGAATAGCTGCTGACTACTATTGTTATTATTCTGTCTTCTTCAACTCTGGCCTTAGCTGGACAGTTCCAATGGGAGAGAAGGGTTGACCAGCAATGAGAAACACTTGCAAAATGCTTTCACTTATATCTTGTTTAATCTGTACATCAGGGCTTCAAGGGAGGTATTACTATCTCCTTTCACAAATATGAACACTAAGGCTCAGAGAAATTAGATACCTTACCCGAGGTCACACAGCTAAGAAACTGTGGAGCTTAGCTTTGAAGCCCTTTTTGTCTCAACTGCAAATTGGTGCCCTTCAAATCAACTCATTCAGTGCCTGGCTAAAATGGACAGAAAGGGGGTCTCCACTGTGGGGGCTCCAGATGCCAGGCTATAGAGTGGGTCCTGAGCACTGGTCTGAACTCCATCCTGGAGAGCCCTGGAATGGAAACACTTTTGAGGGTGAGCTGGGCACTGTGGGGACAGACCATGTGCTGAGGCCTGTAATCTCATTAAGCCATTAGAGCCGCTGCCCCAAGCACATGTGCTGCCAGGCCGCCAAGTCCTTCAATTAATCCCCAGCTTAATCGGCTCCTTCTCCTTGTCACCTCCCATCTACCGCACCCCCAGCCCCAAGTAGCTCCTTCAGGCCTGGAGAGAGAAATGCCAGCTCTCTGAGAATAGTCCCAGGCTGCTCTGGTCACCTTGCCCTGGGTCTGTTGCCTCTCAACCCACCTCAGACCCTCTCCTCTCCTCCTTAAAGATCTGAATTCATTCTACAATTGGTGGTGAAGAAGACTGACAAGGCCCCAGGGAGCTGCAGTGCATGGGAGAAGAGAGAGGAGCACACAAGTACTGGCAGTTCCATGCACTCCGTGCTGCAGCAAGGGCCCATGGATTGTTGAAGGAGAAAAGAAAATCACTCCAGGCAGAGGGAGTCATCACATGTGCAGAAGCAGGACAAGGTATTTTGTTTAAGTAAAGTGGCCTGGTTGGGGTGTGGATGGGAAGAGGCAGAGGCTGCTGGAAGATGAGGCCAGCAGTGGGCTGTGGCCCATGGTGAAAGCTCTGCATGTGTATATGAAAATATGAGGCATGCATTAGTGTGCATGTGCACACCCCCCGTGCGTGTGTGTGTGTCAGGCCATGTGCATATACAATGATGGTCACTTTTGTGATGAACATTTTTTCCTGAGTGTGTGCTCCTGTGTGTGCTTATGTGTGAGTAGATGAGTCCAAAGCCACCTCTTCCAGAAAGTCACCCTGTATTCTCCTGGGCCATCTCCAAAAATCCCTTTTTCTTACTGCCCCTCTGCTCCTAGCAGACATTAGGGCTGGGGACAGGCTCTTCATTAGCTGGTGTATCCGTGTGTGTGTTGGTCTTCTTAACCACACTTCCAGATTCCCAGGGATGGGGACTAGGGATGTAATTTTTCTGTAAATTACTTGTCCTCCAAGTGCTAAGGACCAAGCCCTGTGTGCCAGCAACTTCCAGCAGAGCACCCCTAGATGGATACCTCCATCGAATGTGCCAGATTCCTGATAAGCAGGAACTCCTAGGCCTGGATTCTATTATCTTTGACAGAACGCTTCACTCACCCCAGACTAACCCTCGTGAGGGCAGGCAAGCATGGGAGGCTGGCAATCATGGGGCATTCTGCTTGCCTCTCCACTGCCATCCTAGCTGAGCCCCCTTCATGTCTCACCAAGATTGCTGCAGAACCTCCTCACCGCTCTCTGCCTTTCCCCCTTGACCCAGCCAAAGCGTTGTCTCATACAGGTTAGAGTGGCCCATTCAAACTAGGTCAGATTCTGTCATCCCTCTACCACAAGCTCTGGGGAGGCTCCCATCTCATTCAGAGGAATAGCCATTGTCCTTTTCTTACCTCAGCACAAGATATGCTATCCCCACCCCTGCCATTCCTTCTCTGACCCCCTTTCCTCCTTGCTCATTGCCTATAGCCACACAGGTCACCATGCTATTCCCTAGCAACCAGGCATTCTCCTATTTCAGGGCCTTTGCACCTGCTATTCCTTATACCTGGAGGGCTCCCCCCCAGATAAATTCATAGCTCACTCCCACTCCTTCATGTTCTTACTCATATGCTTCCTGTCACATTTTCAATGAGGCCCACCAGAGAGCACTCTATTTAAAACTGCAGATCACTGCCCACCCCACCCTGGCACTCCCTCTCCTCCATACTCTGGTCCTTTTACTCTCCATAGCACTTACCATGTTGTTCTAACACACTGCATGATTTACTCAGTTATTGTGTTTATTATTTGTCTGTCTCCTCTCACTAGAATGTAAGCTCCATGGAATCTTTGTCAGATCTAATCGTTGATGTATCCCAGCTCCTAAAACATTTTCTGGCATCTAGTAGGCACACAATGAACATTTGTTTTAAGAATGCATCCTAGGAAGAAAACCCCAAGGGCCAAGTTCTTCCCAAAGCTCACTTTGGGATCCAGGAGTTCCAGTCCTCATTCCTAATGCTACCCAACCCTCCAGTCTCCCAGCAAGAGGCCATTAGATCCCTCACAGCCCCAAATGGCATTAGAGTGACCATGCACAGAAATGCACATGTGCACATGCACATTGCTCAGATGTGGGCACTGGGGTCAGGTGCTTTGGTTCCATCTCAGACTCACTGACTTCCAGAGAGCCCCAGCCTTGCCCTTTCCTCCCAAGTTTCCCTCAGCTGCTGGTCCTGTAACCCCAATAACTCCCTTTTCTTCTCCACATCCCCGACCTGTCTCTCTGCCCTCTGACCCTTCCCCATGTGTCCCCAGGCCTTGTCCCCTCCCCTCACTGGTCTCCCCAAATCCTTCCTCCTCTCACCTTGGTGTCCCCAGATCTTAATCCTCCCCCAATAGGCCCTATAGCTTCTATCCCTCTGTTTTTAAGGTCTCTCCTGCTCCTCTCCCTGTCCTTTCAGTTTCCCCCATTACCACTTCCCATCTGCTTGGTGTCCCCAAGTTCTGGCCCTCACCCTGTACTTCCCTCCCTCCACCATTGCTGGCAAATGCCCAGGCTTATGGCTCTTGCAGCCCCTATGTGACTCTGCCTGGCCTTAGTGCCACCTGCAGGCCCAGCATCCCCAAGCACTCTCCACATAGCCACTCACTAATTAGGTCAATTATCTAATCCTCTCCAATCCAGCTCTGCATTGCTCCATACTCTCACAACCTCTGGCACTTTCAGAGGCTCTGGGCAGCAGATGCTCCAGACCTTGCTACCTCCCATGCCCATGCACCCAGTCTGGCCTCCTGGCTGAGCAACTTCTGCTCATCACAAAAAACTTTGGAAGGGGCAGAAGGGACTGGGTGGTGGCTACTAGAAAGAATGACACTAAATCCTGAAAGCAATGTGTGAGGAGCACAACCCTAATTGACACTGATGTCATCTTCCCAGTGATGTGACACCACTGGAATAAGTCCCCAGTATCTGGACTTGTGTGTGTCTGTGTTGGGGACTGGGGGATGGATCCTATATGAAGACAAGGTGAGGGACAGAAAACCTCCACAACAGGCTTTCTTAGTCTTTTTCTGAAGTCATGTGTCTCTTGAGCATCTTGATGAATGAACTGGACTATGTAAACACACACCCACACCATTTTCTATTCATTTTTAAAATGATACCCAGACCTCTAGAACCTGTCCAGAGATCCTGGCCATGAACTTGGACCCAGAAACTCTGATCCAATGAGTCTTTCCTGCATGGTGCCATCACCTCTCAGGAAAGAACATATTCTTTGGAATACATTCAAGAAATCCTCAGCCTTCTGTACCCTTTCCCGGAGTTCCAGTTTCCATTTCAAGAGTGTCTTCCCTGCCCACCCAGTTACTTGACAGTCAGCTCCAGGAAAGCCTAGGGTCACTGTATCCACTGGGGCAGCTGCCCCAAATGCCCTGGCAACCATGGCAGGTCTCTTCT
The DNA here is from genome assembly GCA_028533065.1 of Trachops cirrhosus. NCBI lineage: Eukaryota > Metazoa > Chordata > Mammalia > Chiroptera > Phyllostomidae > Trachops > Trachops cirrhosus. Next base: position 28,821,505 of record CM052552.1, read on the forward strand.
GGAGCTCCCTACCTCTGTAATGCAGGGCTAGTGTGGGATGGAGAAGTTGGGCCAGCCGGGAGGACAGCTGCAACTCACTGATGCAGTAGGAGAGCCAAGGAGAAGCAGACCAGAGGAGGGCTGGGCAAAAGTGAGGAAACGAGGAAGGGAAATAGAGAGCCCAGGGAGGGAAGGAGATGAGGACCAGAGTAAGATGTTAAAGAGAACAGAAGCAAAGAAAACACTTGGTGAAGACAGCCCTTACATTGCCAAGGAAAACCAAAAACCTTCACCAAGTCCAGTCTCCTCCACTGCACAGGTGGGGAAGTTGAGGCCCCAGGAAGAGAAAGAATCTTACCCAAGATCCCACAGCCTGTCCCTGGCAGAGTTCCAGACACCCAAACCCAGATTATCACTGCCTCAACTCAGCTGAAGGGCCTGGAAAGGGAAGGGGCTGAGATGGATAGGGTTGACAGCCTCTGAATCTCTGTCTCACTGCCCACAAAGCTATTCATTACAACTATCATTATAATGGGGACATTTAAAAATACAACTTGAATGTCTAACAATAGGGGCTTGAGCATATAAATTCTAGTTTACCCATAGTATTGAATACTTTGTAACTAAAAGAAGTTAGAGATTCAATTTTGTGTCAGAAAATTTTTACAACAGACTTCGAAGACCAGTTTATAAAACCAACCCAGTAAATATGTACCAGGAAAAAAAGAACAGAAGGAGGAAATACATCAAAATATTAACACGTTATCTCTGGCAGGGACATTGCAAATCATTATTGTCATCTTTTTTTTTTCACTAGTCTACATTTACCATAGTTTCTTAATAAACATGTATTGCTTTTGTAATAAGAAAAAAGCAGCAAAAAAAGTATAAACAGTTTTTCAAAATCTTCATCCCCACCTCAGACTCCAACACCCACTGGTGGTTATTCCCCAGCCAGGGCCAGAGCCTGAACACTGGGCCACAGGTTCCTCCAGGCCCCACCTCCACCCCCATGGACACAGCAATGTTAACTCCATAGTCTGTACCTCATGCCCTTCCCAGCTTCCCCACAGTCACGCCCAGCCCAGACTACTGCAGCCTCTGGCCTGGCCTCCTCCACTGCACCTTGTTCACACTGCAATCAGGGCAACTTTTGTTCAAAGGTTCATCCAAGTGCCCACAGGAAGACCTATGGTCCTTCATCCCCTTTGCAAATCTCACTTCCCACATTGCCCTTCTCTAAGGGGAGGAACACACACATCAATTCCCACCTTTGCTCCTATTGTTCCATCCCTACTTGGCAGGAGTCCTACAAAGACTCACCCCATGCTGCCTTCCATATATACATGCCCTTTGCTCACTCCCAATCTATTTCTTCCACCTGCCCTCATTTGGGTGTTGGATTCATTTTCCATTCTGGCCAGCTGGAGGCTCATTCTTGTGGTTCAGGAGTAGACTCTGATAGAGCCCAGCCTCCAGAACAGGGCAATTCCAAAGGGCAGCAGGGTGACTTGCAAAGTAGGGGCTGGCTGTGGGGCAGAGAGGACTGTGGGACTGTCTCATGTGACTAGTATGCTCAGGATACATACATACATGTGTCCCCATAGTGGCTGACTCATGCCGACCTGCACCTTCTGGGCAGAGAAGGTGCACATTCTCTCTGTTCCAAGAAGCCTGTCCCCAACCTATATTTGAGGATGGGCAGAGAAGGTGCACATTCTCTCTGTTCCAAGAAGCCTGTCCCCAACCTATATTTGAGGATTTAAATACTTGTTGTGTACACCTGCAAACAAGCACAGTCCCTCAGTCTAAGACATGCTCACACTACAGTGAACACAGCCCACCAGGCACTGGGTGAGGAGCACTGGGTATGGGCATAAAGAGCCTGGATGAGGAGCAACCTGTCTGTCTGCATAACTTGGCTCCAGCTAGCTGTGCTGCCTGGTGGCAAGTTATGTTCCCTCTCTGAGCCTCTGATTCCTCAATTATAAAATCAGGACAATAATGATACCTATCTCATAAAGCTGTTGTGCTTGTTATAGTGTGATGTTTGTTGTTATTATTATTGCACATCATAAAACTGTATACCTATAGACACACAATTCAGAACCTTTTTGCAAGAGTGACATAGATGTGTGTGTGTGCATGTGTGACCTTATGAAGAAGTGATTACCTAAGTGGTATGATTTAGAGGGGACTACCCACACCTCTACCCATAATCAACACCATTGCCTGAAATTCCACCAATATAGCATATATCATTTGAGTCTTGAAGCCAGTCCTTTTCAACAATCCCCTATTAAAATGCACATACCCCTTGGGGGGTGTTAAGCCTTATCAACTAACACCTTAGTTGTCAGCTAACACCTTAGTTATCAGCTAACACCTTAGATATCAGTTAACACCTTAGTTGACAGCTAACACCTTAGTTGACAGCTAACACCTTAGTTGACAGCCAGCTGAGAGCAAGACCCTACAGGACTGGCTTTTGGAAGAAGGAAGACAGGAATTGTAGAAATAGAAGAGCTTTGATAGGGTTGAGAGGAGAGTGCCAGAGCCAAACCTCACCCACTTCCCAAAGCTACCAATTTCCTCCTGCCCTGCAGTGTATGGAAGGGACGAAGTCCTTCCTTCCAGCTGATGTCACCAGGTGCAGGTGGGGTGAGGCAGAAGGAAAGGGAAATCATATGCCAGGCATTCCCCACAGCAGCTGGTGAGTATTGGCACAGCCAGCTTAAGCCTTCCTGAGAAGGTGGGTGGAGGTTGGGAGCCGGAATCTCTACATCCTACTGCCTCTCCTGCAATTTCTGCCCCTTCTGTACCCACCACGCAGCCAGGGGCTGAGCTAAGGGAGTTTAGTGGAGGCAGTACAGGTAGATGGTTTCGGTGACCTCCCCACCCCCAATTCCCACCACGGAGAACTGCAGCTTTGGAAGCCAAGGGCTGGTCTTTGATTGGGCCCTAAGGGGCCACTTCCCTCCCATTGACCTTAGAGGTCAGCCCTGCCAGCTCCTGCTCAGAGCCATCCACCTCTCTGGCATTTATCATTCCATCCAAAGTCATTCCTGTTTCCTGCCTGGCCCACTCTTGTGTGTAATGAAAGCCATAAGCTCATTAAGTTGGGGTGAGGAAGGACTTCCTTTGATTTGTCCTCAATTTACCTCCCTCAAGCTTCAAAGAGGCCTCCCACATCTATAGAGCTGAAGTGTCGATGGTCAAAGTCAAGACCCCTGTGTTCACAACACTCACAGTTGGAACATATAAACTCAATGCATTTCTACAAATGTTGGAGACCAAGGATTCTTGGAATGTCAGTGCTGGAAAGACATTCAGAGATCCTGTAGTTCCCTCTACAGGATCTACACCCTTCCCTACCTCCACCCATAATTCAGATAAGGAGACTGAAGCCCTAAGAGGTTCTTAATCCCTTATAGGAGTCTGCACTGATAGAGTGGACAAAGCACTTTAGCAGGCATTCCCACATGTAATCCTCAGAAGAATCATGTAAGGCATGATTATTAGGCCCAGTTTAGAGAGAATGAAATTGAGGGGCAGGACTACTTACAAACTTGCCCACGATCTCAGAACAAAGATGTAGCAGGAGTGGACTCCAACCCGAGTCTCCTTTTGAAGGCACTTTCTGGCACAAGGGAGTGGTTGACACATAAGTTTTGGAGCCAAATAAACCTGGAATTGTGTCCCAGGTACACCACCTCCTACTGTGTGGCTTTGGACTGTAGTAAGCATTCAACAAGCTCCCTAAGCCTCAGTTCCATACTCTGAAAACTGGGATCACAGCTACCACTTTTACAAGGTTGTCATTAGGATGAAAGGAGCTGATACCTTGTAAAGTGCATATTCATTCAGTTCACAAATATTTAGTGAGCATCTACTATGTGTTAGGCACTGTTCTAGGCCCTGGGGATAGAGCAGTGAAGAAAATCAAACAGCCCATACCGTCATGGAACTTACAGTCTAGCATAGTGGAAAAGCATGTCAAAATAGGTAGATGAACAAGGTCAGTTCAGCTAGTGGTGAGTGCTGAGAAGTAAATACCCCAGGAGTGTGGGATAGAGCACACCTGGGGTTGGAGGTGGGCGACAACTTCAGGCTGAGGGGATGTTTGAGCTGAGACGTAAATGAGGGCAGAGTGTTGAGCAGAGGGAAGAGCAAGTTCAAGCGCCAGAGGTAAAAACTGATCTCTTCCATGTTTATCTCTTGCCCTGATGTTCCACTGAGCTCCAGACAACTGCCTACGTGACACCTGCATTTGGATGTCTAATAGGATCTTGAAGTTCACACAGCTAAAGCCTAGTTCTTAAGTCCCCCCTATACCTTCCCTCCCCCAGTGCTCCCCAGCTGAGTAAATGCTGTCACTGCCTACCCTAAACCTGGGAGTTGGTTACCTTGGAATCTTTTCTTTTTCTCACCTCCTACATATAATCCATCAGCAAGTCCAGCTACACTACCCCCAAAATATATCTGAATCCATCCACTCCTCAGCACCCCCCTCCACCAGCCTGGCTTCCCACCCCTCGCTTATCCTAACAGATCTCCCCTCACCTCCAGTCTCTGTTCAACATGGACAGCAGAGTGAGTCTTTGAAAAATGCAAATCAGATCAAATCACTCTTTTGCTTACAACCCCCCACTGGCCTCTCATCTGGCTCAGAATAAACGCACCCCCACCCCCATGGCCCACAGGGCCCTGCCTGCTCTGGCCCTGCCAGCCTTTCCCACCCAGTCCTTGCTGTTCTTCCCTTTGCTGGCTCACCTCCAATCCCACCGACCCCCTCCTTGCTGAGCCATCCACAGGACCAAGCTCTTAAAATGTAGTAAGCACTGAGAAGACCAAAGAATGGAGATGGGCAGGGTGGTGATGAGAGAGATGAGGCGGGACCTTGGAAACTAACATACAGCAACTGACCAAAGCCACAGTCTCTGGCCTCAGCCTTATGTCTCCTGACTGAGGAGAGGCCTCCCCTGCCTGATCCAGCCTCACATGCATACTCTTCTCCACTGGGAGAGAAAGCAGACACCACAGCACTGGGTGAGTTTGCCAAGGTGGGATATTAGAAGGGGAAGAGAGGGGATCCAAGGGAAGCCGTGAAGAAGCCTAAGAGAGACCTGCAGAGGGAAAGGAGGACCCTGAGAACGCCGTTCTGAAGAAACCCAGGAAGGACCACTGCCAGGAAAGGCTGGGGAGCCAAGTCAGAACTGCCAAGTGGGTGTGGCCAAGGCCCAGGCAGGAAGGATACAACCTTTAGTCACCCAGACATTGCTGGCTTGTACACTGAGAGTGGAGTGTGAGGCAGGCCAGGCCAGGAGATGGTGAGCACAGACAATGGGCTGTGAGAGGGTAAGCAAGCAGGAGGACAGGAGCTCAAGGGGGTGAAATCATGGAGGAGAGTTTTCAGATGGAAAAAACTGGAATGTATTTGCAGGCCAAGGGCAGGGAGCCAGCAGAGGGGAGAAAATGACGAGTGTGGTCCCTGGGGGAATGGGTTGGTTCAACTTGGGAGGAGGATGGCCACTCCTTCCTCTGAGCAGAGTACGTGGGTGTTTGGGGGAAAGGTACTTGAGAAGAGGAAAGGGGGCTTGAGCCTGTGACCACTGGCCCTCAGCTGTATCCCTTTATTTCCCTGTCCTGCCAGGCTTTACCCACCAAGGTCAATGCCAGCAGCTGTTCTCCAGCTCTGGCATTCACATGAGGGATGACTAGGAAGGGGGAAATGTAGTGGGGTGCTAAAACCACCCTTCTGCTTTGCCCTGGGGCCTATGGGAACCTCCCCACATTGGACTCAGGTGACCAGGAAAAGTGGAACCCATATGTGGTATGAACTCTCTTCCTGCCTCCCTAACCAGATTTCCTCAAGACTCAGACCAGTACCTTCAAACACCAATCCCCATGCCTACCACCTTAACTCACACCCATATCTCAATGTGTAGGAGAGCTAAGACTGACCCTGAGATTGGAGACATTGTCAGGGATGACACCACTAACCCCAGCTCGCTGGCCTCATGCTGCTCTCTAGGACCACAGGCTCTGTGCCAGGACTTTTGTATAGATGAACACCCACAGTTCATGCTCCCAAAGATCTTATGGGCAAGGTAGTTTTATTATGCCCTTCTTACGGTTGAGGAAACTGAGCTTAAAGGGATGTCATCAATTAGTTAAGGTCACCCGCAGTCATTGACCAAGGAAAAAAGTCCCCAAGAGTTGTCAGTCCTAGATCTTAGCATGTATCCAGAGGTCACAATAGTCTGTGAAGCAGGATCCCATCTTAAGGCATCTAGTCCTGGTACAAATGGGCAAATGGAGAACCTGGCAAGGAGTGACTTGGCCCAGGTCACATGATGAGTGGAAGTCTGGATCTGTGTCTCCTGGCTTCCTGGCCTATCAAGCTGCCAAGGTAAATTGCCAGCACCAGGGCCACCACCTGCCTGACAGGACTACAGAGGAAGCAGGACATATGAAGTCGTGGGAAAGGATAGCCAATAATGCACAACATTCGGTGGTCTTAGAGGGCAGGGACATATCTGCTTGTTCGATGTCCTGCTCGAAGGGGTAGGCAGCCCTTCCTGGCCTTTGCTCTACTGAGACCCCACCAGGGATCTCGCAAGCCCTTCACTGCCTGCCCACTCCTGCTTGTGTCCACTACTCTACCTCTCTTCTCTTCACCATCCTTCTCCTGATCCTCTCATGAAAAATGGATGGAGCTTTTATTAAACTGTTTTCTCTTCAAAGGAGCTTTCAATTTTTAATGCTTTGCTGAGGTGGGGGAGACAGAGTGACCCAGACAGACTGTAGGGAGGGGGCAGGGAAAAGGGCTGCCCATCCCTTTCTCACAGCTCCGATGGCCCCATGCCCTCTTCTTTTCTCACTTGTTCTTAGCACGATCCACACTGGGCCTGTGGATGCTGGGAAGTAGGGCTTCTTCTTGAGGGAACCTCCAGTCTTCTCTCTGGGGAAGGCCTCAGAGGATCTGGGTTGCACTCTCTGAGAGAAAGGCAAGCACGAGATGACCTATGGCCTAGTGGGGGGAGTCCTCCTCCACAACTGAGCAGCTTCCCAGGTTGGACAAGAGGGGAGGCTCTAGGCCTTCCTGAGGGTCAAGGAAAAAGGAAAAAAAAATTCTTGCCAAGAGAGTCCTTCTTCTTTGAGGTGAAAATTACTTTCCTGTGCAGGAAATAGCCCCTCCCTTTTCTGTCCACTCTGCACCTTGTCCAACTGGGTTGTGTTGAACATCTACTTACTGTGTTTCAGGCTAGCCATTTGATGTACAGATGCCCCACCAACTCATGGTGCCAGGTCACTGATGGGAGGCAATAAAACAGTGATAAAGAGCAAAGGCTCTGGAGTCAGCTTGCCTGACATCAAATTCTGACCTTACTGTTTACTTGCTGTGGAATGCTGAGCCTTAACCCCTCTGGGCCTCAGTTTTCCTGTGTGTCAAATGGGAATAAGAGTGCCTGCCTTGTAAGCTTGCTACAAAGATGCAATAAGATTGTGCATGTCAAGTACACATACGTTTCTGGCAGTTAGTAAGCCCTGGAAACATACTTAGAGTGATGGTGTAATCATCAGTGTCCACATCTCACAGATGAGGACACTGAGTCTTCAAGAGTTTAACAGTTGAGGTTCAAGGTCACAGGGCCAGTATATGGTGGAGCCAGATTTTGAACTCATTCTTTTTGGATCAAGTACCCAAGTTTATGCCCATATATCACACTGCCTCTCAAAGGGTAGAATTCTGCCCTCTTGAGCACCCCACACAGCTGGCACATAGTTGGCATTCACAAAACATGTACTGAATAATTGTTCCTGCTGTTTTAAATGTTGCTGTCTTATTCCAACCTAGTCTCAATTTACTATGTATCCCCTTAGACTAATGACTTCATTCCTCTGGTGATGAAGACTGAGCCCCCCACCGCCTTCCCTGGCTCTCTTGGCAGATACAGCCAGTGTGAAAAGGGGAAGGGCAGGAGGAGTCCAGTCATTAGCTGAGACAGCAAGCCCCTTGTGGGACCAGACAGTCCAGGATGGGCACCACCACAGTGACAGGTACATGGTTTGGTTCTGCATTTAGAGTATGTGCTTTCATTGTGGGATTCATGTTTGCTGATTACAAAAGTTATACATGGTGTTTGCAGGAAATTTAGAAAATACAGAAAAACCCAATAAAAGAGGGAGTTCAATATACTTTGAATTCATAATGGCTATAGGGTTGATCTGATCTCAATTGGCCCATATGCATCTCTTTTCTGAATTCTGAAGCCAGAGGATCTAGTTCAAGGTTGATATTATGGGGCAGGTGTGTGGAAAAGGATATAGGAGGCTCAGCTGCATTCTAGCCAACTATGGACCCACTGGTGCTCTACGCACCTTTATGGACAAAGAGATGACTTTTGTTCCAACTCATCTGGTCTGAGTCCAAGTGAAATGATAAAAACAAAGTTGGTTCTAAATGATAAACTAGACAAAAATTCACATCCTTGTCACAGGTTTTCCAGGTGTTGGTCATTTTAATGTAGCATGAGATGTTTTAGAAATTTTTTCAACAGCTTTAAGCAATTTTAGTGCATTATTCATGTTTCAGGGAGGAGTTTGTTTTTTATTCATGGGTTGTTGTTTATCTCTAATTCATTTAAACTCCATTTTTCCTGGTCAGCTGCACTTGGAGGCATCATTTCATTTTGGTGAAAGGGTCGATACATGCAGGGCCAGTAACGTAACCACTCTGGGCCTGGAATCCACAGCACTGCCACCAAGGAGAGGGGCTTAAACCAGTTTTTGAGGGACAGCCAGTGTCAGAAGCACCAAGGCTTGGGCCACGTAACCAACACTGAGGCACCAGTCCACAGGCTGCAATGAATCATACACCCTGGTTCTTCCCAATGACTTCTGATGCCTCCCTCACCTCACACCCTACCCACTGTGCTGTGTGTGAGGACATTATGCCCACTGGCATTTTCCTCACCAATTCTTTCAAACACCATTACATCAACAAAGCTCAGTCTAAGCCGGTCCCTGTCCTGGAAACTGCATGGCACTTACATTCTGATAGCAAGCAGCACTCCTGATGGAAGCAAATGACTACCATGGCCCAGCTGAAAAGGTGCCAAGCAAAAGCTGCTTACACTGAAAGGGGTACACACTGAAATTGGTGAGAATGTGGGCTAAAGATAAAGTCGGCATCACTGGCAAAAACATTCATGTGAAAACGTAAATGCAAAGCACTTGAAAAGCACATTGTATTGCATTTAAAAGTTGTGTATTCATCCTAGGTTGTGCAAACTTGTGGAAGCTGGAAGCAGCAGATGAAAACATTCCAGTTTCAACTTATGTGCTTTTAAGGACAATTCACTTAGAACCTGAGGTAAGATTTCAAAGTTTAGGAAAACACTGCTGAACAATCAGAGTTGGAAGAATGAAATGAAAATGAATTCCCAAATTATCCTCCCCCAAAATAAGAATGGAAAAAAAAAAAAACAGAAAACAAGCAAACATGCTCCAAAGTTGCAACAAAATTTCCCCATATTGCCTGGAAATTACTATTACATGGGAAACCATTGGCTGGAAATATTTATTTCTTAACCCATTTATAATTTCAACAAATTTGCAGTTGTCACCAATTTTTGACATGCTTGTTTCTGACATACTTCCAAATCCTTGAAGATCTCATAGTCTGTCTTCCATGTGGCAGTTGTGGGCTACTGAGTAGACTTGCATCAGATAGAAGCAGACAGAATACTTCCTAGCTTTGTACCTTGTGATGTAGCTGCCCCACCCCCCTCTCTGAGCCATAGCTCTGTCTCCTGTGAAACAGGGAGAAATGACCCATCCAGGCTCCTTTCCAGGGCTATTTCAAGGACCACATGAGACATGAGTGTTCAGATAGTGTGCTCAGGAATCAGTGTGCCTGGCTCTGTCACCTAGAAGCAGTTTACTGATCTTTTGCACACATCATTTTCCCTATCTCCAAAATGGGGCCACACATTCCTCAATGGCATCTTGACACCTTACATGTAAAGTTCCTGGCATATAGTAAATGTTCAATAAATGTCCATTGTCACTATGGATAGACAAGTTCGCTTTGGAGACTTGTGAGGCATTGCCATTTTAGTGTCTGCCTTCCCAGTCAGTGCAGGAGCAGGGGGAGGCAGGGGCTGCACCTCATCCATCCATATATCTTTCACACAATTGAAACAGATAATCACCCTGGCAGGAAGCTCTGAGTGCTCCCCCACCACAATTCACCCTCTAACTGGTGTGTGCTCCCAAACAACAGAAAGATGACAGACAAATCTATAATGGCACACACTTCTGCCATGGCGACTACCCCTGCCCAAGCCTGAGCCACAGCCCCTGTACAATGTGACAGGAACAACTCAGAGCCAGGCTACATTAGCCCAGCCCTCCAGTCTCAGTTCTGCTTCTGACTTGCTGGAAGACTTTGAGCAAGGGCCTGGCCCTCTCCAGGTCTCTGTGTCCTCAATAGAAACATGGAGCTGGACTAGATCAGTGCCTCTTAATCTTGAGAGGAATACACAGATATTCCCTTTCTGGCACAAATCCCAGCAGGATCAGCCCCTGAAAAGGTGTCTTTGGACAACTACAGCCCCCACCCCCAGATCTGCATGTCTTCCATCTTCAGAATTGAACACAGGCTATGAAAACATCTTCCAGTTGTGAATTATAACTGCTTTTATAAGCATAAGAAAAATTGTGTTCAGATTACCATCAAAATAAGAACATAAAAGTTCAATTCTCAAAGAACTTGTGACCCTTGAGAATATATCAGCAGGACACCTCCCCCAACTCCTGCAACACACACACACTCGAACAAATCCCAGGCTGAGAATGACCGGGCCAGATTTTTGTCAACATGCTCCGGGCCTATACCTATTTTTTTGGTTTTCTGGGTGTGTGTAGACCTTACTTCCATGAACTCAAACATCCCCACTCTCCCTGTCCCTTCCTGTCACTTTCAGCCCCTCTGACAGGCCACATAGGTCCCTCACTTCCCTGCCAGAGCCCCCAGAGTAGGAGTGTGATCGGAGTGAGAGATGGGCCTAAGCAGGTGTCAGCTGGAAGCCTCACCTTTCACCCTCCACTAGGGGAGGTGGTCCTATCTCCTGAGCCAACCCCAGTGGAGCTGCCATATCCAGCAGAAAGAACAGAGAAGGGACTCTAAGCCCAAGCCTTCTGCTGCCCCTGGGTCCACATCTAGGTGTCTTCTGGAGCACAGCATTTGGGTCCCTGGAGCCACTTCTGCTTCCATGGACACTGCTGTCCTTCCTTGCCAGGTGAACTCACTTGAGAAAGATGAAACTTGTTCTACAGGTGCTACTGAAATGAGGGAGACGGGGTGGGGTGAGGTGGGCAGAAAGCCTAGGACAACCATCCTGTCCATCTCCTCTCTTTCATCTGAGGAGCAGCTGTTGGTATGGGAGCCCTGAAGCAGCCCAGGGACAGAGGTGGGAGGATCCAAAACAGACATGGGATACTGGGGAGACTGAAGTGCTTGGCATCTGTGGGGAACTGGCTGCCGCATGACCTCACCTCCCTGGATGTCAGTTTACTCACCTAGGAAGTGGGCGGGATCCCCATTGTTGAGAGGATCGGAGGAGGCTGTGGGTGAGACAGCCCTTTGGAAACTGTAAAGCTCTGCGCCCTGAGCACGTGTGTACATGTATAAGGAAGCATGCACCCTAGCACGCTTTGGGCCCCTCCCGTCTGAAGCTAATGCTTGCGCTTGAGTAGGCATCAGGATCACCTGGAGGGCTTGTTAAAACACAGATAGCTGGGCCCCACCTCAGTCTGTGATTCAGTCAGACTGGGGTGGGGCCAAGGAATTTGCATTTCTGACAAGTTCCCAACTGATGCTGATGCTGCTGGTCCTGAGACCACAATTGGAGAACCACATGCAAAGGGGTTCACATCTGCCATGGTATGTGTGCATGTCCTTGCTAGGCATGTTGCTCTAGGTCACAGCTACTCTGAGCTACAGGCATCCCCCAGTTCCCTCAGGGGCCTGCCAGAAAGATCTCCTAGAGAGCTTGCCCTGTCCACCAGGGTGCCCCTTTGCAGAGCAGGAGAGAGCAATTGACAGTCAGGCAACGAACCTTCCTAACACACATTGGGTCATATTTACATATACAACAATCAGGTACACACACAGTCATCGTGCACACACATCTCACACCTAGTGGCTAAATATGGACCCATGAACAAAACTGCCCAAATCAGCCAGCTCTCCCACTTTCTAAAGTGTGACCTTGGACAAGTCGCTTCACCTCTCTGTGCTTCAGTTTCCTCACCAAAAAACAGGAGTAATAACACTCCATAGGGTTGTTGAGATATTTGATGAGATGATGAATGAAAATCTCTTGGAAGAATGCTACATGTTAGCTATTATTATAATTTTAGCAGTGGGCTTCCAGCCCCCAAAGGAAGCCTCAATAGGAAACAAAACAAAATGCCACGGCAGTCATAACTATCAACAAATTTGCTTGGGTCAAAACAGCCTCTGGGCTCAATCATGATTCCCTTGGGAGGCTGGAGACCTAGCCCCCAATGGCAGGTGTTTCTGACTCATTCGCTGTGTGCCTGCGGGCGAGTCTCTTGCCCTCCCTGGCCCTCAGCATCCCCATCTGTCCCATAGGGGCTGAGCTGATTGTTGGTCACGGCTTTCTTCCAGCTCTGACACATGGTGGGTTCATGCCCAGTGGTGCATGGCAGAGGCAACAGCCACAATGCCACAGGCCCAGCCCATGGCCCAGTTTCATTTTTATTGGAGCTCAGAGGAGCTGTCCCCCTCCCTGAGCAAGAGAGTGTCAGCAACTGTCCCATGCCCATCTCTTCTCACTCCTTGGGTGCAAAGACCTCTCGGGCTGCCAGGGGCCTGGGAAGGGGTGGCAGAGAGGAGATTTGTGCCCACCCCCTTGCCTCTGGGCCCTGCTGTCAGACTACAAAGTGTGTGGAGTCCATCTACTCACCATAGCCAGGAGGGAGACACAGGGAACACAGGAGGAAATTCAGGCTCCCAGAGGTGGCTTGTTGCCCAATGTGCCCAAACTTGAGCCCAAGACTGTCAGATTCTAAGTCCAGTGACCTGAGCTGTGAAAGCCCAGAGGATTCAGACACTGGAAAAGTCCCCATATAACTTCTGCTTTCTGTCTTCTTAGTTTGGCTTAAACCATCCCCTTCTCCATAAGGTTTTAAGCCAGCCCTACCTCACAATCCTGATTCTCCTTGTGCCCCATTTTCTCTTTTTCTGAAGCTCTTACCGCCTCCTGACATAAAATATATTTCCCTTATTGTTTATTGTGTGTCTCTGAGGCTGGGAGCTTTGTCCATACTGTGTAGTGCAATATCTCTGGTGCCTACAACAGTGCCTGGTACTTAGTAAGAACAACGCATATGCTAGGAGCTCAGAACAGGGCCATAAAAACTGTCTTTTAGCTGCTCTCCTTGCCTCCACCCTCCACACTGCTCTGACTAAGTGAATGACTTTCCAAAATGCCAACCTGACCAAGTCCCTCCCCTGTCTCCAACCATTCCAGGACTCCCCATCAGCCATGCAATGAACTGCAAACACCTTGGCCCTTTGTGATGTGGCCACCTTACCCTTTAGACTCCATCTCTTAGGCCACCTAACACATCCTGTGCCCTCTAGCCAGAACAAGATTACTTACAGCTTCTAAGTGTCCTGGTCTTCTCTGCCTTTGTGCCTTTGCTCACATGGTTCTGTCTGCCCTCTGGCACCTTTGCCACCTAGCAAACTCTTAATCATCCTCTACCCTTTGCTCAACTCCTCCTCTTGGAAGTATTTCTCAATGACATGATGACTTTAAGCATTTCCTGACTCTCACTGACCTCTTGCTCCCCACCCATGGCTACCTCTGTGCTTCCCAAACACCCTGAAGATACCTGGGTTCCAGCATCTGTGCTGGGATCCCTTCTGTCTCAGTGAGTCAGGAGCCCCTGCAGGTGGGAAATCATTGTTCTTAGTTATCTCTATACCCCAGTGTCCAGCCAAATAGTAGCCACACAATGGACGCACGCCCGAATGAACAGGGCTTCACAAAGGCATTAATGAACAGCCCAAGTATCTCGATTTTCAAAAGCCCTAAGGGAGAATGAACATTTCCTTATGGTAGGATTGTTCAGGCTAAGACGTCAAGTTCTTTTTGCCTCGGGTTAGAATTATATCACCTCGATGAGGCAACCCTAGTTATCTTATGGAAAAACCAATCACATCTTTCATCTCACTGTCTGTCACCTATGCCTATTATACCTGCCTATGTCTATATATCTCATTCGTCATCTATATACACATATCCCCTACATACCTGCCTGTGTACCTACCTTTCATCTATCTGAGGCACATGGCAGAGTGAGGAGACAGCTCTGGACTCAGGCGACATGGGTTCCCTCCTATATCTACCCAGCTATGTGACCTGGCATGAGTAACTTTACCTTTCTGAACCCTATTTTTTTATCTGTAAAAGAAAGATGATAATAACAGTCCCCTTCTCATAGGGTCATTGTGAGATTAAATAAGTGAATTTGTGGTAAGCACTGATAACAGTAAACATTCACTGGTGGCTCTTATAATAGTCATTTATACCACAAATTATTCATCAAAGGATTTGGGACAACTGAACAAAGCTGTAAAATATAACATGACAACATATATACTTGAGAGAAATCAAGATAAAGAAAAAATAAGATTAGGAAAATAATAAAGCCGGAAGTAAGAATGACACACGTACATACAAAATGCCTTCTATAAAGTTCTGTACTCTTCCTGGAGCCTGCATTTGGCTCTCAGCTGCCCTGGTAGCCACATAAAAGAGGTAATAAGCTCCAATTATCAATGATAAGCTCCACAGCACCTGTAACATAAAAATAAATCAAGTATGCAGAGAAATATGGCTTTCCCTAGTCAGAAACAAAATCACATCTTTGCCTTGACCCTTCACCGAGGAGCCTGGGAGAAGCCACCCTCCATTTTCCACCCCAACATCCCTGCAGCCAGCGAGTACCACGCAGACTTTCTCACGATATTCCCTCCAGCCACCTCCTACAAGGATCTGAGGCAATTCTCCAAGAATAACAATAAATAGTAATAGTCACCCTTTACTACGTGCCCGGCATGGAATCCCCCCAGATAAATTCAGGAGGTGTGCACTGTTATTATCCCCATTTTACAGGAGAGGAAACTGAGAGTCAGGTGAAATCACTAGCCCAAGGACACACAGGCAGAAAGTGGTAGGGCTACAGGCAAACACAGGTCTTTCTGTTACCAGAACCGGATTCATAACTACTGTACCCTCCTGCCTCAGGAAAGGCTACAGTGATGCACTCCAATTATCCACATCTCTGATGAGCTCCCTTAAGCTAAGAATAATATAAGACTCCAGGAGGTAGGCTGGACAGTCTGTTCTGCAGATGGTCTGCCACAACTATAAGTTCTTGAAACTGAGCTACTAATAAGACTGAGGCATCAAGGGCTTAGAAGCTGAGTTACCTGGAGGAAGATTCCAGAGTGTTTTAGTTGTGAGTCACTAATGCAGGGCAGAGACCCATGCTTGGCCTGGGAGCTAGGAAGAGAGAAAAGCTTAGATGGATCGAGAGGGCCTAGGTACAATTCTCACAGGGAGGCCTGGAGGGATACCCAAGGATGAGGGCAGTGTTCCCCTGAAAACAGTTCGGAACTCCCTCCAATGTGCTAAGTTCTCCTCCCTGGAGCCAGGCCTGCAACCATTTGCCTGGAATGCTTTCAAAGCAGGCGTTGCCAATTGCCACTGTGGCCATTTAAAAACTTTCAATAAAACACCCCTAGAACATCTAATTTAGGCAATATAGCTTCCTGGTGAACCCTCCAAGATGAATTAGTTGCAAATTGCACCCCCAGGTAACTGAATGATTTGATGTGCTGTATTAAATTGTTGGAGAGAAACCAATTGAATGCTGGAGGCTGTCTGCCAACACTGATGATTTGGATTTTCGGGTAGTTGATCTTAAGGTCTGCTTTCTGACAATAATTGGGCATCAGGATCAATTGTCTGTTGCAGGCAGTCCTAGAGCATGATAATAAAACCATATCAACAGTGGAGAAAAAAATACTGATCTTTCTATACTTACATGCAGGGGGTCCAGCCTCAGCATCCAGTCTGCCCAGAAGTCACATCGAGTCATTGAACTCAAGTTCTGAAGAAGTGAGACAGGAGAAGGCAAAATCCATAGGCCTCTGAAATGTGGTATCTGATTGTGTACTAGACCAGCCTTCCCTATTAACCCTGCTTTATATATTTAAAATGCAGAGTGTTTGGTAGACAAGGTCTTTCAAAGCCTTGGTGTTGAGGGCAGGGGAAGAGAGGAGTTGGGACAAATAATTCAAAAGGATGATCTTACAGGCTGAAATAGTTAAGGACCACTGGCCAGGACACCTCTCAAGCCCCACAAAGCTTCATTACAATGGTATCACCTGAAATGTCCCTCTCAACCTCTCTCACAAAACCATCTTACATACACACACACAAAAAAAACCCCCGCTTACTCAGGTGCTTACTTTGAACCCATCGGCTTTGGAAGTGGGTTAAAAATAAACACCTGGAGAGGTGGGGTTTCTCTGTGCGCAGGGACTTTTTGCAGTGGGGAGGGGAGAGTATCATTCTAAGTGGAGGAAACTGCCTAAGCCAGGGCTTGGAAACAGGTAAGTACCCTTGGTGTTCTGGAAGCAGTCACTGAATTGTCAAGGTGATTTGTAGTGTGAGGAGGAGGGGGTTGGGACAGCCTTGAGTAACAGCTCAAGGAATTTAGAACTTATCCTATAGATACTGGGGTGTCATTGACTGTTTGCCTAGGGAGGCAAACTGGCAAAATGGTTAAGAGGTCAAACCTCCAAGTCAAACTATGTGGGTTCAAATGCTCCCTCTGCCAGTTACTAACAATGTGAACTTTGGCGAGTTGCACAATAATGCTGTGCCTCAGTATGCTCATCTGGGAAATGGGAATGATAGCAGTAATACTTACCATAAAACTGTTGTAGTGATTCAATCAACTATCACATAGGAAGTATTAGAACAGTTCCTGGTGTGGAGTAGCCATCCACCTGGTGTCAACCTTTTTCGTTATTAGCAGGTGAGCTCTCTCTCTTCCAGGCATGGTTCCAAGTGTTTTACCTCATACTCTCAGTTCATCCTCATGACCCCATGAGATAGGTCTGGTTTATCCCCACTTTACAGAGGAGAAAGGTGAGACACAGAAAAGCTAAGTACCTCATCTGGATCTGGAGTTAAGAAGGCTAACCTACCCTGGCCAGGTACTCAGTTGGTTACAGCATTGTCCACTTGGATGCCAAGATTGTGGGTTTGATCCCCAGACAGGGCACATACAGCAATCAACCAATGAAAGCATAAATAAGTCAAACAAATCTCCCTCTCTCTCTCTCTCTCTCTAAAAATCGATAAATAAAAATTTTTAAAAGGCTACTCTAGCTTTATCATATAGGAGCTGAACTGGGGGCAACCTGAAGGTAGGCTGGGACTGGGGAGAGGCAGAGGCAGGCTTTGCGGATAAGCTGTGGGGCCAGGGAAATGAGAGCAGTGGTAGGGAAAACACAGAGGCAGGGGATGAGACTTGGGCCTCTGCCCTCCAGGCAGGGCTCAAGGTCTCACAGGCCTGTCTGGGCCTCTGCTAACCTTGCCATAATTGTGTCCCAGCAGCCTCATGGCTCCCTAAAAAGCACAGTGGGTCTCAGATATCAGTAAGGGTCAGGCCACAAGGACTGAGCAGCCCCATGTTTTAGCCAGGACTGTCCCAACCAGGAGATGGAAGGGACGGAAAGAGCCATGGGAGCCAGACATGACTGACTGAGTGAAAGTCTTAGTCAGTCTTCTGATCCAGGGCCCTCCATTTACCCAGCTATGAATCAGGGAGGGTGTTTCCGAATAGCACATCAGGGGAGGTGGGAACCAGGTGACAGGTACAGGAAAGTGCCAGGAAAGGCAGGGAAGGGTGGAAACACACTTCACTGCCCTGCTGCTCTTCAGCAATATCAAACTGCTCTCCTGATCCTCAGGCACCGAGAAAGCCTGTGCCCCAACACTGGGAGGGGGAAGAGAGACTAAGGGAGGGTTGTACTCCTGACACCCAAGTGCCTGCCCCTCTTCCTGGCCACTGAGAACCATGGTGGGAAAGGAGGGAGCAGCTGCCAGAAGGCCATGCACCCTAGGGTGGGACTGGCTGAGGGCAAATGCTTTATGGCCACCAGCATTGACCACAACCCCTTCCCTTGCTGCCCCACCCCCACTCCAATTAGAGACTACTTTCTGCCCAGGCTCCCTGGTGAAGAGTGAACAAACACAAGCAGCTGTACCTGTCTGGGGAGTCTGGGGATGTGGGGGTCAGGTCAGAGGAGTGTGGCATCTGACAGTCCCTGGCATGCAGGTGTAATGGGAAAGCTCTCTCACTTGCAGCCATCCTCATGCTGGCAATGGATAGGGCTCCCATTTAAGTCCCATATTTACATGTCACTTCCCGCATGAATGTGAACAAATCTTTTCTTTCCTGGCCTGTGGGATTTGATTAAAGGATCTCCATTCATTCTTACCTAAAAACCTATCCCTAGTCCAATGAAGCCCAGCGGTCTGACTCTAGGCTCTATCGGTGGATCCCATCTTCATCGGAGCACTCAGCAGGGGAAAGTATCCTCATCAGATCAGGGTGGGGTACAGCGGGAAAATGAGCCTTGGCAACAGAGAGTTCTGACATTGAAATCTCAGCTCTGTCATTAAAAGCCTATGTGACTCTGGGCAAGTCCTGAGGCATCTCAGAGGCACTGTGCCCCTATCAATAAACAAGGATGACACCAGGTCCTCATCAGAGGATGATAATGAGGATTTGGTGAGATGTTATATCCAGGGCACCCCAAATCACTCTGAGATTGCCCACTTTGTTCAGTTTGCTGCACCCCAGCATAAAATGCTTCCTGGCCAAAGAGCCAGCCTAGCAAAGCAGGGGCTAGTGATGGCCAGAGGACTGGCCAGAACTGCAGAGGTGGCTTCCACCTCCAAAGAGGGCAGAGGGCAAAGCAGAGAGCTTGGATGGGGGTGGAGAGGGACAGGCAGGGGCTGAGGGATGGGAGGTGGAAGAAAAGGGGAGCCTCTGAATGGGAAGGAAGGGAAAGGGGGGCAGGAGAAAGGAAGTTTATTATTCTTCCTGCAGACCAATCATGGGGCTCCTGGAGTGTCGAATTCCAGCTCCTGCAGCCAGATGTGACCTGTTCCTGTTATCATGGAATATTAATCAGAGGGGCCCTTGGGTAATTGGGGAGTTTTGATTAGAGAAATAGCCCTTACAATAATAAGCAGGCAGGAGCCTGGGGAAACCCACCCCCACTCCTGGTCGCCCACCTCTTAGGCTCCATCCTTCTGAGGCTCAGGGTCTTCGACTGAGAGGTTGAGGAGTGTGGAGAGGGGGCTGGTAGCAAAGCTGTCCTGGGGACCAGAGTTGGACCTGGGGGTGGGGGTGGAGTGCAGGGATAGGTGGGTATGAATGGGACTAGAGACTGGGGGTTCTGAGGGCCTGGCGCTGGCCTGGCTTCACTCACCTCCCCATCAATCATCACATGAGCTGTTCCTGGGGCTTCCCCCTTACCAGGCCCCCTCCCAGACAACCCTCTGCGGCACCACTGCCTCAGGCTCTGGCCCTGCTGGGACCCCAGCTCTGTTGCAGGCTGCACATGGCCCCTGGGCTCTGTATATTTAGACGGTTAATGAATCTTCCTGTTTGGCTGGGCCAGGTTAGAGCCTGAGATTGAGGGAACAAGGGCAGGAACAGGGTGGGGGGAGGAGGGTCAGTACAACTGCCCCAGCCCCAGAGACCTTCTGATCACAGGGATCCCAGACCCAAAGCAAGGAGAGAGCCAAGGTGGTTCAGCTCAAGGAATCTACAAGGTTGCCCAGAATCCACACCCTCACCCCCAAATCCCCAAGGGCCACAGTTTGAAGAGAGAAGGCCTGAGTTCTAGGCCCAACTCTTGACTTGCCCTCTCCCAGGCCTCAGCTGCCTCTTCTCCATGTTGAGAGCATTGGACTACATTTCCCTTTCACCAAATACACTCAGCACCTACTATGTTCCAAGATCTGTACCAGGCCCTAGAGATTCAGTGAGAAAAAATATATAGCATAGTCCTTACCCTTGAAAGAGTCATGGTCTAATGATAGAAGCAGCCATGCAACTGTCTGCCATGGAGATAGTAATCATAACACTGACATTGATTGAGTGGTTATGACATTCCAGGCCCTGTGCCAAGGCCTCGACAAGTATTATCTCATGGTCTTCTCTCAACAACTCAACACCATGGGTAGTATCAGCAACCCATATTACAGATGAAGAAACTGAGTTCCTGAGAGGTGAAGAAAGAACCTGGCCACCCTGGCTGGCATGGCTCAGTGGATTGAGTGCTGGCCTGTGAACCAAAGGGTCACAGGTTTGGTTCCCAGTCAGGGCACATGCCTGGGTTGCAGGCCAGGTCCCCAGTTGGGGGAGCATGAGAGGCAACCACACATTGATGTTTCTCTCCCTCTCTTTCTCCCTCCTTACTCTTCTCTCTATAAATACATACATACATACATACATACATAAACTCTTAAAAAAAAAAAAGAACCTGGCCATTGCCATCCAGCATGCTAGAGTCTAGGGAAACATGCAGAGCTCAGATGGAGAACTGGGAGGGAAGGTTTCTCAAAGGAGAAGACAGTGAATATACTCTACCTCAACACATTTTCATTGTTACTGGAGTGGTGTGTGTGCTCATTGTGAAAACTTCCCAGAGAAGGTGACTTTTGAAATTTCTGCAATTCTTAAATAATGGTTGTGATTTCAAAAATCCCTTACACAGAACCCCCAGTCTCTAGTCCCATTCATACCCACCTATCCTGGTACCCCACCCCCACCCCCAGGTCTAACTCCAGTCCCCAGGCCAGCTTTGCTACCCGCCCCCTCTCCACACTCCTCAACCTCTCAGTATAGGACCTTGCCAGGTCAGAACGTCTGTATCTTTTTAGGCTTTTGATATATATTATGATCTAAGTGGTCCCTGGAAATGTCATGCTAGCTTAAACTTCACCAGTCTAACAAGAGTACAAAGGAGCCATTTAGTGTAGCATTTGTCTTTCCAACTGTACCTGGAAGGTTCAATGACCCTACTGCGGATGTGAATAAAATAGTCTCCTGGTTTCAGGTTTTGGCTAATGGGCTTCTACTGAATGGGGCAACACCAGCTTTTTGAATCCCAGAAGCTCTCGAGACCAGTCACTAACCAAGGTGAGGGTTCCTGCATTGGAATTGGACCTCTGGCTGCTGGAACCTGGCTGGGGACAAACAGAGATTCTGAGTGAAAGAGACACTCACTTATTCATCAACTCCTGACTGAGCACCAGGTTCACTGCCCTGAAGGAACACACATTCTGATAGGAAGTGGTGGCCCTTTCCATCGACATGTGTTGTCTTACACTTGCTGCTGTTTACAAAGCAGTTTTGCTTACATCAGTCCATTCCTGACAGATGAAGAACCTCCAGCCTTGAGAGAAGAGATGACTTATTCAAGTATCAGTGGCAGAGTCAGGCCTCAAATGAAGGTCTCCTGACTCTGACTCCAAGCTCCCATGGAAGCACAGTGGATTGGATGTTCGTCCCCTTGGGCCTTCAGGAGCCAAGCACAGACCAGCCAAGCTCTGGGGCTGGGGCCTGGAGGAGGTTGCAGCCTAGCATTGCTGGACTCTCCTTGGGGCTGTAGCAAGTCAGGTTGAGGCTGAGGCCACCAAATCTCTGGTTGCTGAGCCTCTGATTCGAGTGGCCATGCACAGACCAAGCTGGAGTAGACTTGGCTGCCTACAGCTGGGTGACAGGAAGCAAAGGCTGCCTCAGAGCTCAAAGGCTAATAAATTACAGGACACTGCCTTCAGGGCTTACCACGAGTGCATTCACTTAATCCGCATTGCAGTCTCCTGAGATAGGTGCTACTTGCAGCCCTATCTTATGGAGGAAGAAACAGAAGCATAGAGGGGTTTCAGTAACTTGCCCAAGAATTCATAGCTGAATAGTGGGAAAGCTGGAATGGCAATCCTGGCAGCCTGACTCCAGAGCCTGGGTTCTTAAGTACCACACAAGATGACTTCTGAAGCCCACATAGCTGACATCAAGGGGGTAGGCACCAGGTCCGACCTCCCTCTCACCCCATGCTGGCACCACCAGCTGGCTTCACAAATGTAGCAAAGTACCTAAGCATTTGGACTCGAGATTAGGCTTCCGGTGTTCAAATCCTTGCTCTACAAGTTCTTAGCGATGTGTCCTTGGACAAGGTACTTTCCCTCTCTGTGCCTCTATTTCCTCATCTGTAACACAGGGCCGATCATGGTCCTGCCTCAGATAAGGACCTCCCTGGGACCTCACTGGGACAGGAGGTGTCAATGGAGTAATGCATGGGAAATGCTGAGCACAGTACTGGGCCCATATTAAGTACTCAATAAAAGTCTGCTGTTATTGTAGGGTAATATGATAAGATGTTAACTCTCCAGATTGGCTGGATAGTAATCTGAGCAGGTAAAGGGCAGGGGCAGAACCCTGGAATGACTGTCCCAACCCAGCCAAGCCCTTTCAATTTGACAAACGTTTCAAAGGTTTATTGACATTGCCTCTGTGCTAAGGTTTGTGCCAGCCCTACTCTAGGTGAGACACAGATAAATTAGACACAGTTCCTGCCCTCCAGCAGCTCACAGTCGAGTGGAGAAAACAGACACATAGTGTGAGCAGAAGCACTGTGAAAGCTGAGAGAATAACTTTGCCTGGATTTGGGGGGTCAGAAGTGTCCATGCAGGATCAAGAGTAGTTTCTCAGGCCAGACACAAGGGAACTTTCTGGCTGATGGAAGTACATACAGAAAGGCTCAGAGGCTTAAGGGTTCCTGTCCTGGTCAGTGGCCAGGAGGTAGGTTTGTGTTGTAGTGCTGTGGGTGTGGTGTGGAGGGGTAGAGGTAAGAAGCTTAAGAGATGGACAGGGGCCAAATTCCCCAGGGCCCTGACAGACGTGCTGAAGGGTTCAGGGATGATTAACAAATGTGAAAGATACATATAGATGGATAAGATCACAAGTGGATTTAGGAAAGATCACTTTGGATGCTGTTTTGCAAGAGAAGAGACAGGATGGAAGCAGAGGTATCGGTTAGGAGATTGTTGCCGTAGTGTAGGTAAGAGATGAAAGGGGCTTGAACCAGGGTGGTGGTGTTGGGGGTTGTCAGAAATGGGCAGACTCAAGAGTTGTTTCAAAGGCCAAACTAAAAGATAACCCACAAGTGTCTTGCTCGGGCCCATCTGTGGCAGGACCTTGGCTGAGCTGGGAGCAGACACCTGTGCTCTGCAAGCTAGTCTTTTTCCCCTTCAGTGTTTATTTTCATTTCCTTGTAAAGTTCATTTCAGAAAATTCCAATCTTCTTTCAGCTGAACTGAAGGGAAGGGAGATTTTTCCATACCCCAGCTGGAACCTTGGGTTCCCGGGGCCTCCCAGGGTCTGGGGTTTGCTGGTGCCAACTCTAGCAGAGTGGCGATCCATAAAGCTGGAAAGATGTGATGGGACTAGGGCCCACAAGAAGGCTTGGCATAGCTTGGCAGGCCTGCTGTGGGGGAAGGGGGGCAGAGTGGTTTGGCCAGGATCAGGGGATTGGGGTGGGGGGTGTGCACAGACAGAAGTGAGCAAATTCTGCTTGATGTGTGTTTCAAAGGAGAATGGCCCCCTTCCCTGAGCAATGCCCCTAAGGCATGGACACCTCTGGCCTTTTCTTCCCTGGATTCCACACTCCCAGGCCCCACTGAGGGGTGCCTGGAATGAGTGTCTGTGCCAGAGGGAGGGATCCCAGAGTCCATAGTAAACAAGAGGGATATGGGGTGGGGGCAGGGGACTTGGGAGGCTGTGATGGCTTGAAAAGGCAATGGGCTGGAAGTCAGAAAACCTGGGTGAGGGCCAGTCCCAGTGAACTCTCTGTGTGACTGTGGGCAGTTCCTTCTTCCCTTCTCTGGGCCTCAGTTTTCCCATCTATCCAACCAGGGGGCTGGACTAGAAGGTCTCTAAACGCCCTAACAGCTTGAAAGATTCCATTCTCTTCTCTGAATCTGCCCAGGGGGAGGCCTTGGGGGCTGGGGCACCAGCAGGGGCTGAGAATTCCATAGCAATTTGCATGTGAAAGCATGTTACTGCCATGGCTATTAGTGTGTGCAGGGGGGCTGAAGACAGGGCAAGGACAGCTAACTGTCAGGCTGGCCAGAAAGGCCTGGCTGCCTGGAAGTGGGGGGTGGAGAACAGCCCTGAAGGTGTGCGCTGAAGGCTGGACTGCCCGCCACACCAGGCTCCCAGGGAAGGAGAAATCACACTACGTTTAATGCCCCACCCAGTCTTGAGATGCCCAATTCTGGGTCTGGTCCTCTAACCAGCGGGTCTGGCTCTTACAGAAGCCTTGAAGCTATTGTGCCTGATGATCACTCAGCTTAAAAGCTGTAAGAGGTGGCACAGGAGAGGGGACCCCAGGGAGAGGAGCAGACTGTTAGTGCATTTTCTACTGCTCCGACCAGCCCTAAACCTCCCAGGACCATGTTTTCCCCAGGGTTATAATGTATGGTTTTGGTAATTGCGTTGTGTAAACTTACAGAGTTTGTCAATATAAATACTGTGTATATATACGTTTGTTTGGTTCACTCACACACACAAACTCCTGGGGATTCTGGGAGAACAAAGCAACAGTGTACAAGAAGGGCACACAGCTGTGGCCTCTGAGGCCTGGCTCTGCGAGCACTCCCTCTGTGTCCCTTCCCGTGTCTAGGCCTCAGTTTCCCCAGGAGGGGTTTGGTCTGGAAAGGAGCTCTCATGAAAGTCCTAGCTCTACCATTTCCTGGCCTCTAACCTCTTAGGTTCTACTGAGCAGGCATGAGAGAAGCCAGGGAGGCCACCAGCAAGTCCCACAAAACAGCAATGCGTAGCAGAATCCAACTGGCATGGAGTCCCTGCTGCAGCGTTGATTCCAGGATCTTCCTGGCTTCTCCTGGGAGCCTGGAATGAAGGGAGCTCCCCTGCCCCCTGCCCCAGAGCCTCTCCCTAGGGGCCCTGGTCAGAGAGGGGCAGCCACTCCTCTCTCAGTAGCCAGCTCCTCACCCACAGTGTCTGGGGAGGCTGCGAGAGACTAGTCCAGGGGGTCACAGTGGTAGGCAAGAACTGAGGCAACACACCTCCCGCTTTGGCTTTGGCTTGGGGAAGTAGTTATCATGGGTACATTTGCCCAACCTGGCCCAGGTAACCTAGGATGGGGGCTGGGGAGGCAAGCTGGGATTGGAGCCTCAAGATAACCTCTGATAAAGATATTTTGGGAATTTTGCAAAAGGCTAGCTTTGGTCAGTGATGAGAGGAACAGCCAGGCCTTAGATCTACTCTCAAAGCAAGAAGGGTACCCAAGAAGCATAACCACAGAGCCAAACTGCCCACACCACACCTCACAAGAGAAGCAACAGCTACCCTTCATTGGTGCTTACTATGTGCCAAGCATTTGAAATTTGTTTTTAAAAGTTGGATGGATGAATGCATGAAAGGCTAACTTTAGAACCCAAGTATTTAATCTGTGTATCCTCCATTCTGCTTCTCACATTCCCACTGCACATCTACACGCATGCACCTTTAAGAGCTAACCAGGCACTTAAAGGCCTTTCTAGAATGGGAGGTCCCTGGGAGCAGGAACCTTGTCTGTCCTGTTCATCACTGTACTCCAGTGGACAGAGCACTGACTGGCAGAGTAGGTATTCAGTAAATAT
The DNA here is from genome assembly GCA_028533065.1 of Trachops cirrhosus. NCBI lineage: Eukaryota > Metazoa > Chordata > Mammalia > Chiroptera > Phyllostomidae > Trachops > Trachops cirrhosus. The sequence goes on from CM052552.1 coordinate 28,847,349, forward strand.
TTGCTGAATAAAATGAAGACATACATCTAGTATCATTCCTCATATGCAGACAGGCAAACTGAGGCCCAATGAGGGAGGGACGTGCCTTCCCCTGGTCGAAAAGGGTCATATCAGAGCTGGGAAAGGTCCTCGGCCCCCAGCCTCACAGCACAACAGCCTGGGGCTCTTTCCCCTCTATCAAAGGGCCCGTGGCAAGCTCTCCCGCCCTCCCATATCCCTTCACACATTCCTTATTCCCCCCACCCCCAGCTTTCCCTCTTTCCTTTCTCTTTGCCAGCTGGATAATTAACCATTGGAAACAGAACCTATAATTACTGTCTCCCCCATGCCCTTAAATTACTTTCAGTTTGGGCTCTGTGACCCCTGTCATGGGTGGGGGCTGGTCTCCCCGTCAGCAGCCTCCCAAAGAGGGAGCCAACCTAACAAGCACCAGCTGGGGCCCCAGCCCCACCCCCACGCCCAGATCCAATGGCCAGCTGTACAGGAGGCCAGCAGCAGATGGGCAAGGAGGGTCCACAGGCAGGCTGGGGCTGACTCAGCTGGGGTGTCAGTGGGACTGTGACGTGCCCGGGCAGGACAGGAGGCCAGGCAAGCAAGCGGGCGGGCCGGATTTCTGAGTGATTGATGCCAGGTGGTCACAGAGCCCTACCTAGGATGGTCCCAGTTGGGACTGGGTCTCTCCTTGCATTCTTCAGCCTACCTTCATGCCCCTGCCTAGAGGGTGCCAGGCCATCCACATTGCTGGTGCCTCACTGAGGCCTCCTGGAAGCGTTAAGTGGACCAGTGCAATAAGTCATAAGAATCCCAGCCTTCTGGCTTCACAAGGCCTCTTCCTTCAGGAAAACTGAGTCCTGGTTGCACCTACCCACCTTGGTTTTATTGGTGACCTGGGCTCAGGCTGCGGAGGAAGCCAGGCAGCCCCACCCTCACCTGGGAAGCATCCTCTATTCCTGACTCACCTGGCACTTGGGCTCAGCTGGGACAGGAAGGAGAGCCGAGGGTGGGGCAGCTCTGGAGCCCTACCACAGGAGGTTCACACCTCCTGGCTCCAATTAGCTAAGGTTGGTCCCTCCCTGACCCACACAGATGGCAAGGGAATGAGAGGAGGGCTCTTGTTCTTCAATATCCCCAAAGGAGCACCCTTGCTCAGGCTCACCCAACACAAGGCAAGGAGCAGGTGAGTGGGGCAAAGTAGCATCACCCTCAAAGAACCTCTGTTTGCTCAGGGTGTACTAAGAGGCCTGGCCTTGAACCCTAGTGCTCCCAGTCACCTGATGTGTGTTTGGGGGCAACTTATTGTCCCTCGTGGGGTCTCAGTTGCCTCATCTCAAATATGAGGCAAATAATTCCTCCCCTTCCTCCACAGAGCAATTTGGGAAACTCAATGACATAATATGTGTAAAAGTATTTTTTTTAACGTGGCAGGCACTGTCCAGGAGAAGGATACCTTGCCACAGGGGGTGACTGGGCACCACTGTATGTGGCCAACACGGCACAGGCGCTCAGCTCAGACCAGTGCCAGCCATGTCACCTGGGCCAGGCCAAGTGGGAACAGCCCATCACAAACCTTCTGGGCTGTTGGAGAGACTGTGCTGTGCTTTCCTTTGCCCTCTCCCATAGATTTTTCTTCACATCCCCACAGCTACTCTCCGAGGCCCCCCAGGAACTCCAATCCCCAACCCACCAGTAGGGTGAGGGCAGCTGGTATCTTGAGCAGGGCTGAGGACCACCCAAGGACACTTAGAGAAGTGTGGGAAGGGCTCACCCAACCCGAGTCAGGCTCCACCTCAGTGAGAGTCATCAATCTGGCCTGAACCAGCCCTGGTTGGAGACCCCCGGCCCAGGCCGGGCCCCACTCTGGGCAGGCAGTCAAGCAACAGAGGCCCCATCTGATCCAGGCACTTCCTTTGGTTAATGAGAAACCAAATAAACAGCCTCTGCCCCAGCTGGCTCCTGGAGCACCCCAGCCAGGCCCAGCCCTGCTCCAGCACAGCCTCCCTTCCCTCCCCCTGCAGATCCCGTGGCTCTGTGGCTCTGTGGCTCTCCGGCTCTCCTCCGCCTTCATTCTCCATGCACTTCCCACTTCCCTCGCAGCCCAGCCTGCTCCTTGGCTGGTTCACTGGGGCTTCCTGCTCTGGATCACAAACTAACCCTCCCCTTCCTTCCTCCTCCTCCTTTCCTCCACTGCCTTCTTACCCATTTTTAGCTGCTGGGATCTCACTTGTGTTCCTCTCCTGACATCTGTCTTAGCCATCTCCACCGGGAATCTCCCCCTTCACCACCACCACCACAAGACCTACAGGCTGCTCCAGGCTGGAGTGGGAAGGCCCAGGCCCTGCCAGTTGGGGTCTCTGCCTTGCAACTGAGGTCACACTCTCTTCAGGGCCCTCAACACACTGTCAGACCTCCAGCCTGTGGGAGGTAGACCCGGCACTCAGGGCTGCCAGTCAGAAGCCCCCAAGTATGCCATGGTGAGGGTTTCGGTGTGGCCCAGCTCTGAAGACAGGGGATAGAAGATTTTTCTGGCTGACAAGTGAACTGGGCAGCCTGAAGTAATCCCAGTACCCAGTGGGCTACAGCTGGGAGCCAGCTCTTAGGAAGTTATTTCTATCCACCTCCAAGAGCTCTGAGGCAGGGCAGGGCTGGGCCTGCCAGTAGGTCCCAGATCTAGTCCCAGCCAGGTGGTGGCAGTACTTGTGGACACACCCAGGTCCCCATGGGAACAACCCCTCCCCCATCCACCCTCTCCAGTTGAGCCTAGTGCCCGACTGGGCAGATAACCCTAACCCTATGCCACAGAGGTGACAGAATGGAGAGGGGGAAGTGATCGGAGGCTCCATAAGAGTAAGAGGACAGAGAAACTTGGCAGCAGAGCAGGATGCAGCATAGAAGAGCTGAAACCCCTTGTTCCACTAGGACAGCCACCCTCTTCCCATTTTCTGTTTTGGACACAGAAAATCTCTCAATCTCTCAATCTCTCTCTCTCTCTCTCTCTCTCTCTCTCTCTCTCTCTCTCTCTCTCTCTCTCTCTCTCTCTCATACTCACTCATACTCTCACACTTCATTCCCCAACATCACGACACCATTTTACACCCATTTCTCCATGTGGTTAATTTTTTTTAGTTCTCATTTTTTCTAAGAAAAAAGCAACAAGAAAATAATTCAGAGTTTATACAAAACATCTTTACATTATTATTTTTTCCAAAAAAGACTAGTATTTACACAAATGGCAACAGAAACAAAAACAAAAAACCCTTCCAACTGCCACCTGGAAGGGGCTGGCTGTTCTGCTCCCTCTCTCTCCCACCTGGCACTGGAGTAGGCAGCTGGCCAGGAGGCAGTGTGGAGGTGGATGGTGTAAGGCCCAGCTCCTTCCATGGCCACTCTGGAGCGCCTGCAAGGCGCACTCAAGTGGCAGTCTGTTAGCAGCCGTGCTGGCAAGGAGCCGGGGTCAAAGTGCACGGCGTGCTGGCCCAGCCCTGGGTTGCCTCTTCCTATTTCCAGGCCCCAGCCCAAGATTGGGGGCCAATGAGAGCTGGGTTGGGGGGAGCACCCACCTGTGCTAGAGCCCAGAAAAGGAGCAGGCCACCTGGCCTTATACCCGCTTAGGTCTCTGCCCTGGGCCTCTGTCTCCCCACTGGGCCAAAGGGGCCAAAGGGGGCCAAAGGTGAGGAGAGAACAGGGTGGGAGGAAGGAGGAAAAGGGAGAACTCCCAGCTCTGCAGGGCAAATAGCCACCTGGGCACCTCACCTCCCTCCACCCCCCATGAGGTCATCTGCCTGCAGCAGCTCTCCTGTTCCCCAGGCAACAGCCAATTAAGACGTTAATTACCGTGAGAGTGAGGGAGGCAGGAGATGCCCAAGAATCCCACAAGGAAGGAATTTTTTTTTTTTTGGTGGAAGGGTGGCAGCCACTACCCCATTGCCAAGATCAGCTTTGTAGCAGAAGGGTCGGAAGGGGAGGGTGAGACACCTTGTCCAATGGTACTGTCATCCTCGCTCAGGGGCAAGAGCAGCCCTGGCCTGTCTCTCCCACCCCCATAACAAGGGGTTTATAAAAGAAATACCATCCTATGCTTCCTGCCCCCAGCCCCTTATACTGGGCTGAGCCAGGCTCAGAAAGCCTGGGGAGGGGCTGCCTTTTACATTTTTCTTCCAAAAAAAACAGATGAAAATGAGTCGACAGCTAAAAATCGAACACAAAAACATTAAAAACAGTGATGATAGTGGACAAGCAGTCCTGGGAAGGGGAAAAGGGGGCAAGGGAGACAGGGCCAGGGGCATCCCCCTGCCTGCTGTCCATCAGTGTCCAACCCTGCCCTCCAAGAAGGGGTGCCCCCACAGAGCCCAGAGGCCTGGCCAGAGGGGGAAGGCACAAGAGCATGGGGGCTGGGGGCACAAGCACCCCCTCCGAAGCCCAGGGGCAGGGCAAAAGGGGGATTATAAAAGCCAAGAAACTACAAAACTAAATACAAAGGTGGGCACAGCTGGCAAGGGGAAGGGCGTGGGGAGAAAGGAAAGGTGCAGTCCCAGCCGACTGTCCCTCAGGGCCTGAGGCTGCGCCGGGCTCTCAGACCTTGTAGTAGATGTTCGCTGGGCTCTGGGGCGGCATCTCCTGGACGATGTAGACAGGGTGCCCGTAGTCCCCACTCACCTTCTCATAGTGGGGACAGTAGTTATTCTCTGTAGTCCGTAAGGGGATGATGATGTCGCTGGGCTCAGTGCCCGCTGTGCCACTGCCCCCCTTGGGACTGGCCAGGGTGCTGAGCGAGAGGGCAGGTGCCCGCTGCTGCGTGTGCTTGCGGTGCCGCTTGCGCAGCTTTAGTAGCAGAACCGTCAGGAAGATGATGATGAGCAGAAAGATGACACAGCCGGCACCCACGGCCGCAAATAGTGCCACCTTGGAGTTGAAGAAGCTGTCGGGGTCCCCGCTGCTGCCTCCACTCCCCACTGAGCCACTCTTGTCCTCCTGGTTCACAGTCTCTGAGGAAGGGAAAAGAGGGGAGGAACAATCAGGGGCACGTGGCAGATTTCAGGCTGGGCCCCTTCCTGCTTTTCTTCAGAGACAGGGCCTGAAAGGGCAGCAGGCAACAGATCTGTGCTCCAAAAGACCCCTGTGTACTCACCATGCTTGCCATCAGAGTCACCCAGGGAGCTCCGACCACCGGGGGCCTGCGTGGCCATGTTGATAGTGTTGTCTGCCTCATTGCTGGGCCGGCTAGTAGTCAGCTGCTCAGGTGTCACAGCATTGGGGTCTGTAGGAGGGGACCGGACAGGTAAGAGGAAGGGACCCCATCAGCATGGGGGCCTCAGTCATCCCAGATGGGCCAAGTGTGACCTGTATACCAGATGTCAGCTACGCTAACTCTATTGTCCCTCCCCTACTCCCAACACACCCACACCCAGTCAGGTACATCTGCTGCAAAGGCCTAACCAGGGGCCCTCAGACCAGGCACTCACCTTGCCCGACCTTCATGACGATCTTCATGGTGCGTGTGCGGCACACACCTCCCTCCCGGTTCTCCAGTCCCTCCAGGCTCCCATTGGATGTAGCTGCAGCAAGAGGCCAGCACCATCAGGGGGAGAGACAGGCATGCCAGTATTACTCAGAAACCCTAGTGCTGCCTTAGCCTCCATCAGGACAGAGCTGGGAGGTAGAGGGTGGCAAGCAGCCCCCACCTACTGTGACTCTTTCTACTTCTCTCGCCCACAGGAACTGAGCAGCCAGCTCTATCCAGCCTTGCCAGGAACTAGCCCATCCTCAAGGGTGCTGGTCATAACCAGGCCCTGGCCATTCTTTCTCAGTGGACACTAAAGTGTGTCTTCTCATTGGGCAATGTTGCTCAGATGCAAAACAATGAGAACTGGCATCTTGAGGGAGGCTTCTACAAAGACGGGAAGGAATCCCAGATTTGGGGTCAGGAGAACTGGGTTGGAGTCCCAATCCTATCCCTAACTGCCTGTGTGATCTAGAGCAAGAAGTCCCTTCCCTTCTTGGGGTGGCAGTTTCCCATGAAGAGACAGGCCGAATAGCTGGCTGATCCCGAATGGCTCTGCCAACTCTGCTATTCCTAAGATTAGATCTTAGGTGGGCAAAGAAAATAAGAGAGAGAGAGAGTACCACAAATTGGAGTCCTCTCCCACTCAACTCCTAGAGCCAAGGCGAGCTGGCAGTGAGCCCTTGATGAATATTGGGCCAGAATTCCAAGGCCAGGCTGGGAGGGGCACATTCCCATCTTCAAAGCAGACCAGATCAGACAGGGCCCTAACTGTACGCACTCTCACTGTACTACTTAGAAGCCGCCACTGCTACAGGACAGGACAGAACCCCACGATGAGCAGGGACTCACAGGTAATGTAGTAATCATGGTGCTTCTTAAACTCCAGGCCCATGTAATTGGGGCTGAACTCCTGGAACTTGATGGTGAAGCGGATTTCCTTCTCTGGCCGATTGCAGGTGACCAGCACATTGGGGTCAAGCACAGTGCTGCAGGCAGCCGCCTGCTCAGGCCGAACCAGGTATAGCTTGTAGTACTCATAGGGCCGCCCTGCTTCTGCTCGGGGACAGATGATGTCCAGCTTGTCTCCAATCTTTGGGTAGATCACCAGGCCCTTCCCACTCAGGAACCTGCCCAGAAGGGAAGAGGGGGTCAGCCTCAGGGTTGGGGTTTTCAAGCTCTCTCCTGAGCCAGGGGAGCAGACAATGTGGGCCGGGCTAGGCCTCCTGAGTGAAAACGGCAAAACAGGAATTCTGCCTTTCCTCCATGCTTGGGCTGGGGGTGGGGAGAGAGAACCACACTGCCAGCAGGGTGTGGAGGGGGTGGCCCATGGGCAAGGCTGCCAGGCTTTGACTGCTTGGCAGGGTGGGGCACTGCCTAGCTGGGGGAGCCCTTTGTCCTAATGTGGCATTTCCGCAGGGGGTTGACGTGGCCAATGGGCTGGGTACCAAGGTGTCAGGCCTGTGCTGCCTGGAGGTGGCAGCCCAATCCTCCTCCCATTGCCATCACACTCACATTCCTTCACAGACACTGCTAGCACCTCCTCTGCACACATGTGCGTATGTGCGTGCACACACACACAAGCCCACACATGCCTTAGCCACTGCTCCCAGCCAATGGCTAGGGGAGCTCAACCTGCCTGAGACCCATACCTTCTCCCCCAGCCTTGCTAATCTTGGGCATGATGAGAAGATAGAAACAGGCATCTCCTGGAGCCCAGGGGCAATGGGCACAGTCTCTGGCTGGGTGCTGCTCCATACAGATCTGCCCACTCCCCACTCACACCGCCTGGTGTCCTATCTGGACACATCTCACCCTGGCATGCAAGAGCCTGAATCCCCAAACTTAACCACTGTCACTCCTAAGAACAGAAGTCGGGGCCGAAGCAGAGACAATAGATCACATAACATAGGGCCCCGAGAACCTCCCTCATGTGTGTTCTCATCCCCCCACCTCCACACTGCCTCTGCTCCAGATCCTGAGAGATGGGCAAATGCCATCTGATCTGGGTTGGTCTTCTACTCCAGAAAGCCAGGCACTGAGGAATACCAGGGGCAGGGCAGCTGCCCAGGGCCATCCATTCACTTCCCTCTGTCCTTGCCCGAGCACATAGTAAAAAAGTGGTGCTCTCTTGGCCACCTCTGAGCCTGGTTGAGCTGGAGTGGGGAGCTAGGCAGTACCATATAAGAGAAAGAAGACAGACTTTGGAAACAGACAGACAAGACCCTTACTAGTTCTGTAGCCTTGAATGTGCTGCTGATTCTCCCTGAGTTTCTGTTTCCTCCCTCACAAATTGCGGGAGGTAAGATCACTCCTCCCTAGGGGTATAGAGGAGAGGTGTAACGGCACACACAGAGCACCTAGCACACAGTAGGCCCTCATCATGTTTGACTACAAGAGGCAGGCCGCTAGAGACTGACACCAGTCTTGTTTCTTGGGTGGGGTGGATAAGAAGAAAAGATGTGGCCCCATCTTGAAGGGCTTTACTGCCTGGTGGGTCAGAAAAGTAAATGGCCAACACTGTAGCCATAGACAGTGCCAGTAGCTTATGTATGAGGAGAGTAGTTCAAACAGCAAGGGCTGGAGGCAGAGAGTGGAAGGAACACGATGTCAGAGATGGGTCTACAATAAGAGCAGGAAGAAAGAGAGTCCTGGGTGATGTATAAGAAGACAACGCACAGCAAGAGTGGACAGCATTGATTTGGGGGGAGGATGAACTCATAATACGACATACAGATGATGTATTACTGGATTGTACATCTGAAACTAATGTCACCCGATACAGTCAACAAAAAAGTAAAAATAAACAGATGATTGATTAATTAAAAAAGAGTGAACAGCACTGGCTGGGACACAAAACCCAGGGCAGTGACTGGTAGAAGAAGAGGTGGAGAAGCTCAGCGTGAGGCAGGCTCTGAGGGTCACAACACAAACTGTGGGCTTCATCTCCCTGGGGACAGACCTTCTAGCAGGAAGGACAATGAAGGGCTGGAGGCAATACTTCATGAGAATGAAGCCAACAGTGGAAGAGCATAGCTGCACTTCCTCAGGTTATGCGTTCCACAGTGAAGACTTCAAGGTACATGGGCCAACAGGGAGCTCAGTGTCCTCACCCAAAGGAGGGAAATGACAGCCAAGGAGCAGAGTAGGGCAACTAGGCCAAGCAGATGAAGGACATGTAGAGAGGCAGCCCTCTCTTCATGTTGAGTGAGGCTCCACCAAGCCGGGGCCTACCATCTTGCTGTGTGGGACGGTGAGAGCCACAACGAGGTCTCCCCCTTGGTACCTAACTTTACTGCACGCCAGAGGACCAAAAAGGGAGCAGGCATGGGATGGGGGTATACATAAACATTTCAGAGGGAACGTCCCCACCCTGTGCACCATAAAAAGCAAAGAAGTTTCACCAAAGCCCCTATAATTCCCAAGGTATTTTTCACTTTCCAACCCTCACACTGGTTCTGTTCAGACAGCAGGTTAGACAACTTCTAATACCTTAGAGCCAAGAGGAAACTTCGAGACCCACTGAGTCCAGGCTCTCCAAGCGAAGGTATGAGTGATCAGATGAACGTTTCCATGGAAGGGAGGCACTCACAGACAAACCCAAGGGGACAAAATTCACCCAGGATGTTCACCCCTAGGGAGTCTAAGAACAGTTTGCACAGCTGCACCTCAACAAGACCCTCCCTGGGCATCACAGCAGGAACATAGAGGGCATGCAAAGGAGTACAGGCCAGCTCAGCTTTCTAACCACCTGGTCCTGGCTTACTCACCAGGGTGTCCTGTCTGCCCTGTGCAGTCTCCCATCCCCACTGAGGATGTGGAGCCCTGGAACTGGAAAACAGGGCTTCCAGCTACTCATGGTTACCTGGAACCCAAGACATGGTGGGAACGGATGTCTCTGTGGTAGGTGGAGGTGAGGGGAGAAAAGAGGACTATTGCCTCTGACACCCCTCAGACTCTCTTCAACCTCAGTGAGCAGAGTTCATAAATATTCATCAGTGCATTTGCATAGCAGCTGGTGGAGGAAAACTTACCTTCCTCTCAAGTGCAGAAGGGAGAGGAGACTTGTGTTCCCTGACTCTGACCCCCATCATCATGCCTTATCAGCACCTTCCCCATCACTGGAAAAACTGCTTTTTGCCCTATGAGAGAAGCCCAAGAAAGGGGCAAGGGGCCATTAGGGCTGCCTGTGTAGCCAGTGAGAGAGTGAGGCCATGAAGCCAAGCACAACACTAGTCATATTGTACAGGGGGATCCCACAGGTGTCATCTCACACTCACCAAATTAGGAGTAGGGGCAGAAGAGGAGGAGGAAGAGGTCCTCAAGTTAAACTCTCTATCCTCCACTTTTCAAAAGCTACTACTGTGCCCATCCATTATCAAGTCAAGCTTCCCTGCCTGGGGCCACCCCCAGACAATGCCCTTTTCTGGAAACTAAGGGGATTGACATGGCCCAGCAGGAAGCCTGAAGCAGGTCGTCATGGTTACCCCTGAGGCCTTCCCCTCTTAGCATCTGATAGCCCCAGGACCCCAGTGAGCCACCCCAGGGAGTAAAAGGACTTAGAAGAGGCAGCCTGAGCAGTCCAGCTCCTGCTTTGGGGCCTGCCTTCTCCCCTGCATCCTAGTCCGAGTCTCTCCCACAGCCTTCCTACTGAACTCAGAAAAAGTAATCCTGGAATAGAAGAAGCCTGAAGGGTCTGGGCAGTAGCCTCCGAGGCCTGGACTGGTCAGGGGCCGACTGCCCCCTGCTTCTTTTGTCCAGCTGAGTGCCTGTCAGCCCATACAGGCACAATCTCCAGTGGGGAGAGCTTACAGTATGGGGTTGTACCCAGAAAGCTGCCTGTGTCTGACCAGATCTACACTTCCTTTCTCCTCATCCTTACCTCAGGATCTTAGAACCTGTGGTCAGACAGTGGCCAAAGACAGAGCCTGGTCCCAGGCCATGCTAGTCCAAGGCTGGTAGAAGACTCTAGCCACAGCCTTGACTGGGTGACCCCAGCACCACCATACCTGCATCCCACCCCATACCCCAGCGTGACAGAACCAGTGGAGGACAGACCCCAAGCCAGAGCTCAAGTCTGCTCTCATCCCAGCAAGGGCGGGGAGCCCCCAAATTAAAGGCTCCTCTTTCACTCCCCCAGCTCCACCCAGCCCCTGAGGCGGCTGAAGCAGGCCTGGCGTGTCCCAGCAGTGCCCGCCCAGGCGTGGGTGGGCAGGAACAGCAGCTGGGTCCTCACACACACACACACACACACACACACACACACACACAGCACTGTTGGAGGCAGGGAAGCCAGGAGAGTCCCACAGGAAGTCACCCTCCCCACCCACACTGGACTATGCCCTCCTGTCTGCCCCACCTGACCAATGCTATAGGGTCCACTAGAGACTTAACCCTCCCTTCCTCAGTGTCTGCTTTCTGTGGGGTCCCTGAGAGGAAGATTCCTAGCCCAGAGAAGAAGCAAAGGTGCTGTTCAGAGCTCAGGAGGGAGGGTGCCAAGGAGCAAGTTGGCTGCCTCTGGTTCAGGTCACCGGAGCAGGCTATCTTCAGAGGTAGGCCCAGCAAAGTCAAATGAGGAAGTCAGAGTACTGCTCATCCCACGCAGGCAGGGCCTGAGTCACAAGGACAGATGCACGCACACCTGTGAGGTGAGAGGGGGACCCAGGGGCAGGGAGCCTGTGCCTCTTTCCAAACTCCACCTTGAATTCCCATCTCTGCTAGAGTCCAAGGCAGCAGAATGGCGTGGACAGATGGCACACAGCACAGTTCTACCCCTATGGGCTGACTGACTCTAGCAGACAAGTCATTTCCCTTTTCTGGGTGTATGCCTCCTCATCTGGGAAATGGGGGTGATTCCAACTTCCCAGGGCTGTTTGGAACATCCGATGAGCTCACATATGAGGATGCTTGTGAGTAGCAAGGCGCTGCCTGTCAGCACACCAAGTACAGTGCTATTTAGAAGTAAGAAGCTTACAGTGCTGGCTGCTAGCACCCCCACCCAAAACGACTGCCATACCAACACACCCCGAATGGGCTGCTGTGGGGCACGGGGCAAGGAACCCCAAATGTAGCTGGTAAGCATCCCCCATCTCAGCTGCCCTAATAATCACAGGGTGAGCTCTCCCCCCAAACCTCCACCCCCCCAAACCTGGCATTCTCCTGGCAACCAGCAGCCTCCTGGCTGGCCCACCATTTCTGTAGTCCCAAACCCAGATAAACCACAAGGCACAGTAGTATCCAGGGCCTGCCCATCATCACCCACTGAGCTGGTGAGGCAGTGGAGAGCCTGAGGGGAGAAAGGGGACCCTTGATTCAGCCCCCAGACCCACAGGCCCTTCTGGCCCTGGCCTGGCTGCATGGGGTGGAGGTGGGGAGGGAGAGAAACAGGGAATTCAATGAGCTGCTGGGTTCCCATCACTCTCAGGCCCCCACCTGTGGCCAATCAGCCACAGAGTAGAGGAGGTCAGGTCCCTAGCCGCCCCGGAAAGGGGCCTCATAAGCTGGCCTCCCCAGGACTGTGAGCTGGAACAGCTGTGAGGGGGCTGGGGACAACACTTTGGCTTAGTGCAGGCAAGCCTGGGTTGGGGTCTGCAGCTGCCCCCACCCATGCTAGATGGAGTCAAGGGTCCTGGACGCCAAGCTGAACACCCACCCCCACCCCGTTGTAGGGAAGGTGTAATGTGATCTCAGGCATATTCCCACTCCCTGGAGGTGGGGGAACCTGAGTGGGGGGCAAGAAGGGGTCAGAATGGGACTGAGAGACTGAACTGCAGCAGCTGGACTTGGCTGAGGACTCAAGTGTGAGGTTTGCCGGCTGCCCCAAGCTCTCAGGGGAAGAGGCTGGGGGAGGGGAGCTGCCCTGGGACCTTCTATAACAGCCCCCCACCCAAGTGCAGGCACACACTCTGGTTCTTCCCAACATCTAGTGGGACCAAACCCACCTCCCCACGCTGTGCCCATTGGACAAAGCTGACAAGAGGGGCCATTGAGGCAGAAGCTCTTGCCACCCAGGGTTTACCACCCTGAGAGGCCCCAGTGCCAATGTGGAAAAGAAACTGGGAGTCTTGAGTCGGCCCTTCCCACTCCCCTCTGCCGGTCAGGTCTCCGGTGCGCCCCGGAACCTGGAAACATACCTCTAGCCTCACCGCTTCTTTATTTTGATTTTTTTTCCCAATGAGGAAGCAATTAAGCAGGTTTTATAAGCGCTGGGAGACTTTGGGGAGGGTGGTTGCCAGCTCCTGACAGGGCCGAGGAGACAGACCAAAAGCCGGGAGGAAGAGGGGAGGGAAGAGAGAAAATGAGCCTGTGAGGGAGAGCACGGGCATGTGCGAGAAACAAAAGGACTTGAGAAAAAGAGACAGAGAGTGACTAAGAGTGAGAGGGAGTGTGAGAAAGAGGGAGAGCTGGTGAGACTGGCTAGAGAGGGGAGGTGAGCCCGGATCAGAGGGCAGAGAGGGCCAACTGACACGGACCCGAGAGGGAGAACTCAGGCCAGAGGCACAGAGGGACAGAGGGACACGGACAGAGCAGCAGAGTGAGACTGTTTATTTGAAAGGCTGTGGCAGCCGGAAGGTTGGGCGCGGTGGCAAAGGCAGCCCCCAGAGCTCCAGGGGAGTGGAGGGCAGTGCCTCCCTCCTGTCTGTCTTCTTGCTCCCCCCAAATGACGGCTGCATTCCAGACCCCTGAGATGGAATGGGGCTCGGGGCAGGCGGGGGGCCTGCAACGCTGGGGATACAGGACCAGTACCCAACCATTCCCAGAATCTGCTCAATTATAGGATGGAATTCATGCAGGTCCAACTGAGTCCTCAGCCATCACCCCCACCCCACAGGATGCCTGCACTCGGCTTGAAGTGGGTACAGTGGTGTCAGACCTCAAAAACCTGTAAACCAGTCCAGGGCACTTAAAGGCTCAAAACACAAAAAGGAGGAAGCTCAAAGAGATCTTGTTTCTCCCAGCTCCACCCCCCCAACTCTGCAGGAGGGCTCCCTTCCAGCTGTGGAGCCGCCTGCTATCTCTGGTTAGAGACCCGAGAGAGCAATTAGGTCACTCCCATGAGCCCCTATGATGGGCTACCCCAGGCGGCTTTCAGCTCTCCCAGCTCAAGAGGGAGCATTTCCAGCCTCCGCCCTTACAGGGGAGAACTGGGCACTTCACAACCCTTCTGCCTGGGCTCAGCGGCCCAGGGCCCCCCAGATCATTTTGAATCCCTACTGTTAGGAGAGTGCTGTGCCGGATTTGGCTTCGGGTAGGGGAGAAAGTCTTGCTAATCCCTTTCTTGTACCAAAACATGGCCCTCTCCCTTGACCCTGGTTTAGCTACCCCACCAACCAGTTAATAGGACCCTACCTTAACCCAAGGGGAAGAGAACGGAAGAGGCTGTCTTCTCCCACTCCAGGGCCAAGAGGGACATGTCCCTAGGACCTAACAGGCTGAAGCAGGCAGGAGCCCGACAAGTTAGTGGGGAGCCCAGGAGAGTGGACAGGAAAAGATTTCAGATACAGGAATGGGAGAGCACAGACAGGACAGGCCAAGGCCCCCACTTTCCCATTAAGTGGACAATATCTGCACACTGTGGGGACCTCAAGAAAACAGGAAGGAAGAGCAATTTTAACCCTGGGTTCCAACCTGAGTCCTGGATGCCAAAAGGGAAAGAGGTCCAGAGGTCACCACACAGCCCCATCGACTCCCCACTAACAGCCCAGAAACCAGTGAGCCACCGCCCTGAAGGGTGTGTGTTGCTGGCGGGGGGGGAGGGGGGGGGTGATTGTGAAGGGGAAGGAGGAGGGAAAAAAGAAAGAATCTCCTCTACATAGCTGCTTCCCCAACCCCTTGGGGAAAACTACGCACAGATTCCCAATCTGAGAGACACAGGGTGAGGGCCAATGGACCGCCTGGGCAGGAATCCTTCAAACCCTTCACTCCCCACCCACCTCCTTCCCAGGCTGAGCCGCACTCTCCTCCCAGGAGCCCTCGAAGCTCTGCCACTGGCTCCACTGGACCCCCGACAGGCGCGCTGGATCGAACCCCCCCACGCACACCCGCAAACCCCTCTTCCACTCCGCCCCTCTCCACCCGCCGCCTTTGTGAGCCTGGAAGCGGCGCCCGCCCTTCCAAGGCCCGGCAGGGAGAAAAGGGGGGCTAGAAGAGACGGCAAAAGGAAAAGCTAGGGAGGCAAACAGGGAAGAAAGAGAAATGAAAATGGGAGAAGCTGGAATGAATATAGGGGCGCTGCCATCAGCCCCAAGCGCGGGGTCCCACGCCACAGTCCCTTCACAGTTAAACAAACGAGGAACCTATGTTCCGGCCTCATCCCTCGCCCAGGTCAAGCTCGCCCCCCGAGAAGCTCTGGGCGAAAACCACCACGTTCCCTGGGGCCCCAGAAGGGGCTTGCCTTCTCACCACCACCACCACCCAGCTCTCTAGTGCGCTCCCGAGCTCCGGGACTCCCAGCTCCGCCTGGCGCGACCATCTCGACTTGATCTGGGACGTGGCGAAGAGAGGGACCACAAGCCGCGGGGTCACAACCCAGCCAAGTGCCCCCACCCCACCCCGCCGCACCCTGCCCCGCCCGCCCGCAGGAAAACACGCTCGAAAAAGGCAGAGACAAAATGGGGCGCCGCTCCTTTTCCGAACACCTCCACACTCGCACTCGGGGGCGCGCGGCCTCACCCCGAAAGAGTGCCTCCCACCTCCAGGGACCACAGCAGATAAGTTACTCACTTGGGATTGAGGGAGCTCCAGGACACGGGCTCCAGGTTCTTGGCCAGCGGCGTGGCAAGCCGGCACAGCGCCAACACGACCATCGCCACAAGCCACTTGCCGAGCCAACGCTGCCCAGGCCGGGCCATCTTCCTGGGGGCAGGCTGCAGTTCGTGATCCCCTGGCGCCTCCTCAGCAAAGCTCGCCTCGCCTTCCCGTGCCGCGCTGCGCTCCGAGCCGCTCAGGCTCCCATCCTCCGAGACCACTGGCCTTGAAGTGCTCCCCTCCCGCCGGCTTCGGTGTCGCTCTTCTCCGCCCGGCCGGCCAGGAGGACTCACTGGGCAGCCGCCCCCAACCCGGGCATGGGCTATGGCCTGCGAGGGCTCGCTCCCCTGACCTCTCCGCCGCACCAGGCGCGACGGGGGCTCTGCGCCCCCGGGTGCTCCCGCCCGATTCCGCTCTGCTCCCCGAGACTGTTGGGGACTGAGCACCCTTTCCCAGACGAGATCCTCCCACTGGGGACTCGGTGGCCACCCCGACACCTCGACCGTCCCGGGATCGGCGCCCCTCGGAAGAAGTAGGAGTCTCCCTACAACTGGAGCGAGGTCCTGGGGCTCCCGCCTGGGTCGCCCTGACACGGGTTCCGTTCCTCCAGGCCACACTGGGACTCCGGGCTCCGCGCCCCCCGACAGCTTCTACTTCAGCGCGGGCCCCGCTCAGTGCACTTAGAAGATCGGGGAGATGCGGCCGAGCGAGCCAGTCCCATCAGTTTACGCCTCTGAAGCCTCAGCAAGGTGGCCAGGCAGCCGGGTCGCCGAGTCCTAGCTCCCCAGCGATTGCGCCCGAGGGTCTGCGGCGGGTGCGAGCCTCACACACCTCCCACTGCTGTCCAGCGCGCATAGACTCCCTCCGCTGCCGCTGAGCTGTCTACTCCCTGGCTCAGGCGAACGCAAGGCCAATCCTACTGCTCTTAGCCAATAGCAAGCTCCGTTACGGGGTCCTTGTCCCGTACCACGCCCCCAGAACAGGAACGGGGAGGGGCTTCAGGGAGCTCTTAAGGACGCCGCGCTGTCGATGGCACCAATCTGAGTGTGCGGCTCCTGCGGTTAGGGGTGGGTCCCACCTAGTCCTGTTCCCAGAGCGCTCACCCCGTGGGAAGTTGGCGCTCCTCTAGAGCTGTCGGCCTCTTCTCCCCAAGTGCCTGGTCAACACTCCGACCCACTGACCTGGGCCACACAAGCCCTGTTACAAGTATCCCGGGAAAGTAGTACTTCCATTCTCTTTTTGTTTTTTACACACGCGAGCCCTGAAGTCCTGCTCTGTGCTCAGTTCTGTGGCAAGGAGAGCCTGTCTGCTCGCGGGCCAGTCTCCCGTAAGGCTCCGGTGGCCATTCCTCCTTCCGCCCTCGCAATACAGTGTCCGCTTGCACTTGGACTCAGAGCCCTGAACACATTACAAACGGATAGCGCTGGGTGGTGGAGATTCAGAGGAGCTGAATACGAGATCCTTGGGGAGGTTGAGTTTTTCACCCCTAGGGACCAGGCCTTCAGAATTTCTGATTTGGGGGAGAGCCCTAGGAGTCCAGACTTAGAGTCTTGTCTTGTCTGCAGGCACAAGCAAGGCCTCGGGATAGGCCAGAGGGGATAAGAGGGCACCTTGATAAAGAAGACACCTCGAGGGCAAAGAGGAAAGGGCGCAGGGCAGGCGCCTTTTGAACAAGCAAAAGAGGGCGTTCCTGTCCCGAGACACTGGACTCCAGCCCCTCCCGGCCTCGCCATCTGGGTCTTTGTCTCTCAGCCCTGGCCCATTCTCCCCGCCCCTCCTCGCTTCCTTGCTTAAAACTTTGGCTCCATCCCACAGCTCAGACCCTCCCGGTCCGACCCGCTCGCCCTAGTCGGACCCTAACAGATGCACTCATGTGCTAATGTCTCCCCCTGCTGGTCTTTCATAGCACTGCGGGCGCACGAGACAAACTGCTCTCACTGAGCAGGAGCGTGGCACACACAAGCCTGGCACACGCGTTTGAACACAAGACCTGGAACAAACGTAGTGATCTTGACAAGAAACGAGCCCCAGTATGGGGAAGAAGAGAAAACACAGGAGAAAATTCTGAGTTTGGGGTTGGGTTTGGGACTGCCAAGGATAAGAAGTTCCCTTCTTTTATGGAGATAACTAAGTGAGGAACCATTTGAGGCAAGGAAGTACTCTACCATTTATACAGTTTCATGCCTTTATGTCACATAAGTAGGAGGCTGAACTACTGAGTCTCTCACTATTTCCTCTGATGATCTCTTTGACTGTGGAGTGGACCCCCATTTGGCAGAAAATATAAAAGGAGAAGCTGGGCCCCTCCTACTCTCAAGGACATGGCCTTCAGAGTGAGAGAGATCTGGGTAGATAGGGAGGAAGGAGCTGTGTGGAGTCTCTCAGATCCAAGGTGGGCCCCTTACTGGTGAGTGAGCAAAGAGAGACAAGAACGAGATGCAAGGGCACACCAAACTCCAGCTTTGAGACTAGGATCCTCCCAGATACATGGCAGGACATCAAAACAGCCTGCCACTTACTGGGTACTGACTGTGTGCCAAGAACTCTGTTAGATGCATTTCCTTTCCCAATCCTTTAAAATGAATTCCACTAGCCCCATTTTACATAAGAGGGAAACTAAGGCTCAGGGAGGAGAAGTGACTCATCTAAGGTCACATAGCTGCTTGGTGGTGGGAACAGGATTTGAACCCAGGCTTATCTGTCTCCAGAGCCCATGCCCATTCCCCTTTACCATACTGACTTGCCACCTTTCCAACCCCTTCTAGCTTACATGCTGACTTAATCCACTCCCAGTTGAAAGCTGGTTCGTGCCTGGAAAGCAGTAGCCTTCAGGATGGCCAAGACCCTACTCTTCACTCACAGTTCTCCAAGAGGTTACTAGGCCTAGGAAAGTTCATCTGTGTCCCTGGCCACATCCCCAAGGGCCTGGCTAAAATCCCCACTGTGAACTCCAGAACCAGCCTCAGAGTCCACTTCCCACCTTCCGAGTACCCCTTGGGAAGGAGGTGAACCCAAGACCAGGTGTGGGATGAGGAAGATGAGGCTCTGCTGCTAGGCTGGGAAAACCAGGGAAGGCAGAAGCAATTTCTGAGGGTGCCAACGCCTAATCCTGGGTGGGGAGGGCAGCAGAGGAAAGAGAAAAGAACTCTTTATGTCCAGGCCTGCTCCACACACTGCTCACCCGTGGTCATGGCACAGACTTTCTGTCTCAACCTGTCGACCCCAGCTACGGGGGCCTCAGTACCAGAGCTGGAACTCCTCCCTGCCACAACTAGGGCTGCTGACTCTGCGTTTCCACCCCCTGCCTCACCCTAGCAGGGCCTCGGATGTAGTGATTCAGGCCCCTGAGGTAGGGAAAAATTACTCCCCAAGGGAACCCGAGACAAAGTTAGGATCTGTGTGGAAGGTGGTCCTTCCCTTGTCCAAGCCCACGGTCCCTCAACTTTCAAGTTCTCCAGTGTTTCCTGAGCACTGAACCTGTGCTAGCCTCTGAGCTGGGCCTGACCTGTGACCTGCAGAGGAACCCTACCGAGCCTCCCCTTGGAGGAGCTCCAAGCAGTCAGAAATCAGTACATGGGGGCCCATGAGCCCAGGGATGCAGAACAACTGGCCACCGAGGGCGGTCTCAGATACCATGCCCTGAGCTCAGCTTCCCACACCTATGGGATGCAGGGGGTATAAGCTTCTGAGCTGCAGATTTCACTTCACCTCTGTGTGCTTTTGTTAACTCACTTGTAACCTGGAGTTCATGCCTCCTTCACAGGGCTGTGGTGAGGGGTGAATGAGATAATGCACGTAAAGGGCTTAGCATCATGCGTGGCCCACCACAGCACTTACTAAATGGAAACTATTATTCCTCCACAGAGCCTTCCACAGAGACATGCTCCTTCCCAGTCACACACGTTCGCACCTGTTCACACACGCTTTGTGGGCCATGCAAACATTTTTCAGGCTCTCTGATGTTCTTACACACATCCACATTCATACATGAACTCTCAGTCTTTCTCACATACCCATTCACACCACACCAGGTAGCAGGCCTGGTTCCTGCCATCATGGAATGCACATTTTCTTATGTCACTGTCACACACACATGCATGAACATACATACACACCCTTGATTTCTGGGGCCCTTGACCTCTAGTTGCCTGCCTTGCACTCTGATGAGGAGTGAACTAACTCACCTAGATTACACAGCCAAGCAGTGGGAAACAAGACTCAAACCTGGGCCATTTGGCTATATGTCATGAGCTTCGACTCCTGATTCTATGCTGATATCCCAGGGTCCTGGCAAGAAGCGTGTGCCAAGGGTTGGGCCCGGCACACCAAAGGGTCAGAGAGCAGAGAGCCCACCCTGCAACGCTAGCAGCCCTGTCTCCTAGCTACAGTCATCTCCAACCTGCCCCAGGCCTCCTGCCTGTCCCCCCAAAGAGCCACTGCCTCTGCCTGCACCCTCCTCACAGGTACACACAGCCACTCCCTACAGGAAGAGGGAAGCTTCCATTTCTTGAACCCCTACTATATACCAGCCATTGTAGCAGGTGCTATAATATTGCCTTGGGTGCTCTATTGTCCTCATTTAATTCTCACAGCAGCCCTGAGGTTGGTATTGATAGCCCTGTTGCAGAAATGAGAAAACGGGCTCCAGGTTCAATCTGGCTGCATCCCCTGCCCTGCCAACCTTGGCCTGCAATGCCCTCTTTTGTGAAGCTGGCTTATTCCCAACACTCTCTTGTCTCCTGTTCTTCCCTCTGCCCCCACCACCCCCCTCAGCTCAGGCCGGTTGGGGTCTGTGTTAGTCCAGGCTGTTCCCCCCTTCCCCACAAATACTTGCTTTTCCCAACTCACTCTATCTCTGGGTCAGGCCCAGGGCAAGCTCAGGGTGGGGCCAGAGCTCTCCCACTCTTCCTTCTCCCCGATCCTGGCTGTGCCACACCTCAGGGCTAGGTCAGATCCAGCCCCAGGGGGATACACCCTGCAAGGTTCATTTTACTGCAGCTAGGACAAGTCCCAGTGGCTGGGGAAGGAGGGGGCTGTCCCAAAGGCTTAAGGTTCAACCAGACTCTCAACTCCCAGCCCCTGTCCGGTCCCTGCCCCAGCTTCATGCCTGGTTTGTGGGTGTTTGCACTGAAATCACTTTGACCTTCCATGTGTCAGCCTGGCTTGGCTCAGGCCATTTGCTGGAAGAGAGCAGGGATACGAGGAGCCCCTCTCTTCCTGAAATGGGCCTCCTCCCTCCTTCTCTCTTTGTCCCCTCCTTTACCCTACTCTGAACTCCTCAAAATTTGTCCCAAGCCCCCCAAACCCCATACATGCAAATGGCCTGCCATCTGGCCCTGAAATGAGCCTAGAATGGGCATCCAAGAGCAACAGTGTAGCTCAGTGGGGCATAACAGGTGGCTGGGACCCTGGGTTCCTTAGAGGCCTTATCTTCTGGCATCCGTGCCCTCCTGTATGTTACTTATCTGGGCTCATCTTCCTGTGGTGGTTCCTCCTGGCCTCTGCTCCCCAGCCCAGCACAGGGCAGCCTGCTGGGGGAAATCTTGCAGCACTCCAGCCCAGCCCACCTGTTGCCTCCGCACTCCAGTTACCTGGGGAATGTGCAAATAGGGGCTGGGCCATCCATCACTGTCAGGGGCTCAGGAATCTGGGGGAGGGGAGCAGCAGCTGTCCCCAGCTGTCACTGACCCCATCCTAGTGCCCTATTTCACAGGGACAGTAGGCCCAGGGAAGGATGATGCTGGCTGGAGAAATGGCATCTTTGCCTACTCTTGCTGCTGGTTCCTTAGTGAACATTCTGGACATGTCAGTCCCTATAAACACAAGGAATAAATTTCTCCTAGAGAAACACCCCAAACAGGGTGAATATTTGGACAACCCAACGAGCAGATGGAAGGGGCAGCTGCTTCCTCATCTCCACATCCCTGCTAGCTCTGACCCTCACTAGCCTATGAGCTAGCTCCGCCCTATCGGGAAAGCTAAAGAACCCGGCTCTGGTTTTCTCGACTGATAAACTCGGGCCTCCTGGGGACTGGACTCAGCTAGCCAGATAACCATAGCAGATGCATGGCACTCGGGCCCACCACCCTCCAGCTGCCCCTGAACTAACCCAGCCAGGATCACCGCTGTGGAAACCTCCCTGGGCTGTTCACCACTTAGTCCACCGTGGTTTGAAGACTCCTTCTCACCCTCAGTAAGGAAAGACCCAGTGCCTGGGCTCTGGTACCTCCCAATGAAGGCCCAGTTTCTTTCTAAGCCTTTCCTCTAGTCTCTCCCTGAAGCTTCCCCCAATCCTATCCCTGCCAGACCTCCACCTCCCCACGGCTGCCCAAGCCAAGGTTGGGGTGAAGCTTCAATTGACAAACCACCCAGCATACTCCTCAGGAGGAAACCAGCCCCACTGGAGGAATAGAAGTCTTCTTGGCCTGGCTTGCTTTTCCTTCCCAGTCCCTTTCCAGGACACAAAGCAGAACCGCTGACTTCCCTGGCCTCATCCACGAGGGGTGGGGGAAGGGGTGTGGAGAGCAAGGGAATTTTCCTCCTTGGATCAGTGTCCTGGGCCAGAATGGAAAAGGCAGAAAACTCCGAGGGCTTCTGAATTAGGGAATTAGGTCTCTAAAGACAGGGGAGGGAGGAGGTAGGATTTCAAAGGTGAATAAATGAGGCATTGGGCAGGTTGCTGAATCAAAGGGGTAGAGTCCCCAAGGAAATCTGGCCCTCTTAGCCTCCCTATTCCTCAATCTCTGTCGACCCCTAGTGGCCTGCTCAATATTTGCATTCCAAAAGCTGGCCCAACTCTGAGCCTGAGCATCAACAATCCAATGGGCGTGGGAGATACTGCCAGCTTTGAGTGCTGGCCTGGGCTGAGCTAAACCAGGCACACCCCTACTCCTCCTCCCCACCCTCCCTCCAAGTACTGGAAAAGCAATCTATCCAGACCATCCTTACTCTACTGCTGGTGATTGTTATTTAGATTTTTATTAGTTTTGTACAAGGGGTGACCCTCCAAAAATGGAATTATCTTCTGGAGGGTGGGCCCCTTGTAATACAGACTTCTCTCACTAGGTAAGTGCTCTAGGAACCCATGTGTATCAGTGTACTAGCTAGCGTTGTTGTGAGAGGCTGTGTTCAGCTTCGGTGAATTTTTTTTTTAAGACTCTTTCAACACCTTTGCCCATTTCATCATGGGTGATTTACAAGCACACCTGCCCACACCTCACTGAGTGTTCAGCAGTTTTTGACCAAAATGGCATGACCCACATGCCTCACCCTCCCTATTCACCAGGTACCTCCATCCACTATGTGCCAGACATTGCCATTACCCTGGAGGGGACACAGGGGTAACTATGACTCAGTCCCTGACAACATGGCATGGTGTGGGCCATAGTGAAGACTGTATGCTCCATTGTGTAGAGGGACTAGCTCTGCATCCTTCCTCCTCACCTCCAGACCATTCTTCTCTAGTTTGATCATTTGACAGAAGGACAGATTGCCCAGCCCAGATGTGCAGTAACCCCAGGTCCCATCACACAAGGAAGCTATGGCCAAGTAGGCAACTCCTATGGACAATGGGCATGTGAAAAATTCAAGAATCCAGAACCACAAAGGGAGAGTCCATCAGAGATTGCTACCACTAGAATACTCAGAGTCTCCCAGGAATCAACATGGGTCAGTTCAGTTCACAAATGCTGCCGAGCCTTGCCTGGGATCCTGGCAGGTGGTGCAATCTGAAGCTTAAAGGAATGGGAGATACCTGAGTTACTTACCCTCACTCCATGCCATGCCCAGTTAGCAAGCAGTCCCAGAATGGCAAGTACCATTTAGTCTGAGGGCCCATCCACCTGAGCCTTTCTCTAGTCTGTGGCGTTCCTGAGCCAATTTGCCTTTCTCTAGCCTAGTGGCCCTAAAGGAAACTGAGGCATCTCACTTCCCCCTCTCCCCTTCCCCAAGTAAGCCACTTACCTGAGAGTCTGTCTTTCAGTCTCTGTTCTTAGGAGCCCTTTGTGCAGAAAAATACCTGCTGGGGCTGGAAAGGAAAAGCTCTTTGGCGGGGCCAGGGGGTTTCAAGGCCCCCCCTTACCTGCCCCCAACACTAGGGTTCTAACAAGACCCTGCCTTGGAGTTGACAACCCCAGAAAGCAGACAGCCTATTCAGTTTCCCAGGCACATTCTGTAAGGGGCAGAGCTTACAGGTTTCAGGCTGGATTTTCCACGCGCATTTTATTAAGGGCTTTTGTGGCCAAAGTGGATGACTGGTAACACCTACTTTTAAAAATGTCCAGAGCAATGGGGGGAAATTGGGACAACTGTAATAGAACAACAATAAAAATAATAATAATTGCAAGATATTAAAACAACAAACACACAAATATTAATTAATTAATTAATTAATTAATTAATTAATTAAAAAGAGAGGGCACATACAAGAATCAACCAATGAGTGCATAAAGGGGTAGAAATACAGATCAATGTTTCTCTCCCTCTTTCTCTCTCAAATCAATACATAAAAAATTTGAAAAAGAAATAAGAATGGCTGAAGGTTTTCCCAGTTTCTTTACAGTTATATGATTTCTTTGTAGCGTGGACTCTCATCTTGTGATTTCAAAACACTTTGTTACACATGAGGACTTCTCCACATTTTACATTCATAGGATTTTTCTCCAGTGTGAGTCCTTTCATATGTTTGTGGGGAACTGGATTATCTGAAGGCTTTTTCACATTTCTTATGTTCATGGGGTTTCTCTGGATTGTGAGTTCTTTCACATCTTCGGGGACCTGAATGCTTGGCTGCATTTTTCACACTGATAGGGCTTCTCTCCTTGTGTGGGTTATTTCACATATTTGAAGTTGAAGAACTAAAGGTTTTCCCATACACCTTACCTTTATAAAGACCTTATGCAGTATGCATTATCATGTCTCTGAATGGTTTAGAGTCAAATGAAGATTTTCCTACATTCCTCACATTTATAGATTTTTCTCTCCATTGTGATTTCTTTCATCTTTTTCAAAACACTGAAGATAAACTGAAGGCTCTCCCTCAAACGTTATATTTATGTGGTTTCTCTCCCTAAGCCTGATACTCAGACACCTGGTGTGTTTATTATGGGATACATGATGCATATGAATTTTCCACACACTCTGTATTCCCATGGCTTTAACTGCAGGAGGACTTTTCTTTATCACATTGACATTTGGAATAAGGCTAAAACTGTCTCCGCTTTCACTACCCATTTCTCTTTCACAGAATGTCTTTCATACTGATTCTCTTGAGGCCAGATTCCTAAAGGTTTCCTGCATCACATCTCTGTAATTTCTTCTGAGAAGGATCCAGTAAAGCCCACTCCTCCAGGATGAAGTTTACAGCCACATCCTCAAAAGCCACCAAGTCCATTTCCTGGCTTCTGGCGTCTCCCTGCATCGTCACAGATAGACTGCTGTGGCAGCAGAGACACCTGTATCATTTAGCACAGGTGAGACCCAGTCCCCTTATTTTACTTTCTTGAAGTAGTCTTTAAAGCACTATATAGTCTTGATTTTAATGAAGTCCAATGTATCATTTTTTTCTGTTGTTGCTTGTGCTTTTGGTGTCACATCTAAGAAACCACTGCCTAACTCATAGTCTCAAAGATGTACTCCTACATTACTTCTCAGAGGTTTACAGTTTTAGCTCTTAAACTTATATATTTGATCCATTTGGAGTTAATTTTAGCATATGGCATGTGGTAAGGGACCAACTTTATTTATTTATTTACTTACTTACTTACTTTCTTATTTGCATGTGCATATCCAGCTATCCTAGCACCTTTGTTGAGAAAAAAAAACCTTTCTTGCCCATTGAATTGTCTTGGCACCTTTGCTGAATATCAATTGACTGTAAAGGTGAAGGTTTATTTCTGGCCTTTCAAGCACATTCTGTTGATCAATATATTGATCCTTATGTTTGTATGATACTATGTAGATTACTATGGCTTTGTAGTAAGTTTTAAAATTGGAAAATGTGAGTCCTCTAACTTTGTTTCTCTCTTTAAAGATTGTTTTGCTTATTCGAGGTCCCTTGCACTCCATATGAATTTTAGGATCTATTTGTCAAATATTCCAAAAAAAAAGCTAGCTGGAATTTTGATGGGAATTGCATTGAATATGTAGATCAATTTGGAGATTAAATTTAAAATATTAATTATTCTATTTTGTGAATGCAGAGTATAACTTCCTATATATTTAGGTCTTCTTTAATTTCTGTTAATAAATATTTTGTAGTTTTCAGAGTACAAAGCTTGCACTTTTTTGTTAATTTTATTCGTAATATATTATTCTTTTTGATAAGCTCATAAATAAGATTGTCTTGTTAATTATATTTTAAATTGTTCATTGCTAGTGTATAAAGATATTATTTTTGTACATTGATCTTCTATCCCAAACTTTCATTAACTCATTTGTTAATTTTAGTAGGCTTTTAGTGGATTCATTAGGTTTCTCCATGCATAAGATTACATCATCTGGAAATAGAGATATTTACTTCTTCCTTTGTCATCTCTATGCTGCTTATTTATTTTTGTTGCCATATTCCTCTGGCTAGGGCTGCAAGTAAAGTGCTGAATAGAAGTAGTAAGTGCAGGGACAAAGCAAGTCCTTGTCTTGTTACTAAACGTAGAGAAAAAAACTCAGTCTTTCATCATTAAGTAAGATCTTAGCTGTGGGGTTTTGGGTAGATGTCTTTTATCTGGTTGAAGTTTCTCATCCTAGTTTTTTGAGTTTGGGTGGTATATTTTATCACAAAAGGATGATGAATTTTTATCAAAGCTTCTTTTGTGTCTACTGAAAAAAGCACACACGTTTTGCTCTTCATTAATATTAGATGTTAAACATACATTGTATTCCACGGATAAATCCCACTTGTTCATAGTGCTTAACCCTTTTTATTTACATGTTACTGAATATGGTTTGATTTGTAGTTTTATTTTCTCTTGACATCTTTGTCTGGTTTTGGTATCAGAGTAATATTTACTTCATAGAGTAGCTTGAAAAGTATCCTCTCCTTGTATTAGTCAAGGCTCTCCAGAAAACCAGAACCAATAGTATACATACAAATAGGCTTTTTGGCTTATGCCATTATGATGGCTGGCAAGCCCAAAATCTACAGAGCCAGTGTTTCAGTTCAAGTCTGAAGGTTCGGAGGCTGCTATAGAACCAGGAAGAACTGATGACCCAGTTCAAAGACCTTCAGGCAGGAATAGTTGATGTTCTAGTTTGAAGGCTGTCAGGCTGGAAAATTCTCGATTACTTGGGGTAAGATCAAGTAAGATTGAAGGATCAGCCTTCTATTCTATTTGGGCTTTCAGCTGATTAGATAAGGCCTACCTACAGTATGGAGGGCAATCTGCTTTCCTCAGTCTATAGATTTAAATGTTAATCTCATTCAAAAACACCTTCCCAGAATAATATTTGACCAAATATCTGGCACCCTATGGCCCAGTCAAATTAACTACCACAGGTCCACCCCTTTTCAACTCACTATCCACATCAATCTCCTTAAACCATACTTAATCTCCAAATAAAGGAAATAATAAGGTCATAATTTTGCCAACACAATACAACTACCCTGTTTACAATCCAAAGCATAATGGCTCCTTCTCCAGAGGAGGGGGTAGAGTCCTTTAGTGATGTTTACTCTTCTCCTTGATATTCCATGACTTAAATACTGTGGTATAAAGTTAACATTGCTAAAACACTGGTACTCAAATCTCCCTCTGCAGTTATCTTATAAGAACACTTGTCATTGAATTTAGAATGCACTCAGATAATCCAAAATGAACTCTTCATCTCAAAATCATTAACTTAATTGCACCTGCAAGGATAAGTCCTTATTCCAAATAAGGTAATATTCATCATTTCCAGGTATTCTTCCAGGGCATAGGCATATATTTTTGGTGGTCACCCTTTAGCACAGTACAGGGGACAAAGGGGTGGAACAAATGAGACAAAGAGCAAAGTGCAGAAAAGATGCTAGAAAGAGGTAGTCATGTTGTGTTTGTCTCAGGCACCATCATCATCATCACAAATATTTATTGAGTGATAACCATGTACCAAGCTCCATGCTATGCTCTTTATGTACATTATCTCACTAAAGTGGCCCAGCCCTCTGAGTTGTTACTATTATTACCCCCATTTGGCAATGAGGAAGCTGCGGTACAGAAAGGTTAAGCAAGTTGCCCACACTCACACAGTCAAGAAGTGGTAGTGCCTGCTTACTAGCTGTCTGACTTGAAATCCAGTATTTCTTACCACAGCCTTCAGGTTTCCCCTCAAACAGGTCTGGGGATGGGGACTCCAGGTGCTGTGGTGGTGTTAGAAATGTCTTGGTATGACTATCAGGAGCCCCTACTCTGAGTTTAAATAGGCTTGGGTTTCAATTCTGTGTCTGCCCTTTATTATTTGTGTGACTTCCCAGAGCTTTTGTTTCCCCTATGATGAACTGGGAGAAATTATTCATTCATTCCTACTATGTGCCAAGAAAATAACACCTATGAGGGTGCTGTGCAGATTGGTTGAGCTAATGTACATAAATCCCGAGACACTTACTACATACTTAGCATATAGTGGCTATTATTATTATTGTGTAGTTGCAGTTTGAGAGAGAAGAGAGGAGAGAGAGAGACAGAGAGAGACAGACAGACAGAGAGAGAGATGACCAGGAGGCATTACATTTGGAGTGAGACCAGATGGCCTTTGCCAAGACCTAGGCTGACTGAAATGCCAGTGAGGCAATGACATAGGCAGACAAAGGCTAGGATCCTTGATTAGCCTGTGCAGAAAGGAGACTCTACCAGAAGGGCCATAGGCAGTAATGACTTGAGGCGAACACATGAGGGTGTGTACCCCTCACCATAGGCTCAGAGAATCCCAAAGAAGCCCCAGGCTCCTGCTTTCTGGTTTCCACCTCTAGGGTAGCAAGCCCAGGCCCTGTGACTCAGAAGGAGGCTGAAGGAGGGAGGAGGCATAGGAGATTAACAGGGTCCTTTTTGGGCACGGTAGAAGGTACCTTGTGTCGACCCACTGAAGAAAGTAAAAGGGGCCGTAGAATAGGTTCAGCAGATTTGGAGGTTGAGGCAGGAGGGAAGAGCTCACTATACAGGGGATTGAAATGATCTCTTAGCCTGATGACCAGACAAGTAAATAGCATCAGCCTATTCCTCTCTCTCTCTCTCTTTCTCTCTCTCTCTCTCTCTCTCTCTCTCTCTCTCACACACACACACACACACACACACACACACACACCCTGTGCATACACACAGAAATTATGAGGGAGGCCCAGATTTGGAGAAAGGAGCCTGTGTTGGGCTTCAGAATGTGCAACCAGGGGTGTCTGGGGTCATAGAAGAGCTCAGTCTTCATGTTATGATTATGAAAATAAAGACAGCCAAACTTCATGTCTCTATAGGGTCAGTGTGTGGAAAAGGCTAAATTCATATTTGCAGTGAGAATGGTCCAATGGAATCAAGCCAGTCCTGAGTTTAAGAATCTCCAAGCCTGAAGAGGATGTTTTAAACTTCATAATTAAAGGAGCAAGGGATGGTAGCAAGATGCACCAGCTTTGGAGCCAGCCACATTTACTACACATTTGCTGACAGTGTGGTCTTGGGCAAGTCACATAAATTCTGAATTTCCCTCATCTTTCAAATGGGAATAATAATAATAGCACCACTGGGTAAGAGTTAAGTAAGACACTAGGTATGAAAGTGTCTGGCACACTACAGCTGCCCAGAAAACGCTGGTTTTGCAGCTAACTTTCAGGTAACCCATTTTGGTGACAAACTGTGGGAACCTTGTGGCACATTGCCCTGCTTGGGGGCAGTAGCCTATTTCCAGGAGAGGAAACTTCTGTAGGATTGGACCTGGACTAGGTCCTTCCTACAGAACCTTCCACCCCTGAGACTCCATGGTCAGCCAGTCAGCAAATACATATGATATACATGGCATTGTGGGAGACACAGAAAGCTATCCATATCTCATTAGTCAGGTCTCAGCTCATTTGTCAGCTCTTCAGAGAACCTTCTCCAACCATCCAGACTAAATTAGTGCCATTTCCCCCAACTATAGCCATTCTCTAGGCCATTGCCTTGTTTTATTTTCTTCATAACAGTTATCACAGCGTAAAATGACCATTTTCATTATGTGTTTACTTTCTGGCATGCATGCACACACAAAAAAGCTCAGTAAAATTTGTTATTGCAATGTGTAAGAAATGGACATCAAAGAGCTTATGAAACAGGTGTGGTAGTAGTTGAGGGCTTCTGTGTCAAGGTCAGGAGCACACTTCCAGCGAAGAGGAAGAGTTCTAGGAATTGCTGGGTCTTCAGCAAGAGTTTGAAGGATGAATTGCATTTGAAAAAGTAGAGATAGTGAGAGGAGAGGAGCTCATGAATGACAATAGCAGCCCAGTTCTCATTGTCTGAATATTACTGTGTTACCAGACCTGGTTTTCAGCCCTGCAGTAGAGCAGTGAACAAGCCAGAGGAGGCCCTGGCTCTGGAAATCTACATGCATCTCAGTGAGAGGAGCCGGGGCACTTTCAGGCACTATCAATACTATGGAGAGGATAATGTGGAGTACTGTAATGGAAACAGGTAGAATAGAGGTGGCTGGGATTCTCTTAGAGGTGGGCATCAGGGGCCGTTGAAGAGTCCAGGTCTGAGCTGAGATCAAAATGATAAAAGAAGCCAGGCACCTGGAGTCCAGTCCACCCTGCTCCACACAAGGTTAAATCTCCATTCAGCATTTGCTACCTCTTTCTCGGTCGTCCTCTGATCTTTCCCCAGAGCATTTCTTTGCTTTCTCTGGTCACCCTTTTCTCATTTTACTGTAAATCAGTCTAGCCTTTCAAAGCCTCTTTCAGTTTTCCTTTAGTTATCAACAGATCAATAAACCAAAAGTCCCCAAATTAACCAGAAAACCCAGGAAGCTCCTTAGAAGGGGGAAGAAAATAGGGAAAGATGGAATCCTCATGTCTCATTTTTTCCCTGTCACATTCGTGAAATTGAAATAAAATAGCAACCTTACAGGAATGCTGTGAGGATTAGCCTACCAGCTACTTCATAGGTACTCAAAATATGTTAATTCCCCCCTCTCCCATCCTCCTTGATATTTTAAAGCACGAAGTGTCTGTTTTTAATAACACTTGTTCATCACAGAATACATGGAAGGCACTTTGCAGTACAAAAAGGAATAACAATCACCCTCACAAAATCCCACATCTTAAAGTTTACAACCACTTGTCAACCTTTTGGCACATTTCTTTCCAGGATTGATTTCTTTCTTTTGTTTAAACAGCTTTATTGAGATATAATTTAACTACCAAAAACTTCACCATTTTAAAGTGTGCAATATGTTTTTTAAGCATATCTCCAAAGCTGCATGACCATCATTTCATTGCTCTCTAATTTTAGAACATTTTACCACTCTCAAAATAAACTATGTACCCAGTAGCAGTTACTCCCATTGACCTCCCCCACCTTACCTCCAGCCCTAAGTAACCATTAATCTATTTTCTGTCTGTATAGATTTGCCCATTCTGAGTATTTCATAAAAATGAAGGCCACACAGTATCTGGCCTTTTGTGCCTGGCTTCACTTAGCATGATTTCAAGGTTCATCCATGTTGTAGCATGTATCGGTATTTCATTCCTTTTTATGGCAAATAATATCTCATTGTATGGATATACCACATTTTGTTTATCCATTCTTCACTTGAAAGGCACTTGGGTTATTTCCATTTTTGGCTATTATGCATAATGAGGCTATGAACATTCATGTACCCATATTTGTGTGGACAAATATTTTCACTTCTCTTGGGTATATATATAGGAGAGGACCTTATGGGTCATAATGGTAACTCTGTGTTTAGCATTTTAAGTAACTACCAAACTATTAACAGTGCTTTCTCCATAGATATGGTGATGCTATAACACAATCACCTGCACTCACTTTCTGAGACTTTGTTTTTCCCTAGTTTTGCAGTAAAATTTACTTTTTTAAACATCTTCTAAAATGCAGTTGATTCAATAATCAGGTTAAGCCCTGGGAGTACAAACGTGAATAAAAGCTGGTCACTGCCATCAAGGAGCACACTATCTGCTGGAGGAAGCAGACACATTGAGGTAAACCCCATGTAATCTGTGCCATAGCAGAGAAAGGTACAAACTGCTGAGAGAGCACAGAGGAAAGAAGGCTTCTTGGGGGAGGTGACGCTCTCAGAGTGCAAAGATGACTGTGGGTTCATCAGGGCCAAGAGGATGAGGAAGAGGAGAATGCTAATCAGAGGCAGCAAAATGTGCAAAAGCAGGGAAGCATGAAAAAAAGTTGTCCCAGAGGTTCCTAAGCCTCTCCTCATTTTTTTGAATTCTTGTTTCTTAATTCTGTTCCACTTGGATGTTTATTTCTTCCTTTTGTTCCAAATCATTCATTTGAGTTCTGGTTTCCTTCCCTTCACTGTTGGTTTCCAGTATATTTTCCTTTATTTCACTTTGTGTACCCTTCATTTCTTCCTTCATTTTGCAACCGAGCTCAATCAATTCCGTGAGCATCCTGATTACCAGTGTTTTGAACTTTGCATCAGATAGGTTGTCTGGCTCCCCATCACTTAGTTCTTTTTCTGGAGTTTTGTTCTGTTCTTTCATTTGGGTCATATTTCTTTGTCTCAGCATACCTGTTAGGTGGTAAGGGGGCATGCCTGTTACATCATAAGAGGCGGAGCCTTAGGTATTCACCAGGGTGGGGCAACCCTTTTTGCTGCGTTGTGGCACTTTCTGTGGGGGTGGGGTCAAAGAGGGAATAATGCCGCTTGCTCGACTCCTGTCCCACTTTCTGTCACTTGCCTCACTTTCCACAAGCGGATTATGCCCTTTCAGGTGCTGATTCCCGTGTGGGTGGGTTTGTGTATGTCCTAGGACCCTGTGGATCTCTCCAAGGAATTCTCCTGTGAGGCTGGGAGATTTCTCCACCACCGTAACCCCCACAGATTTTTTACAGCCAGGGGTTTTGAGTCTTTAGTTCCCTGATCTGAAACCCTGGGTTCCCCAGACTGTTTCACTCCCCCATTGTTCCTCCTGGCTTATCTGCATGTAAATGTGGGATTGCCCACTTGCCTTGCCTTGTCATGTGTCCTCACCACCCCCGCTGCCCCTCTCCAACCCTCCTCCCAGTCTGGATGAATGTTTCTTTAACTCCTTGGTTGTTGGACTTCCATGCAAATGATTTTCTGGTGGTTCTGGTTGTTCTTTGTTTTTAAATTGGTTGTCATCCTTCTTTACACTGTGTGAGGAAGTGAAGTGTTTCTGCCTACAACTCTTGGCCCCCAACACCATTTTTTGAAGCCTACTCTTCCTTCATTGGATTGTTTTGACACTCTTGTCAAAAATTGATTGACCATAGATATATGGATTTATTTCTGAAATTTCAATTCTATTCCATCCATCTATATGACTATACTTATGCCAGTACCACTTTGTTTTGATTACTATAGCTTTGTAGTAACTTTTTAAATCTTCCACCATTCAATATGACATTAACTGATTTTTTAAATTTATTTTTTGTTTTAAATTTTTTGTCTAATATTTTAAAATATATTTTATTGATTATGCTATTACAGTTGTCCCATTTTCCCCCCTTTCTTCCCCTCCACCCTGTACCCTGACTCCCACGAGCATTCCCCCTGCCCAAACCTTAGTTCATGTCCATGGGTCATACACATAAGTTCTTTGGCTTCTCCTTTACCCATACTATTCTTAACTTCCCCCTGTCTATTTTGTGCCTACCATTTAGACTTCTTAGACCCTGTACCTTTTCTCCCATTACCCCCACCCCCTCCCCACTGACAACCCTCTATGTGATCTCCATTTCTGTGATTCTGTTCCTGTTCTAGTTGTTTGCTTAGTTTGCTTTTATTTTTTTTTAGGTTCAGTTGTTGACAGTTGTGAGTTGGGTTTTTTTTTACTCAATGCTCTTTATCGTGTTGAGGAAGCTGCTTTCTATTCCTAGTTTGTTAAAGTGTTTTT
The DNA here is from genome assembly GCA_028533065.1 of Trachops cirrhosus. Taxonomy (NCBI): domain Eukaryota; kingdom Metazoa; phylum Chordata; class Mammalia; order Chiroptera; family Phyllostomidae; genus Trachops; species Trachops cirrhosus. Next base: position 28,880,642 of record CM052552.1, read on the forward strand.
TAATTATTAAAAGGGGTTGGATTTTTTGTCAAATTATTTTTCAGCATCAATTGAGATGGTCATGTGGATTTTTCTCATTCCATTAATATGATATATTACAGTGATTGATTTTTATATGTTGAAAGATCCTTGAATTCCTTGGATAAATCACCCTTGATCTTGGCATATAATTCTTTTAATATGCTGATGAACTTGGCTTTCTTATATTGTGTTGAGAATTTTTGCATTTATACTTAGAAGTGATATTGATCTCTGGTTTTCTTTTAATGCAATTTATTTCTTTATCTTTAATCTTAGGATGATGCCGGCCTCATATAATGAGTGAGGAAGTGCTCTCTATCTTCTTTGGGAAGATTATAAGAAGAATTGGTGTTAATTTATTTTCACGTGCTTAGCAGAATTAATCAGTTAAACCATTTGGTCTTGACCTTTTTTCTTTTATTTTTAATATATTTTATTGATAATGCTATTACAGTTGTCCTATTATCCCCCCTTCA